>CM057450.1:1747548466-1748748466 GCA_016271365.2 Neoceratodus forsteri | reverse complement strand
GTCAACCAAGTAGAGCACAGGGACCTCGGGACACCAAACCCTCCCATGTCTCCCTGCCCACCCCGGACTCCACGCCTGACTCCTTGCCCGACCCCTTGCTGAATCCAGGGCAGAAGTAGTAGGGGTCGGTTCTCACTTACCTCAATGGATGGCCTCCATCACTGCTGATCGTGGGTCCTCCAGTTAATAAAGCAGAACCACGTGTGGAATTTCTGCAGATATCCCGGTCCAAATAAACTACTCCCCTCCCATGCCAAGCTCATTTGGGAGGAGGTACTGTTCTGTACTAGACAGGAAGGCAGTAGAACCTGTTCCAGCCCTACAGTGGGGGAAAGGGTTCTACTCCCATTCTTCTTGGTTCCCAAGAAGACAGGAGATCTGTGCCCAATTCTAGACCTGAGCCTCTTGAACAATTACATAGAGTACAAGGGCCTCAGGATGGTCACTTGCCGGGCATTCTTCCCAGGTTGCATCAGGGGACTGGCTGTGCCCCTGGACATGCAAGATACCTACCTCCATATTCTGGTGCTTCCAGCTCACAGGAGGTTCCTGAGGTTCTTCTTTCAGGGAAGGCATTTCCAGTTCGGGCCTCCCTCGGACTTCCTCGGCACCGCGCTTGTTCATGAAGTGCCTAGTGGTGGTGGGCAGCAGCCCTAAGGAAGCAGGGACACTTAATTTATCCACACCTTGATGATTGGCTTCTGACCGCCTCCACAAGGGATTGGCTTCTGGAGCTTTAGAGGACACCTTCAGCCTATTCAGCTCCTTGGGGATCACCCTAAACATGGCCAAGTCATTCCTGAAACCATGTCAGAGGTTGCAATACATAGGGGCAATCCTAGACATGGAGCAAGGGAAGGTCTTCCTCCCATCGGACAGGGCAGTACACCTTCGCTGTTTGGCCCACAAAGTTTCAGCCACTCGTCAGGTCCCAGCTTGGACCATGCTCCAGCTCCTAGGCCATATGGCCGCGGCCATAGTGACCATCCCCTCAGCACGCCTGTTTATGAGGGTCCCTCAGTGGACTCTCCGAGTGCAGTGGGATCAGAGGGAGGACGATCTCGACCAGCCGGTCTTGATCTCCAAATCAATGGTACAGACTCCCTCTTGGTGGGTCTCTCCTCAGAATCTGGAATCCGGAGTCCCTTTTCAGAGAGAAGCCCCTTCACAGGTTCTCACACCTGATGCCACGGGCCTAGGTTGGGGAGCTTATTTTCAGAATCATCAGACTCAAGGTGCATTGTCTTCTTTAGAACTGACCCTCCACATCAATATTCTGGAGATGAGCGCAGTTCTGTACGCTCTACAGGCGTTTCTCCCGGATCTCTGTCCAGGCCCCTGTTGGTGCAGACAGACAACATGTCGGTTGTTTTTTACATCAACAAACGGGGGAACTCACTCCTATCCTTTTGTCGGGAAGGCATGAGAGTGTGGTTCTGGGCTCTAGACCATGGCCTATTGCTCACCACAGTGCATGTTCCAGGGGTCCATAACGCATTGGCCAATGCTGCTTCCATCTCAGTCTAGGACTCACGAATGGGAACTTCTGCAGTCTGTAGCAGATGACCTCTTCCAAAGATGGGGTCATCCAGAGCTGGACCTCTTCGCATCCCGTGCAGCACAAAACAGCCCAGTTTCTGCTCACTCGACGTGGGCCTGGTGTTTTCTCGGCAAAAGGCATTGTCCATCTGTTGGACAAGGAGGTTTCTGTATGTTTTCCTCCCTTCCTCTTCTGCAGAGTTCTGCTCAAACTTCAGCGGAAGAAGCAAAGATGATTCTCATAGCTCTGCTTTGGCCTCACCAGATAATGGTTCCCACTACTGCAGCAGCTGACAGTGGAACCTCCAATCCCCCACCTTGCCCCTCCACTTGCTGTCGCAAGAGCAGGGCAGGCTAGTTCACCCAGACCTCCGGTCTCCTACATCTGCATGCCTGACACCTGCAGACATAGCCACTACACATTTTGGAGTTATCTCCCAGAGTGGCTGAGGTCTTGGTTGCAGCCAGGCAACCTTCCACTAGGGCTACCTACAAAATAGCTACAAAAGAAATTATCACACATAGGAAATGGGAGGATACGTACAACAAATTTATGAGTTAGAAAAGATAACAGGACTTAACCTCAGAATGAACCATTTCACTGAGTAGTTATAGAATAAATGGCTGCTTTGGATTATGAATGCATAGACTGGAAATTGTACCATAAGAAAGTATATACAGAATATGGTTATCTACATGTAATGGTTTTAACTTGGGATTAGACCACCTACTAAAGCACTAAATGTTAAAGAATAATTTAAAAGAAGCGTATCGAAAAAGAACATTGATGTACAAATGTTAATTGAGATATCCTGTGACTGTGTATATTATACCAATGGAATGTATTTATGCATTGTTCCTGAAAAAGTTGATAAAACTTAAATTATAAAAAAAGAAATCTGCAAAGCAGCTATCTGGAAAACAGTATCTACCTTCACGAAGCACTACTGTTTGGACATACAATCCAGAAAGGATGACAGTTTTGTAACTGCTGACTTACAAAACTTCTTTCCTAAATGGGGTCTAGATCCATACTTCCACGATACTGCTAGTGAGTCTGCCATTTGTAAGGCATCTCACTGATGGACTCCTGTTGTTTAAAGGAAAAGATACAGTAGCAATGTTGTTTCTTCTCAGGGATCCATCAGTGAGCCTTACAAACCCTGACCCTGCTTCCCCTTCTAGAATCTAAAAGTAGGTTCACACAATAATCAGTTTTTATCTTAAGGTTGCTTGAGCATTACTTATTAAAATTCCTTAACAATTGTTAAAATGTGATCATTTTAGTTTTACATGTCGTCTGCACCAGTTTGATTATATTTTAAACAAAACTTTAGAAATATTTTAATAGCCATTTAGTCAGTTTTAGTGGTCACTGCTCCCCTGGCTATAGAAATAAATCTGACAATAGAACAGCAAGGGGAGCCTGACCACAGTGCAGTTTTTGAATTTGTATTCTGAGTTCTGTAATTTGCAAGTTCTGTGTCGGGGTAGCACAATCTTGTGGAATGGCGCCATTTGTAAGGCTCATTGATGAATCCCTGAGAAGAACAACATTACTACAGTGAGTAATTTTTCTTTCAGACTGAATGACCTTGCACACTTAGCACTGTACAGTCCCTTATATATATATATATATATATATATATATATATATATATATATATATATATATATATACACATATATACATATACATACACACACACTATTTTTGTTTTCTTTTTCCCTTCCTGGGGTCACAGTGTACACATGCGTCACGGGCGCCATGGGATCCTGGCGACCTTCACCCATCCCAGACTTACATCACGCTCCTGCTGCCTGCGCACCCATCTGACCTCCACCCAATGAGTGAGGACTATGGAGGCCGGGTGCCCCTGGAGGAAAATCCTGCTCCAGTCCTCCTCCTGGCGGCACCCTGGCGACCGAGGTCATTCCGAACCGGGTCGCCAGCGTTCTGCGCGACGTATGCGTCCAGCGCCTCAACCCTCAGCACCACTGGGCGGACATTCCTCTTTAAAGAGATACTGACACCACTAGAAACACTTTAAAAACATAATGCTCAGCAGTGCCCTAGCACAACACAACATGTCAGCCATGGAGGCAACACATGTCTGAGGCAGGTCAAGCCGTTGCCGCTCGGCAGTGCGCGGGCCAGGGCGGATGGTCAATGATGCCGACCTCGTGGACCAGGGGTGCTTGCTCCTTCCTCATGCATCACTACATGCGTCAAAAGCCATCAAGAAACTCCACCCATGCCACGGTAATGTGTCACTGACGATATCTGCACAAAAACAAGTTCGTATTTTCTTAGTTTGTCTGCCCCAGCAGCTTATTTCCCACATGAAATAATAATAGTCTGTTCTAGGGACGTGGATATGATGTTCTATCCACACTTCTGGCAGTGTTCCTTTCCCCTTTAAGGCTTGCCAGAATGTCTTCAGGCTAGCTCCTCCCACCCACCTGGGTAGTAACTCCCTCGGCATCACCCCGTGACGTCAGATCTTCCTTTCTGCTGGAAGAAGGTTCCCTCCTTACCGCTCTCGTGCTGAGAAGGCCCTTTGCTTATTAAACTTTGTAAATCTTCAAAAACAATTGTCTTCAGAATACTCCTCCTAGTCTCCAGTATGGAAGACTGGAAGTTGGTGTCCGGATTTCGAAAATGCACCTGCAGGCAGAAGATGTCTCGGATGAACCCGCACACCATGTGCATCTACTGTCTGGGCCATGAGCATGATCCCCAGGTATGCGGCCTGTGACGCCTTTTCCATGTGTCCATGTTGGAGGATCATGCATGCCGCCTGCTTCTGGGTCATCTGGATCCGCCTGTTAAGGACCCCGTTGGGTGGTCTCCACGGCCCGTGGGGTCCGCCAAACAGCTTAATGGCATTTGAAAAGCTGCCACCAGACCGCAGCTCACGCTTCCTCAGCTTTGGTTTTTTTGCCACTCTCCTTGGATGTCTCTTTTACAGGAGCATTCAAAGATTTGTGCCAGGCCCTTCCCACCCATGGGCTGGATCCCTTGGGCACTAAGTCTAAATCCAAGTCTAAAAAAAGGGACCAAGAAACTGTCTCGCCATTGTTCGTGGGATAGGGAGCGCTCTCAGGCTTCCGATTCCCGCGCTTCTCTGGAGGTTCCAGCTTCAGTCGGTACTTCAGCCCAGGCCCCACTGCCCCACAGTTTCCCCATTGGGCCAGTTGGTAGAGATGTAGGTCGATCTTCCAGCTGAGATATTTTTTAAGCTGGTTGACTTATTGTTACCAGAAGAGGCCGACACCTTGCTTTCTAGGTCCACAGTCCTACCACTCACTCAGGGAGGGACAGACCAGTCTGCTGATCTGCCACCTCTCGACCCAGATCCTTCAGACCAGGAGGAGACCTGGCTCTCGCCGGCCCCCTCTGAGACCTATGGTTGGTAGCCCCGATGGTCGAGGTTGCAGTCCAGCTGTCAGAGCCCTGAGTTGAGCAGCTCACATAGACACTCGCGCTCTCAATGCTTGAGTAAGGAGTGCCGCCACTATTCCTTGGGCAAAGAGAGGCTCTGACGCAAGCTGCATCAGCGCTGCGAGGACTTGATGTGGCAACAGCTACTCTTCACCAAGGTAAAGCCCATTCCGGCTTTGACCCCGGCCATCATTTGGCTTTCGCCACAGAGGCTGCAGTCATCTCCACCTTGACCAGTCTGGTTCCAGCTTGGCCTCTCCACTGGTTTTGGTAGAGCCCATCCAAAACAGCTGAATCTGGCACTCCAACTAAGGCCCGCCCGACCTCTGCTCTTCCCCATCATCTGTTGGTCATCGTTACCACTGACCATCCCAGGAGGGTCAGAGGACTCTGGCCGGTTGACCTCTTTCCATGAATTCTCTGAATCGAGGGTTTCTCCTTGCACTCCCATCCAGTGGACTTGGAGTCGGCCAGGATCTCCGATGGAGCAGAGACCCCTCGTCTTTTATGAGTCTTCTCCATCTCATCTTGGAATCTATGGGTTTCCTGTTGGAGCCCGTTCAGAAGCGGGCTCAGTACCCACTTACCAAGATCCTTGACCAGGAGACTCCCTGGAGAAGCCTTCTCAGTGGCAGATGCCATTCTTGGTCCTGCCTTGGGCTGTGGCAGCACCGGCCTCTTGCCCTGCGCTGTCAGCCTGGATGGCCACAAGTATCTGACTACGGCTCCTTTCAGGATTCACGGAGCATCTGTCAGCTGAGGGCATGGCCAACTCTGTTTTCAGGCGCTCTGGCAACATGAGTGACATTGACAAGTCACCTGATAAGGAGTCCAAGAAATTGGATCATATGGCCAAAAAGGTGTATGCTGTCTCCTCTGTCAGCCTTTGGCAAGTGAGTTTGGCCATTTTAATGGCCTGCTTCTCATATGTTGTCCTGGGCTCACTTGATAAGGTGCTCCTTCACCTCCCAGCAGACCTGCAGACCATGGTCAAACAGGTCCAGGATTCAGAGCAGTATCAAGCAGCGGCTCCAGACTACCATGAACTTTGTTACACTTGCACTCGGCCCAGGCGGGTCGCAGTGGCTATGCCCGAGAGCCTGGCTGGAGGATCTCGACCTTTGTGGCGGATACCCAGCACAAGCTGGCAATGTCCCTTCCTGGGCACTGACTTGTCTGAGCCTGGGATCGAGGGGCACCTCACCCGTATTGGAGAAGTCCAGTGCCATCTTGGACTCTGTGACATCCATTCAGAGACACCCCAAGGGCTGTAAGCAGCAGAAGAAGAAAAAGCCCTTTCAGCCCCTCTCGCCCTGCAGCCAGACCAGCTCAGCCTTAGGCTGGCCAGTAGGCTCAGGCCTGGCGACCTCAACGAAGTCTGTGGCCACGGTGCGTCAGGAGGCCCTGGCAGCCCCTCTGCCTGTCCCTCCGCCCCCAAGCCTGCCCAGTGACAGGATGAGGGTTGTCTCCCTCATGTCTGTCCTGACTGCCATGAATCCTCCAGTGGGGGGGGCCAGCTCCACCACTTCCTTTCCGCCTGGTCCACTGTTACCATGGACAGGCAGGTTCTCGACGTGGTCGGCCAGGGTCTGCATCTGAAATTCAAGAGTACCCACCTTGCCAAGTCCGTGCCCCACAGGAGGGCATCGTGTCCGCAGACGTCCTGTTGGCCCTTTGGGATGGCATCACCCAGCTCCTCCACAAGGAGGTCATGGCTCCTGTCAGGGACCCTCTGAAACACACAGGGTTTGTCTCCGGATACATCCTGGTGCCAAAACGGACAGCGGCGGCACCCATCTTAGATCTGCATGAGCCTGAACACGCTTCTCAGGCTGAGTGCCTTCAGGATGGTCACTCTCTCAGATCATACCATCTCTTGAGCAAAACATATAGTTTTGCTCACTGGAGTCTTTAGGACGCGTTCTTTCACATCCCAGTCTGTCCATCCCGCCACCAGTTTCTTCAGTTCTGGGTGGAGAGGATCCTCTACAAGTTCCAGGCCATGCCATTCGGCCTGTCCTCTGCCCCCAGGGTCTTCACCAAATGCATCGCAGTGGTGGCAACCTACCTGAGGCGTCAAGAAGTCGGGTTTACCCCTACCTGAATGACTGGCTGATTCTGGGTCCCTCAGGCAGGAGGTGGAGCGATCAGGGACCTGACCCTCCAGACCTGCTTCTCTCTTGGCCTCCTGGTCAGCAAGGCCAGAGTGCGAGGGCTCATACTTTCGCGGGTGATCAGCTTCATTGAGTAGCCGTCTTTGCAGCGCCGGGTTCAGCTCCCAACAGACAGAGTGGAGGTTCTCTCCTCCTTTGCCCGATCATTTCGGGTTGGGCAGTTATGCCCTGCTCAGGACTTCCTGTGCCTCCTGGGATACATGTCTGCCTGCACCAGCGTGGTCCATTGTGCCACCTGGAGAATACGCTCTCTGCGGTGGGAGCTGGCCCGCCAGTGGTCTCAGCACAAATGCTACTTCGACCAGCCAGTCACTGTGACCCAGCTAATGAGGGACGCCCTCCAGTGGTGGTTGGTCCTAGAACACCTGCAGGAAGGTATCCCATTTGTCTGCCCAGAGCCAACGGTCATCCTGATGACTGATGCCCCTCACATGGGCTGGGGTGCCCTCCTGGGGGAACACAGGGTCCCATGGATTCTGGACCCCCTAGGAGTCTGGATGCCATATCAACTTCTGGAACTGTGGGCAGTGTGGCAAGCACTGTCAGCCTTTGCTCTGCATGTTCGGGGTCAGGTTGTTCTGGTCCAGACCGACAACACCACAACCATGTACTACCTCAACAAACAGGGTGGGACGCACTTCCTTCTCTTGTGCAGGGAAGCTCTCTGCATTCGGACCCTCATGCGCAGCCTGGAGGCCGATCTCGTGACCATCCATGCAGCCGGTATCTCCAACCAGCTGGCAAACGCTCTCAACCATGTGGGCAAGGCTTCCTATGAGTGATCTCTCCAACCAGAGGTAGTGCAGCCTGTTCTCCCAGTGGGGCACCACTCAGTTGGACCTGTTTGCCTTCAGGAGAGCATAAAGCTGAGGGTGTACTGTGCCTGCCCCACTCAGCAGGGAGCAGCTGCAGGAGATGGCTTATCCAGACCCTGGGCCTTCTCTATGCCTTCCCTCCATTCCCCTTGGTCCACAGGTGTTGCTCAAGACCAGGAGGGACAAGGCATGGATGGCCCTGGTGGCTCCAGATTGGCCTCGCCATTTCTGGTACCCCATCTCTCGGCCTCAGCAGCAGGCTCCCAAGGCATCTTCCTCTATGCCTGGACTTGCTCGCTCCATCAGGGAACGGTTCTCCACCCAAACTTTCAATCCCTGGACCTGACAGCCTGGTTCCCGAGTGGCTAGAGTTCCAGGCTTTGTGCCTCTCAAAGATGTCTTCACCATGGTCAAGGGCTTGGAAGGAGTCAACCTGGAAATGCTATGCCTTCAGATGGAAGAGGTTCTCCATCTGGTGCCAGCAAGGGGTTGGACCCTTATCTTGCCCAGTGCCTAGTATTCTCTTGACTACCTTTGGTCCCTCCCTCAGGCGGGCCTTTGGTCAATGACCCTTAAGGTGCACTTGGCAGCCATCTCTGCTTACTGGGTGCGGGCTGGGATGCAGTCAGTAGCACAGGAAAAGAGTGGTCTGGTGCTTTTTCAAGGCCTTGACCACATTTCCCCTCCAGTGCATGAACTACCACCACCTTGGGACTTGTTGCTGGTGTTGGCAAAGCTCATGGGCAAGCCATTCGAACCGATATACAGATGTGAGATGTCACATCTGTCGTGGAAGACCGCCCTTTTGGTGGCTGTTACATCAGCCGAAGGATCCATGAACTCCAGGCACTCTCAATGGAGTCTCCTTACCTGGTCTTCCACAGGGACAGGGTCGTTCTTCGCTCCAACCCAAAGTTCCTCCTAAAGGTTGTGTCGGATTTTCACCTTAACCAGGTGATTAATCTCTCGGTGTACTTCACCAGCCACACTTCGGAGGCCAAGCACAGGCTCCATACATTGGACCTGCAGCAAGTGCTAGCCTATTATGCTACAATGCTACAAGTCTCGATGGCTGAGAGGGACCTGGGGGTGGTGGTGGATGTCAAGATGAACAACTCAGAGACTTGTAGGAGGGCAGCGCCAAGGCCAAAGGATGCTGGGATGCATCGCTAGGGGATCACCTCAGAAGGAGGGAAGTGATACTCCTCTGTATAACTTTGTGAGGCAGCACTTATACCATGCAGTTTTGGGAGACCACACTTAAAGAGGGATATTGAACTCCTGGAGAGGGTCCAGAGGAGGGCAACCAAAATGATCTGGGGCTTGGGGGACAGGACCTATGGGGAGAGACTCAAAGAGCTAAATATGTACACATTGTAAGAGAGAGGGACCGGAAATGACAGAGGTCTTCAGGTACATGAAGGGGTAAATAGGGGAGGAGCAGTCAGGGTGCTCTGGAAAGAGGAGGGGCAACTAGAGGGCATGGGTGGAAGCTGGAGGAGGAGATTCAGGGAGAAAGCAGGAGGTGCTACTTCACTGAGAGGGTGGTGGAGCCATGGAATCGCTGCCGGGGGCTGGTGGAGGCAGAGATGGTGGAGGGTTCAGAGGGTGGGACAGGTACAGGGAAGGGTTCTGGAAGCAAAGTCCAGTGCAGTGAGAATATCCGGAATTGGGAAGGAAAAGCCAGAGAGGAGCAAGGGGCAGCAGGGTCAGCTCCCAGGTGGGAGGCTGAACAAGCGAGCAAGCATAAAAGACCGTTAGGCCTATTCTGCTGGCATTTTAGTATGTTAGTATTATAAGGAAGGCATGGCTGGAGTTCCAGGAGAGGTTCGCCAGCTATTTGTCACCTACGCTGAAGCCACACCTGGTAGACCAGTAACTAAGTGGACGATTGGCTGGTGGATTGCATCCTGCATTGACCTCTGCTATAGGTTGGTGGGTAGGGAGCGAGCGACCTGTAAGGCTAAGAACTCATTCCACCCATCATGCCGTTGCCTTGGTGGCTGCTTCCAGGGATGTCCCTAACCAGGAAATCTGTAGGGCTGCTACCTGGAAGTCAGCACACACCTCCATCTCCTTCTATCACATCGACCTTGATTCATGCCGGGATGCTGGTTTGGGGCCTCAGTTCTTCAATTTCTTATTCACTAAATAGGGGTGTGCTTGCCCAGGTGAACAAAATGTATAGAGCTAATGAGCGGCAGGGTGTGGGTGAGGTCTGCAGCTCAACAGAATCCAAACAAACTCACCATGCACTCCAGAGCCAGGAGAAAATTGCTTTCTACAGTGAAGGGAGCACAAATACTCAGGTAGTCGATTTATACTGAAAAAGTTTATTTCAGAGCAAATTGCAGGTGATACAGAAAGAAAAAATATGGTTAGGCACACCAAAGTCTGTGTGCAGGTGCCCTGGCACTTGACAGTTAAACCCCCAGAGAACTGCTAGGTCTGCCAGAAGTGTGAATAGAACAACATATCCGGATCCCTAGAAAAACAGGTTACTCACCTGTAACAGTAGTCCTAGGAGGGTATATGATGTTCATCCACACCGACCCACCCGACCTCCCTGCGCAAGTTGCACACTGATTTTGCTTCCAGTGGCAAGATCTGATGTCATGGGGTGGTGCCGAGGAGTTACCACCCGGGTAGATGGGAGGAACCAGCTTGAAGACGTTCAGGCAAGCCTTAAAGGGGAAAGGAACACTGCCTGAAGTGTGGATGAGCATCATATACCACTCCTAGAGCTACTGTTACAGGTGAGTAACCTGTTTTTTTGACATCACAATCTGTTGCCATGAAAATGACTCTATCACAAGCAGAGTATTATGACATTGAGCAGGGATTAAATATCATAAGCAAAGGAATGCCAAGGAACAAAGGCAGTTCTCCTGGAGGAGTCCGCTGCAATTTAAGGATCCTGTATTGTTTGGCCTGCCTTTCCAAACAGTTTTTTGCCTGATTAACAATCAGGCAAAAAACACTGTTCATGTTTTATATTTTAATGTTTTATTGTTTGATGTATATCTCTTTCTTTCTAATCATTGTGATATGAATATTTATATAATATGTGGACTGACGAATTGCAAGATAAAAAGTGTTCTAGGGGCATGGATATGGTTCACTTATCCACACTCTGGCAGTTCAACTGGAATGATGGTATTGGTCAGAACGTTTTTAAGGCACGCTTCTCCAACCTCACAGGTGGTATACCCCTGACTCCACCCTGTGATGTCAGATCTTTCTTTCTGCTGGAAAAGCAGGTGGAGAGCACTCTCCTACTATGTAGAGCGTATGACTGGAGATCGGGGACAGGCTCGCCAGCTGTTTATTACCTATGCTGAAGCCAGCACACCTGGCAGACTGGCAGCAAAGCAGACAATTGCAAGGTGGATCACATCTTTCATCGACCTCCAGTATAGGTTGGCTGGTCGGTAGCCTTCCTTAGGTATCAGGGTTCATTCCGCCAGACATACTGCTGCCTCGGTGGCTGCTTCCAGGGATGTCCTCATACAGGAGATCTGTAGGGCTACTACCTGTAAGTCAGCACCCACCTTCATTTCCTATTTCTGCATTGATCTTGAGTCATGCCAGGATGCGGGTTTTGGGACCTCGGTTATCCAATCTCTGTTCACCAAGGAGGGGTGCACACCTTTCCCCCTCCTCCCAGAAAATGTCTAGGAGTCTGCCAGAGTATAGATAAGTGACTCATATCCACACTCCTAGAAGAATAGGTTACTCACCTGAAACCGTAGTTCTAGGAATGGTATGTGTTTCATATCCACAAAACCCATCCGGCCTCCCCTGGCAAGTGACACCTGATCCTGCTTCCGGTATGCGAGATCTGACATCACGGGGTAGAATCGGTGGATATACTATCCAGGTAGTGGGAGGAGTTTAGCTTAAAGGCACACTGTCAGCTTTTGGGTATATATTTTGGCCTTATATCTAAAGATGCCTTCAGCCGTCAATATGCTTTATACTGGCTTATATAGTCGCAGAATACCAGAAACTGTTGATTTACTGAGGTTTTTCTTATATTTATGTATTATGGTCGTCCAACCCCTATTCCCGACTGCCCAATGAAAAGCACATTCACATTACTAAAACTCAAGCATTGACGAGTTTAGCCATTTATAAGCAGTATCAGTTTAAGGCATTTACTTATAGCAGGTTGTGAGCATGCATGCTTGGAGTCATGGCTTAAAGTTCGAACTGTGATTAAACTATGTTATACTGCTAGTTTTTAAAAATGAGTCACTTTCTTAAGTCCAGCTCAAAGCCTGCTATAAGTAAACACCTTAAACTGATATTGCTTATAAATGACTAAACTTGACAATGCTCGAGTTCTGGTAATGTGAATGTGCTTTTATTGGGCAGTCAGGAATATGGGCAGGTGACCATAATATTAAATATAACAAATAAAACCCTCTGTAGATCCACAGTTTCTGGTATTCTATGACTGCATATGCCAATACCAGGCATATTGATGGCTGAAGGCATCTTTAGATATAGGGCTAAAATGCACCCAAAAGTGTCCCTTAAAGACGTTCCAGCCAACAACATTGTTCCCAGTGGAACTGCCAGAAGTGGATGTGAACCATATACCACTCTTAGAACTACGGTTACAGGTGAATAACCTGTTCTTTCCTTGACCCAAGATAGCAAGATAAATGAAGTTGGTCACTGAGCATGCTTAGGAATTTCTCACTCATTTTGGCCGCAGTGAGCATGATCAGGAATTTATTCCCACATGTGAGATTCCATATACTGAGTCTTTTGATTGAATGAGTTGTATAGATTGGTTGCTCTTGTGCTGAACCATTGAACACAGAGGAACAGTTTAAATGTTGTACTTTTTCCTTTTGTAACTTTCTATAATTTATGTCACAACACCACCTAAGCACACATTGTATAATCAAATATAACATGGGCTGGCTTAAGATATCATTCGTATCTTCATTTAAGGGTATTGGTCTATTATATTGTATAAATTTTGCTGGAATACAAGTATATTTATTAAATGTTTAAAAGTATTGGAGACTGAAAGTGACTGTTGTATTTGTGTCTGTATTTGATGTAACTTTAAGTCCTGTTGTCAGAACCATCTGGAAAATGTCTTGAACTAAAGATGTGAAGTAAGATCTTTTCCTGAATAAAAATAAATCTTTTACTACTGCTATTATTATCACAGGCAGCAAGCAAACAAACTTTATTTGTAAAGCGCTCATTTCCACAGGCTTTGAGCACTGTACAAAGTATCAAACAGTAAAACATCGACAATAAAACAGAATGAAACCACATTATTGAACAACTAACAAACAGCCATAGTCAGCATTTAAACACCATCAGAGAATAAAACTAATCTACACTAAATAAAACAAACTGAATAATACAATAAAATCGTATATAGATAAAAGTATAAAATCATATTCTTTACCACTGATGAGGTATCAACAAAAGAATACCCTCTCATGAAGATAAAAATATCTTAAGTCAGCCCACGTCATATTCCCTGTTTATCCATTCATGAGGTAAAATTGCATTATTCATTCAAGACTTTGCTACTTAAGAACTTAGTCCCCCACTCATGTGGCTAAAACAAAAGCAGACATGGTATCCCTCTATCTTACTGTATGTGGTGCAGAACCACTCAGTACACACATCTGTGTGTAGGCAACAACATAACAGATGTGTGCTTGTTTTGAATACTTGCACTCTGATGTGACGTGAAGCATGAGGCAGCAGGCGAGCTCCTCTCAGCACACACCAAAGTGCCTATATCTCCAACAAACACAGTACCTTAGTGAGTTACTGTGGACCATATAGGCATACCTTAGATAGATAGTATGTCCTTTTTATATACTGTTACAAGTGTCTGGTGGTACTATATAAGCCTACCCCAGCTAGGTAATTATGTCTAAAGGCTGTCGCATTAATACAGGTATAACACAAAAAGTCCATGACCAGATCAAAGCCCTGTGGGTGAGCACCTCATATCTTTACATTGTTAGGATAGAAAACACTTACCAGTATGTTGTGCAAACCAGAAGTTTTACTTTCATACTGATGTGTCTTGGCTTCCTAATAAGTATAGGTTCTATCCAGCATACCACAGGTCCAAATTATATTCTTTTCAAAGTGGTTCCAACTGTATTCGTTTATTTTCAATCTTAAGTTACTCTCCAAACAAATTTTTGCGACTATAAAGTGCCCGAGTGCTCCAGTAAACTTTAATCATGAACCCTACTGGGTTGTGTAGCAGCCACTCCACTGATAACCACCGGTCCTGTCTGCCATGCTTCACTGCACTTCTTTTCTGAAGTGCCCTTGTGCTTTGCAAAGCAATGAACGCTAAGCATTCTTTTTAAATCTCAAAACCGCAAAGGAAACAAACCAATAAAGTAACTTTAAAGCTGTACTAGTTAATGTTATGCGTTTGTGCAAAATATGCCAGCAAAACAATAAACGGATTTCATGTGCCATTCCATGGAGCCCGATGCCATTTGACTGTTTCAGCATGGTGATGTATGTCTTCATCAGAGTCAATGACTGGTTGACTGAATAAGGTGGTGTATCGCTATACCACCCATAATGGCCTCTGTGATTTGGGGCAAACTCACTGATCATTGAAACTGTGGGTGGCTGAACATAAAACTGCCATAAGGATGAAAAATGATACATAAGTAACGGCAGAGCACTTTGAACAAGTTGAACATAGCAGTGTGGCCTGTTTGAGATTAATTGACATAAAAAATACAGATGGTGTAAAGGGGAGATACAGGAAAAAGGCTAGTACAACGTAAAGCATACTGATCTATACTCTTAATGCAGTATTTCCAAATGGTTTAAATGAGGAACTGGTTTTGCCTCAGTTTCTGTAGTTAAGCTAAGAAGTAAGTACAAACAAAAACTGTGTCCCAGCTGGCCTGGTGGTGCTGAGGGTTGAGACACTGGATGCCACACCTCGCGCCACGCTGGCGACCCAGGTTCAGGAATGAGCCTGGGTCAGCAGGCGGGAGAGGATTGAGCATCCGGGACAGCTCTCCTCTCCCAGGAGGGAGGGGTCTGCGATCAGCACTTGACTGGCCTCTGGCTGAAGCTGGTGGCATAGCAAGCACAGAGCTGACGTTGGGGGTGGGGGGGTGGCAACGCTGGCGATGCCTTGGCGTAAGGGTGCATGCCACTCCTCCACTAGATAACAGGAAAAATGCCTGCATGTGCAAGGAAGATGGAGCGCCCGAAGCGTGCCTCCTATGTGCCCCTGACTACCTCTGGTCTGACAAAACTTACAGTGTCGGGGTGCTTGCCCGTCCCTCCTCTGCCCCGCTCGGGGGGAAGCCACAGCTCCATGGAGACCGGAAGGTGAGTATGGGTAGGGCAGGAGAGGCAGGAGGATGACTCCTTGGTGGTCCCGAAGGGTCGGGATCTGCGGGACATAAGAGAAGATGAACAGTAATTAAAAAAAAAAAAACTGTGTCCCCCCAACCCCACCTCCCATGGGGCATATATCCCGGCTCTAACTACAAGAACATGGGTGATTATGGGACTGTAAGCAACAGGAGACTCTCCACATATTGTTTTGACTGTGAATTGGATTACATTACAAATATGATGTCTCCAATTGTTTATGTTTTAGGAGCTTTGAAATTATCTAAATTGGAATAACTGTGGTCATTCTTTTAAATATATGCTGCATTTTCTGCATAGATATATAAACACTTATTAAATGAATGTATGTTGTGAATTTTGAAATGAAAAAAACTTTGAAAAAAGTAGTGTTCTGTAGAATTGCTAATCTTCCACTGGTGTTTTCAGTAAAGGGTGCACAGTCACTATTTCTAAATAAAAGCCTCATCCAGTCAACCCATCACTGTCACTGATGAAGGTGTATGTCACTACGCTGAAACGGTAGTCAGAAGGCATTGAGCACCACGGGGCACCACGAGATGGCTCATGAAACTGATTTATTGTTTCAGTGGCATATTTTGCACAAACTCATAGCGTTAACTAGTACAGCTTTAAGGTTTCTTTACTGGTTTGTTTTCTTTGTGGTTTTGAGATTAAAAAAGAACGCTTAGCATTCATTGCTTTGCACAGTACGAGGGCACTTTAGAAAAGAAGCGCAGTATGCCTGCTCCTTGGCGCCGAGCGAAGAGATTCACTCTGCATGCTGATGACCTGGGTTCGCACCCCAAGCCCGGGTATCAGGAGCGGAGAACGGCAAGGAGGAGATCCAGAGTGTCCACTGGATGCTGCCTTCCGGGGGGGAGGTGGGCAGAGCCTTGGCACCTGAAAGT
The DNA here is from genome assembly GCA_016271365.2 of Neoceratodus forsteri. NCBI lineage: Eukaryota > Metazoa > Chordata > Ceratodontiformes > Ceratodontidae > Neoceratodus > Neoceratodus forsteri. The sequence goes on along the minus strand of CM057450.1, from coordinate 1,748,732,196 downwards.
GGATTGGGCAACATGGCAAGGTGGCATGCAACCTCGACATGCCCCCGCACATCCCCGCCTCAGGGTGCCATCACGCTCCGGCCCAGTCAGGGTGGAGGGAGGTGGGGAGGGACAAAAAAAAAAAGCACGCCCGAGTGACCGGATGATGGCCTCCAGTCCTCTGATGCCTCAGAAAGTGTCCCCACAGCACCCGGGATACATAGTTGCACCTAATGGGTGCTCCTCCCCTGGAAGGGAGGGACCTCCCCCTCCAACGACGGGATACGTTGGGTTACCCAGGGGTGGCTGTTAGGGGTGGTGGATGGCAGCAGGGGACGAGTGGTGCCAGGGCACACCTTGGAATCCTGAAGGAGTGGCCGGTCGGGGGTGCCCGGGGAAGGAGCAGAAAAAGAAAAGAAGAGCAGTAAAGTGTGGCAGACAGGACCATGGTTACCAGTGGAGTGACTGCTATAGAACCCAGCAAGGTTCATGATTAAAGTTTTTACTGAAGCACTCAGGCACTTTATAACTGTAAAGATTTGTGTAGAAGATTAACATAAGATGAAAATTAAAGAATAGCGTTGGACCTGTTTTGAAAAGAATATCATTTGGACCTGTGGTATGATAGAACCTATTCTTGTTTGGAAACCAAGACACGTCGGTATGAAAATAAAACAGTTTGCACAACAATACTGGTAAGAATTTTCTATCCTTAATGAGGTGCTGACCCCACAAGCCTTTGACCTGGTCGCAGACCTTTGCCTTACGTTGAATATAAACCCTTCTGGGGGTATGTGCACTATCTATAGAGCCACCGAAAGTTGGGAGATTGCAGAAAGGTATTAATGCAGGTATACCCTCTGCTGCCACACTCCACAGTGCATCTTACCTATGTAAATGCCAAGGTGGGGGCCACTAGCTCCCTTACGTTTACGTCATCATCAGCATAGATGGCAGAATAGTGAACCCTCGATGGGTGTAACCTAGGTAAATCCTACCTTAGTCCTGTGGGTTTATAGGCAGGGTCCCTGTAGACACACCTGTAGACACCATCCTCCTTTGTTGTGATCCTCATTCATTGGAGTCACTCTCATGGGGGTCACTTGGCCTTGTGGGAGTTAAAAGTGAACTGCTAGGATCTGATTTGTCTCTTGCAAAACCTACATCTCAGCTGTCTACAATTCCATCCTTCTGCTTGGCCTCCTTAATCCCTGTCCCACACATTAAGCCTGTACATCAGCCTGGTTAGGTAATAAATTAAACACAGCCCTCCCCCCCCTTACCTCAGTTTATACTATGTGGCTTCCCGCTGTACTCTGGCTGAAGTGTGCTGTTGCACTTATAAAATGATCTAATAAGAAATGTTGGCATAAAATACTGCACCTTGCATTCATGATTACATACAGTTGTACCAAGGGCCATTCCCTGCCCTATCCTTACACCATTGCCCCAACTCTTCCCTCCACTTCTCCATATCCTGAAGGGCTTGGATCCTGGCCTCTCTTCTCTCTCACCTTCACCCTCTCTTCTGTCCTTCCGAAGCCTATTCGCCTCTTGCTGCCTACAACCTGCTTCCTTCCTATTTTACTCTACCTCTCGCTGCCTTGTGCAAGCAGGGTCCTCAGCATACTGGAGGGGTCAGGCCCCAGCAGACCTTTCTCCTCCTACTTCTTCCTTCACCTCCTTGTTCCATCCCTTCCACCACCACTCCGCTCTCTGCTTACTGACACACCTTCCTCTCTCACTTCCCTCTCCCTCACGTAGTCCCTATCTATGGCTGGCCCCTAATCTCTACTGCTTGTAGTTAACTTGCACTTCTGTTATACCTTAGCCAACCTGTTCTGCCTGTGTTTACTCCTCACTAACCTCCCTAGCTTAAACTACAACAGTTCTATTCAGCCATTTACCAGCTACACAGTTATGTGTCATTTTGTGTTGCTGTGTCTTATCTAGTCCAAAAGTGCTGGCGTAGTATCTGTCTAGTTCAAAACCGTCAGCATCCCTCTATTTCATTACTCCTGTACAGTCTGCTCAAATTATTTGAGTGTAATCTACTGTAAATTTATATTGTGTACCAAATCTCTGTAAACTATCCTCATGTTCCCTACCCTCCAGGTCACACCGGAAGACGAGCAACTTGTTGCTAAGTGTGCCTTCCTGGTGAAACATTTCAATAAATAAATATAGGCACACCAGGTGGCCTAGTTTGTTAAATTGGACAGCAGTATGTGTGGTGGTCATCTTGACCCACTGTATAGATATGTATATTTACGTACATAGATGATGCGCATGTGCATAGAGTTCAAGAGGGCAGTATCTTTCAGAAAAGATGTGCAAGAACAAGGTGTCACAATATGAGGCTGGAGGGGGAAGACTCAGGAGCAACGTGAGGAAGTATTTTTTCACAGAAAAGGTTGTGGATGCATGAAACAGCCTCCCTGAGGAGGTTGTGAGGGCAACAATGGTAGCAAATTCAAGAATGCATGGGACAGGCAGAAGGCAACATTAGGGGAGGAAGGAGGTAGGATGCAGATCAAGTAGGTTCTGCAGCTATCCAGTAGGTGAAATGGGCAGACTAGGTGGGCCAGGTCCTCATCTGCCATCAAATTCTATGTTTCTATGTACAGAGTAGCTTTTCCTCACATACAATAGCGCAACATGAGTCTGCCCTGGAAAACAAGATTATGGGCCTGATTTTCAAAAGCCTATGTTCGACGCAAGGTGCCTGCGCCAAAGGTGTATAGCGCAAGTGGCACCTTGCATCAGACTATGTGGCAGTCCCGATTTTTCGAACGCAGGGTGTGTCAAAATCGGGATGCCTTACGCCCAAGCAGCCCTGCATCACCCTTGCAACAGAAGCACCTATGCACCAAGTCGCAAGGGGGTGTGTGCCACAGCGGGGCTACAACATCCCCTTTTTGCTATTTAGGAATCCCCACCATGGACGTAACAAGGAGCTCAGCTTAGACCAGCTAGGAGGTGGTCTAGGGACTCACCACTGCCACACACTGTGACAAATGGGGATGTGAGAGTGGGGCAGGGGACAGAAGGGGCACAGGGTGCCTAATGGGCAGCGGGGAGACAGCAGGCATGACAGGGATTGATGTGGCACTGCCGGAGTGCCCTTTGCAGAGCCCTACAGCTGATCGGGTGGGACCACTCGTGGGAGGTTTCCAGGGATGGACAGTAACATGGCCCCAGGTGGTCACAGCCATAGCAGCTGCCCCACAGGTGCACAAAGTCAGAACCCCGTAGATGGGAAGCTGGAGCTGCAGGTTGAGGGCTGCCAATGGTAGGGGAGGGCACCATTCTCCGGGCACCACCACCACAGTTCCCTAATACCCACCTTCCCACGATGTGGAAGGCTGTCTCCCACCTACAGAGTTCTGATATTGTACACCTATGGGGCAGCTGTCAGGGCTATGCCCACCTGAGGCCATGTCAGTGTTCGGCCCTGGCCACCCCCACGAAGCAGTCCCATCTGATCAGCTGTAGGGCTCTGCAAAGGACATCCCCACCAGTGCCACATCACTCCCTGTCATGTTCGCTGTCTCCCTGATACCCCCTAGAGCACCCCTCATGCCCCTTTTGCCCCTGGCCCCCTCCTGCCATGCAGATTCCCCACCCCAACACTCACAGCCCCTCTAGTGTTGCACCAGGTTGGGGGGCAGATCCCTGCGGCAATTCCCGCAGGTGCGCCAAATGTTTGGTGCTAGCCTGTGGCTGCGGCCACTCCTGGGTTTTTGGCACAGGGACCCCCCCCCCCCTTTTAAAGTTGGGCGCAGGGTCCATGACGCACCCAGAGTTTGTCGCAGCCCTAGAGTGACGCAACTTGCATTGCTGTAAGGGCTCTCTGAAAACCTAGCCCTATGTGTGTAAAATGTACGTAGGTAAGTAACATTTAAATTTTATGTGGGTAAAATACACATTGGGGCATAAAGTCCTATTTACCAGATGTATTCCTGTTATAAACATGTGACATAAACATGATCTACATGCCTACTTTATACAAGATACAAAACACAAGTGCACTACAAGGACACTAGTTCTGTTGAGATGTCGTGGTAACAATTGCAAATATGGCTAATTTCATCCAAGATAACTTTTAAAAATATTTTGAAAATGGGTTTAGTTCTAGTTCCTAAAGTTTATAAAATGGGGATAGAAAAGCCTACATTTTGATTGGTTTTTACCTGTGTGTCAAATCCATTTGATGCACAGGTAAAAACAAGTCAGGTACAGGACCGCATTGCAAAATATAAAAAAAAAAAAAACAGTGTGCTGTTAGAACACTGAGATTTTAAAAGCCGCAATTTTTTTCTTGTATCTCAGCAAGGAAACTATGAACTGCAAAAGCTACAGTAAATACTCCGTACAAGAAATAGGAGCCATACACATTTGTGACAGGCAAATGTAAATAAAAAACATAAAAATACTAACTGTTCCCATGGTCTGAGTTATGATCCCACTGCTGGTCCCACAGCATGCCTGTGCCTGCTATCTCTGGTAGCTGTTACGCTCCCGATCCCAAACTTGTCAAACAAAAAAAAAATCCATTAGAGGAAGTATTTTTTTCCCTACTATCACGTTTTGAAACTCACTTGCACTATACAAGGCACCAGTGAGCATTAAGTATTTCTGCTCGTTTGGCAATACACTCACTATGTGACTGGAAGGGAAGGGGCTACTCGGTGCTGTACCGGTGCGTGAAGCAGATAGTGAAAGGTTTATATCACAAAACCTATGAGGACAGGCTGAAGGACTTAAATATATACTCCCTGGAGGAGAGGGGATATGATTGAGACATAAGTACCTCATGGGGAGGAACAAGGTGGAGAAAACACCATTTTCAATGAAAAGAGGTTCCAGGACTACGGGACGTGGGATGAAACTGGAGGAGGGAGGTTCAGAGGGAGTGAGGAAGTTTTCTTCACAGAGAGAGTGTTAGACAAATGGAACCCCCTACTGGAGGAGGCAGTTGGGGCTGAAATGATTATAGGTTTGAGAATGCATGGGATGAGGCATCGGGGATCCTGGTAGTCGGGGTAGTGGACAACCCAGTACTAGAAAAGCTTGAAGAAGCAAAGTTAAGTGCGCAAATGGGCAGACTAGGTGGATCAAAGGCCTTATCTGCCATCACTATCTATGTATCTGTGATTCTTAAAAACAAAAACACCAGGAAAAAAACACAAAGCAAAAAATGAGAGAGTGAAGAAGCAGACTTTTACATTGCAGCACCCTCAGCTGCTGTCCCGGTTTCTCCAGCCTCATAAAACTGCTTGAAGGGGGGGCTGCCAGCAGTATGAAAGGACAGTAATGATGTCATTTTATATCTGGCGGAAGGACTATTTATCACAGATTGTGGTAGTAATATGCTTTTTTATATGCATAAAAATGATTTTTGTAACAGGAAAAAAAAAACCATTTTATAAGCACAATAAGATATTCCGTGGATGTGCATTGAACAGATATTATCGCACTGCGGGCTGGAGGCACTACACCTTGGGCATGCAGTAATATCTGTTCAATGCACACCTCACTGTGTTTTATTGCTTACTTATTCCAGATCTTAGCAGCTTTGTATTTCAGTGTCCTCGCTTCAGATCTCATAGTAATTGTTCTGGACTTCTAAGCTTATTGATTTGGTTTCTGTCGAAACATACAGAGTTCAAATATTTGTATGCGAGCCCAGAGCTTCATATAATGGGTAATGAAAACCATATTTAAAATCTTATTCACCAGCATTGCTCAGTTTCTTTCTCTGTTTACTTCTGATTGCTGCCAGTTTATATTATGATAACGTTGGCAATGACTGGGTGACCAAAGAGGTAGATCAGGGTGGGGCAGTGGATGTGGCTTACCTAGATTTCAGTAAGGCCTTCGACACCGTTCTGCATAGGAGACTCATAGACAAGCTGGGCAGCCTGCGAGTGGGTCTAAAAGTGGTAAACTGGGTAAGGAATTGGTTGGGGGACAGGCGATAGAGGGTGGTGGTAACAGAGTTCACTCTGAGGAAGGAAGGGTGACCAGCGGGTGCCACAAGGATCAGTAGTGTGCTGGGACCAGTCCTCTTTAATGTCTTTATTAGTGACAGTGCAGAGGGCTAGAAGGAAGGTATGCCTGTTTTCAGATTACACTAAGATCTGCAACAGGGTGAGACACTCAGGAGGGGGGATGAATAGGGATCTAAGAAGCTACAGGAGTGGTCAGGGCATGGCAACTAAATTTCAGTGCAAAGAAGTACAAAATCATGCACCTAGGCGTTAGAAATCCAGAGGAGGAGTACAAAATGGCGGGTGGTACTGATGACCACCAAACAGGAAAGGACCTGGGGTAATCATATCTAATGACCTGAAGGTGGCCAAACAGTGTGACAAGGCAGTGGGAGAGCCAGTGGGATACTAGGGTGCATAGGGAGGGTATCACCAGCAGAAAGAGGGAGGTGGTGATACCGCTGTATAAGTTACTAGTGAGATCTCACCTAGAGTACTGTGTCCAGTTCTGGAGACCACATTCCAGAAGGACATAGACAGGGTGCAGGCGGTCCAGAGGAGGGCAACTAAATGGTGCAGTATCTGCAACAAAAGCACTATGAGGAGATACTGAATGACCTCAATATGTACACTCTGAAGGAAGGGGGGGGGAGATATGATAGAAACTTTCAAATACTGTACCTCAGAGGTATAAATAAGGTTCAAGAGGGAGGCCTTTTTCAGAGAAAAAGATGTTCAAGAACAAGGGGTCAGTGCTGCGAAGCTGGGGGGGTAGACTCACGGGAGATGTGAGGAAGTACTTCTTCACAGAGAGTGGTGGATGCCTGAAACAGCCTCCCAGCGGAGGTGATGGGTGCAAAAACTGTGGTGGGATTCAAGCTGGCACGGATTGGCATAAGGGAACTTAGTACTTAGTAGTAAGGAAAGGGGGCCAGAGATCAAGTAGGGTCTATAGTTGTACAGTAGGTAGGTAGAGAAATGGGCAGACTAGGTGGGCCATGCGGTCCTTATCTGCTGTCAAATTCTATGTTTCTATGAATTTTGAAGCCACAATTTGCAAAATTTTGCCAACTAGTCATGTCCAGTTTGGTCAAATCTCATTTTTAGCATTCATATAGATCATATTCCCAAATAGCAAAGCAAAAATCAGCATCTGTGAAGCAATGTTATGCCTAGTCTCTTTGGCAAGCATTGATTTTTAATAATGCTTCAAATGTTTTATTCATTTTATGAGTTCTTGCCCTGTTATGTAAAATAAAACTCAAATGTTTGCCAAACCCTAGACCCAAGTACTTATATTCATTCAAATTCCTAATAAAAACTCCTTGCTATTATATATTTGAAAATTATTAGTGTTCTTTCTTACTTTGATTTTTTAATGTCCTTTAACTGACAGTAGGATTGTTTTATTTCTTTTCAGCACTTTCTCCCCAGATGGAAATGTGAGCAGTTGATCCGACAAGGAGTGTTGGAGCATGTCTTGTCATAAAATAATGTAATTCTGAGATGTTAGATGCATGCATTTTTTAGCTTTTGCAACTATTTCAAAATATATATTGTCAAATAATAGCTCAGTGTATTTGTTTGTTCTTTAATAAATATTTTGAATAAACTGTTGGGTTTATTATGTGTTCAATATTTATTTACTTTTTCACCAGCTGAGTGCAGTGGTCCCAGGGACTGTATTTAGGCATGACACAAGCGATAAAGATAGCAAAACATGCAAAATTAATTGAACAACAAACTGAGAAGTATCTGATGTATGTTTGCAGAAAAGATACAGCTGCCATACAAAATAAGAGTACCATAAATGTGACGGCAGAAAAGCTCTGATATGCAGTCATTTTCTAAAGGGATGTTTAAATGATGATTTCTGTAGGGATCACATAAGAGTTTGGCACTGACACAGTTCAGCATTCAGTGACCCTGATGTTTTCTATTTAAAAATAAAAAACTGTTGAAACTTTGTCTGCGTTTCATGATTGTTATTAGGGGTGGAGGGCAAGAATAATAAAGAAATACTGTCAGCGCCTCAGGACTTACCAGCAACACTGGTGACACATTCAGCCCACTCACCTGCTTTTCCAACAAACATAGCATCTTCCTCCTCCTCCCCGAAATCTACCAGCGGTGAACTAGCAGCGCGATCATTAACAAGCAGCTGCTGGTGGAGCTGCAGTCCTTTCAGACTGAGATTAGGGATTCCGTGGCTACAGTGCACTCGGAGGTCGACCAGATTAAATAAGAAAATCTGAGCCAGCCCACTGGTGCACTGGTAGTGCTGCAGCTTGCGATGCTGGTGAGCTGGGTTCAGGTGCAAGCTCATGTCATCATGGGCCACCAGGGGGAGGAGGATTGAGCATCCCAGAGGACACGCTGCTCCTCTGGGGAGAGGAAGGGAGCCATCCCCGCTGTTTGACTGCCACCTCGGTGACCACAAGTGACAGTGCAGCCGGAGCAGCTAGTGGGTGGGAGGATGTTGGCTGGTGCTGCACCACACATGCCTACATGTGGTGTGCATGCGCACCCCTGTCGCCGACGTGCTGGGGGTAGCAGGAAAAAGAAAAATACCCTCACTGACTTGGTGACACTGCCCACTCGAAGACCCCTCACCTGGCTACCCAGGCACCACCTCTACAACTGGATCCATTCCGTGGTGGGAGTTGGCAAGCCCTGCCAGAGGGGAACACTCTGGGGAACATAGGAGATGCAGGTAAGTCCTGGGGAGGCCAGGATGCCGGAGCTGGGATGGCCAAGCAGATGGGGACCAGCCAGAGAGCTGGGGACAGACACAGCAACAAAAAAAAAACACCCAATTCAGCAACTGGTCTGACGACGACATTTGTGGTTTACATCTGTGCTTCCATCACCGCCAGCAGCGATTACAGGCTAAAACACAGGACATGGAAGGCAGACTGGGATGTAAGAATCTCCCTCCCTCCCTTCCTTCCTCAGCTTCTTTCTAGATGTGTTCTGGGGAGGTGGAAAGGGAGGACAGTGAGGAACACTAACAATAGTAATAGGTAAACCAGCATCATAAATAACAATTGTGCAAAGACAAGAATTATGAGCAGTAACATATTTAGCAATACAATAAAGTGCTGGGAATAACAGCATTTGCAATTACTGTGCAATGAAAGCTGGAGGGTAATAACATTTGCAGTCTGCAGAGGCAATACGGAGTTCAGGGTAGGAGCAAAGGTTATCAAATATGTAGTGCCCCAGAAGGTGAAGAGAACCAGGATACTACTTTTTCACTGAACAGCTTTTGAAACAAACTCTGTCTCTACCTGATGATTTTGAGCTGGAATTCAAGTGGTTACATCATGCTGTGGGGCCTAAACCTAGCCCTGGAGAGGATCACGCTCAGTTGTATTTATTATTTATTTAGTTTTGCTCACCAGGTAAGTACACTAGGCAAACCAGTGCCTGTTTTCAGGCACAGCCGGGAGATTACATTCAGAAATGTGTTGCACAAATGTTTTAAGGCAACATTTAGAGTGCGTATGCGGCAGGAAACTCAGTGTGGCCCACCGCTGCAACAAAGAAACCACAGGGGGATTTTTCACAGTTTTAGTTTATAACCATTGGTCACAGTACTGTTAAAGTTGTCTGGACATTTTGAAGGATAAAATTCTTCTTCCTCAGGGCAACAGTTATTAAAATGGCAATAAAACAAATTAGAAACTTACAGTATAACATGAACTTACTAGTGCTTAATACCTCATAACTATGTTATCGAAATCTCATTTTCTTACTTATGTACAGTATTTAACTGCAAAATTACAGGCAGGGATCGATTCCCGGACACTGCCATTCACCGCAGACACCAGCCATCGCCTTTCTCGTTGCCCGCAGTATCTACAAACGGCCACCGACCCACGCCTTTGTTCCCAGAACCCACAAGTGGCGCGCAGACTTTTTAAAAATCAGCAACTCGCTGATAGGTTCCTGAGCCAGTGACGACGCTCTCCCAGCCTGGTCTTAAGGCTGAGAGTGCTGCCACTGGCTACAAGAGTTTTCTACGACACCAGGGGGAGGAGAGAGTGGCTGGGGCTGCTTGACTCCCCACCACCACCAGAGAAACAAGCTTCCAGCTCCCCGGACTTACCAAAGGACTTTCCTCGGGGTCAAGGCACCGGCTAGCGCACCGCGAACCGGTGGACCTCCCCCAAATTGCAGGACTCCCCTCACGGCTTCTCGCTCCACCAACTACCGCAGGGATCGATTTTTGGCCTCCCCACCCGCCCCTTTCCCTCCTCCCATTAAATACTCAGTTGCCCCGCCCACTGCTGGACCTGACAGTCACTGGACGGTGACTGGTATACCCACGGAAACGCCTACCATTCACCCACTAGATGGGGATGAGCTACTGAACTGTATCGATATAACAGACCTCTGACCACATTAGCTTATCTTTAGAATCTCTAATTTGCCCAACTAATTCACCTGTTCACAATAACTCCATATTGAAGTGGTACTAGTTTTCCTATGCCCCCAGCAGCTAATTACCCCTGTGCTAACTAGCATTTCTATAGTATACTCTCTATACCTAATGGCATAATAGTGGATTAAGGGCATCGAATGAAGCACCAGTAACTGATACATATACTGCATATTACAACTGTTTTCTAGACTAGCCTGGATAAATGTGCCTAAGGAGCCTCGATAGTATCCTTTGTACCTGCTAGATATACTGCTAATTAGACTGTTTTATTGACTTTACTCCCCCATCAGACAGCCCCTCCCTACTGGTACTTGCCCTATATTATCGTTTTAGACTGCTCTCTAGAATATCCTGTATAAAAGTGCTTAGGGGCCGTAAGTTACCCTTGAACTGCCAGATATACTGCTAATTTGACTATTTTATAGTCTAGCCTGCCCTCCACCAGATAGCCCCTCCCAGATGTAAATCACCCAAAAAAAGCATCCAAAGGGGTCCATAAGCAATAGTAGTAGTACCAGATAAAAATAATTTCTCCCGAGGGTATAGCGGTCTAACATCTCCCCTCTACAAAGCACCACATCAGCAGGGAAATTTGACCAAGGCTCGGGACCTCCCCTCACTAAGCCTTAGACTGTATCTGCGAGGGCAGGCAGCATGAGCCCCCCAAGCCCTGCCTCCTTCTCCAAGTGGACCTACAGGGCTCCTCCTGGCTGTTCTATACATACTATCTCTCCTATGGACTCACATGACCATGACTATAGGTGAACAGGACCCCAGATGTCACCCTCCCTCTGGACCCCCCCATCACTCCTGGGGAACAATCTCCCCACCCCCAGCAATTTGGCAGGACTTCTGACTGCACACAATTCTGTGAAAAGGGTGTCCTATATTCCACTACTCACCACCACCAGGCGAAAAGATTAGAGCTAAGACCCTACCCCTGGGTAGGATCCCCACTCACTGCCTTCTTGCCACCCTCCTGCTCATGGCTGGGGATGTCAGCCAAATCCTGGACCACCCACACACAACCTCTTGGTCTTCCCCCGCTGGACCCCCATTGGGCATCCACCAAGGGATTACGTATTGCACACATGAATATATGCAGCCTAAGGCTAAAGGTTCACGAACTTCAATCTTGGCTAGATAGGTACAACCCGGATATCTTGGCGGTATCTGAAACCTGGCTCAAACCTCACATTCTACCTCATGAGGTAGCAGCCTCGGGATATTCCTCCCACAGAAGGGACAGACAGGGCAAAAGGGGGGAGGGGTGTTAATCTACACAAAAGACACCCTGAACGCCGTACAGTTATCCCCGAAACTATCCACCTGTACGGAAGGCGAAGCAACCTTTGTGAGGATCACCCTGGACCCTGTAAACACCTCAATATAGGATGTGTTTACAACTCCCCAATGAACACGAGGATTTCCTGGAAGCGCCTCCTAAAGGACATAGACGAGGAGTTATCCACAGAACTACTACTACTGGGGACTTCAGTCTAAACTGGGTCCCTCAAGGCAGCCATTCCTTAATAGGACTGGTCCAGGATGCTAACCTTGAACAGATCACTGCTGGACCCACCCGCATGAATTATAAAACGGGTAACCACACCACTCTTGACTGGATACTCACGAGCAAACCCTCCAGTGTACAGGCGGGAGGCATACTAGCTGATGCACTGATCGACCACTCCCCCATTTTCTGCATTTGGAAAAACAGGGCCCCCAGAGCCCGTCTACGAATCCTGGCGGCACGTGACTTCTCTCACCTACGGACAGAGCACCTGTTAGGATGTCTTAACAGTATAGACTGGAGTCCCATCAAACTCCTCCCTACACTGGATGAAGCCACTGCCTCTTCCAGGAGCACTCACCATGGTGGCTGAACCCTGGCCCCATGAAGAAATTCCGGACCAAGGGGACCTGCTATAAGTGGATCACCCCAATGTGAAAACCCTCATGAAACACAGGACTCAGCCTGGAAGAAATACAAACTGTCCTCACTACCAGCTGATCTCACAACCTATAAGGTCCTCCGAATAGGTGCAAATTGGCCATAAAAGTGGCAAAAGCGAGAGTATGTCACTGACCTACAGAAAAGAATCTAGGGAACCCTAGACTCTTCTGGGCCACATAAATGGGCTACTAAAGGGCACTGGCAAGGCTTAACACTGCTCTGGAGGTAAATGGCCAGCTAACTAACCATCATCGCTATGGCACTCAACCGTCAGTTCACCAACCTAGAACTGATCAAAGCTAGTCTGCCCTCCCACCCCGGCCCTTTGACCCCCCATCTCACATGACCGTCCCTCTTCCACCTTAGGCTAGTTAGACCTAAGGAAGTCCTCCCTCTACTAAAAGCCCTTAAAGCAACGGGACCTGATGGTATTCCCTCCAGAATTTCAGGAAGGGCCTCAGCACTCGCTAGGCCCCTAACCTGGCTCCTCAACCATTCCATTATGGAAGGGCCATTCCCACATTTCTTGGAAAACGGCTCACATAGTCCCTGTCCATAAGGGAGGTACGAGGGAATCTACCAACAACTACAGGCCAATCTCCCTACTCTGTAGCCTTGATAAGATACAAGAGAGGTTGATTTACGGGTCAACCTCGGGACTACCTAGAAACCCACCAACTTCTAGCCCCTCACAGCATGGCTCCAGAACCAATCACGGACTGACACTGCTCTCATCAAGTTCTCTCACAGACGACTCAGAGAGCTTGACAAGGGACCCACAGGGCAGTCTTCATAAACTTATCCAAAGCATTTGACCTCGTTAACCACAACCTACTGCTCTCCAAACTGAGGCAGGTTGGACTAGACAGTCACTCCCTATTGTGGTTTTCCAGCTACCTCTCTGGCAGGTCACAGAGGGTAAAATGGAAAGATTCCCTGTCTGAGCCCCTTCCCCTAACTGAAGGGGTGCCCCAAGGGTCAATACTCGGTCCACTTCTCTTCTCGCTATTTACCAATGACCTCAGCAACCACTGTGGTGGGAGTTCAGTGGTACAATATGCTGACGACGCAGTCCTCTATCGGCCCTCCACCAACATGGGAGAACTCTGCTCTGGGCTCCAAGATGACTTGGAGTCCCTAGAGGAATGGCTAGTCACCAATAGAATGGTCATCAATCTGAACAAGACTAAGTCAATGCTGTTTGGCCCCAGATCCGGTAATCAGGATAGAAGTCAACTCCTCAAACTGATGACCACCTCAGGTAAGAAGATCAAGGTGGTCCCCTCCATCAAATACCTGGGACTCACCCTGGATCAGGGCTTCACCCTCAAGGGGCACGTTGAACAGGTAACCAAAAACATCCACTCTAAACTCGGGACCCTGTACAGGCTGAAAGACCAGTTGATACCAGCGGCCTGGGTCTCCATTGCTACGAGTGTTCTGCTCCCCACCCTCACCTATGCGGCCCCTGTTATCCAGGGAGCAGCTAGACAAGAGCTAAATAAATTACAGGTTCAAACAACATGAAGTCTTGCTATATTATAGACATTAGCAGTTTGATCCAGCTCTAGAACTGCCCCGGAGTGCAATGGTTAAAACCATTCCAAAACAGAATTTTGGTACGAGAGCAGCTCTATCTGTGTCATTTCAAACTTGAACTGTCAGATTCTTTACTCCGCCTCAGTGAACAGTCGCTCCGGAGATTTCTTCTGCTCGGTTCATTTCTCGGTTTAAAAAGTGTTTTCTCGGTTGGATTTAACCGAGAATAGTTTTATTTTAACCGCAAACCTGCTCAGTTCAAACTCATCTGTGGTAAACCGTAAGTAAATGAAGGTTTTGTCTGTGTGGAACTTGTAAGTTATCGGTTCGGTTTTGAACCGATCAGTGGGTTTAAAACTCATTTAAAACTAAAAGTTACTATTTTAGAGTGCGGTTCCCAGTTCTTATCGGTTCTAAAAAAACTGATTTATTATGTTTTTTCCAAATTCCCGTGACACGGTTAGGAACCGATAAGGGTGTCTTGCCTGGCACTGCCGTTAAAAGGACAAGTTTTTGGTTAGGCTGGCATTATGTCTGAGAAACCCAAAAGAAAAACCGGGCCCACTGGGTTTCAACACTGTGATGGTTGTGGGGAAGTCTTTTCCAAGGCTGACCCACACACCACATGTGTTTATTGTCTGGGGTTTGACCACCTCCAGTCAGACTGCCAGGTAGTAAGAATTTCCCTGCAGCCACCCTGGAAAAGATTGGGCAGGCTCAGGAACGAGAGGCCAAAAGTCCGCTGACCCGATGGCAGCCCGGTTCGTGCCAACCTAACCAGAGGGGAGTGCCCTCGACCAGGGCCAGACTTCCTCGGCAAAGAAAAGTTGGTTCTGAGGAACCAATTCCAGTAAAGAAAACAAGAAAATCAGCAGGTCTGGAGTCCAAAATTCCTTCTCCAACTGCTGCAGAGATAGCAAAAGCCATACAAATTGTCCAGTTTCACTGTCTCAGGGTCCATCCGAACCACCACTATCTGGTAAAAGGTCGGTTCGTCCGTCCCAGTGGTTCAGGATTATGATATTGAGGAATTTTATGAACCAGAGGAGGGGCTGAGGATTATGAACAGTATGAATGTGGCTGGAAGGTCTGGGTGTGCCCATTGAACCGACATCTCCCCAGACAGACCTTTTAGAATCTCCCTATGCTGTCTGAGTCCCCATCTCATTTTATGTTTTATAAAAAGTTGCTGAAACCCTCCAGCTTCCTTTAGAAGAGGCTGTGGATGAGCAAGAGGAGCCTGATTTTGTAGAAATGATGGATATTCCAGAGTCTAGAGATTGTCTATTCCTTTACATAAGTCATACCTCTCAACTGTCCCTGATTTTCAGGGACGCCCCTGATTTGCCTCAAATGTTTACTCTGTCCCTCCTAAAAATGATGTTTCCGTGACCAAACAGTGAAGGTTGTAACTACAAAATAATGTCAAAAATTAAAGTTACAGACTTGTTCTTCCTTAGAAAATGTATTTTACACCAAGGCCCTTATTCTACCAGCTTCCTGAGCGGATATCACCAATTTTGAAGATGTGTCCCTGATTTTAGTCCTTTGTCCCTGATTTTTTTAAGCCTTGTCCCTGATTTATGAGGCAGGAGGTTGAGAGGTATGACATAAGTCTTTTAGGAAACAAACAAACAAAATTTTAAAAGCTCCTAATTCTGTGCCTCCTGTAGATAAAAAGATGGACAGAAGGTATACATTGTCAGGCCCTGATACAAAATTCCTTTCTCAGCAATGCAGTCATGTTGGGGTAGTTCAGCCTGCTGCCTGTGATAAAGCTAATATTCCCTTGGCTTCACATCCTCCTGACAAGGATTCCAGGAAGATTGATGCCATCGCAAAAAAAAACAGTATATGGCAGCCTCTCTGGGACTCAGGCAAGCAAATTATATGGCTTATGTAGCTAGGTATCAGAAATCTAGATGGGATACTGTTATGTACATGGCCAAGCAGGCCCATGGCCAGCTGGCTAGTGAACTAGAACAGGTCGCTGCTGATGGCATTGAAGCCTCTAAGGTTCAGTTTCATGCTGCTGTGGATGTTAATGATGTTTCCTCTAGGGTCATGGCCACATCTGTAGCTTTTCGTAGGTTGGCCTGGCTCAGGTGTACTAGTTTGTCACAGGATACCCAGACTAAGGCTATAGATTTTCCTGTGGTGGGAAATTCTCTGTTTGGAGAGCAGACAGAGAATTACATGAAGAAGATGGATGAATATAGGACTAAGGAGCGGCAAGCCACTCCTCAAAGGCATGCCCCCAGGGGTAGGGGTAGGCCTTTTCACAGGCCTTTCTACCAGACTCAGGCCTCCTCTGCCTATGCTCAGAGGGGCTTCTTCAGAGGCAGGGGAGCAGGCAGGGGTGGGCAGACCTCCCACCCCCAGCCTAAAGCTCCTGGAAACAGGCACCCTGATGGGGTGCCCAGGGCGATTCGCCTGTACCAGTGGGGGCAGGCTGGCTTACTTCAGTCAGAATTGGGCTTTTAACCTCAGACAAGTGGGTTCTGGAAGTAGTAAGCCAGGGTCTTGGTTCTCAGCTTCAAAAGTTTCCAAGTTGAGAAGCAGACTTTTTCTACCTGCAAGTGCTTCAGAGACCCCTCACTCTGGAAACAGAGGTCTCATCCCTGTTAGCTCTCAGAGCAGTAGAAAGGGTTCCTCCCCTGCATCAGGGCAGGGGTCTGTATTCCAGATAAAGTTCAAAATGGTAACTCTGGCAATGATTTTACTTCCCTAAGGCCAGGGACTGGCTAGCCTCCTGGACCTCAAGGATGCCTATTTCCATGTCCTAATCAGAAGATCCCATCGAAGTACCTCAGATTGGAACTGCCTCAGGTCATTACCAGTTCAGAGCAATGCCCTTCAGCCTTACCTCTGCTCCAAGGGTATTCACAAAGTGTCTAGCAGTGGCAGTGGCCCACTTAAGGAGGCAGAGGATTGCTGTTTTCCTCATCTAGACGACTGGCTCATTGTAGGCCAGTCCCCAAAACAGGTAAAATCTCACCTGCAGGTCACCCAGCAGCTTCTCACCTCCCTGGGTTTTCTTGCTAAACCTACCAAAGTCGGTTCTGGAACCAGTCCAGGTACTCACCTTTATGGGGCAGAATTGACACAGCTAGCCAGAGCCTTTCTTCCCCAGAAAGGGTAAGGAATTTAGTGGCTCTGGCCTCTTCCTTCACTCTGCAGGTCTCTCGACCAGCAAGACACTTTCTGCAGCTCCTGGGGCACATGGCTGCATCCACAGCTGTTGTGCAGAGAGCCAGATTTCAGATGAGAGACATTCAGTTTCACTTGAGAACCTTTTGTCTCAGAGAAGAGACCCTCCTTTCCAAGTTGGTCCCAGTGACTCAACCTTGATCCTAGCTCTCCAGTGGTGGAAGGATCAGAGCATTTAAGAGCGGGGTCCCTTCATTTCCCTTCTCACGACTTGACTCTCACTACAGATGCTTCCTTCTGGGTTTGAGAGCCCACATGGGCGACCTTTCCACTCAGGGAGTTTGGTCCCCCCAGGAATCTCTGCTCCACATCAATTTGCTGGAACTCAGAGCTGCCTTTTTAGCTCTTCAAGCTTTTTCTGCATCTGTCCACGACAAGGTGATACAAGTCAGAACAGACAACACCACAACAATGTGGTACATCAACAAACAGGGGGGCACTCGGTCTTCGGCCTTGTGCACCGAGGCAATGAAGTTGTGGTCTGGTCTATTCCTGAACACTTCCCTCATAGCAGTTCATCTTCCAGGGAAGGACAATGTCCTAGCGGATGCCCTCAGCAGGATTTCCCAGGGCCATCACAAATGGTCCCTGGATCCTCAAGTGCTGGGGATAGTTTTGCCTGTGGGGCATCCTCAGATAGATCTTTTGCAGCCCCAGACAATCACAAACTTCCTCTGTTCTGTTGCAGGCTCAGTTCCCTGGATGCCGTTCTTCTGGATTGGGAGGAAGTTCCTCATGCTTTCCCCTTTCTCTCCTATTCAAAGTACTAGTCAAAATCAGATCTCAGCCTTGCAGGGTGATTCTGATTGCCCCGGATTGGGCCAGGCAGCCCAGGTACCACTCCTTCTGTCTCTGACAGTCCATCTTCCCCTGTGCCTCCCAGGAATCACAATCTGTTGACTTGTGCCCAGGGAAGGGTTTGGTATCCGGACCTCAAATCCCTCAACCTCAAGGCCTGGCTCTTGAGGAGTTAGAGTTTGCTGATTTACACCTCTCTCAGGGTGTTCTTGAGATCCTAAAGGCTTCCAGAAAGCCTTCCACTAGGGCTACTTATAGTTCTAAATGGAAAAGGTTTTCCATTTGGTGTGCTGGGAAAAATATTTCCCCAGAATCTGCTGAATTGCCCATTTTGTTAGATTGCATGGTACATCTTAATTCCTTGGGTCTCAGACCAGCTACCCTGAGAGTTCATTTGGCAGCTGTGTCTGCTTTTGTGTCAGCAGGAAAGTCATCCCTCTTTCCTCTCATCCTGTGTTTTCCAAGTTTTTAAGGGATTACTCCATACTAATCCTCCTTTCGAACCGCCCCTGCTTGGGACCTTAATGTTTGCATTGCCCAGTTAATGCAACCCCTTTGAACCTCTGTCTTCTGCAGAGCTTAAGTACCTAACTTGGAAACTGTTTTTCTAGTGGCTATCACTTCTGCCAGACACATAAGTGAATTGCAAGCCTTGTCAGTGGAGACTGACTTTATTTCTTTCCACAGGGATAAGGTAGTCCTTAGGACTAATAGGAAGTTTTTGCTAAGGTGGTTTCAGATTTCCATCTTAATCAATCTATCTCCTTCCAGTATTTTCACTGATCACCTCTTCGGGTGAGAGGAGGTTGCACAGCCTGGATGTTAAGAGAGCTCTTAGTTATTATATAGAGCGTACTAAAGGTCACAGGTTCTAATCCCTCCAATTTTTCCTTACCTATGGTGAAGTTGGGAAAGGCAAACCTGCCACTAAGAGATCAATAGCTGGTGGATTGTCTCTTGTATCCAATTTGTTATCAGAAAGTGGGCAGAGCCTCCCGGTTTGAGGGCTCATTCTACCAGGGTACATGCTGCCTCTAGCTGCTGCCAGAGATATCCCTTTATTAGAGATTTGCCAGGCTGCTACTTGGAAAACGGTACACACTTTTACCAAGCATTACCCCTGGATGTCCAGGCCAGGAGAGATGCTCGGTTTGGCACAGCTGTTCTTCAGAGCCTATTCCCTAAATAGGTTCTGCCTCCTCCATGGAGGTACTGCTGTGTATTCTGTTAATGTCTATAATATAGCAAGACTTCATGTTGTTTGAAGAAAAATTACTCACCTTAGTAATGTTGTTTCTTCAATGGAGTCTTGCTATATTATAGACCTCCCCCAACCTGCCCCTCTCAGAACCTCTACTTGGTGGGTGCGGGCAACTTAGTGTGGGCACTACTTATGTCCTGTTAGCATTTTGTCCCTTTGGGACTTTGGGGTGTGTATGTACGTGTGTGTGTTTTATTATACTTATGTTCCATTTTCATATTATTAGAATGGTGTTAGTATTTCTGGTCCCCTGACTTGAGTCTTGGGTGTTGGGACCATCAATGGTTGTTATTATTTAGGTAGCCATTTGGCTAGTGTAGGTTACAGCTTCCACACAGACCTTAGTGAGTTTGGCTCAAAGATCTGACAGTTCAAGTTTGAAATGACACAGATAGAGCTGCTCTCGTGCCAAAATTCTATTTTGGAATGGTTTTAACCATTGCACTCCGGGGCAGTTCTAGAGCTAGATCAAACTGCTAATGTCTATAATATAGCAAGACTCCATTAGAAGAAACAACATTACTAAGGTGAGTAATTTTTTCTTCTCTACCACAAAGTGGCCCGCTTTGCCTCTTTAGCAGGCCCGAGGACCCACCACTGCAACACGCTGTCCCACCTTAACTGGCCCCCCCTGGGAGGACAGGCTTCAGTACCCTTCGCTCTGCCTCACCTACAAACTTCTCCACTGCCCACTCCCCACCAGCCTCGCTGGGCTCATCTCCACTAAGAGGAACCTTAGGGCAACTCAGACGAATCGACAGGTGTGACCTCCCTCTCAGTGCCAAGGGTCAGAACAAAGGCGGGGAAGTCATTTGCCTTTACTGCACGCACTTTATGGAACTCCCTGCCCCAAGGCATTCAGGAAACCACCTCTGCCTACACCTTCTGCACCAGGCTTCAGGTGCACCTGGCTACCTCCACAAATTGTAACTGTTAGGATAAAGTACTCCAAAGTGTTTTACTCCTTTATTCGCTCGCACTTGTTATACTGCCACTATGCCCACCCTGCTATGTATCTATGTGACGCATATTATGTACCTTGTTGTTTACTATCCCGTGTAATAACGTATTACACTTGTTATGTATCTTGTCGAACCAATCACATGTCATGATGAATGTAACCCTCAGGTCGCCCCTGAAAAAGGGACCTTCGGGGCCCAGCGGGCTCACCCGATTATCAAAATTTAATAAATAAATAAAAAATCTTGCAACTCAAAATGTAACAATGTCATGTATTACACGTGCATCCTGTCACCAGAACAGATTGCTTTCTTATTACTCATCTGTAACCCTATTAGATCACACAGTGCAATTCTGTATATGTCATAATGTTAACTTAATAATGCATATTCTTCTTAGATCAGCACATGAAATGGAAAAGCAGCAGGTTCAAAGTACACTCATACCTAGACAAATGATTTTCTGAGCAAAGTAAGCCGATCTTTGGGGATGTCTCTGTCATCAGGTCACAACTATGGAACTTCGTCATCCGATGTCATGATCCCACAGAAGCTTTTTCTGCAGCAGTCTGTTAGGGCTTGCCATGCCAACATCAGACTCTGACATCACATACTCTACAAAAGCGCGGGGGCCCCGCCTTCCTCAGTTCTTTCCACTGTCAACTATTCGTGCACAGACTCTGCAGAAGCTTGGTTACTCTGCTCGGCTGCCATTTTTCTAACCCTTTTTCTTTTTACTTACCTTTGAATCACTTTAGATTAAAGTGATTATTTTGTGCTTTGTATGTCAAGAACTACTCCTTCATCAGCTCTTTTCTGTCGCTGTCACTATGGAAAGATCTCCTCCACCAATGAACATGAACTCTGTCTGCTGTCTTGGCCCAGCCACAATGTCCTCACCTGCGAGTCCTGCCAGAAGTTCAACATCACCGCCCCAGTGCCGATGCAAGAAAGGCCTACAGAAGTTCCTTGTGGAGCAACAGGCAGCCAGCGGAGAGCAGGGGTCCTCCAGAGCCCGCCGCCCAGTCGCCAGCATATTCTTCAGGCTCTCAGGCCACCAAGCCCAGGACAAATCCTCCGGGAAACATTCTCAGTGGGACAAGGAGCGGCCTAAAGACCGCTTCCCCGTCGGCAATCCCGGTCCCCGCTGGCTTCTTCTTTATCTCCTGGGATCACCCCGTCGTCTGCTTCAGCGCGGACACCTCGCCCCGTGCAAGCCTCCGCTCCAACCAGGCCCCCACGGTGAATTTGTCTCCCAGCCATCATAGGGCTGGGGAAGGGCCTTTGACCTGCTGATCATCTGCCTCCGCTCCGCTGTTGAGATCTCTCAAGCCTCAAGGTCTACTGGCACTGGGCCTAACGCTACCATTCCAGTTAGCGGTTGTCTCAGGACCAGGGCTGCGTGCCCCCTCCATCGACTCCTGTGTCGACGAGGATTCCTATTCCTGCCGTCTACCTTAATCTTATAGTTACCTCTATTACCTCATCTCTCATTCAACAGCTAGTTCCACGGCCCAGGCCGTCATCATCTGCACTGTTAGCTGCTGTTTCGGTGTCGATGCCAGTTCGACTTGCGTGCTCTGCGCCCTCCAGAGAGCTGTTGGTATTCCGTTCGTTTGCTCCTGCTTCAGAGCAGACTGACTTCAAAGAGGAATACTATCCTGAACTCATCCTCCCTGAGGAAGAGGATGAGGAGGAAGACAGTCTCTCCTGGGAGTGAGGAGTCTGTCAAGCACACTCTCAGGTCCCCCCATAGGACCCCTCCTTAATCGACATTATGAAGCGGCTCTCCTCCGCTATGGGATTCCAAATTGAGATAGAGGATGAAACTAGGAGGAATCTGGTGGATTTCCTGGAGATCCCTGAGTCTCCACCCAAGGTTATTCCTCCTCTGCTGCCAGCCCTGAATGATGCTGCCACAGCGGCCTGGCACAGGCCCAACATGGTACCAGCCATGCCCAGGAAGGCCAACAAGCGCCATCAGGCACCTCAGGGGTTTCTCTTCTATGTGGCACAACCTGAAATCGACTCAGTGGTTATCAAGACTGCTCATGACAGAACTAAGGCCCCTAAGCACCTTAGTTCCCTCCCTCCTGGCTATGAGTTCAAGAGATTGGACCTCTGGGGCAAGCAGACGTTGGCCTCTGCCACCCTCGGCCTTCAGATTGACAATTATTTGCCTAATCTGATTAAGTACCAGAGGAAGGGCAAGTCAGCTGCACAGCTCCTCCCTGAGGGTTCACAGAAACAGGAGCTTCTTAAGGTACTTCCAGCCTCAGAAGAGGTCAGTAAATATCTCCTCAATGCCACCTATGATATGGCTGATACTACAGCCAGGCCAGCTGCCTCTGGCATTTGCCTCAAAAGGCACTTCTGGCTTAGGGTCTCTAGCTTTGTGAATGATGTCCAGCAAAAGGTGCTGAATGCCCTGTTTGTGGGTCACAAGCATTTTGGTCTGGACGTGCAGGATATTATCAATGAACTGCAGGCTTCTGGCAGGGCTATTTGGTCTGTCCACTCCTGTACCATACCCAGCCCAGAAGTACTGTACAGTAGGCTGAGATCTTCCTTTATAAGGTCTCTCATAAGTGGGGACCTGGAGACCAAGCTTCAGGGTAAGCACAGGGCCAGCTCCACCTTGCCTGCCCCCCTCTTCACCTCTGGTCCCTCTGCCTAGCAGTCCAGAGGAGTAGGTC
This sequence comes from Neoceratodus forsteri, assembly GCA_016271365.2. Lineage (NCBI taxonomy): Eukaryota > Metazoa > Chordata > Ceratodontiformes > Ceratodontidae > Neoceratodus > Neoceratodus forsteri. The sequence goes on along the minus strand of CM057450.1, from coordinate 1,748,709,357 downwards.
CAGCCCCAGCAGCCAGTTCAACCTCTGCCTGACTCCTGATAGATCCCCCTTCCTCCTTCCCCAAGCCTGGAGGTGGTGGTTGGAGGTTGGTTCTCCCTTCTGTCTGTGTCAATGGAAACCATCACAGCAGATGCTTAGATCCTGCAGATAATTGAACAGGGCCATGCTGTAGAGCTTTTAGAGCAGCCTTCAGATGTTCTTCCAGTCCCCATACTCTACCCTCCAGATCACACAGAGGAGCTCAGGCAGGAGGTTCTCACATTGCTGTGCAAACAGGCCATAGAACCAGTGCCCAGGCAGCAAAGGAATAAGGGGTTCTACTCTAGGTTCTTCCCAGTTCCCAAGAGAACAGGGGACTTGAAGCCCATTCTAGACCTCAAAGAGCTAACCTTTTTATCCAGTTCAAAAAGTTCCAGATAGTCACTTTGCATGGCCTTCTTCCTCTGCTCAAGCAGGGCAACTGGCTATGCTCTAACGATATGCAAGATGCCTACCTACATATCATGGTTTGCACCCCCTCACAGGCGGTACCTGTGGTTCCTGTTCCGGGGGGAGCATTACCAGTTCATGGTGTTGCCCTTTGGCTCTTCCTCTGTGTCACAGGTATTTACCAAGTGCTTAGCTTTGGCACAAAGGCCTCTTATGTGTTCCCATATCTGGACAACTGGTTACTGAAAGTTTAGTCTACGGAGCTCCTACTGTTCACCCTAGAATGCACCCTGCAGTTATTCCAGTCCTTGGGCATCACTGCCAGTCAACTCAAGTCTGTGCTGACCCCTTCTCAGCATTTGCCGTACATAGAGGCAGTCCTGGACTCTACTCAGAGCAAGGCCTTCCTTACTCAAGACAGGGCAGACCGCCTTATTGCCCAGGCCCAGGAGGTGGCTCAGAGCCGGCATGTTCTAGCCCGGACTTTCCTCATGCTAGTAGGCCTCATGGCCACAGCCATTGTTATGGTCCTTCTGGCCAGGTTGCACATAAGGATTCCGCAGTGGACCCTTAGGGTTCAGTGAGATCAGCAATCAGACAATCTAGATCAGCTGGTGCTTCACTGGTGGATGGACCCAGCCAATCTATTAAAAGGGGTTCCCTTTATCACCACTCCTCACCATGGATGCTTCGAGTCTAGGTTAGGGAGCCCATCTAGGTCCTTATCAGACCCAGGAGCTCTGGTCCCACTGGGAGACTCACCGCCACATAAACGTTTTAGAAATTAGGACAGTTCTGTATGCCTTGCAGGCCTTCCAGAACCATCTCTCTCCTGGCCCTCTGTGCAGTCGGACAATCTCGGTGTGGTCTGTTACATCAACAGGGGGGGACTGATTCCTACCCTCTGTGCCGGGAAGTAGTGAAGGTCTGGCACTGGGCTGTAGATCACAGGCTAGAACTGTCAGCCGTCCATGTGCCAGGCACCCAAAATGCCTTGGCAGACACCCTCGCACAAGTGGGAGGTGCTGTCCTCGATCGCAGAAGACCTGTTCAAAGGTGGGGTTGTCCAGAGTTGGACCTTTTCGCGTCACTACTCAATGCAAAACTGCCACGTTTCTGCTTGATAGGTCTCAAATACTCCTCCCTCAAAGTGCACATGTCGGCCATATCAGCCTTTCACGTGTCCATTGAGGGTCGTATGGTGGCACAGCTGGATGTGGCCTGTACTTTTCTGAGAGGCATTCTCCACTTGAAGCCTCCTATCTGTAACCCGGTTCTGGCTTGGAATCTGAATTTTGTTTTGGAGAAGCTGACTCTGCCTCCTTTTGAGTCAGGCGTGTCTTGTGAGCTATGCTTTCTGTCATGGAAAGCGTTGTTTTTAGTTGCCATTACTTCTGCCCGAAGAATACAGGCTATCGTGTGAGCAACCTTATTTGATTTTCCACAAAGACAGGATCTCTTTGCATACTAACCCTAAGATCTTACTTTGAGAGGGTTCCTGCAGTAGGACTTCACATATAGGACTGCGCCCCCTGGCGTCAGGTTTCAGCGGCAAACTTGTAGATAGCAATCATCAGCAGGGACCGCCCCCAATATCAGGTGATGTGACGTCAGCCCGACTATAAAAGGCGGACCACGTGCCCGCCCTATCAGTTCTTTCCCTTTCTCACATAGTTCATTCGGCTCACAAAGATAGAACAGTGATCTAATGCCCGTAGCGTCAATTCAAGTTTTCTCATCCCTCAAAATGTTTCTTCAATTTTCGACCGATTGTATATTGACTCGAGTCAAGAGGAAGTGCTTGAAGTGCGGAGCCCAAATCCCACATGAGGACAACCATTCCCGCTGCCTCTTGTGCTTAGGCCCCAAGCACTACTCGGATGAGTGTGCCATCTGCCAGGCCTTCAGCCAAGCCACCCAGACCAGGCGCCAACGACCCGCTGAGGCCCTCCTTACCCGCTGGCTGGCTTCGATGGAAAAGGAGCTCCAGGAATTGAGGGAAAGGTCATTGTCGCCGGCCCCCAGAAAGAAGAAGAGCAAGGAGAAACACCGGGACAGGAGTCCGTCACCACGTGGGAGGCCTGCTACTAAAACTGTGAGTACTCCTGCTCGTGCCCCGTCCGCCTCTTTGGGCCGAGCACCTTCTCCCCCTCCTGTTGAGGTGAGCGAGCAGTTGGGGGTAGCCTCTCTCGAGGTCTCAGTGGTGTCTCCTCCAAGCACTGCCGGTAAGTCTCCCTTGACCCTGTCGACAGGGGCACGGCTTTGACCGATAAGTCTAGCAGCTGCCCTCTCGCTGCCACTAGCCCGGTTAGGTCCGATCAGTCGGGACGGGCGGATCCTCCATCGCCTCAATGGACTCCTTCTCGCCTGTTGATCTCTCGCAGGCCCCGACGTCAGCCAGAGTGTGCTCTTGAGAGGCTCTGCATCCCTTCAGGTCCTGCACCCCAGGGATTCGCCACCTGATCCTGCTCTGTCCCTGTCGACAGGATCATTGTTCGACCTTTCGTTGGAGTCCCTTCTGGAACTTCCGCTTCGCCAGGTCTGTGGCTGCCTCCGGACAAGACTCCATCACTGGCTAAGGATCCTGATATGGAGCCCCTCCCCTCGGGACCTTCGGGGGCTCTCCCGGATCCCACGCCACCCAGTGGTCCTATGGCACCTCCCAGTAGGTCCAATCGACCCTCCTGGCAGTCTTCCACAGCCTGACCCCCAGGCACCACTACCGGGCAGCCCGTCGTCGGCTCCACAATACCCGACGCCAAGCCATGTGCCTCCGAAGCCGGGATACCCTGGGTATAGCCCGGGATATAACCTTTATGGCTGTTCTCCTGGATTGCCAGGGTTTCAATACCCTTCTTGGCAATACCCGGGGTACCAGTCTCCTCCTCCTCCAGTGCCAGATCGGGAGATGATCCCCACATGGTGGCAGGACCCAGCTCATTACGGAGCTTAGGCAGTCTGTGGGAGACATCCCTCTTCTGGGGGCCCCTCCCCCACCGATACCCTCCGGCAAGGCAGCGGGTGCGTTACCTGTAGGCTCGTCTGGGGCAGACCCTTTCATCCCCAGTGGTTGTGAGCTTTCTGACATGGACTCTGATTATGAGCCTTCGGACCCTAGGTCCCCAGTTGAGGTACCACCCAAAGAATCCCAAAATCTCCTCCAGAGGATCCTTCCCTTTGGGGACCTTTGTGAACTATCCAGGCAGCAGGAGGCTGGCCTTCCAGGAAGTGGACCCCCAACGTAAAAGGCTGGCGGAACACTTGGATTTAGCCACCACGGACCCTCTACCCATCCCCTCTAGATGGGTCCTCGTGAGGATCTGGTGACTACTATCTGGCAGCAGCCGACTTCTATCCCAGCTGTCTCCAGAAAGGCAGACCGTACCTACTATCCCCCGGAAGGGATTCAACATCTCACGACTCATCGCAAAGCTGACTCTATGGTGATCACTGCCACCCATGACCGGTCAGCGCAACCAAAGCACTTGAGTTCCTCGCCTCCCGATAAGGACTCTCGACAGCTGGACCAGTTTGGCCGGAAGGTTTACTCTTCTTCCTCTTGTGCCATCCGGTCCCTCAACTATGTCTCACTCATGATGGCATTTCAGAAGGCCTCTCTCTCCGAGCTGGAGAGGGATCTTCAGGAAGTCCAGGATGAGTCGCTCCATAATAAATTGCTGGACAAAGTCAGAGTGGGAAAGTCTTCCTGTCATCATGCTTTGCGTGCAACGTATGACTCAGTGGCTAGGGCGGCAGCCACGGGTTTCTGCATCCGTCGCCTTTCCTGGCTTCAGAGTGCAGGTTTGGCACCAGACATCCAGTCCTCCTTCTGGACACCCTTTTAGGGTTCTGTCCTTTTCGCGATGACGCCAAAGATATTATTACCGGCTGCGGAGAGCGGACGCCCTTTGGGACGTGACGTTCAATGTACTTGATGGGGCAGAAGAAGCAGCAGCCTTTTCATTGCCAAAGGAGATGGAACAAAACCAGAGTAAGCGTCTAGGGCAAATGACAAACCCCTGGTTCGAGAGCCCAGACCCCAGGCCAAGTTCCCCAAGCCAGCCTCAGGGGCAAAAGCTCCCCTCCCCTCGGCGTCCTGACTCATTTCCCCTCCTTCCACTGCCTCCAGCAGTCTCGGAGGAACCGGTAGGAGGGAGGTTCGGCCTCCATCTGGAGGGGTGGAGGTTCTTCACCACAGAAGCATGGGTGCTTCAACTTATCCTGCGAGGTCACTTGATAGTTTTCCGAGATCCCTGCGCTTCATCTTCCGGGACGGTCTTTTTATCCAAGGGATCAGATCCCCATAGTCTTCCAGGAGATACAGGCCCTCCTGTCAAAAGCAGCCATAGAACCCGTCCCTCAAAACCAGCTAGGCAGGGGAGTTTACTCCCACTTCTTCCTAGTTCCAAAGAAGACGGGTGCTCTGAGACCGATCCTGGACCTCAGTATGCTCAACCTCTTTGTCGAGTACAAGATGTTTCGCATGCAGACCATGCAGGGACTTCTCCCCCTGCTCCAAATAAATTCTTGGCTGTGCTCCCTGGACATACAGGATGCCTACCTGCATATCCCTATCCTCCTGGCCCACCACCGCTTCCTCCGTTTTACTTTTCAGGAGAACCATTTTCAGTTCCGAGCACTCCCCTTTGGCCTTTTCTCGGCCCCTCAGATGTACACCAAGTGTTTAGCGGTGGTTGCAGCTTTTCTTCGCCGCCAGGGCATTTACATGTTCCCATACCTGGACGACTGGCTCCTCGCAGCACCCTCTCCGACCAGCCGGAAAGAATCTCTTTCTTTTACTCTGAGCTTATTCGCTCTTCTGGGTATCACGATCAATTTGCCCATGTTCCAGCTAGTACCATCTTAATGGCTCCAATTTATTGGAGAAGTACTAGACACAGTTCAGAGCAAGGCTTTTCTGTCATCAGACCTAGCAGAGACCCTAGTTTCTCAAGCCACTCTTGTGGCCCAGGCTCGGTGGATTCCAGCACTGCTGTAGCCGCCTTTTGGGATTGATTCCCACAGTCCCTTGGCCAGACATCACATGACGGTCACCCAATGGTCTCTTGAGTCCAATGGGATCAGAGGATGGACAACATGACTCAGATGGTCGTGATCTCCAACAGCCTACAGAGAGATCTTCGCTGGTGGCAAGCTCTCTCAACCTTTCACAGGGGGCCCCTTTCCATTCCCCTGTCCCAACCCAGATCCTTACCACAGACGCCTCAGACCTGGGCTGGGGAGCCCATCTGGGGGCTCACAAGACTCAAGGATCTTGGTCCGACCGGGAACTTCTGCTCCATATCAACGTTCTGGAGACCAGAGCAGTTCTGTACACCCTCCAGGCATTCCAGTCCCTTCTATTACCGGGATCACTTCTGGTCCAAATGGACAAAATATCCACTGTCTGGTACATCAACAAACAGAGGAACCCGCTCGTACCCTCTCTACATAGAAGCCATGAGGGTTTGGTACTGGGCGATTCAGCACAGCCTTTTCCTGACAGCAGTCCACGTTCCAGGTGTAAGCAACGTCCTGGCGGACAGTCTCAGTCAATCAGTGGCCAGGGGCTCACAAGGAATTAAAGCTAGAGGTAGTCGAAGATCTCTTTCTTCGATGGGTCGACCGAGATAGACCTGTTCGCCTCCTTATTCAATGCAAACTACCCAACTTTTGCTCGCTTGTTCCCGGGCATAGTGCTTTTTGCGAGACGACTGTCTCTCTCTTGGACAGGGAGGTTTCTGTCACGCTTTTCTCTCATTCAGAAGGTTCTGGTGAAACTTCAAGAGGAAGGGCACATTTGATTCTGATCGCCCTCTGGCCTCGCCAGATTTGGTTCCCTCTTTTACAGTATCTGGCACTAGAACCTCCGGTTCCCTGCTATTATCCCACAACCTTCTGACTCAGGAGCAGGGCACCCTGGTACACTCGAGCCTTGGTCTCTTCACCTTCAGGCGTGGCACCTGTGGACATAGCGGCCTCGCTATGGGGTTTCTACAGGTTGCTCATGTCTGGTGGAAGCCAGAAAACCTTCTACTAGATCCACCTACACCATGAAGTGGAAAAGATTTTCGATCTGGGCCCCTAGCCAGAGCTGGGATCCTTTTCGTGTGTTCAGCTGCCCAGGTGTTGAAGTACCTCGCACAATTATCAGTCGGCCTTAGCTATTCTTCCATTAAGGTCCATCTCTCTACGGTGTCTGCCTACCACCTCCCGGTGGAGTGAAAACCTTTGGCTCAACTGGAGGTCGCTAAGACTTCAGTGTACCAAGGGTCACAGGTTTGACTCCTTCCAACTGTTCCTCACTTATGGTGAGATTGGTAAGGGGAAACCTGCCACTAAGAGATCCATTGCCAGGTGGATTGTTTCTTGTATCCAATTTTGTTATGAAAAACTGGGTAAGATTCCTCCCTCAGGCCTGAGGGCTCACTCTACCAGAGGTACAGCTGCTTCCCTGTCTGCTGCCAGGGACATCCCTATTCTAAAGATATGTCAAGCAGCTACCTGGAAAACAGTTCATACTTTTACCAAGCATTACTCCCTGGACATCCAGGCTAGGAGTGATTCCCAGTTTGTCACGGCTGTGCTTCAGAGCCTATTTCCCAAGTAGGTTCTGTCCCTCCTCCATGGAGGTACTGCTGTAGTCTGCATATGTCATAATGTAGCAAGACTTCATTTTGTTTGAAAAAAATTACTCACCTTAGTAATGTTGTTTTTCTATTGGAGTCTTGCATATTATGACCTCCCCCTGCCTTCCCTCTCAGAACCTCTGTTTTTGGGATGTGGGTGGGCAGTGCAGTGTTGGCACTTGGTAGGTGCCCACCTTGTTGTTTTTCACCCCTCCTTTTTGGGGTGACTTGGTGTTCTGTTTTTCATTTTTTGGGTCTCCTGACTTGAGTCTTCGTTTTGGGACCAAAAAATGTGTTGTTCAAACACCATGAAGTCTTGCTATATTATGACTTAAGGCAGTTAGCCACAGCACTTGAACTGCCCCGGAGAGGAAACAGTTAACTCCAGGGAGACTGGGTTCTAAAGCCTGAGGCGCTATGCTAGCTCTATCTGGCAAGTTTCAAATGAAACTGCCAGATTCTTTACTCCGCTTCACTGAACAGTCGCTCTGGAGATCAGCTCCTTCAGCTCGGTTCATTTCTCGGTTCAAGCGAGTATTTTTGGTTCATTTGAACCGCCAAAAAGTATTTATTTTACCGCATTTCGGTTCAAAGCTCTATCTGGTAAACCGTAAGTACAGGATTTAAAGTCTGTGTGGAAAATTAATTATCGGTTCGGTTTTGAACCGATCGGTTTGCTAAAATAAGCATTTCTATTCATATTTTGGGCTTTTTAGAGTGCGGTTCCGGTTCTTATCGGTTCTAAAAACCTATACTTTTGGGGTTTTTTTCAAATACCCTGACACGGTTAGGAACGATAAGGGTGTCTTGCCTGGCACTGCTATCAAAAGGGCAAGTTTTTGGATAGGATGGCATTATGTCTGAGAAACCCAAAATAAAAACCGGGCCCACTGGGTTTCAACACTGTGATGTCTGTGGGGAAGCCTTTGCCAAGGCTGACCGACACACCACTTGTGTTTATTGTCTGGGGGCTGACCACCTCCTGTCAGACTGCCAGGTGTGTAAAAATTTCCCTGCAGCCACCCTGGAGAAGAGATTGGGCCAGCTCAGGGAACGAGAGGCCAAAAAGTCCACTGACCTGGATGGCCAGCCCGGTCCAGCACCCACTGGACCAGAGGGAGTGCCCTCTGACCAGGGCGAGACTTCCTCGGGCAAAAGGAAGGCTGGTTCAGAGGAACCAGTCCCAGTAAAAGACAAAGAAATCAGCAGGTCTGGGTCCAAAATTGTCTCCAACTGCTGCAGAGATAGCTAAAGCCATACAGATTGTCCAGTCACTGTCTCAGGGACCTGTCGAACCACCAACAGCTAGCAAAAGGTTGGTTCATTCAGTTCCAGTGGTTCAAGAGTATGATGTTGAGGAATTTTATGAACCACAGGAGGGAGGAGGAATTTGATCATTATATATGTGGCTGGGAGGGTCAGGGCGTGCCCGTTGAACGGACATTTCTCCAGACAGACCTTTAGAATCTCCCCTATGCTGTCTGAGTCCCCTTCTCATTTATGTTTTATAAAAGTTGCAGAAACCTCCAGCTTCCTTTAGAAGAGGCTGTGGATGAGCAAGAGGAGCCTGATTATGTAGAAATGATGGATATACCAGAGTCTAGGAGATTGTCTATTCCTTTGTATAAGTCATTTAGGAAGCAAACAACAAAGATTTTAAAATCCTCATTCTGTCCCTCCTGTAGATAAAAAATGGACAGAAGGTATACTTTGTCAGGCCCTGATACAGACTTCCTCACTGAGCAGTGTAGTCATGTGAGGTGTGGTACAAGCTGCAGCCTGTGACAAGGCTAATATTCCCTGGCCTCACATCCTCCTGATAAGGATTCCAGGAAGATTGATGCCATGGCAAAAAAAACAATATATGGCAGCTTCTTTGGGACTCAGGCAGGCAAATTATATGGCTTATGTGGCTAGATATCAGAAATCTAGATGGGACACAGTATTGCAGTTAATAAGCAGGCCATGGCCAGCTGGCTAGTGAGTTGGAACAGGTGGCTGCTGATGGCATTGAAGCCTCTAAAGTTCAATTTCATACTGCTGTTGATGTTAATGATGTTTCCTCTAGGGTCATGGCCACTTCTGTAGCTTTCCGTAGGTTGGCATGGCTCAGATGCACTAATCTGTCCCAAGATACTCAGTCAAAGGCTATGGATTTTCCTGTAGTGTGAAATTCTCTGTTTGGGGAACAAACAGAAAATTATATGAAAAAGATGGATGAATACATAACTACCTACAAAAGTGCCCAGGCCAAGGAGAGGCATGCCACTCCACAAAGGCACGCTCCCAGAGGTAGGGGCAGGCCTTTCCATAGGCCTTTTTACCAATCTCAAGCCTCCTCTGCGTTTGCACAGAGGGTTTCTTCAGAGGCAGAGGTGAGGCGGGGCACAATAAGCAGTCTCCCCTCCCTCAGCCTAAAGCGGCTGCCAAGCTAGGCACCCTGATGGGGTGCCCAGGGCCGGTTCTCCTGTACCGGGTGGGGGCAGGTTAGCTTATTTCAGCCAGAACTGGCTGTCCCTAACTTCGACAGATGGGTTCTGGAGATAGGCCAGGGTCTGGTTCTCAGCTTCAAACAGTTTCCAAAGATGAGGCCAGACATTTTCCACCAAATCCTTCGAAGCCCTTGCTTTGGAAGCAGAGGTTTCTTCTCTTCTAGACTGCAAAGCAGTGGAAGATCCCTCCTTGCCACCAGGGCAAGGCTGTACTCAAGATACTTTCTACCCCAAAGACAGGAGAATGGTGGCCCATTCTAGATTTAAGGTACCTGAACAAGCATCTTTTGAAACCAAAGTTCAAAATGTTAATTCTGGCAATGATTTTGCCTTCCCTGAGGCCAGGGGACTGGCTAGCTTCCCTGGACCTCAAGGATGCCTATTTTCATGTCCTGATCAGGCCTTCTCACCGAAAGTACCTCAGGTTCGAACTGCCCTCAGGCCACTACCAGTTCAGAGCAATGCCCTTCGGCCTTACCTCTGCTCAAAGGGTATTCACAAAATGTCTAGCTGTGGTAGTGGCTCATTTAAGAAGGCAAGGGGTTGCTGTGTTTCCCTACCTGGACGACTGGCTCATAGTGGGTCAGTCTCCAGATCAGGTAAAATCCACTTGCAAGTCACCCAGCAGCTTCTCACTTCCTGAGATTCCTGCTGAATTTACCAAAGTCAGTTCTGGAACCAGTTCAGTACTAACTTTCATAGGTGCAGAATTGAACACAAAGTTAGCCAGGGCATTTCTCCCCTCGGAAAGGGTAGAGACTCATTGCCCTGGCATCCTCCTTTACCCTACGGGTCTCGCACCAAAGGCATTTTCTGCAACTCCTAGGGCACATGGCTGCTTCCACAGCTGTTGTGCAAGGAGCAAGATTCAGATGAGGACATTCAGTTCCATTTGAGGCCTATTGGTCTCAAAGGAGGGACCCCTTACCAAATTAGTCCAGTAACCCAAACTCTGATCTGGCTCTCCAGTGGTGGCAGGATCAAAGCAATCCAACACAAGGGGTTCCCTTCATTCCCGTTTCCCACTCCTCACCCTCACCCTCACCACGGATGCCTCCTGCTAGGGTGGGGGGCTCACTTGGTGACCTTTCCACTCAGGGTGTGGTCCCCTCAGGAATCTCTGCTCCACATCAATCTTTTGGAACTCAGAGCTGTCTTTTATCTCTTCAGGTTTTTCAGCTTCTGTCCAGAACAAAGTAGTTCAAGTCAGGAGACAACACCACAACAATGTGGTACATCAACAAGCAAGGGCTTTCGGTCATCAGCCTTGTGCATGGCCGTAAGTTGTGGTCTCTGGCTTACTCCTGAACACCTCCCTGATAGCAGTTCACCTTCCAGGGAAGGACAATGTCCTGGCGGATGCCCTCAGCAGGATTTCTCAGGGCCATCACGAATGGGCTCTGAATCCTCTGGTGCTGGGGTCGGTCTTTGCCAGATGGGGCACCCCTCAGATAGATCTTTCACAGCCCCAGACAACCACCAACTTCCTCTATTTTGTTGCAGGCCTCCAGTGCTGGGCTCAGTCCCTCTGGACGCCTTTCTGTTGGATTGGAAGGGGAAGTTCCTATATGCCTTTCCCCCCTTCCCTCTTCTCTTCAGGGTATTAGTAAAAATCAGATCTCAGCCCTGCAAAGTGATTCTGATTGCTCCAGATTGGGCCAGACAGCCCTGGTACCCTCTGCTTCTGTCCCTGACAGTCCACCCTGCCCTGAGCTTGCCCAGAGTCCACGACTTGCTGGCCTGTGCACAGGGGAGAGTGTGGTATCCGGACCTCAAATCCCTCCATCTCAAGGCTTGGCTCTTGAGGAGTTAGAATTTGCTGATTTACACCTTTCTCAAGGTGTCCTGGATATTTTAAAGGCTTCAAGGAAGCCTTCCACTAGGGCCACTTACAATTCTAAGTGGGAGGTTTTCCATCTGGTGTTCTGAGAAACAAATTGTCCCAGAATCTGCTGATTTGCCCATTTTACTGGACTATTTGGTCCATTTAAATTCCTTAGGCCTTAGGCCAGCTACCTTAAAGGTTCATCTGGCAGCTGTCTCTGCTTTTTGTATCAGCAGGGAAGCCTGCTTCTCTTTCCTCTCATCCTGTGTTTTCCAAGTTTTTTAAGGGTTTCTTCACACTAACCTCCTTTTAGGAACCAGCTCCTGCCTGGGACCTGAAGTATTGCATTGCTCAGTTAATGCAACTCCCCTTTGAGCCTCTGTCTTCAGCAGATCTCAAGTTTCTAACTTGGAAAACTGTTTTTCTAGTGGCTATCACTTCTGCCAGACGCATAAGTGAATTACAAGCCCTGTCAGTGGAAAAAGATTTTATATCTTTTCACAGAGATAAGGTAGTCCTCAGGACTAACAGAAAGTTTTTGCCTAAAGTGGTTTCAGATTTCCATCTGAACCAATCCATCTCTCTTCCAGTATTTTTCACTGAGCATTCTTCCTCGGGTGAGAGGAGACTGCACAGTTTAGACGTCAAAAGAGCTTTAAGCTACTATTTGGAACGCACCAAGGGTCACAGGTTCGAATCCCTCCAACTCTTCCTTACATATGACAAGGTTGGCAAAGGGAAACCTGCCACTAAGAGGACAATTGCAAGGTGGATTGTCTCTTGTATCCAATTTTGTTACCAAAAACTAGGTAGAGAACCCCCCTCAGGACTGAGGGCTCACTCCACCAGGGGTACAGCTGCATCTCTAGTGGCTGCTAGAGATATTCCCATTCTGGAAATCTGTCAAGCTGCTACTTGGAAAACAGTTCACACTTTTACCAAGCATTATTCCCTGGATGTCCAGTCCAGGAGAGATGCTTCGTTTTGGCACAGCTGTGCTTCAGAGCCTATTTCCTAAGTAGGTTCTGACCCTCCTCCATGGAGGGTACTGCTGTGTAATCTGCCTTAAGTCATAATATAGCAAGACTTCATGGTGTTTGAAGAAAAAATACTCACCTTAGTAATTGCTTTTCTTCTCATGGAGTCTTGCTATATTATAACCACCTTCAACCTGCCCCTCTCAGAACTTCTACTTGGGTAGGGGTTGGCAAATTAGTGCAAGCACTGTGTCATGCCATTTTAGTTCTTCCCTTTCCCCCCTTTTATTTAGGGTTAGGGAACTAGGTATTTCTATTTTTCAAGTAATATATGGCCCCCTTCCTGGACTTGAGTCTTTTGGGGAAGGGGGGTCTAATAGTGTTTGTTAGGGGTGAAACTAATAATATTATTATCATTGTTATTGTTATTATTGCTCTTGTTGTTGTTGTGTTTGCTGTTGTTATTCCTACTAGTAGGTAGCCACTTGGCTAGTGTAGAGCTTTCCACACAGACTTGCTGCTTAGTGTTAGCTTGGTAAAGATCTGACAGTTTCATTTGAAACTTGCCAGATAGAGCTTTTGCATGAGCTCTCGGCGCTTTAGAACTCCAGTCTCCCTGAGTTAACTGTTTCCTCCGGGGCAGTTCAAGTGCTGTGGCTAACTGCCTTAAGTCATAATATAGCAAGACTCCATGAGAAGAAAAGCAATTACTAGGGTGAGTAATTTTTCTTATGTTAGTAGCCAGTTGGCTAGTGTAGGTTTACAGCTTCCACACAGGACCTCAGTGAGTTTAGCTCGTAAAGATCTGACGGTTTCAGTTTGAAGAACAACAGACAGAGTTTTCAACCGAGCTCGAGCTCAGCGTTCCATGCCTGGCATGGAAAGTTAACTCTTTCACCTCCGGAGCAGTTCGAAGGTTGGGACTCACTGCATATGTCATAATATAGCAAGACTTCATGTTGTTTGAAGGACATGTCTTTCTAAATTGTTACACTGTCCTGTCTCTCTCTGTATTCACGTTTGGTGCTGCCAGTTCAGGGCATGTTCGACAGGGAGAGAGCACTCGGATCGAGGAGTATGTGCTATAACAGCAGCCCATACCTCTCAACTGTACCACATTATGAGGAACGTTCCTCATTTTACTTCACAAAAGCTCCCTGTTCCACATTGTGAGGACTTGTTCCACATTCAAAGTCAACATTTCATAGCTAAAATCCATAGTAAATGATGCAAAAAATATATTATTCAATTAATAACAGACTTTCTGAATATAAATGCAACATGTTAACAGTGTTTTGAGGTTCTTAGGTAAATATTTGATTAAGTGTTCCACATTTTGCCCATTTGTTCCACATTTTGACGGGCAATGTTTCACAGTCGGGGGAAAGGTTGAGAGGTGCAGCAGCCCCCACAAGCAGCACAGATGTGTGTTTTTGGGGAGGGGTGCTAAAGAAAAGGTAGTAGGCAAGGTAGCAGAGGCTGTGATGGACAAAGCAATGTCACAAATCATGTCATTACTGTATATGTCACATTTCTATGTCCATCACAGTAATGCAGCATGCATTCTTTGTTGAGGACTATTTTGCAAGATGGCAGGATACAGTTCCTTTTTGATGTTTAAACAGCAAAAAAACCTTTTGGATTTTTTTGTTTGTTCTTTAAACATACCCTATGTTATAAGTGCATTAATACACCCAAGGTGTGCAGTTATTGAGATTAATGCACACCCCAGGTGCTGCAAGGACACTTACTATATGCACACTGCCTTGTTTTGAAAATAAATATTTGAGAGCTTTTATTGTTGAAGCCACTACGGAAATATGAGACTGCACCTCATAGTAAGGAAATTGTAAAACAATTTATTGAACCCCCAAAGTCTTGCTACATGTCTACATATTACAGTGAATCCTGCTAGCATGAAACCCAGCCCTGCAGAATTCTGCAGTAGAGTTACTGCGGGAAACAATACAGTCTCAATGGTAGGTAATCCCTTTGTCATGCAGGGAAACTGAGAAACTGCTCTTCATCCTGGTGGGCTTCACCGTAGGTCCTATACTGCAGTCACCACTGCCAAAAAAGGGACTGCATTTCTAAGTAACAAACATTTAAACAATTGTCTAATTTACCCAGAATTCCTTGGTGCTGTATGTAAAACAGTGACAGTTCCCTTCCATGACATCATTCTGGGGGTGTGGCTGCACACAGAAAACTGGAGGACACAAGTGCTGATAAAACATTAAAAAAATGACCATGATAGATTTTTTTACAAAACAAATTGCAGCTTTAGCATCTGAAGCATGGGGGGCAATGGCATACTATGTGAAAACAGCATCTGTGAAATCTCAGAAAATCACTTTAACAGCATTCACAAACAAATGGAGCCTGACTAATTGCAAAGCTTGTTCAGGTCCTGAACAACGGCATTATGAAAGGAATTGCAGGCCAGTAGAAATCTGTTGTCTGAGCCGAGTGGCTTACTTTTCTGTTCCTCTGCTACAAAAGTGCAAACAGCAAAAGAACGAAGTTGGTGGTTTGAGCGGAGCAGAATGGTTTACATAAATGCTGCTGTTCACTTTTCTGTTCCCTCTATTTATTTAGTTTGTTGTCTACCGGGTAAGATGCACTAGACAAACAGTTGCCTATTTTCAGCATGACCTGGGAGAGTACAAACATATATATTTAACAATGTAGTCCAATTCAATAGTGACAGTCTTGGTATATACAGACATAATATCAGCCAAGGTATACACAGACATTTGTGAAGCAACATGTACATGTCAATATCAGCAGTACAGTTCCAAGTCTATCATTAAGCATGTCATTTAATTGAACAAAAGAGGGTTAGGCAGCTCAAAGCAGGGAGAGTTACCAATGCAAGTACAATAGCCTATTTGACTACACAGTGTCAAAGCGCTATGCAGATACAGTTGGTAGGATTGAGTAAAAGGCTCATAGTTTTGAAGTTTTGGGACAAGAACATGCATATGACTGGGGTAGGTAAGACTGAAACTGGTTCAAAGCACCAGCAGTTGCACAATGTCTGATATCAGTTGGGATATTATTCACAGTTTCATACGTGATACAGCAAAGCCTGCATCTCCAAGCTTGGTCTTTGTCCTAGGTGTAGTGAGTAAATCAAGATCTGTAGACCTTAGAGGGTAAGCATTTGTCTGGCACCAAATAAGATGATAGAGCAAAGTGACAGATATTATAAGCCACATCCCATTTGTGCAGAAAATGGTCGGAAGTATTCGGAAGACAGGAAGACCATAGGTATGCTTACGGAGTAAAATATTCCTGGCTACCGACATGCGAGCAGATGGGGTGAGGTTACGACTGGCATGGTACGCTAATCCCAACCTGGCATTAACTTCTCTGCAGACCGTGGTCAGGTGAAGGGAGAAATCCAGGGAAAGATCCAACATGATACTTAGGTATTTGAATGAGAGGACAGTGTCAAGGGAGGTATTATCCCTAGTCAAGGGAGGTATTATCCCTAGTCATAAGCACTGGCATGGGATTATTCTTTAGCTAGCTAGGGGTGCCAAATAGCATTGCATGGGATTTGCTGCATTCATTACCAGCTAATTCTGAAGGTGCCGGGATTGCACACACCTTAGGTCAGCATTAGTTTATTGTTGAGGTCAAAAGTGTCCTTGGCGCTCATTTAGAAGACAAGATCATCAGTATGCATGAGAGGTGTGCTATTTTTAAAGCAATGGTGTGCTGAATTAACGTGGAGTGAGAAGAACAGTGGTCCAAGTATGGAGCCCTTAGGGATGCCAGCATTGATGGACAGGATCAGATAAGGAATGGCTGAAACTGACTGGCTGCTGTCTGTTGGACAGATAGTATTTGGACCAGGGAAGGGCAACATCTGAGATTCCCAGGTCAGTAAGTTTATTACAAAATAATGAGTGGTCAACGAGGTTGAAGGCCTTCGTGAGATCGATGAATACTGACCCAGTGAGTTCTCCTTTATCGATGGAATTTGTGATACTGTTGGTTAGAGTGGGTAAAGCAGTGGTGGTGCCATGGTGTTGGCAGAAACCATCTTGGGCTGAAGAAAGGAGGTTGTAGGTAGAGAGGTAATTGGTAAATTGTGTCGATATAATTTCTTCTAGTATCTTGTTAAGGGCATGAAGGATGGCTATAGCATCTGTAGTTATTTATGAACTTGCTATTGCCTTTTTTATGTACTGGAATGACATTTGACATTTTCCAGCTAGAAGGTACTGTATTAGTGGTTAGGGATAGAATTAGGATCCTGGCAAGTGGCACTGAAAGCTCCCGGGCAGATAATTTAAGGAGTTTTGGCTCATTGCCGTCAGATTGAATCAAATGGAAAGCAGCTCCAATACCTGTTGTGCAAGGTAAAGTCAATATAATAAATCCATGAAAACCAGCACTGACAACATTCCAAAATCAAGACAAGATTTATTGTTATAAGTACAAGTTCAGCACATTATGCCTGTTGCAGCAGCAGTGACCCTCACCAATTAGTTGCCCCAACCAGTTTCATGCTGACGCACTTCCTCAAGGATGACAATGTATTGTAAAATGTATTGAAAGCACTGGATATTGTGGTGGGGTTATTATAATTTAAGGTGCTCGTCCAAGCCCATGGATTTGTTGATGATACTCCAGGACTGGCGAGGGTTTCTGTTAGAGGAGTCAAGCTGGGTTTTATCATATTTGACTCCTCTAACAGAGATCCTTACCAGTTTGGAGTATCATCAAAAATCCATGGGCTTGAAATAGGCCCCACCCCTCTTGACATTGAGGTTTGTGGTGTAAATTATAACCACCCCACCACAATATCCAACACCTTCAGTACATTTTTCTCAGACCTATCAGCATACACTTCAGCTTTTCTCCCCTCCCTGCCTATGCAAACAGCACTTTACTCCAGCATGTATGGCACTGTCAGTGTCATTCACCAACAGAAGAGCATCACATCTGCTACCTTTGGAAAATGATGGACTTCTAGTATCTAGCAGAAAGCCAGTCTGATAGGAAAGAGAAAAAAAAAGCAAAAATGAAAGGAAATGCCACACACACCATGAGCTGTTCTTCAGTCCCCACTTCATAAACACTGGCATGACATATGTTAATGACGTGAGGGACTGGAGAACAGCTCATGATGTGTGTGGCATTACCTTACCCTTTTGCTGTTTATTGCTTTTCCTAACAGACCGTCTTTCAGCCAGATAGTAAAAGTCCATCACTTTCCCAATAAGTGTTAAGAATAGTTACTAGTCAATCATGTTTTACTGTTTTTTTTTTTACTGCACTTTATATGTATGTCTGGCACTTTAAATGTATAGCACTGTATGCCCTTAAATTAACATGCATGATTATTCTAATTTATTGTCCTAGTAAATGCTAACTGAAGTGCCTATAAAATGGTACCTTTGAGTTAAGTGCAAATAACTCTGAAGAAGCCCTATGATGCTCTGGCTTGGTGTTCTGACATGGTCTGCACTTTAAGATTTCAAGTAATTTAAAGTTTTAAGTAAGTAAGTTTCCGGGCCGAAATTTCACCCATTCACTAAAAATACCACCAACAGCTTAATCTGGTTCACTTTCAGTTGGTTACCATCTGTATCCCCCCTCCCCCTGGTCGCCCCCGAAAAGGGACTTCTAGTCTCAGTGGGCCCACCAGGTCAACAAAATTCAATAAATAAATAAATAATTTGAATTTGCACTTCATATGTTTGCGTGTCTTCACTAGTAGCACGTATAAAGTGCTTCTTCTCCTCCCTGTTTTCCCTTTTGTTCTGTTGCTCTGATTCCTTCCCTTATGTAAGGAGCTACTCCTCCTCCTCTTTTACCCTCCCTGTCCATCCTGTAGATAGTGTATCCTGGTATGTTTACATCCCAGTCATGGTTTTGTGTGTACCATGTGCAGACCATCTCAGAACACCAGGCCAGAGCATCATAGGGCTTCTTCAGAGTTATTTTCACTTAACTCAAAGGTACCATTTTATAGGCACTTCAGTTAGCACTTATTACCAATGCCCGTAGTCTGAGTAACAAGCTTCCTGAATTAGTGGCCTTGATGGAGGAGGAACATCTGGATATTGTGGCAGTCACAGAAACATGGTACACACAAAACCATGACTGGGACGTAAACATACCAGGATACACTATCTACAGGAGGGACAGGGAGGGTAAAAGAGGAGAAGGAGTAGCTCTTTACATAAGGGATGGAATCAAAGCAACAGAACAAAAGGGAAAACCGGAGGAGAAGAAGCACTGTGGGTAAATTTGGAGACCCGGCAATGGAACCACAATCCGACACAGGGTTAGATACGGACTCTTCTCAGGGGGAGGAAATGGACAAGGAAATGACAGAAAGTATACTTAGAATGGCAGAAAAGGAGATATTGCTGATGGGTGATCTGAATATGCTAGATGTTAACTGGAGTGCAGTTGCAGCAGCCACTTCGAAGAGTGGGGTTATTCTAGATGACCTACAGGGGACATGCCTTAGACAACTAGTATTGGAGCCCACTCGAGAGGGAGCAATCTTAGACCTGGTTCTCTCAAATGGAGATGAAGAGAGGATCTCAGATGTAGAAGTGGGTAGCCATCTGGGAACTAGCAACCATCGAACAGTATGGTTCACAATAAACACAGCAATAGAGTCAAGTCATACAAAGGCAAAAGTACTGGACTTTAGGAGGGCTGACTTTGCCAAAATGGGTGAGTGCCTAAGGAATGCACTAGCAAATGGGCAGGAAGGAGGGGTGGAAGAACAATGGGGAATGATAAAAACTGCCATCACAGAGGTAACAAGCCTTTGTGTGAAGCAAATAAACGAAACGATGTAAGAAACCACTATGGTTCTCAAAGGAAGTGGCAGTGAAGGTTCTAGAGAAAAAGAAAACATTCAGGAAGTACAAGGAATCACAGAAGGAGCAGGACAGAGAACTGCATCAGTTAAAGCAAAAGGAAGCTGGGAAGGCAGTCAGAACAGCAAAGGCCCAAACCGAGGAAAATATAGCCAACTCGGTTAAGAAGGGGGATAAAACCTTTTATAGGTACATCAGGGAGCAAAGAAATACCAAGGGAGGGATAGTGAGGCTTAATAAAGGGAAGGGGAGGTGTGCAGAGGGTGACTGTGAAAAGGCAGAGATACTAAATAAATATTTTTGCTCAGTATTTACAAAGGAAGGGGGGGGTACCTAAAACAAACAGTAGAAACACTCTGGATACAGAAGTTGATACAGCCCATTTACAGAAGAAAGGGTTCTGAAAGAACTCTTAAAACTGAAGGTGGACAAAGCAATGGGGCCTGATGGGATTCATCCCAGAATTCTAAAGAACTAAGGGTAGAACTAGTGACACCAGTGACTACCCTCTTTAACAAATCATGGGAGAATGGGGTGGTACCGAGGACTGGAGGAGGGCAGATGTGATTCCCCTTCACAAAAGTGGGAGCAAGGCAGAAGCAGGAAACTACAGACCTGTTAGTTTAACCTCAGTGGTAGGGAAAATGATGGAATCACTTCTGAAGGAAAGAATTGTCGAGTATCTAGAGGCCAGAGGGGCACAGGACCCAAGGCAGCATGGATTCACAGCGGGAAGGTCATGCCAGACAAATCTGATAGATTTCTTTGACTGGGTGACCAAAGTAGTACATAGATACATAGATACATAGACAGTGTCGGCAGATAAGGGCCTATGGCCCACCCAGTCTGCCCATTTGAGCTTGTAAGTTCAGTTTGTTTTCCTAGAAGTCTGTTGCCCCTTACCCCTGACCTCCAGAATTCCTTTATGTCTATCCCATGCATTCTTAAATCCCGTGATTGTTTCAGCCCCACCACTTCCTCTGGCAGGGTGTTCCACTTGTCCACCACCTGTTCTGTGAAGAAATTCTTTCTCATGTTTCCTCTGAATCGTCCTCCCTCCAACTTCATCCCATGCCCTCTAGTCCTGGAACATCTTTTTCACTTAAAAATAGTGTTTTCCTGCACCCTGTTCCTCCCTGTAAGATACTTGTATGTCTCTATCATATCCCCTCTCTCCCTCCTCTCCTCCAGGGAGTACATGTTCAGTTCCTTCAACCTGTCTTCATAGGACTTGTGATGCAATCCATGCACCATTTTTGTTGCCCTCCTCTGAACCTTCTCTACCCTGTCTATGTCCTTACGTAGGTATGGTCTCCAGAACTGTACACTGTACTCCAGGTGGGGCCTCACTAGTGTCTTGTATAGCGGAATTATGACCTCCCTTTTCCTGCTGGTGATGCCCCTGCCTATACATCCCAGCATCCTATTTGCTTTACCTGCTGCATTGTCACACTGTTTCCTACCTTGAGGTCATCAGAGATGATAACCCCAAGATCCCTTTCCTGCTTGGTGCATGCTATATGCTCACCCCCCAACTGATATATTGTGCCAGGGTTTTTGTGCCCCATATGCATTATCTTGCACTTCTTTGCATTGAATTTCAACTGCCAAACCACTGACCATTCTTCAAGTTTCTGCAGGTCGATCTCATTCTGTCTACACCCTCTTGTGTGTCTACTCTGTTACAGAGCTTTGTGTCATCAGCGAACAGTGAAATTCTGCCTTCTAGGTCCTGCGCCATGTCACTGATGAAGATGTTGAATAGGACCGGTCCCAGCACTGATCCCTGTGGTACCCCACTGGTCACTCTTCCCTAGGAGTGACAGCCATTTACCACCACCCTCTGTGTCCTGCCACCCAGCCAGTTACCTACCCACCACACTACTGTCCTGCCCACACCCATATTCCCCAGTTTGTGTAATAGTCTTCTATGTGGCACAGTGTCAAAGGCCTTGCTGAAGTCCAGATAGCCATGTCCACTGCCTCCCTGATCCACCTCCCTAGTCACCCAGTCAAAAATTCAATGAGGTTGGTCTGACATGACCTCCCCTGATGAAACCATGCTGCCTTGGGTCCTGTAGTCCATTGACAACCAGATGTTCCACCAATCTCTCCTTCAGTAGTGCTTCCATGATCTTCCCACTACTGAGGTGAGGCTGACTGGTCTGTAGTTCCCTGCTTCCTCTTTGTTCCCACTTTTGTATAAGGGACTACATCTGCTGTCCTCCAGTCTTTGGGTACCTCCCTGTTTCCAGTGATCAGCTAAACAGGATAGCCAGAGGTTCAGCCACCACCTCTCTTAGTTCTTTAAGGACCCTGGGTGCACCCCATCTGGCCCCATTGCTTTATCAACTCTTATTACTTCCAGTTCCTTCAGGACCCTTTCTCGTGTAAAGGGACTTGTGTCCATTTCTGCACCATTCTCACCCCTTGTACTCCCTTCAGACCCATTACCCTCCTCTTCCTCAGTAAAGACTGAGCAGAAATACCTGTTCAATATGTCACCTTTACTGTTGTCATCCTCCACGTGGCCCCCATCCTCCCCCTTCAGTCTCACTATCCCTCCCTTTGTCTTTCTTTTTTCACTTATGTACCTGTAAAAGGTTTTGTCCCCTCTACCCACTGATTTTGCAATGTGTTCTTCTGTCTGAGCTTTGGCTTCCCTTACTGACCTCCCTGCCTCCCTTTGCTTATCCTGGTACTTCTCCCTATCCCCTTCTGCCTGTGTCTTTTTGTATTGCCTGAATGCAATCTTTTTGGCTTTCACTTTCTTTGCTACCTCTTTGGAAAACCATAATGGTCTCCTGTTCCTTTTCCTCTTGCTAACCTGCTTAATGCATAATTCTGTTGTTCTTGTAATCCCCATTTTAAATACTGCCCACTGTTCCTCAACCCCTGATTCCTGTCCCATTCCCCTTAATGCCTCTTTCAACTATATCCCCATTTTCCCAAAGTCTGCCCCCCCTAAAATCTAGGATACGTGTTTTTGTGTGGTTTGGTTCTGCTCTTTCTGTGATTTCAAACCACAATGACTGGTGGTCACTGTTTCCCAGGTGCTCCCCCACTGTTACCCCCATCACACTGTCCCTGTTTGTGAGCACAAGGTCCAGTATTGCCTTCTGCCGAGTTGGTTCCATGATCAGTTGCTTGAGGAAGGCTCCCTGAAGGGAGTCCAGGATAAATCTGCTCCTAGTTGATGCTGCTGCTGGGATGCTCCAGTCCACGTCTGGAATATTAAAGTCTCCAACCAGTACTACCTCACCCTTGTCTCCCATCCTTTGGATGGCTAGCATCAGTTCCCTATCTGTTTCTTCCTCCTGGGCTGGTGGTCTATAGACCACACCTGTGCGGATGGCTGTCCCCATTTTCCTTTCCAGCTTAACCCACAGTATCTCTCCCCCCATTTTGTTCCTCCTGGATCTCTGTGGCCCTTATGTCATTTTTCACATAGAGTGCCACTCCTCCTCCCTTCCTGCCTGCTCTGTCTCTTCTGAATATGTTGTAGCCAGGTATGGCCATCTCCCAGTCGTGGTTATCATTACACCAGGTTTCAGTGATGGCCACAATGTCCAGGTCTGACTGCACCATGACAGCCTCCAGATCTTCCATCTTGTTGCTAAGGCTCCTGGCATTTGCACACATGGCTTTCCATGATTTGACCTCCCTAGACTGTTTCACTGTTCTACTCCAGCCCCTTCCTTGGTTGTCATTTATCCCTGGTTCTCCTTGCTGTCTGCCCTTCTGCTGAATTTTGCCCCTTTTCTGCTTATCCACCTCTTGGGCACTAATCTCCATCTTTTGCACACTGCTTTGCAGAGATAGCCACTCCTCTGGTTCACTGATTCCACTGCTAGCTGTGGGGGGTGAGCAAGTAGGTACCCTCCTTGCTGGCCTGCCACCCCCCTTTGCTAGTTTAAATGCTTGTCAATGTAGCATTTAAACTTATCATTGAGTGCTTGGATTCCCTCAGGATGGATGTAGGCCAGGCTTGAACAAACCTCCATCCTCCAGGTGGGTCCCCAGTCACCAATGAATCCAAACCCTTCCTCACAGCACCAGTTCTTCAACCATGAGTTAAAGTTCCTGGTGCATGCACTCCTATGCTCTCCCTTGCCTCTCACAGGTGTTACTTCTGAGAAAGTGACAGAAGTAGCTACTTGCTTGAGACCCCTCCCCAGTTTCCTAAACTCTTCCTGAACTTCCTTTGGCTCCCCATTTGCCAGGTCATTAGTACCTAGGTGGATAATGACATCCAGCTCACCCTCCTTCTTGCCTTCCCAGTGATCCCCAGGATCTTCCTTCCATCCCTTCATGCCGTGGCACCTGGTAGGCACCTCACCTCCCTGTCCTTCCCCTCCTGTGTTCCTAGCTGGATCCCTCTTATGATGGAGTCCCCCACCAGGATTCACTTCCTCCTCCTCTGGGGTCCACTGCTTTCCCTGAGGACACCTCCTTGGCTAACCTCCACATCCTTTCCTTCCACTTCTCTGGGTACCTCTATTTGGTTGTCCTCATTTGCCAGTGTGGCATATGAGTTCTTGACTGGACTAGGATCTGGGATGTGCCTCTGCCTGACCGCTCTAACCCTCCCTGAGCCCACTGTCATCCAAGTGCTCCTCGTTCTCAGCATCCTTTGAGGCAGTTGCATTGGACTGGGTGGTCCCTGGATAGGGGTGATGGTACTCCTGACCCAGTTTACTTCCGCTCTGAGTCTGGCTACCTCATCCTGCAGTCCAGAGAGATGCATGCAGATAGGGCAGCACCTCAGTGTCCAGAAGGTCTGCCTGAATATGGCTGCCCCACAGCCACTGCATTGCACCACTCCCCACATTATACTGCAATTCCACTACTTGACTGCTACTGAAGCTAACCTAGTTCCCTTTTTATTAATTTACTGTCCTAAAAATCCTGCCACTGATCCTCAGATAATTTTCTTAAACAAACCAAGAAACCAATAAATAAATAAGTCAAAACACTTGTCGTGCTGAGGGTGGGCTTCTTCCCTCTTATGCCCCTCCTACTTCACACCCCATACTATACCCTGTGTTTAGCTCCTGTCAATCAGATTTAACAGGGCATATAATTAAGAGTTGGGGGAAGTGGGGGGAGGGGGCGAAAATTTGCAGCAATTAAAGACAGCACAGAATTACACCACCACTATGTTTTAAATTTTCAACTGCCCAAAAACAATTCTAAGTAAAGACAACAAAGAAAGTATAGTGTCACTAAAAGCCCACAATCTAAGTTTAAAGAAAATAGCAATTACCAGTTACTCTAAAGCACTGAATTGAATGTGTTTCCTTCCTTCCTTCTGGCTTCTTCTGAGAAATTAAAACTCTACTTGCTACTTCAACTCTGACTAAGCCCCACCTCCAGTTATCACGTAGCTGAGGTCAGAGGTCAGACAATTAACACCCTTCACCCAACTACAGGGCAGTCAGACAAGCCAAGATAAAATTTGCAGCAATTAAGACAGCACAGAATTACACCACCACTATGTTTTAAATTTTCAACAGCCCAAAAACAATTATAAGTAAAGACAACAAAGAAAGTATAGTGTCACTAAAAGCCCACAATCTAAGTTTAAAAGAAAATAGCATTACCAGTTACCTAAAGCACTGAATTGAATATGTTTCCTTCCTTCCCTTCTGGCTTCTGGCTAGTAGATCAGGGAGGGCTGTGGACATGGCCTACCTAGGTTTTAGCAAGGCATGTGACACAGTCCCACACAAAAGATTAATATACAAGTTAGCCAGCCTGGGAGTGGGTCCCAAGATGACAGCCTGGGTAAAGAATTGGCTGGAGAATAGGACACAGAGAGTAATTGTAAATGGAGTCCACTCAGAAGAAAGGGGGTTACTAGTGGGTACCGCGAGGGTTCAGATAGACTCAGTCCTCTTCAATGTCTTTATAACAACATTGCAGAGGGACTGGAAGGAAAGTATGCCTCTTGCAGATGACACAAAGATCTGCAACAGAGTTGATGCACAAGGTGGGGTGGAAAGGATGAGAATGAACTTGGCAAGGTTAGAGGAATGGTCAAATGTATGGCAGCTTAGATTCAGTGCTAAGAAGTGCAAGGTAATGCACCTGGGAAACAAAAACCCAGGGGAAGAGTACACAATGGGGGGTGAGATACTAACAACAACAACAAAAATGGAAAGGGACCTGGGGTAGTCATATCAGATGACCTAAAGGTGGGCAAGCAATGTGAGAGGGCAGCAAGGAGGGCTGGGGGATACTGGGATGCATAGGGAGAGGCATCACCAGTAGAAAACAGGAAGTTATTATCCTCTGTACAGACAGCTGGTGAGACCCCATCTGGAGTACTCGTGCAGTTCTGGAGACCCAATCTCCGCAAAGACATAGACAGGATGGAAGCTGTCCAGAGGAGGGCAACTAAATGGCAGGGTCTGCACCGAAGACATATGAAGAGAGACTTAAGGAGCCTAATATGTATAGCCTCGAGGAAAGGAGGAGAGGGGGACATGATAGAAACTTTCAAGTACCTCAAGGGAATCAACAAAGTCCAAGAGGGTAGCATCTTTCAAAACAAGAGGTGTCAAGAACAAGGGCACAATTTGAAGATAGAGGGGCGGCTCAGAGGTAATTTAAGGAAGTATTTTTCACAGAGAGGGTTGTGGATGTATGGAACAGCTTTCCGGAGGAGGTTGTGGAGTCAAAAACAGTGGTGGAATTCAAGCATGAATGGGACAGTCATAAGACAATTCTAGGGGGTGGGGGCAGGAAGAAGTAGGCTGCTGGTTAACTAGGATCTGCAGCTTATCCATTAGGTAGGGAAATGGGAAGACTGGGTGGGCCAAGCGGTCCTTATCTGCCGTCAAATTCTATGTTTCTATGTATACTTTTTCTCAGTCATAATAAAGAAGATTTTCTTGTGCTGAATTTCAAGTGAATCGCTGATGGTTTGATAACACAGCGCATTGTGCATGTTTGCCATATGTGAGGAGGGAAGTTGGTGCTCTGGACCTGATCATAGCATTTGGAATTTTTATCCAGGCAGCACCACTGTTACTCATTTGTGGAGCAAAAAAAAAAAAGTTAAACTGGATGCAATGACTTACATAAAACAGTAAAATCGGCATGTGCCACCTTGAAAAATAAAATAATAAAAGCAACACTATATCATTAGGATAAGAAAATGAATACTTTATTGCCATGCCATGTACCTGGCACACAGGTCTACACCGACACGTTTTGGACATAGAATTGCCCTTTATCAATATCGGACACTAAACACTTAAAATATCCGATTTGTGTTCAATATATTGCTAGTTACACTAGAAATTACCTTATTGTACACTAATATTTCACATGAGGGAGAGTCAGAAGCTTTACTCCTAGCTCCTCGGAGAGCAGATTTATACAGGAGGAACAAAACATATTCCTCTGTTAGCCGGCATTACTGATATATTTTTTCTTACAGACTCTCATGGCAGTTTCCTAACCCAGCTACAGTTCAGGATTACTGCTGTGACGAGTCAGTCTGCATTCTCCCAGCACTGAGCTGTGTTATTTTAGTCAAGCTGTGTTATTTCAAGTGTCATTTCAGTTGGAAGGAAGGAAATACTGCAGTGTAGTGTATTGTAGTGCAGGCAGGGAGGGGCAGAAAAGAAACTCCACTGTGATAAATGGAGAGGAGGCAGAGAGTGGTTCAGCTCCAGTCCACGCACTCAGTGGAAGAAGACAGTCTAGGTATCCGGTCATGTGCTTCCACAGTCCTTCTCTTTCCTACGCCATAGCAATATGTCAGCATGGGTCTGCCCATGCAGTCATAAAAAAGAAACAACTACCTTCTGCATATCAACTTATGTTTGCCTATGTGAATATACATTCACCTACTATATTCTTACTGTAGAGAAACTCTGTTTAGAATTTTAAAAAATACACCTTGCTCTTATGCATTGCTTTTAAGTCATTTACACAGTTACTGGAGGTTTTCCTTTCCACCAAACTTATGTATGTTCAAAAAATTGCATAAACTTCACTCTTACAACCTTAGTAGCTTGATAGCTAGAAACCTAAGCCGTTCAGTAGTGTCAAATGGTATATTGATACTGGGCTGGATTTTCAAAGGGCTGAGAATGGCGTAAGCCCCAGGTGCATCGAACACAGGACTTGCATTATTCTCCTGGCTGATAAGCAGGATTCTTGGTCCTGTGCGCTAACTGCCGCAAGTGAGACCAACTTTTTCTAGTCTAGCTTGCAGCAATACCATGTACCCTTTTTACAGGGTTTGCACCAAATGTTTGGTACAAGCTGACATAAATTGGGTAAAGTGTAATTTGCACCCAGAATCCTTAAAATTGGGCACAGTTTGCAGCGAAGGTGCTGGCACAGTTATGCCAACAAAAGGGTTTGCCGCAGGGCTTGATGCAAGTCTGTGTTGCCCTTCAAAATTCTGGCCTCCCTTTGTCTCTTCATGTGCTCCTTTCCTACAAAAACACATCATTTTGCAACATGTACAGTATGACCATATTTAACCTTTAAGTATTATTCGGCTCCGTTAAATGTAAAAGCTGGCCCGGTGGTGCTGAGGGTTGAGGCACTGGGTGCCACACCTCACTCCATGCCAGTGACCCGTGTTTGGGAACAAGTGCGGGCCACCGGGGTTCAGCAGGGAGGAGAAGGATTGAGCATCTGGACAGCTCTCCTTCTCCGGGGGGGGAATCCAGCAGTTGGTGCTTGTCTGGCCCTTAGCGGTGGCTGGAGGCTGGTGCACCAACGCCACAACATGGGGGATGGGAGTGGCGCAGATGCCTGAAGCTGTCACACACGGGAGTGTGCACAGCACCATCGCAGCCATCATTGCACACACTGCCCTGAGGAAGGGAAAAGTCAGAAAAACAGCTCCCACTGGATGACATGGGAGCTCACAGGCCCCGCAGCCAGCCATGGCGCATCACTGGATCCTGTTTCAATGGGGAGGGCCCTCCACTGACCCCACCAGGGGTGCAAGCCCTGGGGTAAATGCGCCGGATGGTAGATGCTGTGGTGACGGGCTGGGGCTTCCCAGAATCGCGAGGGCTGATGGAGCAGGAGCATAAATAATAGGAAAAAAAATATATCAGTCTTCTCACTGGAGCACTTACCCAGCCTCAGCAGGGTCAACAAGCCAGCGCCCTGTCTGACGACTGACAGGGTCCTGCAGCACTCGTTTCTGAGGGTTTCTGAAGGTTTCAATGTACGTTCATCACAATTCTCCATTCCACAGAGTGATGAGGAAGCTGTATTTAAACCCTCAGAAATTAGTGCTGCATGTCCCACTCAGTTGACAGACAGGGCGTCGGCTCGTTCACCCTGCTGAGGCTGGGTAAGTGCTCCGGTGGGAAAAGACTTATAGTTTACACATGTTTAACAGAACTAATACTAAAAACTGAAACATGGCCATGCATGGCGCAAATTGATGTGTTTTGTAGGAAAGAGAGCATAAGAGACAGGGGCGGATTTTCAAATGCTGGACATTGTCAAAAGCCCAGGGTGCACCAGGCTTGCAGCAAGCTAAAGGAATTTTATATCACTTCTGGTAACTGACACAAAACAGACCATCTTTTTGTCGTCTAGCTCGTGTCCATACCTGCAACTGTTTTCATGGAGCTTGAGCCCGAGATTTGGTGCAAGCTGCCGTAAAGCGGGTAAACTGTTGTTACTGTGCTCATGATTGTAAATCAGGCACAGCTGCAGCAAACTAGTATGGCACACAAAAAGGGTTCGATCCAGGGCTTGATCCAAGCCCTGCACCACCCTGTGAGGATCCACCCCAGGATCTCTCTGGGTATGCCAACAAGGCTGAAAGCATTTAAAAATAAGGTACATTATCAATACTTTTAACACAGCTGGCTTTTGTAGTAGAAGTAAATATATAAATATACCATTTAACACTAGTGGAAGTCTTTGGTTTCTAGTTATCAAGCTACTGGGGTTACATGAGTGAAGTTTATGCAATTTTTTGAACATACATAAGTTTTTGTTTATTGAACTTTCTCTTCTTGTGTCAGCCTGCCCCAATCCACTGGTCCCTCCAGCTCTGTCACCCAGGTGTTCACCAGGACTTACCTCGATGGCACGGAGGTACCCAGCTGGCCAGGTGCATAGCCTGTGGAGGACCAGTGTCATCCTGCCGGTCGACGCCATTTTCCATTTTTTTCTACCCTGCCCCTTCCCCCTCGTGGCGTGGGCGTTCCCATGTGGAGGCATGCGCACACCATGTACCCGTGGCTCCTGTACCTCCCTAACTCCAGTGCTGCCCTCAGGCCTCTTCTAGGGGGCAGCCAAGGAGCAGAACAATCCTTCCCTCCCCAGGAAAGGAGTCCATTGTATGCTCTATCCTCTCCATTCCCTGCTGATCACCGGCAACCCGCTGTCGCTTCTGACCCTGAGTGGCCGCCGTAGCACGAGGTGTGGCATCCAGTGCCTCAACCCTCAGTGCCACCAGGCTGGCTCAACATACGTAAGTTTTTTAGAAAGTATAAACTCCAGCAACTATGTAAATGACATAAAAGCAATGCATGAGAGAAAGGTGTTTTTTTTTTGTTAATTCTGAACAGAGTAACTCTATAGTATGAATACAGTAGGTAAATGTATCTTTACAGATGGCAGAACACGTAAGTTGGTATGCAGAAAGTAGTTTCCTTTTTTTCCTTTAGGAGGCAATGAATTTATGCAAAAAGAACAGTAACGTAAGAACTTACCATAAAGTAGTTAAGCAAGAACTTACCATAACAGTAGATCTTCGAGAGAAGCTCTTGCAGTAGGCAATAACAGGTAGGACTGAGCCGCAAGGCACTAGGACCACATGGAAAACTCTAGCTAGCAGTATCTGTCGGGGACCGCCCACTATT
This sequence comes from Neoceratodus forsteri, assembly GCA_016271365.2. NCBI lineage: Eukaryota > Metazoa > Chordata > Ceratodontiformes > Ceratodontidae > Neoceratodus > Neoceratodus forsteri. Next base: position 1,748,679,286 of record CM057450.1, on the reverse strand, counting down.
TGTTGCATGGTCAATGTCGGCCAGATGCTATATAGTGTACGGTCCCGCACCCACCCTCAAGATCTCCCGTTGGAGACCTAAGAAAAGGTGCGACAGGAGGAGTGGGCTCCTGGAGCTAACTGAAAGGCTGAGAGGAAACAGCAGCAGTAGGGGAAGGAGGGAGGGAAAAGCTTTAGTAAGCAAGAGCCTCTCGAAGATCTACTGTTACGGTAAGTTCTGTGTAACTGTACTATTTTACTGAGAGAGCTCTTGCAGTAGGCAATAACAGGTAGGGCTGAGTCCCAAGCAGTGACAAAAAGAACTTAGCACAGGAGGCAGGAAAGGTCTGCAGTAGGCAGAAACTTAAGATAGAAGGCCCTGAAGGATAGCTAGTCCAAAGCCTGCCTGCGCTAGAGACAATGTCCAGACAGTAACGCTTAGTGAAGGTGTGGACAGAGCTCCAAGTAGCTGCTGAGCAAATGTCTGCAGCTGAAACATTCCTGAAACAAGCAGTAGATGCAGCCATGCCTCTGGCTGAGTGTCTTTAACTTCCCATGGAAGAGGTTTGTTACACTTTTGATAGAACAGAATGCAGTTTGCAAACATTTGGATAAACACTGCTTTGAAACTGCAGCGCCCTCCCTTTTGGGTGCAAAGGAAACAAACAACCGGTCATATTTCTGGACTGACTTCGTCCAGTTGGTTTAGTAACGCAAAATTCTGTGCACATCTAGTGTGTGCAGGATTGCCTCCCCTTGATTAGAATGCTCAGTGTAGTACACTGGCAAATGTATGGTCCGATTCAAAGTAAACCCCCAAACCACCTTTGGTAGGAACTTAAGATTAGTACCCAGAGCCACCCAGTCTCTGTGAAAATTTAAATAAGGCTCCTTACACATCGGGTCCTGAAGCTTGGAATTCCTTCGCGCAGAAGTAATGGCAACAAAAAATAACGCTTTCCAAGACAAGTAACCCAGGTCACAACTCGCGGCCGGTTCTAAGGGAGGCAAAACGAGTTTCTCAAGAACAAAGTTCAGATCCCACGGGGGAATCGGGTTCCTGACCGGGGGCTTCAAGTGGAGAATCCCTTTTAAAAAGGTACAGGAAACCTCCAACTGAGCTAAAGCCTTGCCTTCCACTGGGGTGTGGTAAGCAGATATGGCAGACAAACGGACCTTCAGCGACAAATAGCTGAGCTTGTGGTTGGAGAGGTGAAAGATACTCCAGAACCTGAGGAACAGGGCATGAAAAGTGGTCCCACCCCTTGGAGGCAGCCCAAATAGAGAACCTTTTCTACTTCATGGTGTATGTAGTTCTCGTGATGGCTTTCTGGCCTCCACGAGGACCTGAACAACTCTGGAAGAGACCCTGTGGTGGAAATTGCTACGTTAGAAGGTGCCACACGTGAAGGGACTTAAGGCCTGGTGAACCAACTTGCCCTGCTCTTGGGTCAGAAGGACCTGGCAGATGGGTAGAGGCACCGGGGACTCCACCGCCAACTGTTGGAGCAGAGGGAACCATATCTGGTGAGGCCAGTAAGGAGCGATCAGAATCAGATGAGCCACTTCTGCCTGTAGCTTGAGAAGAACCCTGTATCAGCTGGAAGGAACGGAAGGCATATGAAAACCTCCTGTCCAGCAAAGAGACAGTGCTGCCTCACCAGAAAACACCAGGCTCGGAACGAGCAAGCAGAAATTGGATAGTTTTGTTTTGTATGGGGAGGCAAACAGATCTAGATCTGGGCAATCCCAGAGGTCGAAGATGTCTCATCACTGACTATTTTAGTTCCCACTGTGTGCCCGGCCCAAGTGCAGCGGAGACGGTCCACTAGAATGTTTTGGATGCCTGAAATGTGCACTGCTATGAGCTGAAGCTGGTGCTGGACTGTCCAATTCCAAGCAGCATCGCCTCCTTGCACAGAGGGTATGATCGTGTGCCTCTGCTTGTTGAGATACCAGACCACACATATTGTCCAACTGGACTAGGAGGACCTGGGAGAAGGAGAGGCTGAAAGGCCTGAAGGGCATAAAGCACACACGCATCTCCAGCATGTTGATGTGAGAGAGCTCCCACTGAGACCAGGATTCCTGGGTTTTGTGATCTTCCAATGGGCACCCCAGCCCTGACCGGTAGCGCCCATGGTCAAGATCTGGGTCGAGGGGATACCAAAAGGTACCCTCTGCAGAGGTTGTCCAGGTCCTGCCACCAGAAGAGATCCTACTGCATGGTGCCAGATATCAGTACCCTGTGATCCAGGTCATCCGACCTCTGGTCCCACTGGACTCTGAGCATCCACTGCATAATTCACATGTGGGCCTGGCTAGAGGGACAGTGGGGATGGCCGCTGCCATAAGAACTAGGAGGCGCAGAACCAACCTGGCCGTAGACCAGCATCTGGAGGCCACTAACCTGGCCTGCTGCTGCAAGGATTCTGCCCTGTTTAAGGGAAGGAAAGCCTGAACCTGGGCTGTATCCAGCACTGCCCCAATAAACTGGAGGCTTGGGGTAGTTCACTGTAATCTCCACCTGACAGAACAGATCCTGGGTAGCTGACAGAGAGGCTTCCAGGCTGTCCGAGGGAACCATAAGAAGCCAGTCGTCCAGATACGGGGACACAGACTCTGGCACCACAAAGCCACCCCCACCACCGCTAGGCACTTGGTAAACACCCAGGGTGCCGAGGAGAGGCCAAAGGGGAGGGCCTTGAACTGAAAGTGCTCCCCTTGGAAGGCAAACCTGAGGAAGTGGCAGTGGGTTGGAAAGATGGGTATATGCAGGTAAGCATCCTGCATGTCCAGGGTGCTGAGCCAGTGTCCCTGTTGCAGTAGGGGAAGTAGGCCCGGAAGGATCAGCATGCAAAATCTCTTGTACTCTACATACAGACTGAACTTGCTGAGGTCCAGTATGGGCCAAAGGTCGCCTGTCTTTTTGGGCACTAGAAGGAAGTGGGAGTAGTATCCCCTTCCCAGTTGGCTCTGAGGAACGGGCTGTGTTGTGGACTTTTGCAGTAGAGTCTTAATCGCCTCTCTGATGAGAGGAATGTGACCTTTCGGGTAGTGAGAGTGACCTGTTGGATTTTCTGGAGGTCTCTCTATGAATTCTAGGGTGTTGCCCCGAGTTATCAGTTGAAGAACCCATGGAGTCTGCCGTAATCGCCTCCCACCCTGGTAGATGACTGGCGAATCTGCCCCCTACTGGCTCCTCCGGAACTAGAGGCGAAGGGGCGGGCCAGGAGTCAAGAGGCGGAGGGAGGGTGGGGAGCCCCGCCCCAGAAGCCCTCTGAGACTTGGCTGGAGTGGTGGCAGTGGCTGGGAAGCCCTGCGTTTGCCCTGATGCTTGGCAGGCTGGGACTTAAACTGACGTTGCAGCTTGGTACTGGGATGACACATGGACTGGACTGAGTGTAGCGCTTGGCCGCTTTCCTGAAGCTCAGTCAAGAGGTCCTTAACATCGCCCCCAAAGAGGACTGAGCCATGAAAGGGGCATTCAGATTCGAGGATTGTACATTCTGAGTGAATCCTGACACCCAAAACCAGGCATGCCTGCGAAGGCAAACTGCTGTGGTAGTGCTTCCAGCAGAGGCATCAACTGCATCGTATGTGGCATGCAGAATATGCCGGCAGGCAATCTCTGCAGTCCTTACCGACTGCTCGATCTTGTCTTGGCCTCTGAGTCAGGCAAGGCCTCAAACTCCGACTTGAGTTGTCCCAAGAGTGCTTTCTGATAGCAGACCATGTGGGCAACATAATTCAGAGCCCCTAGTGCCAAAGTGGAGGACGAATAAACTTTGCATCTTAACTGGTCCAGCTGCCTCAACTCCTTATCCGGAGGAGGTGCTCATGTGCTTGGCCTGGAGGACTAGTCATGGGTCGCATTTATCACCAAGGAATCAGCCTTAGGTTGGGTACCTAGATGGTCCTTGCCCTCTGAGGTATATTCTGTCTGCCTTCTTGGAGATGGCGGTTACAGATGACGGCTGTTGACAAATTGTTGAGGCAGGGTTGTTGTGAGGCCTGATCCACGGGGGGATCAAAAGAGGCGTCAGCTCTGGGATGTCAAGGTACTCATCCAGCCGCCTACACTGAGAGTCTTGTTCCTCAGTCTTCCACCCGTTTGCCTCATGAATCTTCTTGAGGATTTCTGTGAAGGAAGTATCATCTGTGGGAGACTTAGGAGTAGGTTCGTTCCTGGGGCATGGATTCATAGCCAGAGCCTGATGAAGAGGAAACTGGACTCAGAGTCTGATGACAGGCTAGCGTTCGGGGGGATGGGGCCAGATGATGGGGAACCTCCTTCTGAGGAACTACCTATTCCATGCCGCTCCACAATGAAAGCAGCTACCACATGGCCAGAGGAGGAGGATGGCTGGGACTCCGCCGGGGAGGAGTAGGCTGGGCTGGTGTAGAGTCCGTAGAGTCCGTGACAGGCTGGCGACGGTCCAGTTCTGAGACCAGCTGAGCCTTGGTTCTGCTCCAACATGACTCAAAAAGAGCCTGATAGTCCACCTGCGTTGTGGGTTAACTGGTAGAGGAGGCTGATAGAGCGGGTGGTAACCCATCGAAGGAGGACCCGGCATCGGGTAGCCAGGTGTATGATATGCAGGTGAAGGATAGCCCAGCATGTGATACCTCGGCGTTGGGTACCCTGGTGTTGGATATCCCAGCGTGGGATAATGCAGCGCGAGATAACCTGGCGTCGGGTAGCCCGGAGGAGGAGGAGGACCTGACTGCGGTGCTGATGGACCCGACAGTGGAGCTGAAGGGCCCGAGGGTACTCCAGAAGGACCTGGTAAGATGGGGTCTGACTGTGGCCTTTCAGAAGGAGGCCTGGCATCAGTCTGGATGTGCCAGCAGGTCCTTTCGAGTCTCGGGAGGCACAGGGGCCCAGATGGAGGGACCTGGAAGGTAGGTTCAGGGATCCCTGGAAGACCAGGCATGAGGATCTCCGCCACGGAGTTTTGGCACTTTCCTATCATTACGGCCAGCGGGCGTCTGGTCTGGGGAAGATCCGGAGGCTCTACCATGGGTGGAGAACGGCCCCGGGGAGTGGGGTGGGAGGGTGGAATTCCTCCCAGGGCAGCTGCGGCTTTCGCGGTAGCTGGCAGTGGTAGGGAAGATCAATGTCATACCCCGAATCAGGGACTGACGTCTGCACCTGGGCTGGGTGGTTGCCGGAGGCACCGGTGGCAGACTTACCAGCCGACCACTCGGCTTAGACCCGGGAGTTTTCAAGGGTCTAAGAGTGGGAGTTTCCTCCAAATCCCGGAGGCTCCGCTTGAACTGTGATCAGCTCAGGTGGGAGACCAAAGACTGTTCCATGGCAGGAGAAGCAGGTTTGGCCGTGGGGCACTCTCCTTGCTGGTGAGAGCTGCTCGTTGGCCATGGTCCCCAAGGAGGCAGCGGCCTGGAAGAAGACCGATCCTGGTCCTGATGCTTCTCCTTTTCCCTCTTGTTTTGCTTGTGGAGTCCGACCCCCACCCAGAGAGGATGAAGCATTCCTCATCTGCTGCAGATCCTTCTCCATGTAAGCTAGTTTTGTTTTAAAAGATGAGCTTCCAGGGCTTGCTGATGGCATTTCCATGTGGCCTGATGAAACTTTTGGCAGGCCTCACAGCCCTCAGTGTCATGATCAGGCCCCAGGCACAGGAGACACGAAGTATGACCGTCCTTCTCCGGGATCTTCTTGCCACAGGAGCACTTGTTATGGTGAGCTTCGGAAAAGGTTGGAGAAGACATGCAATCTGATGACCGTTTTTGATGAAAATACAAGAAAAAAAATAAACGAAATACTGATCAAAAATGGTGGCCGACTGTAGCAGCATTCCGTGAGGTCCAACGTGCTCAGGTCAATGGCGGGAAAGAACTGGAGGGTGGGCACAGGACCGCCCACTATATAGCATTGGGCTGACGCCGGGTGGGCGGTTCCCACCAGACACTGCTAGCTAGAGTTTTTTGTGTGGTCCTAGCGCCTGGCTGGCTCAGTCCTACCTGTTATTGCCTACCACAAGAGCCCTCTTGAAGTAAGATCAGTAGATCTTCTAGGGAATCTCTTTAAGCAGGTCACACTTAAGGAATTTTGCCATCCAGCGGTCATATCCCAAAGAAGCTTTTTCTGCAGCAGTCTATTAGAGGTCGTCCAAACCGATGTCAGACTCTGACATCACATACCCTATAAAAGCATGGGCAGCCCTGCTCTGTTCTCTCAGTTCTTTCCCTAGCCAGAGGTCATGAGAGACAGGAGTCCCACCAGGAAACCAAGGAGAAAGGGGAGGTGCACAGCAAACAGAAAGTCTGAATAGCAGGACAACCAAGCTGTAGAGAGACAGAAAGAAAGAAAGGGGGATGGAGGGAGGGACGGCATGACCTGATGACAGAGATTTCCTCGAAAATCTTCGTCTCGGACATCCTTATACAGTATGTACCGAAATGCAAAACTAGTTTTGGGGACAGAACTTTATCGATTTCGGTTCCCAGAACATGGGATTGAATATCCAAACAACTAAATGTGTCTATATTGTTACCTTTTGAACATTTTAGATCATCTCTGGGTAGCTTATATAATAAGCATTGTAATTGCTATGGATAAATTGTGTTATTGTATTGTATTGTATTGACACTATGATTACTGTATTTTTATATTGTAATTTATGATGTTTGTAGATGTATGTAAGTATTGTATTTTGTCCCTGTTATGTTGATTGTTGGATACAATTGGAAAAGAGATAATTTATCTCAATTTGTTATCCAATAAAGTTGAAGTTGAAAGATCTACTGTTACAGTAAGTTCTTACGTAACTGTTCTTGAGATACAGTATCTCTGTCATCAGGTCACACCTATGGAACGATTTCAAAGCAGTGCTATGCGCAAGGCAGTCTGGGTGACAGGAGGCTCAAGGCCTAAGAAAGATGGCCTTGAAGCACAGCTAGGCCAAAGCCTTCCTTTCTTCTGGAGACAATGTCCAGACTCTAGTGCTTGGTGAAAGTGTGGACAGTACTCCAAGTGGCAGTGTGCAAATCTCGGCTGCAGACACACCTCTGAAACAGGCAACAGAAGTCGCCATGCCCCCTGGTGGAATGGCCCTTAACCCCGAGAAGAGCCTTACTGCACCTTCTCTGCCAGGGGCAAAAGAAACAAACAACTGAGAGGACTTCCTGCAGTCCCTCATATGGTGTGTATAGTAACACAAAATTCTATGCACATCCAATGTATGGAGCAATGCTTCCCCTGGACTGACATGTTCTGGATAATAAAAAGGCAGGCAGATGGACTGATTTAGGGTAAACTCAGACACCATCTTAGGAAGAAAATTGCAGTTACGTAAGAACTTACCGTAACAGTAGCAATAGAAGAAACTCCAATAGAAGAAACAACATTACTAAGGTGAGTAATTTTTTCTTCTCTCTCTCTGTCTCTCGACGAGTTAGCAAGCTGACTACATCTGTGTAGGATCCCCATTCTGTCTCCATGCCCAGGGTGTTCTGTCTCTCTCACACACCTGACAGCGAGTGGCAGCTCTCTCGCATCCCTACATATCGCCACCCGCTGTCACTGCCTTCTGCTCAACATAATGCAAGCACTGATCGGGGGGAGTATCTCCGGGGAAAGTGCTCTCATTCTCTCGCCAGACTGCACAGTGGAAAATGCTGTCTGTCCCTGCTCAGTCGCCTGAGGAACAAAGGAGACAGTCGTGAAACTGCTTTTCCAGCTCTGGATGCCTGAGATACAATACCAGGTTCTCTCCCAAGTGCTCGCTATCTGACAGTTGCAGCTGAGTCACTCGCTCCTTGCTCTCTCCAGGAACAGGTACAACAGGGACTAACACTATAGGTCTTCTCCTGATCGGGAATGACAGGGGTAGGAACTGTGCAGCTCAATAGAGTTCCATGGGCATGTGAGTGGGTTTCCCAAATATTACCTTCCTGCCGCTTACAAGTATAGTTTTGGCTGCATCTTTAGTACAATTCACAGCTCTAGCTTACTCAAATGTCAATGGCAGACATAAGCTAAAGGTACTGATAAGTACTAAATAAGTCCCAAGACCGTTAGAGAGAGAGAGATTATGTCGCCCACTTCACCATGCCGTTTGTTAACAGTCATTAACGAACAGTCACGGGTGACATTGCACCAATTGGATGTCTGTGTTTTTGCCCCATGTTACAAGTTTTTACAGGACAATATGTAACACTGACCAATGCAACAAACCTGTTTTCTCAAAATAATCAGAATTAAGGGTAAGTGATGTAGTTTTTGGTTGTTTCATTGTTTCCTATCATTTTAAGGCATTTTAGTTAAGGTAGTATATTTTCTGCAACATTTAGAAGAAAGTTAGACAATATTGTTTTTTTCTACTATAAGGTCAGGACATGCAATATTTTTCATGTGTTCTTTTTTTTTTTTGCAGGACACAGCTGCCCAAATCAGGGCTGTCCTGCAAAAATCAGGGCAGGTAGTAACCCTAAGGTCTCTGTTTCACAACAGTGCTTAGAAACTTTGTTTCCCTTGCATGATGTCACAGTTAGGGGTTGCAGCACTGAGAAAAAAAGGGGCGGGTTAAGCAAATGAAGCAGAGCACAGAAATAAAAGCAGTTTTCTCATGGAAAACAGCATTTGTTATTGCGGTTTGACTGCAAGGAGATTGAATCACAACTCTTACAGGTTCCTAATCCCATTTGCTATGGCAAAACTCAGAAAATCACTTTAAGCTACCCTCTGGCACTCTTAAAGCGGCATAGCAGCTGTGTTAACTCAGACCAAAGTTTTATTCTTTAGGATATAGACTGAATTTAAGAAAAAACTGCTTCTAGAGACGTGGATATGATGTTCTATCCACACTAACTGGCAATGTCCTTTCCCTTTAAGATGTGCTGGAAAGTCTTCAAGCTGGCTTCTCCCACCCACCCAGGTGGTAACTCCCTCGGCTCCATCCCAGGACACCAGATCTTCCTTTCCGCTGGAAGAAGCAGGTTCCTTCCTTACCGCTCCCGCATTGAGTAGGTCCTAGCGCTTAAATTCTTTGGAATTACTTCAAACCAACTCTCATGAGTTTAGTCTTCTACTCGATCTTGATCGCAAATTGCAATGGTCAGCAGTCCACTCCCAGGTTCTGCCTGTGCCCTTGCAAGAAGATGATGTCAGGATCGACCCACACCACCTATATTCTACTGTCTGGGGCATGACCACGATCACCAGACCTGCGACTTTGTCACTCATTTCATTCTACCATCTTGAAGAACCGTCTAGCCCACCTGAAACTGGGCGCTGGCTGAGAACCGCCCATCAAACACAAGGATGCCCTTTGGGTGGTCTCCACAGCTGCGAGGTGTGCTAAGCAGCTTAGCAGCCTTTGAAGGAGGCGGACCATTCCTCCTCAGCTTCTGCCTTCATGCCGCTTCAGCCGGGCTCAATATTTACGGGCTCCTTCAAGGAATTGTGCCAGTCCCTGCCAACATTTGGTCAGGGACCCACCGGCAAATCTAAATGTGAAAAAGAGTCTAAGAAAGAAAAGACTCATCATCGATTGGGAGTGCTCTCAGTAGAGGGCTTCAGATTCCCATGCTTTTCCGGATTTGACTTTGGTCGAATCCTTGGCCTTGGCTGCTGACTCCAGAGTAACCCCGTCGGGTCTTTTGGCAGAGATGCTGGTCGAAGCCCCAGCTGAGATTTTTCTTGAGGCAACCAATCAGTTTTCAACTAAAGGGCCAATACTTCCTTGTCTTGGACCCTGGTCCTGCATGAACCGTTGGAGGGATGGATCAGTCCACTGTCCCGCTGCCTCTGGTCTCTGACCAGGAGGAGGAAACAGGCAATCACAGAATCCTCAAGACCCTCCACGGTCCCACGTGAGTCGAGGAATCTCGGTATTCTTGAGTCAAGCAGGTCCCCCATCGTCATCCGGCTCCTGCTCTTAGCATCATGGGAAGCAACAGCGCTGCTATTCTTCGTCCTCCTTGGGTGAGAAGAGGCTTCAGCGCAAGTTGCATTGATGCAATGAAGACTTGATGTGGCAACAGCTGGTTTTTACTGGTGCCAAACCAACCCCGGTTTCTATGCTGGCCATCATTTGGCTGTTGCCCGAAAGGCTGACATTACTCCACCGATGGAACCGATTAAGCCAGTCCTGACTCGGCCAACTCCAGCTTCTCTACCAATTGTGGTCTAATTACCACCCAAATAGCTGATGGTCGGTGCTCCGACTAAGGAGTCTCGGCCGGCCAAGGGACTTTCCCATCATTTGTTGGTCATCGTCACCCCTGACCATCCAAGGAGAGTCAGTGGGAACTCCGGCAGTCGACTGCTCTTTGATGACTCATCAGAGTCTGAGGGTTCCTCTCTGCAGTCCCATCCAGTCGATGTGGAGTCCATGGGGGATCTCTCGATGGATGAAGGTCCATTCTCTTTCATGGGCCTCCTCTGTTTGATCTCTAAGTCAACTGGTATGAAGACAGAGCCCGTCCAGAAATGGGCTTGCCAAGATCCTCGCCGGGGAGACTCTCCGACAGAGGCTTTCCCGGTGGCAGAAGCCATTCTTGGCCCTGCCCTGGCGCTCTGGTAGCATCCTGCTTCCTGCTCTGCACCTTCTGCCCGGATGGCCCACAAGTATGCGGTGCCCACCGGATCCCTTTTAGGATTCACAGAGCACTCCTCAGCCGAGGGGTTGGTGGCTGACTCTGTGTTCCGGCGCTCCGGCAACACCAAGGATGTTGACAAGCTGCCTGATAAGGAGTCCAAGAAGTTGAACCACACGGCTAAAAAGGTCTATGCTGCCTCCTCGCTTGGCCTCCACCAGGCAAGCTCAGTCCTCCTCATGGCCCACATCTCCCATGCCCTACTGGGCACCTTAGATGGGGTGCTTCCTCATCTGCCTGCAGACCTTCAGACCACGGTCAAACAGGTCCAAGACCAGGGCTGGGCTGTAGCCCTTCACATGTTCCCTCCTCAGTTCTTTCCCACTGTCAACCATTCATGCACAGACTCATGAAGCTTGGTTAATTCTGCTCGGCTGCCATTTTTCTAACCCTTTTTCTTTTTACTTACCTTTGAATCACTTTAGATTAAAGTGATTATTTTGTCTTTGTATGTCAAGAACTACTTCTTCATCAGCTCTTTTCTGTCGCTGTCACTGTGGAAGATCTCCTCCACCGATGAACATGAACTCTGTCTGCTGTCTTGGGCCCAAGCCACAATGTCCTCACCTGCGAGTCCTGCCAGAGTTCAACATCCGCCCAGTGCCCGATGCAAGAAAGGCCTACAGTTCCTTGTGGAGCAACAGGCAGCCAGCGGAGAGCAGGGTCCTCAGAGCCTGGCCCAGTCACCAGCATCTTCTTCAGGCTCTCAGGCCACTGGCCCAGGACAAATCCTCCGGGAAACATTCTCAGTGGGACAAGGGAGGCCTAAAGCCGCTCCCCGTCAACAATCCTGGTCCCGCTGGATTCTTCTTTATCTCCTGGGATCACCCTGTCAACTGCTTCAAGCGCAGACACCTCGCCCGTGCAGGCCTCGCTCCAACCAGGCCCCACGGTGGACTTGTCTCCCAGCCATCATGGGGCTGGGAAGGGGCCTTTGACCTCCTGATCATCTGCCTCTGCTCCGCTGTTGAGATCTCAGGCCTCAAGGTCTGCTGGCACTGGGCCTAACCGCTACCATTCCAGTTAGCGGTTGTCTCAGGACCAGGGCTGCGTGCCCCTCCGTCGACTCCTGTGTCGACGAGTTCCTATTCCTGCCGTCTACCTTAATCTTATAGTTACCTCTATTACCTCATCTCTCATTCAACAGCTAGTTCCACGGCCCAGGCGTCATCATCTGCACTGTTGGCTGCTGTTTGGTCGCCGATGCCAGTTAGAGCCTCGTGCTCGCCCTCAGAGAGCTGTTGGTCTTGTTCGTTTGCTCCTGCTAGAGCAGACTGACTTCAAGAGGAATACTATCCTGAACTCATCCTCCCTGAGGAAGAGGATGAGGAGGAAGACAGTCTCTCCTGGGAGTGAGAGTCTGTCAACACACTCTCAGGTCCCCATAGGACCCTCCATAATCGACATTATGAAGCAGCTCTCCTCCGCGATGGGATTCCAAACTGAGAAAGAGGATGAAACTAGGAGGAATCTGGTGGATTTCCTGGAGATCCCCGAGTCTCCACCCAAGGTTATTCCTCCTCTGCTGCCAGCCCTGAATGATGCTGCCACAGCGGCCTGGCACAGGCCCAACATGGTACCAGCCATGCCCAGGAAGGCCAACAAGCTCCATCAGGCACCTCAGGGGTTTCCCTTCTATGTGGCACAACCTGAAATCGACTCAGTGGTTATCAAGACTGCTCATGACAGAACTAAGGCCCCTAAGCACCTTAGTTCCCTGCCTCCTGGCTATGAGTTCAAGAGATTGGACCTCTGGGGCAAGCAGACGTTTGCCTCTGCCACCCTCGGCCTTCAGATTACCAATTATTTGGCTAATCTGATTAAGTACCAGAGGAAGGGCAAGTCGGCTGCACAGGTCCTCCCTGAGGGTTCACAGAAACAGGAGCTTCTTAAGGTAAATCCAGCCTCAGAAGAGGTCAGTAAATATCTCCTCAATGCCACCTATGATATGGCTGATACTACAGCCAGGCCAGCTGCCTCTGGCATTTGCCTCAAAAGGCACTTCTGGTTTAGGGTCTCTAGCTTTGTGAATGATGTCTGGCAAAAGGTGCTGAATGCCCTGTTTGTGGGTCACAAGCATTTTGGTCTGGATGTGCAGGATATTATCAATGAACTGCAGGCTTCTGGCAGGGCTATTTGGTCTGTCCACTCCCTGTACCATACCCAGCCCAGAAGTACTGTACAGTAGGCTGAGATCTTCCCTTCATAAGGTCTCTCATAAGTGAGGACCTAGAGCCAAGCTTCAGGGTAAGCACAGGGCCAGCTCCACCTTGCCTGCCCCCCTCTTCCACCTCTGGTCCCTCTGCCTAGCAGTCCAGAGGAGTAGGTCCAGCCCCAGCAGCCAGTTCAACCTCTGCCTGACTCCTTGATAGATCCCCCCCTTCCACCTTCCCCAAGTCTGGAGGTGGTGGTTGGAGGTTGGTTCTCCCTTTGTCTGTGTCAATGGAAAACCATCACAGCAGATGCTTAGATCCTGCAGATAATTGAACAGGGCCATGCTGTAGAGCTTTTAGAGCAGCCTTCAGATGTTCTTCCAGTCCCCATACTCTACCCTCCAGATCACACAGAGGAGCTCAGGCAGGAGGTTCTCACATTGCTGTGCAAACAGGCCATAGAACCAGTGCCCAGGCAGCAAAGGAATAAGGGGTTCTACTCTAGGTTCTTCCAGTTCCCAAGAGAAAGGGGACTTGAAGCCCATTCTAGACCTCAAAGAGCTAACCTTTTTTCCAGTTCAAAAGTTCCAGATAGTCACTTTTGGCCTTCTTCCTCTGCTCCAAGCAGGGCAACTGGCTATGCTCTAACAATATACCAAGATGCCTACCTACATACCATGGTTTGCACCCCTCACAGGCGTACCTGTGGTTCCTGTTCAGGGGGGCATTACCAGTTCATGGTGTTGCCCTTTGGCTCTTCCTCTGTGTCACAGGTATTTACCAAGTGCTTAGCTTTGGCACAAAGGCTCTTATGTGTTCCCATATCTGGACAACTGGTTACTGAAAGTTTAGTCTATGAGCTCTATTGTTTTACATAGAATGCACCCTGCAGTTATTCCAGTCCTTGGGCATCACTGCCAGTCAACCAAGTCTGTGCTGACCCTTCTCAGCATTCTGCAGTACATAGAGGCAGTCCTGGACTCTACTCAGAGCAAGGCCTTCCTTACTCAAGACAGGGCAGACTGCCTTATTGCCCAGGCCCAGGAGGTGGCTCAGAGCCGGCGTGTTCTAGCCCGGACTTTCCTCATGCTAGTAGGCCTCATGGCCACAGCCATTGTTATGGTCCTTCTGGCCAGGTTGCACATAAGGATTCCGCAGTGGACCCTTAGGGTTCAGTGAGATCAGCAATCAGACAATCTAGATCAGCTGGTGCTTCACTGGTGGATGGACCCAGCCAATCTATTAAAAGGGGTTCCCTTTCTTATCACCACTCCTCACCATGGATGCTTCAAGTCTGGGTTAGGGAGCCCATCTAGGTCCTTATCAGACCCAGGAGCTCTGGTCCCACTGGGAGACTCACTGCCACATAGACGTTTTAGAAATGAGGGCAGTTCTGTATGCCTTGCAGGCCTTCCAGAACCATCTCTCTCCTGGCCCTCTGTGCAGTCGGACAATCTCGGTGTGGTCTGTTACATCAACAGGGGGGGACTGATTCCTACCCTCTGTGCCGGGAAGTAGTGAAGGTCTGGCACTGGGCTGTAGATCACAGGCTAGAACTGTCAGCCGTCCATGTGCCAGGCACCCAAATGCCTTGGCAGACACCTCGCACAAGTGGAGGTGCTGTCCTCGATCGTGAAGACCTGTTCAAAGGTGGGGTTGTCCAGAGTTGGACCTTTTACGTCACTACTCAATGCAAAACTGCCACGTTTCTGCTTGATAGGTCTCAAATACTCCTCCCTTAAAGTGCATGTTGGCCATATCAGCCTTTCACGTGCTCCATTGAGGGTCGATGGTGGCACAGCTGGATGTGGCCTATACTTTTCTGAGAGGCATTCTCCACTTGAAGCCTCCTATCTGTAACCGGTTCTGGCTTGGAATCTGAGTTTTGTTTAGGAGAAGCTGACTCTGCCTCCTTTTGAGTCAGGCGTGTCTTGTGAGCTATGCTTTCTGTCATGGAAAGCGTTGTTTAGTTGCCATTACTTCTGCTCGAAGAATACAGGCTATCGTGTGAGCAACCTTATTTGATTTTCCACAAAGACAGGATCTCTTTGCATACTAACCCTAAGTTCTTACTTTGAGAGGGTTCCTACAGTAGGTCTTCACATATAGGACTGCGCCCCCTGGCGTCATATTTCAGCGGCAAACTTGTAGATAGCAATCATCAGAAGGGACCGCCCCCAATATCAGGTGATGTGACGTCAGCCCGACTATAAAAGGCGGACCCGTGCCCGCCCTATCAGTTCTTTCCCTGTCACTGCAGTTCATCGGCTCACAAGATAGAACAGTGATCTAATGCCCAGCGTCAATTGAAGTTTTTCATCCCTCAAAATGTTTTCTTCAATTTTCGACCCGATTGTATATTGACTCGAGTCAAGAGGAAGTGCTTGAAGTGCGGAGCCCAAATCCCACATGAGGGACAACCATTCCCGCTGCCTCTTGTGCTTGGGCTAAGCACTACTGGGATGGTGTGCCATCTGCCAGGCCTTCAGCCAAGCCACAGACCAGGCGCCAACGAACCGCTGAGGCCCTCCTTACCCGCTGGCTGGCTCGATGGAAAAGGAGCTCCAGGAATTGAGGGAAAGGTCATTGTCACCGGCCCCCAGAAAGAAGAAGAGCAAGGAGAAACACCGGGACAGGAGTCCGTCACCACGTGGGAGGCCTGCTACTAAAACTGTGAGTACTCCTGCTCGTGCCCCGTCCGCCTCTTTGGGCCGAGCACCTTCTCCCCCTCCTGTTGAGGTGAGCGAGCAGTTGGGGGTAGCCTCTCTCGAGGTCTCAGTGGTGTCTCCTCCAAGCACTGCCGGTAAGTCTCCCCTTGACCCTGTCGACAGGGACACGGCTTTGACCGATAAGTCTAGCAGCTGCTCTCGCTGCCACTAGCCCGGTTAGGTCCGATCAGTCGGGACGGGCGATCCTCCATCGCCCGATGGACTCCTTCTCGCCTGTTGATCTCTCGCAGGCCCCGACATCAGCCAGAGTGTGCTCTCGAGAGACTCTGCATCCCTTCAGGTCCTACACCCCAGGGATTCGCACCTGATCCTGCTCTGTCCCTGTCGACAGGATCATTGTTCGACCTTCGCTGGAGTCCCTTCTGGAACTCCGCCCGCCAGGTCTGTGGCTGCCTCCGGACAAGACTCCATCACTGGCTAAGGATCCTGATATGGAGCCCCTCCCCTCGACCTTCGGGGCCTCCTGATCCCACGCCACCCAGTGGCCCTATGGCACCTCCCACGGTAGGTCCAATCGACTCTCCTGGCAGTCTTCCACAGCCAGACCCCCAGGCACTACTACCGGGCAGCCCGCCGTCGGCTCCACAGTACCCGACGCCAAGCCATGTGCCTCCGACGCCGGGATACCCTGGGTATAGCCCGGGATATAACCCTTATGGCTATTCTCCTGGATTGCCAGGGTTTCAATACCCTTCTTGGCAAAACCCGGGGTACCAGTCTCCTCCTCCAGTGCCAGATCGGGAGACGATCCCCACATGGTGGCAGGACCCAGCTCATTACGGAGCTTAGGCAGTCTGTGGGAGACATCCCTCTTCTGGGGGTTCCTCCCCAACCGATACCCTCCGGCAAGGCAGCGGGTGCGTTACCTGTAGGCTCGTCTGGGGAAGACCCTTTCATCCCCAGTGGTTGTGAGCCTTCTGACATGGACTCTGATTATGAGCCTTCGGACCCTAGGTCCCCAGTTGAGGTACCACCCAAAGAATCCCCAAAATCTCCTCCAGAGGATCCTTCCTTTGGGGACCTTTTGTGAACTATCCAGGCAGCAGGAGGCTGGCCTTCCAAGGAAGTGGACCCCCAATGTAAAAGGCTGGCGGAACACTTGGATTTAGCCACCACGGACCCCCTACCCATCCCCCCTGGATGGGTCTTCATGAGGATCTGGTGACTACTATCTGGCAGCAGCCAACTTCTATCCCAGCTGTCTCCAGAAAGGCAGATCATACCTACTATCCCCCGGAAGGGATTCAACATCTCTCGACTCATCCCAAAGCTGACTCTATGGTGATCACTGCCGCCCATGACCGGTCAGCGCAACCAAAGCACTTAAGTTCCTCACCTCCCGACAAGGACTCTCGACAGCTGGACCAGTTTGGCGGAAGGTTTACTCTTCTTCCTCTTGTACCATCCGGTCCCTCAACTATGTCTCACTCATGATGGCATTTCAGAAGGCCTCTCTCTCTGAGCTGGAGAGGGATCTTCAGGAAGTCCAGGATGAGTTGCTCCATAATAAATTGCTGGACAAAGTCAGAGTGGGAAAGTCTTCCTGTCATCATGCTTTGCGTGCAACGTATGACTCAGTGGCTAGGGCAGCAGCCACGGGGATCTGCATCCGTCACCTTTCCTGGCTTCAGATTGCAGGTTTGGCACCAGACATCCAGTCCTCCCTTCTGAATGCCCTTTTTAGGGGTTCTGTCCTTTTCGGCGGTGACGCCAAAGATATTAATACCGGGCTGTGGGAGAGCGGACGCTCCCTTTGGGACGTACGTTCAATGTACTTGATGGGGCAGAAGAAGCAGCAGCCTTTTCATTGCCAAAGGAGATGGAACAAAAACCAGAGTAAACGTCAGGGCAAACGATGAACCCCTGGTTCGAGAGCCCAGACCCCCAGGCCAAGTTCCCCAAGCCAGCCTCAGGGCAAAAGCTCCCCTCCCCTCGGCATCCTGACTCCTTTCCCCTCCTTCCACTGCCTCCAGCAGTCTCGGAGGAACCGGTAGGAGGGAAGTTCGGCCTCCATCTGGAGGGGTGGAGGTTCTTCACCGCAGAAGCATGGGTGCTTCAACTTATCCCGCGAGGTCACTTGATAGTTTTCCGAGATCCCTGCGCTTCATCCTCCGGGATGGTCTTTTTATCCAAGGGATCAGATCCCCATAGTCTTCCAGGAGATACAGGCCCTCCTGTCAAAAGCAGCCATAGAACCCGTCCCTCAAAACCAGCTAGGCAGGTGAGTTTACTCCCACTTCTTCCTAGTTCCAAAGAAGACGGGCGATCTGAGACCGATCCTGGACCTCAGCATGCTCAACCTCTTTGTCGAGTACAAGACGTTTCGCATGCAGACCATGCAGGGACTTCTCCCCCTGCTTCAAACAAATTCTTGGCTGTGCTCCCTGGACATACAGGATGCCTACCTGCATATCCCTATCCTCCTGGCCCACCACCGCTTCCTCCATTTTACTCTTCAGGAGAACCATTTTCAGTTCCAACACTCCCCTTTGGCCTTTTCTCGCCCTCAGATGTACACCAAGTGTTTAGCAGTGGTTGCAGCTTTTCTTACGCCACCAGGGCATTTCATTATTCTATACCTGGACGACTGGCTCCTCGCAGCACCCTCTCCGACCAGCGGAAAGAATCTCTTTCTTTTCACTCTGAGCTTATTAAGCTCTTCTGGGTATCACGATCAATTTGCCCATGTCCCAGCTAATACCATCTTAATGGCTCCAATTTATTGGAGCAGTACTAGACACAGTTCAGAGCAAGGCTTTTCTGTCATCAGACCTAGCAGAGACCCTAGTTTCTCAAGCCACTCTTGTGGCCCAGGCTCGGTGGATTCCAGCACATGCGGTGCTTCGCCTTTTGGGATTGATTCCCACAGTTCCCTTGGCCAGACTTCACATGACGGTCACCCAATGGTCTCTTTGAGTCCAGTGGGATCAGAGGATGGACAACATGACTCAGATGGTCGTGATCTCCAACAGCCTACAGAGAGATCTTTGCTGGTGGCAAGATCTCTCCAACCTGCAGTGTCAGTGGCTCAGTAGGTAGCACACTCGCCTCTGAGGCCGGGAGATCAGAGGGCTGTAGGTTCAGTTCCCACATCTGGCACTTGGGTTAATATCCCAGTACTGACACTGTAATGCAGCATGAGAGGGTGCTGCATTTCTGAGGTGCCGTCTTTCGGATGAGATGTTAAACCGAGGTCCCATCTGCCTGGATTGGTGGTAGTTCAGGTGGATGTTAAAGATCCCATGGCACTTATCGAAAAGAGTAGGGGAATTTCCCCGGTGTCCTGGCCAAATTTCCCTCATTCACTAAAAATACCACCAACAGCTTAATCTGGTTCAAGGTTAGTTGCATTCATCTGTATCCCCCTCCCCCCGGGTCGTGCCTGAAAATAGGCAGGATTTGTCTGGCGCACTTACCCGGTCAACAAAAGCTAAATAAAATAAATAAATAAAAAAAACTTTCACAGGGAGCCCCTTTCCATTCCCTTGTCCCAACCCAGATCCTTACCACGGACACCTCAGACATGGGCTGGGAGCCCATCTAGGGCTCACAAGACTCAAGGATCTTGGTCCGACCGGGAACTTCTGCTCCATATCAACGTTCTGGAGACCAGAGCAGTTCTGTACGCCCTCCAGGCATTCCAGTCCCTTCTATTACCGGGATCACTTCTGGTCCAGACGGACAAAATATCCACTGTCTGGTACATCAACAAACAGAGGAACTCGCTCGTACCCTCTCTACATAGAAGCCATGAGGGTTTGGTACTGGGCGATTCAGCACAGCCTTTTCCTGACAGCAGTCCACATTCCAGGTGTAAGCAACATCCTGGCGGACAGTCTCAGTCAATCAGTGGCCAGCGCTCACAAGTGGGAATTAAAGCTAGAGGTAGTCGAAGATCTCTTTCTTCGATGGGGTCGACCAGAGATAGACCTGTTTGCCTCCTTATTCAACGCAAAACTACCCAACTTTGCTCGCCTCCCCGGCATAGTGCTTTTGCCAAACGCATCGTCTCTCTCTTGGACAGGGAGGTTTATTTATGCTTTTCCTCATTCAGAAGGTTCTGTGAAACTTCAGGAGGAAGGGGCACATTTGATTCTGATCGCCCCCTCTAGCCTCGCCAGATTTGGTTCCCTCTTTTACAGTATCTGGCACTAGAACCTCCGGTTCCCCTGCTATTATCCCACAACCTTCTGACTCAGGAGCAGGACACCCTGGTGCACCCGAGCCTTCAGTCTCTTCACCTTCAGGCGTGGCACCTGTGGACATAGCGGCCTCTCGCTATGGGGTTTTTACACAGGTTGCTCATGTCCTGGTGGAAGCCAGAAAACCTTCTACTAGATCTACTCACGCCATGAAGTGGAAAATGATTTTCGATCTGGGCCCTAGCCAGAGCTGGGATCCCTTTCGTGTTCAGCTGCCCAGGTGTTGAAGTACTCTATCAATTATCAGTCGGGCCATAGCTATTCTTCCATTAAGGTCCATCTCTCTACGGTGTTGGCCTACCACCTCCCGGTGGAGGGAAAACCTTTGGCTCAACTGGAGGTTGCTAAGACTTTTTTAAAAGGCATCCTGCACTTGAAACCGCCAATTCGGAATCCATGGCCCCCCTGGGACCTGAATTTTATGTTGGAAAAACTGACCTTGCCTCCTTTTGAATCAGCCTCTAGCTGTGACTTGCGCTTCCTTTCCTGGAAGACTGTTTTTAGTTGCAGTCACTTCTACCCGAAGGGTCTCGGAACTTCAGGTGTTTATCTGTAAGGAACCCTATCTGATTTTACATAAGGACAGAGTAGTCCTTCAGTCAAACCCTTAGCTTCTCCCTAAGGTAGTCTCAGAAACCACTCTCAATCAGAGTGTCGAACTGCCGGTATATTATCCACAACATTCCAACAGGAGGGAATATCTTCTGCACACTCTTGATGTGCACAGGATTCTGAGGTATTACACTAACCGGACTAAAGAGGTCCTCAAGACAAATCAACTCTTCGTGGCCTTTGCTCCCCAGTGCCAGGGCAAGGCCATTTCCTAACAGATCATTTCGAGGTGGTTGGCTAACTGCATCCACTTCACCTACTGAAAGCATGGAAAATCCCTTCCGGGGGCAGTTAAGGGTCACTCCACTAGGAGTGTCACTACTTCTACTGCCTTTTTCAGGAATGTGTCCACTGTAGAAATTTGTGCAGCGGCCATGTCTGTCCACACCTTCTATAAGCATTACAGTCTGGACTTCGCCTCTAGGTGCACAACTGGCTTCAATCTTGTGGTTTTGTAAGGCCTCCTGTCATAACTAGCAGTTGGCGACTTCTCCTCCCGGATGTACTTCCATTTTTATTTCTTTTGGGACTGCTTGGTATTCAGTCCTATATGTGAAGAACTACTGCAGGAACCCTCTCGAAGTAAGATATTGCAGTTACGTAAGAACTTACCGTAACAGTAGATATTCGAGAGAGGTTTCTGCAGTAGGTCTAGTTTCTCATCCATCTTCCCCCTACTCCTGGAATGTTTCCTTCATTTTCATCTTGCCTAGCCCTTGGGTCTAGAGAAGAAGTCTGGTTCTAGGAGTCTTCACTTTATTTTTTCAACTTACCTTTTTCTAGGTCTCCGGTGGAAAAGAACTGGAAGGCAGGTGCAGGACCGCCCTATTTATAGTCGGGCTGACGCCACATCACCTGACGCGGGGTGGTCCCTGCTGATGATTGCTATCTATAAGTTTGCCACTGGAACCTGACACCAGGGGGCGCAGTCCTATATGTGAAGACCTACTGCAGGAACCTCTCTCGAAGATCTACTGTTACGGTAAGTTCTTACGTAACTGCAATTTTCTTCCTAAGGTGGTGTCTGAGTTTACCCTAAATCAGTCCATCTGCCTGCCTTTTTATTATCCAGAACATGCCAGTCCAGGGAAGCATTGCTCCATACATTGGATGTGCATAGAATTTTGTGTTACTATACACACCATATGAGGGACTGCAGGAAGTCCTCTCAGTTGTTTGTTTCTTTTGCCCCTGGCAGAGAAGGTGCAGTAAGGCTCTTCTCGGGTTAAGAGCCATTCCACCAGGGCATGGCGACTTCTGTTGCCTGTTTCAGAGGTGTGTCTGCAGCGAGATTTGCACACTGCCACTTGGAGTACAGTCCACACTTTCACCAAGCACTGGAGTCTTGACATTGTCTCCTGGAGAAAGGAAGGCTTTGGCCTAGCTGTGCTTCAAGGCCATCTTTCTTAGGCCTTGAGCCTCCTGTCACCCAGACTGCCTTGCGCATAGCACTGCTTTGAAATCGTTCCATAGGTGTGACCTGATGACAGAGATACTGTATCTCCGAAGAACAGTTACGTAAGAACTTACTGTAACAGTAGATCTTTCAACTTCAACTTTATTGGATAACAAATTGAGATAAAATTATCTCTTTTCCAATTGTATCCAACAATCAACATAACAGGGACAAAATACAATACTTACATACATCTACAAACATCATAAATTACAATATAAAAATACAGTAATCATAGTGTTAATACAATACAATACAATAACACAATTTATCCGTAGCAATTACAATGCTTATTATATAAACTACCCAAAGATGATCTAAAATGTTCAAAAAGGTAACAATATAGACACATTTAGTTGTTTGGATATTCAATCCCATGTTCTGGGAACCGAAATCGATAAAGTTCTGTCCCCAAAACTAGTTTTGCATTTCGGTACACACTGTATAAGGATTTCCGAGATGAAGATTTTCGAGGAAATCTCTGTCATCAGGTCATGCCGTCCCTCCCTCCATCCCCCTTTCTTTCTTTCTTTCTTTCTGTCTCTCTACAGCTTGGTTGTCCTGCTGCTCTAGACTTTCAGTTTGCTGTGCACCTCCCCTTTCTCCTCGGTTTCCTGGTGGGACTCCTGTCTCTCATGACCTCTGGCTAGGAAAGAACTGAGAGAACAGAGCAGAGCTGCCCATGCTTTTATAGGGTATGTGATGTCAGAATCTGACATCGGTTTGGACGACCTCTAATAGACTGCTGCAGAAAAAGCTTCTTTGGGATATGACTGCTGGATGGCAAAATTCCTTAAGTGTGACCTGCTTAAAGAGATTCCCTAGAAGATCTACTGATCTTACTTCGAGAGGGCTCTTGCGGTAGGCAATAACAGGTAGGACTGAGCCGCCAGGCGCTAGGACCACACAAAAAACTAGCTAGCAGTGTCTGGTGGGAACCACCCACCCGGCGTCAGCCCAATGCTATATAGTGGGTGGTCCTGTGCCCACCCTCCAGTTCTTTCCCGCCATTGACCTGCGCACGTCGGACCTCACAGAACGCTGCTACAGTCGGCCACCATTTTTGATCAGTATTTCGTTTATTTTTTTTTTTGTATTTTCATCAAAAACAGTCATCAGATTGCATGTCTTCTCCAACCTCTTCCGAAGCTCACCATAACAAGTGCTCCTGTGGCAAGAAGATCCGGAGAAGGACGCCCATACTTAGTGTCTCCTGTGCCTGGGGCCTGATCATGACACTGAGGGCTGTGAGGCCTGCCAAAAGTTTCATCAGGCCACATGGAAATGCCATCAGCAAGCCCTGGAAGCTCATCTTTTAAAACAAAAACTAGCTTACATGGAGAAGGATCTGCAGCAGATGAGGAATGCTTCATCCTCTCTGGGTGGGGGTGGGGTTGTCGGACTCCCACAAGCAAAACAAGAGGAAAAGAGAAGCATCGAGGACCAGGATCGGTCTTCTTCCAGGCGCGTCTCTCCTTGGGGACCATGGCCAGCAGAGCAGCTCTCTACCAGCAAGGAGAGTGCCCCTACGGTCAAACCTGCTTCTCCTGCCATAGAACAGTCTTTGGTCTCCCACCTGAGCTGATCACAGTTCAAGCGGGGCCTCCGGAGTTGGAGGAAACTCCCGCTCTTAGGCCCTTGAAAACTCCCGGGTCTAAGCCGGTGGTCGGCTGGTAAGTCTGCCACCGGTGCCTCCGGCAGCCACCCAGCCCAGGTGCAGACGTCAGTCCCTGATTCGGGGTATGACATTGATCTCCTACCACTGCCAGCTACCCGAAAGCTGCAGCTGCCCTGGGAGGAATTCCACCCTCCCATCCCACCCCCTGGGGCCATTCTCCACCCATGGTAGAGCCTCCGGATCTTCCCCAGACAGACGCCGCTGGCCGTAATGATAGGAAAGTGCAAAACTCCATGGCCGGAGATCCCATGCCTGGTCTTCAGGGATCCCTGAACCTTACCTTCCAGGTCCCTCCATCTGGGCCCCTGTGCCTCCCGAGACTCCGAAAGGACCTGCTGGCCCATCCAGGCGATGCCAGGCCTCCCTTCTGAAAGGCCACAGTCAGACCCATCTTACCAGGTCCTTCTGGCGTACCCTCGGGCCCTTCAGCTCCACTGTCGGGTCCATCAACACCGCAGTCAGGTCCTCCTCCTCCTCCGGGCTACCCGATGCCAGGTTATCTCGCGCTGCATTATCCCATGCCAGGATATCCAACACCAGGGTACCCAACGCCAAGGTTTCACATGCCGGGCTATCCTTCGCCTGCATATCATACACCTGGTTACCCGACGTCGGGTCCTCCTTCGATGGGTTACCACCCGCTCTATCAGCCTCCTCTACCAGTTAACCCACAACGCAGGTGGACTATCAGGCTCTTTTTGAGTCATGTTGGAGCAGAACCAAGGCTCAGCTGGTCTCAGAACTGGACCGTCGCCAGCCAGTCACGGCCTCTACGCCAGCCCAGCCTACTCCTCCCCCCCGGCGGAGTCCCGGCCATCCTCCTCCTCTGGCCATGTGGTAGCTGCTTCTATTGTGGAGGGGCATGGAAATAGGTAGTTCCTCAGAAGGAGGGTCCCCATCATCTGGCCCCATCCCCCCGAACGCTAGCCTGTCATCAGACTCTGAGTCCAGTTTCCTCTTCATCAGGCTCTGGCTATGAATCCATGCCCCAGGAACGAACCTACCCAAAGTCTCCCACAGATGATACTTCCTTCACAGAAATCCTCAAGAAGATTCATGAGGCAACGGGTGGAAGACTGAGGAACAAGACTCTCAGTGTGGCGGCTGGATGAGTACCTGACCTCCCAGAGCTGGCGCCTCTTTGATCCCCGTGGATCAGGCCTCACAACAACCCTGCCTCAACAATTTGTCAACAGCCGTCATCTGTAACGTCATCTCTAAGAAGGCAGACAGAATATACCTCAGAGGGCAAGGACCATCTAGGTACCCAACCTAAGGCTGATTCCTTTGTGATAAATGCGACTCCATGACCAGTCCTCCAGGCCCACATATGAGCACCTCCTCCGGATAAGGAGTTGAGGCAGCTGGACCCGTTAAGATGCAAAGTTTATTCGTCCTCCACTTTGGCACTAGGGGCTCTGAATTATGTTGCCCACATGGTCTGCTATCAGAAAGCACTCTTGGGACAACTCAAGTCGGAGTTTGAGGCCTTGCCTGACTCAGAGGCCAAGGCCAGATCGAGCAGTCGGTAAGGACTGCAGAGATTGCCTGCCGTCATATTCTGCATGCCACATACAATGCAGTTGATGCCTCTGCTGGAAGCACTACCACAGCAGTTTGCCTTCTGAGGCATGCCTGGTTTTGGGTGTCAGGATTCACTCAGAATGTACAATCCTCGAATCTGAATGCCCCTTTCATGGCTCAGTCCTCTTTGAGGCAGCGTTAAGGACCTCTTGACTGAGCTTCAGGAAGCGAAGCGCTACTCAGTCCAGTCCATGTGTCATCCCAGTACTAAGCTCGACAGCCCTTTTGTCGCCAGCAGCGGTAACGTCAGTTTAAGTCCCAGCCCGCCAAGCATCAGGGCAAACGCAGGGCTTCCCAGCCACTGCCACCCCTCCAGCCAAGTCTCAGAGGTTCTGGGGCGGGGCTCCCCACCCTCCCTCCGCCTCTTGACTCGCGGCCCGCCCCTTCGCCTCTAGTTCCGGAGGAGCCAGTAGGGGCAGATTCACCAGTCATCTACCGGGGTGGGAGGCGATTCGGCAGACTCCATGGGTCCTTCAACTGATAACTCGGGGCAACACCCTAGAATTCATAGAGAGACCTCCAGAAAATTCACCAGGTCCCTCTCACTACCCGAAAGGTCACATTCCTCTCATCAGAGAGGCGATTAAGGCACTACTGCAAAAGTCCACAATAGAGCCCGTTCTTCAGAGCCAACTGGGAAGGGGATACTACTCCCACTTCCTTCTAGTGCCCAAAGAGACAGGCGACCTTGGCCCATACTGGACCTCAGCAAGTTCAGTCTGTACGTAGAGTACAAGAGATTTTGCATGCTGACCCTTCTGGGCCTACTCCCTACTGCAACAGGGACACTGGCTCAGCACCCTGGACATGCAGGATGCTTACCTGCATATCCATCTTTCCAACCCTGCCACTTCCTCAGGTTTGCCTTCCAAGGGAGCACTTTCAGTTCAAGGCCTCCCTTTGGCCTCTCCTCAGCACCCTGGGTGTTTACCAAGTGCCTAAGCGGTGGTGGGGGTGGCTTTGTGGTGCCAGGGTCTCTTTGTGTCCCCGTATCTGGACGACTGGCTCCTTATAGTTCCCTCGAAGGACAGCCTGGAAGCCTCTCTGTCAGCTACCCAGGATCTGTTCTGTCAGGTGGAGATTATAGTGAACTACCCCAAGTCTCACGTTACGTCCTCCCAGCGCCTCCAGTTTATTGGGGCAGTTCTGGATACAGCCCAGGGTCAGGCTTTCCTTCCCTTAAACAGGGCAGAAACCTTGCAGTAGCAGGCCAGGTTAGTGGCCTCCAGATGCTAGTCTACGGCCAGGTTGGTTCTGCGCCTCCTAGGCCTTATGGCAGCGGTCATCCCCACTGTCCCTCTAGCCAGGCTCCACATGTGAATTATGCAGTGGATGCTCAGAGTCCAGTGGGACCAGAGGTCGGATGACCTGGATCACAGGGTACTGATATCTGGCACCATGCAGTAGGATCTCTTCTGGTGGCAGGACCTGGACAACCTCTGCAGAGGGTACCCTTTGGTATCCCCTCCGACCCAGATCTTGACCATGGGCGCTACGGTCAGGGCTGGGGTGCCACTTGGAGGATCACAAAACCCAGGAATCCTGGTCTCAGTGGGAGCTCTCTGCACATCAACATGCTGGAGATGCGTGTAGTGCTTTATGCCCTTCAGGCCTTTCAGCCTCTCCTTCTCCCAGGTCCACTCCTAGTCCAGTTGGACAATATGTGTGTGGTCTGGTATCTCAACAAGCAGAGAGGCGCACGATCACATCCTCCTCTGTGCAAGGAGGCGATGCGTGCTTGGAATTGGACAGTCCAGCACCAGCTTCAGCTCATAGCAGTGCACATTTCAGGCATCCAAAACATTCTAGTGGACCGTCTCCGCTGCACTTGGGCCCGGGCACACGAGTGGGAACTAAAATAGTCAGTGATCGAAGACATCTTCGACCTCTGGGATTGCCCAGATCTAGATCTGTTTGCCTCCCCATACAAAACAAAACTATCCAATTTCTGCTTGCTCGTTCCCGAGCCTGGTGTTTTCTGGTGAGACGCACTGTCTCTTTGCTGGACATGGAGGTTTTCACATGCCTTCCGTTCCTTCCAGCTGATACAGGGAGTTCTTCTCAAGCTACAGGCAGAAGTGGCTCATCTGATTCTGATCGCTCCTTACTGGCCTCACCAGATATGGTTCCCTCTGCTCCAACAGTTGGCGGTGGAGTCCCCGGTGCCTCTACCCATCTGCCAGGACCTTCTGACCCAAGAGCAGGGCAAGTTGGTTCACCCAGGCCTTAAGTCCCTTCACGTGTGGCACCTTCTAACGTAGCAATTTCACGCCACAGGGTCTCTTCCAGAGTTGTTCAGGTCCTCGTGGAGGCCAGAAAGCCATCCACGAGAACTACATACACCATGAAGTAGAAAAGGTTCTCTATTTGGGCTGCCTCCAAGAGGTGGGACCCCTTTTCATGCCCTGTTCCTCAGGTTCTGGAGTATCTTTCACCTCTCCAACCGCAAGCTCAGCTATTTGTCGTTGAAGGTCCACTTGTCTGCCATATCTGCCTACCACACCCCAGTGGAAGGCAAGGCTATAGCTCAGTTGGAGGTTTCCCGTACCTTTTTGAAAGGGATTCTCCACTTGAAACCCCTGGTCAGGAACCTGATTCCCCCGTGGGATCTGAACTTTGTTCTTGAGAAACTCATTTTGCCTCCCTTTGAACCCGGCCGCGAGTTTGTGACCTGCGCTACTTGTCTTGGAAAGTGCTATTTTTAGTTGCCATTACTTCTGCTCGAAGAATTCGATCTTCAGGCCCTGATGTGTAAGGAGCCTTATTTAAATTTTCACAGAGACCGGGTGGCTCTGCATACTAATCCTAAGTTCCTACCAAAGGTGGTTTGGTGGTTTACTTTGAATCGGACCATACATTTGCCAGTGTACTACACTGAGCATTCTAATCAAGGGGAGGCAATCCTGCACACACTAAATG
The DNA here is from genome assembly GCA_016271365.2 of Neoceratodus forsteri. Taxonomy (NCBI): domain Eukaryota; kingdom Metazoa; phylum Chordata; order Ceratodontiformes; family Ceratodontidae; genus Neoceratodus; species Neoceratodus forsteri. The sequence goes on along the minus strand of CM057450.1, from coordinate 1,748,651,349 downwards.
TGCACAGAATTTTGCGTTACTAAACCAACTGGACGAAGTCAGTCCAGAAATATGACCGGTTGTTTGTTTCCTTTGCACCCAAAAGGGAGGGCGCTGCAGTTTCAAAGCAGTGTTTATCCAAATGTTTGGCAAACTGCATTCTGTTCTATCAAAAGTGTAACAAACCTCTTCCATGGGGAAGTTAAAAGACACTCAGCCAGAGGCATGGCTGCATCTACTGCTTGTTTCAGGAATGTTTCAGCTGCAGACATTTGCTCAGCAGCTACTTGGAGCTCTGTCCACACCTTCACTAAGCGTTACTGTCTGGACATTGTCTCTAGGCGAGCAGGCTTTGGACTAGCTATCCTTCAGGGCCTTCTATCTTAAGTTTCCTGCCTACTGCAGACCTTTTCCTGCCTCCTGTGCTAAGTTCTTTCTGTCACTGCTTGGGACTCAGCCCTACCTGTTATTGCCTACTGCAAGAGCTCTCTCAAGTAAAATAGTACAGTTACATAAGAACTTACCGTAACAGTAGATCTTGAGAGAGGCTCTTGCTTTACAACTTCCTCCCTCCTTCCCCTACTGCTGCTGTTTCCTCTCAGCCTTTCAGTTAGCTCCAGGAGCCACTCCTCCTATTGCATCTTTTCTTAGGTCTCCAGCGGAGATCTTGAGGGCGGGTGCGGGACCGTACACTATATAGCATCTGGCCGACATTGACCATGCAACAAATAGTGGGCGGTCCCATGATACTGCTAGCTAGAGTTTTCCATGTGGTCCTAGTGCCTTGCGGCTCAGTCCTACCTGTTATTGCCTACTGCAAAGCTTCTCTCGAAGATCTACTGTTAAGGTAAGTTCTTGCTTAACTACTTTATGGTAAGTTCTTACATTACTGTTCTTTTTGCATAAATTCATTGTCTCCTAAACGAAAAAAAGGAAAACTACTTTCTGCATACCAACTTATGTGTTCTGCCATCTGTAAAGATACATTTACCTACTGTATTTATACTATAGAGTTACTCTGTTCAGAATTAACAAAAAAAAAACACCTTTCTCTCATGCATTGCTTTTATGTCATTTACATAGTTGCTGGAGTTTATACTTTCCAAAAAACTTATGTATGTTGAGCTGGCCTGGTGGCACTGAGGGTTGAGGCACTGGATGCCACACCTCGCGCTGGCTGGCCACTCAGGGTCAGAAGCGACAGCGGGTTGCGGTGATCAGCAGGGAATGGAAGGATAGAGCATCCAATGGACTCCTTTCCTGGGGAGGGAGGATTGTCCTGCTCCTTGGCTGCCCCTAGAGGAGGCTAGAGGGCAGCACTGGAGTTAAGGAGGTACAGGGGCCACGGGTACATGGTGTGCGCATGCCTCCACATGGGAATGCCTGCGAGAGAGGGTGGGTAGAAAAAATGGAAAATGGCATCGACCGGCAGGATGACACTGGTCCTCCACAGGCTATGCACCTGGCCAGCTGGGTACCTCCGTGCCATCAAGTAAGTCTGGTGAACACCTGGGTGACAGAGCTGGAGGGACCGTGGATTGGGGCAGGCTGGCACAGGAAGAGAAAGTTCAATAAACAAAAACTTATGTATGTTCAAAAAATTGCATAAACTTCACTCATGTAACCCCAGTAGCTTGATAACTAGAAACCAAAGACTTCCACTAGTGTTAAATGGTATATTTATATATTTACTTCTACTACAAAAGCCAGCTGTGTTAAAAGTATTGATAATGTACCTCATTTTTAAATGCTTTCAGCCTTGTTAGCATACCGAGAGATCCTGGGTGGATCCTCAGGGTGGTGCAGGGCTTGGATCAAGCCCTGCATCGAACCTCGTGTGCCATACTAGTTTGCTATAGCTGTGCCTGATTTACAATCATGAGCACAGTAACAACAGTTTACCGCTTCACGGCAGCTTGCACCAAATCTTGGGCTCAAGCTCCATGAAAACAATCGCAGGTATGGACACGAGCTAGACGACAAAAGATGGTCTGTTTTGTGTCAGTTACCAGAAGTGATATAAAATTCCTTTAGCTTGCTGCAAGCCTGGTGCACCCTGGGCTTTTGACAATGTCCAGCATTTGAAAATCCGCCCCTGTCTCTTCATGCTCTCTTTCCTACAAAACACATCAATTTGCGCCATGCATAGCCATATTTAACTTTTAGTATTAGTTCTGTTAAACATGTGTAAACTATCAGTCTTTTCTCACAGGAGCACTTACCCAGCCTCAGCAAGGTGAACGAGCCGACGCCCTGTCTGTCAACTGAGAGGGACATGCAGCACTAATTTCTGAGGGTTTAAATACAGCTTCCTCATCAGTCTGTGGAATGGAGAATTGTGATGAACGTGCATTGAAACCTTCAGAAACCCTCAGAAACGAGTGCTGCAGGTCCCTGTCAGTCGTCAGACAGGGCGCTGGCTTGTTGACCCTGCTGAGGCTGGGTAAGTGCTCCAGTGAGAAGACTGATATATTTTTTTTCCTATTATTTATGCTCCTGCTCCATCAGCCCTCGCATTCTGGGAAGCCCCAGCCCTGTCACCACAGCATCTACCATCCGACGTATTTACCCCCAGGGCTTGCACCCCCTGGTGGGGTCAGTGGAGGGGGCCCTCCCCCATTGAAACAGGATCCAGTGATGCGCCATGGCTGGCTGCGGGGCCTGCGAGCTCCCATGTCATCCAGTGGGAGCTGTTTTTCTGACTTTTCCCTTCCTCAGGGCAGTGTGTGCAATGATGGCTGCGATGATGCTGTGCACACTCCCGTGTGTGACAGCATCAGGCATCTGCACCACTCCCATCCCCCATGTTGTGACGTTGGTGCACCAGCCCCCAGCCACCGCTAGGGGCCAGACAAGCACCAACTGCTGGATCCCCCCCCCCGGAGAAGGAGAGCTGTCCAGATGCTCAATCCTTCTCCTCCCTGCCGACCCCCGGTGGCCCGCACTTGTTCCCAAACACGGGTCACTGGCATGGAGTAGGTGTGGCACCCAGTGCCTCAACCCTCAGCACCACCAGGCCAGCTTTTACATTTAACGGAGCCGAATAATACTTAAAGGTTAAATATGGTTATACTGTACATGTTGCAAAATGATGTGTTTTTGTAGGAAAGGAGCACATGAAGAGACAAAGGGAGGCCAGAATTTTGAAGGGCAACACAGACTTGCATCAAGCCCTGCGGCAAACCCTTTTGTTGGCATAACTGTGCCAGCACCTTCGCTGCAAACTGTGCCCAATTTTAAGGATTCTGGGTGCAAATTACACTTTACCCAATTTATGTCAGCTTGTACCAAACATTTGGTGCAAACTCTGTAAAAAGGGTACATGGTATTGCTGCAAGCTAAACTAGAAAAAGTTGGTCTAACTTACGACAGTTAGCGCACAGGACCAAGAATCCTGATCATCAGCCAGGAGAATAATGCAAGCCCTGTGTTCGATGCACCTGACTTACGCCATCTCAGCCCTTTGAAAATCCAGCCCAGTATCAATATACCATTTAACACTACGAGCGACTTAGGTTTCTAGCTATCAAGCTACTAAGGTTGTAAGAGTGAAGTTTATGCAATTTTTTGAACATACGTAAGTTTGGTGGAAAGGAAAACCTCCAGTAACTGTGTAAATGACTTAAAAGCAATGCATAAGAGCAAGGTTTATTTTTTAAAATTCTAAATAGAGTTACTCTACAGTAAGAATATAGTAGGTGAATGTATATTCACAGATGGCAAAACACATAAGTTGATATGCAGAAAGTAGTTGTTTCCTTTTTTATGGTTGCATGGGCAGACCCATGCTGACATATGCTATGACGTAGGAAGAGAAGGAGGACTGAGGCGCATGACCGGATACCTAGACTGTCTTCTTCCACTGAGTGCATGGACTGGAGCTGAACCACATCTCTGCCTCCTCTCCATTTATCACAGTGGAGTTTCTTTTCTGCCCCTCCCCTGCCTGCACTATAATACACTACACTGCTATTTCCTTCCTTCCAACTGAAATGACACTTGAAATAACACAGCTCGACTAAAATAACACAGCTCAGTGCTGGAGAACGCAACTGACTCGTCACAGCAGTAATCCTGAACTGTAGCTGGATTAGGAAACTGCCAGGAGTCTGTAAAGAAAAAATATTCAGTAATGCCGGCTAACAGAGGAATATGTTTTGTTCCTCCATGTATAATCTGCTCTCCGGAGAGCTAGGAGTAAGCTTCTGACTCTCCCTCATGTGAAATATTAGTGTACAATAAGGTAATTTCTAGTGTAACTAGCAATATGTTGAACACAAATCGGATATTTTAAGTGTTTAGTGTCCGATATTGATAAAGGGCAATTCTATGTCCAAAAGCGTGTCGGTGTAGACCTGTGTGCCAGGTACATGGCATGGCAATAAAGTATTTATTTTCTTATCCTAATGATATAGTGTTGCTTTGTTATTTTATTTTTCCAAGGTGGCACATGCCCGATTTTATTGTTTTTATGTAAGTCATTGCATCCAGTTTAACTTTTTTTTTTTTTTGCTCCACAAATGAGTAACAGTGGTGCTGCCTGGATAAAAATTCCAAATGCTACGATCAGGTCGAGAGCACCAACCTCCCTCCTCACATATGGCAAACATGCACAATGTGCTGTGTTATCAAACCATCAGCGATTCACTTGAAATTCAGCACAAGAAAATCTTCTTTATTATGACTGAGAAAAAGTATACATAGAAACATAGAATTTAACGGCAGATAAGGACCGCTTGGCCCACCCAGTCTGCCCATTTCCTACCTATTGGATAAGCTGCAAATCCTAGTTAACCAGCAGCCTACTTCTTCCTGCCCCCACCCCCTAGAATTGCCTTATGACTGTCCCATTCATGCTTGAATTCCACCACTGTTTTTGACTCCACAACCTCCTCCGGAAGGCCGTTCCATGCATCCACAACCCTCTCTGTGAAAAAATACTTCCTTAAATTACCTCTGAGCCCCCCCTCTATCTTCAAATTGTGCCCCCTTGTTCTTGCACACCTCTTTTTTTGAAAGATGCTTCCCTCTTGGACTTTGTTGATTCCCTTGAGGTACTTGAAAGTTTCTATCATGTCCCCCCTCTCCCTCCTTTCCTCGAGGCTATACATATTAAGCTCCTTAAATCTCTCTTCATATGTCTTCCGGTGCAGACCCTGCACCATTTTAGTTGCCCTCCTCTGGACAGCTTCCATCCTGTCTATGTCTTTGCAGAGATTGGGTCTCTAGAACTGCACGCAGGACTCCAGATGGGGTCTCACCAGCTGTCTGTACAGAGGGATAATAACTTCCTGTTTTCTACTGGTGATGCCTCTCCCTATGCATCCCAGTATCCCCCCAGCCCTCCTTGCTGCCCTCTCACATTGCTTGCCCACCTTTAGGTCATCTGATATGACTACCCCCAGGTCCCTTTCCATTTTTGTTGTTGTTAGTATCTCACCCCCCATTGTGTACTCTTCCCCTGGGTTTTTGTTTCCCAGGTGCATTGCCTTGCACTTTAGCATTGAATCTAAGCTGCCATACATTTGACCATTCCTCTAACCTTGCAAGTCCCTTCTCATCCTTTCCACCCCACCTTGTGCATCAACTCTGTTGCAGATCTTTGTGTCATCTGCAAAGACATACTTTCCTTCAGTCCCTCTGCAATGTTGTATAAAGACATTGAAGAGGACTGATCTATCTGAACCCTGCGGTACCCCCTAGTAACCCCCTTTCTTCAGAGTGGGCTCCATTTGCTATTACTCTCTGTGTCCTATTCTCCAGCCAATTCTTTACCCAGGCTGTCATCTTGGGACCCACTCCCAGGCTGGCTAACTTGTATATTAATCTTTTGTGTGGGACTGTGTCAAATGCCTTGCTAAAGTCTAGGTAGGCCATGTCCACAGCCCCTCCCTGATCTACTACTTTGGTCACCCAGTCAAAGAAATCTATCAGATTTGTCTGGCATGACCTTCCGCTGTGAATCCATGCTGCCTTGGGTCCTGTGCCCTCTGGCCTCTAGATACTCGACAATTCTTTCCTTCAAGTGATTCCATCATTTTCCCTACCACTGAGATTAAACTAACAGGTCTGTAGTTTCCTGCTTCTGCCTTGCTCCCACTTTTGTGAAGGGGAATCACATCTGCCCTCCTCCAGTCCTCGGGTACCACCCCATCCTCCCATGATTTGTTAAAGAGGGTAGTCAGTGGTGTCACTAGTTCTACCCTTAGTTCTTTTAGAATTCTGGGATGAATCCCATCAGGCCCCATTGCTTTGTCCACCTTCAGTTTTAAGAGTTCTTTCAGAACCCTTTCTTCTGTAAATGGGCTAGTATCAACTTCTGTATCCAGAGTGTTTCCACTGTTTGTTTTAGGTACCCCCTCTTCCTTTGTAAATACTGAGCAAAATATTTGTTTATTATCTCTGCCTTTTCACAGTCACCCTCTGCCCACCCTCCCTCCCTTTATTAAGCCTCACTATCCCTCCTTGGTCCTCCTTTGCTCCTGATGTACCTATAAAGGTTTTATCCCTCTTCTTAACCGAGTTGGCTATCTTTTCCTCGGTTTGGGCCTTTGCTGTTCTACTCCTTCCCAGCTTCCTTTTGCTTTAACTGATACAGTTCTCTGTCCTGCTCCTTCTGTGATTCCTTGTACTTCCTGAATGCTTTCTTTTCTCTAGAACCTTCACTGCCACTTCCTTTGAGAACCATAGTGGTTTCTTACATCGTTTTGTTTTATTTGCTTCACACAAAGGCTTGTTACCTCTGTGATGGCAGTTTTTATCATTCCCCATTGTTCTTCCACCCCTCCTTCCTGCCCATTTGCTAGTGCATTCCTTAGGCACTCACCCATTTTGGCAAAGTCAGCCCTCCTAAAGTCCAGTACTTTTGCCTTTGTATGACTTGACTCTATTGCTGTGTTTATTGTGAACCATACTGTTCGATGGTCGCTAGTTCCCAGATGGCCACCCACTTCTACATCTGTGATCCTCTCTTCATCTCCATTTGAGAGAACCAGGTCTAAGATTGCTCCCTCTCGAGTGGGCTCCAATACTAGTTGTCTAAGGCATGTCCCCTGTAGGGCATCTAGAATAACCCCACTCTTGAGTGGCTGCTGAACTGCACTCCAGTTAACATCTAGCATATTCAGATCACCCATCAGCAATATCTCCTTTTTCTGCCATTCTAAGTATACTTTCTATCATTTCCTTGTCCATTTCCTCCCCTGAGAAGAGGAGTCTGTATCTAACCCCTGTGCGGATTGTGGTTCCATTGCCGGTCTCAAATTTACCCACAGTGCTTCTTCTCCTCCCTGTTTTCCCTTTTGTTCTGTTGCTTGATTCCATCCCTTATGAAAGAGCTACTTCCTTCTCTCTTTACCCTCCCTGTCCCTCCTGTAGATAGTGTATCCTGGTATGTTTACGTCCCAGTCATGGTTTTGTGTGTACCATGTTTCTGTGACTGCCACAATATCCAGATGTTCCTCCTCCATCAAGGCCACTAATTCAGGAAGCTTGTTACTCAGACTACGGGCATTGGTAATAAGTGCTAACTGAAGTGCCTATAAAATGGTACCTTTGAGTTAAGTGCAAATAACTCTGAAGAAGCCCTATGATGCTCTGGCCTGGTGTTCTGAGATGGTCTGCACATGGTACACACAAAACCATGACTGGGACGTAAACATACCAGGATACACTATCTACAGGAGGGACAGGGAGGTTAAAAGAGGAGGAGGAGTAGCTCTTTACATAAGGGAAGGAATCAAAGCAACAGAACAAAAGGGAAAACTGGGAGAAGAAGCACTTTAACGCAAGCATAGTGAAGACACGCAAACATATGAAGTGCAAATTCAAATTTATTTATTTATTGAATTTTGTTGACCTGGTAGGCTCACTGAGACTAGAAGTCCCTTTTCCGGGGGTGACTAGGGGAAGGGGGGATACAGATGGTAACCAACTGAAACTGAACCAGATTAAGCTGTTGGTGGTATTTTTAGTGACTGGGGGAAATTTGGGCCCGGAAACTTACTTACTTAAAACTTTAAATTACTTGAAATCTTAAAGTGCAGACTATTTCAGAACACCAGGCCAGAGCATCATAGGGCTTCTTCAGAGTTATTTGCACTTAACTCAAAGGTACCATTTTATAGGCACTTCAGTTAGCACTTACTAGGACAATAAATTAGAATAATCATGCCTGTTAATTTAAGGGCATACAGTGCTATACATTTAAAGTGCCAGACATACATATAAAGTGCAGTAAAAAAAAAAAAACAGTAAAACATGATTGACTAGTAACTATTCTTAACACTTATTGGGAAAGTGATGGACTTTTACTATCTGGCTGAAAGACGGTCTGTTAGGAAAAGCAATAAACAGCAAAAGGTGAGTAATGCCACACATCATGAGCTGTTCTCCAGTCCTCACGTCCATTAACATATGTCATGCCAGTGTTTATGAAGTGGGACTGAAGAACAGCTCATGGTGTGTGGCATTCTTTCATTTTTGCTTTTTCTTTCCTATCAGACTGGCTTTCTGCTAGATACTAGAAGTCCATCATTTTCCAAAGGTAGCAGATGTGATGCTCTTCTGTTGGTGAATGACACTGACAGTGCCATACATGCTGGAGTAAAGTGCTGTTTGCATAGGCAGGGAGGGAGAAAAGCTGAAGTGTATGCTGATAAGTCTGAGAAAAATGTACTGAAGGTGTTGGATATTGTGGTGGGGTGGTTATAATTTACACCACAAACCTCAATGTCAAGAGGGGTGGGGCCTATTTCCAAGCCATGGATTTTTTGATGATACTCCAAAACTGGTAAGGATCTCTGTTAGAGGAGTCAAATATGATAAAACCCAGCTTGACTCCTCTAACAGAAACCCTCGCCAGTCCTGGAGTATCATCAACAAATCCATGGGCTGACGAGCTGCACAAATTATAATAACCCCACCACAATATCCAGTGCTTTCAATACAATTTACAATACATTGTCATCCCTGAGGAAGTGCGTCAGCACGAAACCGGTTGGGGCAACTAGTTGGTAAGGGTCACTGCTGCTGCAACAGGCATAATGTGCTGAACTTGTACTTACAACAATAAATCTTGTCTTGATTTTGGAATGTTGTCAGTGCTGGTTTTCATGGATTTATTATATTGACTTTACCTTGCACAACAGGTATTGGAGCTGCTTTCCATTTGATTCAATCTGACGGCAATGAGCCAAAACTCCTTAAATTATCTGCTCGGGGCTTTCAGTGCCACTTGCCAGGATCCTAAATCTATCCTAACCACTAATACAGTACCTTCTAGCTGGAAAATGTCAAATGCCATTCCAGTACATAAAAAAGGCAATAGCAAGTTCATAAATAACTACAGATGCTATAGCCATCCTTCATGCCCTTAACAAGATACTAGAAGAAATCATATCGACACAATTTACCAATTACCTCACTACCTACAACCTCCTTTCTTCAACCCAAGATGGTTTCTGCCAACACCATGGCACCACCACTGCTTTACTCACTCTAACCAATAATATCACAAATTCCATCGATAAAGGAGAACTCACTGGGTCAGTATTCATCGATCTCACTAAGGCCTTCAACCTGGTTGACCACTCATTATTTTGTAATAAACTTACTGACCTGGGAATCTCAGATGTTGCCCTTCCCTGGTCCAAATACTATCTGTCCAACAGACAGCAGCCAGTCAGTTTCAGCCATTCCTTATCTGATCCTGTCCGTCAATGCTGGCATCCCTAGGGCTCCATACTAGACCACTGTTCTTCTCCTCCACGTTAATTCAGCACACCATTGCTTTAAAATAGCAATCCTCATGCATACTGATGATCTTGTCTTCTAAATGAGCACTAAGGACACTTTTGACCTCAACAATAAACTAATGCTGACCTAAGGTGTGTGCAATCCTGGCACCTTCAGAATTAGCTGGTAATGAATGCAGCCAAATCCCATGCAATGCTATTTGGCACCCCTAGCCAGCTAAAGAATAATCCCATGCCAGTGCTTATGACTAGGGATAATACCTCCCTTGACACTGTCCTCTCATTCAAATACCTGAGTATCATGTTGGACTTTTCCCTGGATTTCTCCCTTCACCTGACCATGGTCTGCAGAGAAGTTAATGCCAGGTTGGGATTAGCGTGCCATGCCAGTGGTAACCTCACCCCATCTGCCAGTGCGGTAGCCAGGAATATTTTACTCCGTAAGCATACCTATGGTCTTCCTGTCTTCGAATACTTCCGACCATTTTCTGCACAAATGGGATGTGGCTTATAATATCTGTCACTTTGCTCTATCATCTTATTTGGTGCCAGACAGAAATGCTTACCCTCTAAGGTCTACAGATCTTGATTTACTCACTACACCTAGGACAAAGACCAAGCTTGGAGATGCAGGCTTTGCTGTATCCACGTTGAAACTGTGGAATAATATCCCAACTGATATCAGACATTGTGCAACTGCTGGTGCTTTCGGAACAAGTTTCAATCTTACCTACCCCAGTCATATGCATGTTCTTGTCCCAAAGCTTCAAAACTATGAGCCTTTTACTCAATCCTGCCAACTGTATCTGCATGGCGCTTTGACACTGTGTAGTCAAATAGGCTATTGTACTTGAATTGGTAACTCTCCCTGCTTTGAGCTGCCTAACCCTCTTTTGTTCAATTAAATGACATGCTTAGTGATAGACTTGGAACTGTACTGCTCATATTGACATGTACATGTTGCTCCACAAATGGCTGTGTATACCTTGGCTGATATTATGTCTGTATATTCCAAGATTGTCACTATTGAATTGGACTACATTGTTAAATATATATGTTTGCACTCTCCCAGGTCATGTCTGAAAATAGGCAACTGTTTGTCTAGTGCATCTTACCGGTAGACAACAAACTAAATAAATAAGAGTGAACAGAAAAGTGAACAGCAGCATTTATGTAAACCATTCTGCTCGCTCAAACCACCAACCTCGTTCTTTGCTGTTTGCACTTTTGTAGCAGAGGAACAGAAAATAAGCCACCGGCTCAGACAGCAGATTTCTACTGGCCTGCAATTCCTTTCATAGTGCGTTGTTCAGGACCTAACAAGCTTTGCAATTAGTCAGGCTCCATTTGTTTGTGAATGCTGTTAAAATGATTTTCTGAGATTTCACAGATGCTGTTTTCACATAGTATGCATTGCTCCCCATGCTTCAGATGCTGAAGCTGCAATTTGTTTTGTAAAAAATCTATCATGGTAATTTATTTGATATTTTATCAGCACTGTGTCCTCCAGTTTTCTGTGTGCACCACACCCCAGAATGATGTCATACAAGGGAATTGTCACTGTTTTACATATAGCACCAAGGAATTCTGGATAAATTAGACAATTGTTTCAATATTTGTTACTCAGAAATGCAGTCCCTTTTTTTGGCAGTGGTGACTGCAGTATAGGACCTACAGTGAAGCCCACCAGGATGAAGAGCAGTTTCTCAGTTTCCCTGCATGACAAAGGGATTAACTACCATTGAGACTGTATTGTTTCCTGCAGTAACTCTACTGCAGAATTCTGCAGGGTTGGGTTTCATGCTGGCAGGCTTCACTGTAATATGTAGACATGTAGCAAGACTTCGTGGGTTCAATAAATTGTTTTACAATTTCCTTACTATGAGGTGCAGTCTCATATTTCCGTAGTGGCTTCAACAATAAAAGCTCTCAAATATTTACTTTCAAAACAAGGCATTGTGCATATATTAAGTGTCTCCCGCAGCACCAGGGTGCATTAATCCCCAATAACTGCACACCTTGGGTGTGTGTTAATGCACTTATAACATAGGGTATGTAAATGTTTAAAGAACAAACAAAAAAATCCAAAAGGTGTTTTTGCTGTTTAAACATCAAAAAGGAACTGTATCCTGCCATCTTGCAAAATAGTCCTCAACAAAGAATGCATGCTGCATTACTGTGATGGACATAGAAATGTGACATATACAGTAATGACATGATTTGTGACATTGCTTTGTCCATCACAGCCTCTGCTACCTTGCCTACTACCTTTTCTTTAGCACCTCCCCCCAAAAACACACATCTGTGCTGCTTTGTGGGGCTGCTGTTATAGCACACCTCCTCGATCTGAGTGCTCTCTCCTGTCGAACATACCCTGAATGGGCAGCACCGAACGTGAATACAGAGAGAGACAGGACAGTGTAACAATTTAGAATGAAATGTCCTTCTCTCTCACTGTCTCTCGATGAGTTAGCAAGCTGACTACATCTGTGTAGGATCCCACTCTGTCTCCATGCCCACAGTGTTCTGTCTCTCACACACCTGACAGCGGTGGCAGCTCTCGCATCCCTACATATCGCCACCCGCTGTCACTGCCTTCTGCTCGACATAATGCAAGCACTGATTGGGGAGTATCTCCGGGAAAGTGCTTTCACTCTCTTGCCAGACTGCACAGTGAAAATGCTGTCTGTCTCTGTGCATGATCGCTCTGAGAAACAAAACAGGAGACAGTCGTAAACTGCTTTTCCAGCTCTGGATGCCTGAGATACAATACCAGGTTCTCTCCCAAGTGCTCACTATCTGCCAGTTGCAGCTGAGTCACTCGCTCCTTGCTCTCTCCAGGAACAGGTACTACAGGGGACTAACACTATAGGTCTTCTCCGTGATTGGGAACAACGGTAGGAACTGTGCAGCTCAGTAGAGTTCCATGAGGGCATGTGAGTGGGTTTCCCAAATATTACCTTTCTGCCTCTTACAAGTATAGTTTTGCCTGCATCTTTATACAATTCACAGCTCTCGCTTACTTGAATGTCAATAGCAGACATAAGCTACATGTACTGATAAGTACTAAACAAGTCCCATACTGCTAGAGAAGATTATGTAGCCCGACTTCTCACCATGCCGTTTGTTAACAGTCATTAACGAACAGTCACGGGGTGACATTGCATCAGTTGGATGTCTGTGTTTCTTGCCCCATGTTACAAGTTTTTTTACAGGACGATATGTAACACTGACCAATGCAACGAACCTGTTTTCTCAAAATAATCAGAATTAAGAGTAAGTGTTGTAGTTTTTTGGTTGTTTCTATTGTTTCTTATCGTTTTAAGGCATTTTAGTTAAGGTAGTATATTGTCTGCAACATTTAGAAGAAAGACAATATTGTTTTTCTACTATAAGGTCAGGACATGCAGTATTTTCATGTTTTTTTTCAGGACACAGCTGCCCAAACCAGGGCTGTCCTGCAAAAATCAGGGCAGGTAGTAACCCTAAGGTCTCTGTTTCACAACAGTGCTTAGAAAATTTGTTTCCTTGCATGATGTCTCAGTTAGGGGTTGCAGCACTGAGAAAAAAAGGCGAGTTAACAAACGAAGCAGAGCACAGAAATAAAAGCATTTTTCTCATGGAAAACAGCATTTGTTTTTGTAGTTTGTCTGCTAGGAGATTGAATCACAACTCTTGCAGGTTCCTAATCCCATTTGCTATGGAAAAACTCAGAAAATCACTTTAAGCTACCCTCCGGCACTCTTAAAGCAGCATAGCAGCTGTGTTAACTCAGACCAATGTTTGTTTCTTTAGGAGATAGACTGAATTTAAGAAAAAACTGCTTCTAGAGATGTGGATATGATGTTCTATCCACACTAACTGGCAGTGTCCTTTCCCTTTAAGATGTGCTGGAAAGTCTTCAGGCTGGCTCCTCCCACCCACCCAGGTGGTAACTCCCTCGGCTCCATCCCATGACACCAGATTTTCCTTTCTGCTGGAAGAAGCAGGTTCCCTCCTTACCTTCCCGCATTGAGAAGTCCTAAAGCTTAAATTCTTTGGAATTGCCAAACCAACTCTCATAAGTTTTGTCTTCTACTGATCTTGATCGCAACGCAATGGACAATAGTCCACTCCCAGGTTCTGCCAGTGCCCTTGCAGGCAGAAGATGTCCAGGATCGACCCACACCACCTGCATCTACTGTCTGGGGCGTGACCATGATCACCAGGCCTGCGACTTTTGCCACTTGTTTCATTCTACCATCTTTAAGAACCGTCCTCGCCACCTGAAACTGGGCTGCGGCTGCGCAGAACTCATCCATCAAATACAAGGATGCCTTTGGGTGGTCTCCACAGCTGCGGGGTGTGCTAAGCAGCTTACAGCCTTTGAAGGAGGCGGACCATTCCTCCTCAGCTTCTGCCTTCATGCTGCTTCAGCTGGGCTCAACATTTACGGGCTTCTTCAGGAATTGTACCAGTCCCTGCCAACCTTTGGTCAGGGACCCACCGGCAAATCTAAATGTAGAAAGAGTCTAAGACAGAAAAGATTCATTGTCAATTGGGAGCGCTGTCAGTAGAGGCATCAGATTCCCATGCTTTTCCGGATTTGACTTTGGTCAAATCCTTGACCTGGCAGCTGACTCACAGTAACCCCATCGGCCTTACAAAGATGCTGGTCAGGCCCCAGCTGATATTTTTCTCGAGGCAACTGACCAGTTTTCGACTGAAGGGACAATACTTCCTTGTCTAGGACCCGGTCCTGGCGCGAGACCATTGGAGGATGGATCAGTCCGTTGTCCCACTGCCTCTGGTCCCTGACCGGAGGAGGAGACCCTCCACGGTCCCCGACAGGCGAGGTCTCAGTCTTCTTCCATGGGTCAAGCGGTCCCGCCATCATCAGCGCTCCGCTCTTGCCGCCATGGAAGCAGCAGCGCCACTATTCTTCATCCTCCTCGGGTGAGGAGAGGCTTCAGAGCAAGTTGCGTTGATGCAATGAAGGAAGACCTGATGTGGCAACAGCTGGTGTTTATCGGTGCCAAACCAACCTCGGTTTCTATGCAGGCCATCACTTGGCTGTTGCCCGAAAGGCTGACATGACTCCACCGATGGAACCGATTAAGCCAGTCCTGATTCAGCTGACTCCAGCTTCTCTACCAATTGTGGTCTAATTGCCACTCAAATAGCTGATGGTCGGTTCTCCGACTAAGGAGTCTCGGCCGGCCAAGGGACTTCCCCATCGTCTGTCGGTCATCGTCACCCCTGACCATCCAAGGAGAGTCAGTGGAACTCCAGCAGTCGACTGCTCTTTGATGACTCATCAGAGTCCGAGGGTTCCTCTCTGCAGCTCCAGTCGATGTGGAGTCCATGGAGGATCTCTCGATGGATGAAGGTCCATTCTCTTTCATGGGCCTCCTCTGTTTGATCTCTAAGTCGACTGGTATGAAGACAGAGCCTGTCCAGAAATGGACTTGTTGCCCTTTGACCAAGATCCTCGCCGGGGAGACTCTCTTATGGAGGCTTTCCCAGTGGCAGAAGCCATTCTTGGCCCTGCTCTGGAGCTCTGGTAGCATCCTGCTTCCTGCCCTGCGCCTTCTGCCCGGATGGCCCACAAGTATGCGGTGCCCACCGGATCCCTTTCAGGATTCAGAGAGCACTCCTCAGCCAAGGGGTTGGTGGCTCCAGCAACACCAAGGATGTTGACAAGCTGCCTGATAAGGAGTCCAAGAAGTTGAACCATGCGGCTGAAAAGGTCTATGCTGCCTCCTCGCATGGCCTCCACCAGGCGAGCTCAGCCCTCCTCATGGCTCACATCTCCCATGCCCTGCTGGGCACCTTAGATGGGGTGCTTCCTCATCTGCCTGCAGACCTTCAGACCATGGTCAAACAGGTCCAACACCAGGGCTGGTCTGTAGCCAAACAGCTCAGATTGCCATGAACACTGGGGATTCCTGTGCCCGCCCCGTGGCGGCCTCAGTGACCATGCATCGCAGGGCTTGGCTGGGGATCTCAACCTTCACAATGGACACAGCACAAGCTGGCAGATATCCTTTTCCTGGGCACTGACCTGTTCAGACCCGGGGCTGAGGGTCACCTCACTGAGAAGTCCAGTGCCACCTTGGACTCAGTGACTTCTGCCCAGAAAGACCCCAAGGGCTCTAAACAGCATCAGAAATGGAAGCCCTTTCAGTCCTCCTCCACTCCTGCAGCCAAGCCAGCCCAGCAACTGCCTGGTCAGCAGGCTGAGGCTTGGCGAACTCAGCTGTCTGTAAGCCAGGAGGGAGAGGCTCCGGTGGCTCCTTAGCCAGGCCCTCCTCCTCCTCCTCCTCCTCCTCCAAGTCTGCCCAGTGACAGGATGAGGGTACCTACCTCATGTCCATCATGCCTCCCCTGGGTCCTCCTGTGGGGGGTCCGGCTCCACCACTTCCTTTCTGCCTGGTCTGCTGTCACCACAGACAGGTTGGTTCTAGAAGTGGTGGGTCAGGATCTGCCTCTAGAGTTTGAGCAGTACCCTCATTGCCGAGCCCGCCAGCCACAGGAGACTTGGCTTTCGCAGACATGCTGTCTGCTCTCAGAAATGACATAGCCCAGCTCCTCCAAGGAGGTCATGGTTCCTCTCATGAATCCTCTGGAACACCCAGGGTTTGTCTCCATGTACTTTCTGGTGCCAAAGCAGACGGGGCTGGCACCCCATTCTAGATCTGTACAACCTGATCATGTTCCTCAGGTCGTGCACCTTTAGGGTGGTAACTCTGTCTCAGATCATACCATCTCTAGAGCAAAACATGAGGTTTTGCTCCCTGGATCTTCAGGATGCCTTCTGGTCAATGAGGCCAAGTTGGAACTCGTGCCCTTGCAGGTGATCAACTTCATCAGGGCAGAGCTCAGCTCTTGCAGAGCCAGAGCCTGGATCCCAGGAGACAGGGTGGAGGCTGTCTCCTCGTTTGCCTGATCATTTCGGGTTGGGAAATTGTGCCCTGCCCAGGACTTCCTGCGCTTGCTGGGCTACATGACAGCCTGTACCAGCATGGTCCATAGGTCCTGCTGGAGGATGCACTCCCTGCAGTGGAAGCTAGCCAGCCAGTGGTCTCAGTACAAGGGGCACTTCGACCAGCCGATTATGGTGACCCAGCGGATGTGGGACGCCACCCAGTGGTGGCTGGTCCCAGCACATCTGCAGGAAGGGATTCCATTTGTCCGCCCAGAGCCGACGGTCATCCTGATGACCAATGCCTCTTTCATGGGAGTTGGTGCCCACCTGGGGGAACACGGAGTCCACAGGCTCTGGACCCCTGTGAAGTCCCGATGGCGCGGACTGCATTCGCTTCACACATTCGGGGTCAAGTGGTCCAAGTCCAGACGGGCAATTGTTTATTGATAAAAATCAGAATTACAACCCGTTGAGTCATAGACTCCTTTACAAAGGCTCTACATCAGGACATTATGGCATTGCACATGGAAAACAATCGAGGTCCGACTGAAAACAAATACATAGCATAGGGTGGAAACCCTAGATCAGAGTTACAGGTGATCTAGTGGTGTAGACCCTGTGTCAGTAAATTAAACATAGATGGCCAAAGAAGCAACGAGAAGCTATACAAATATATACAAAATCATACGCAAAGTGAAGCAGTGTTACACAGTGGATTAAACATACCTGGTCAAAGGAGCATCGGGAAGTTATACAAGTATGTACATAATCGTAAGCAATACCATGACCATGTACTTCCTCAACAAACAAGGTGGGATGCACTCCCTGCCTTTGTGCAAGGATGCTTTCTGTGTATGGACCCTGGAGGTGGATCTCCTGGCCATCTATGTGGCAGGAGCCTCCAGTCAGCTGGTGGACACCCTCAGCCGAGTGCATGAGGCATCTCACAAGTGGTTTCTCCATCCAGAGATAGTTCACAGTCTATTCTCCCAGTGGGGCACCCCTCAGGTGGACCTGTTCACCTCCAGGGAGAATGCAAAGATGCGGCTGTTTTGTGCCTGCCCCTCTCAGCAGGGAACACTGAATGTGGAGGGGACACCTTCTCAAAGCCCTGGATCCCGGGCCTCTTTTATGCCTTCCCTACACTTCCCTTGATCCACAAGGTGCTTCTCAAGGCCAGGAGGGACAAGGGACAGGTGATTTTGGTGGCTCCGGACTGGCCATGCCAGTTCTTGTACCCTGATCTCTTCAGTCTCAGTAGTAGGCTCCCGAGGTGTCTTCCCCTACACCCAGACCTGCTTTCCATCACTCAGGGGAAGGTACTTCACCTGGACCTTCAGTCATTGTGCCTGACAGCCTGGTTCCTGAGCGGCTAGAGTTCCAGGCATTGGACCGCTCCAAAGATGTCTTCATCATTGTGCAGGTGTAACCCCTAGATGGCGCTATCCCAGGGGCTACTACCCCTGCCTGATTTGCCACTAACAGGTTGAGGGGCCTGGATCCAATGGCGGGTGCCTCCACCCAGAGGTCAGGGTTTGCAATAGTTAAACTTACTTGGTCACAGCCCTCTGGGACACTGCAACCCCCCTTTCTTCCCACTAGTGGCTCACACAATAAATCAGAATTACCTTCACAGTATACACTTACCCCCAGGGCTGGTTCAGGCACTGGGACCTCCTGTAAAATAAGATACAGTGCAACAATCACAGTACAATACTTTAACATAGACAAATACCTCAGGTAGTATAACTTTGCTGAAACAAGCAGCTCTGATTTATTTAGGGGAATATAACAAGGACAGGGGAAATCAGGTTAATTAGCTTATCACTTTACTCATTACCTATGGCTCTGTACAGGCCTATCCCTACCAGTTACTGTCCCTGGGTACCCAAGCCCTAGTGGCTAGTCCAAACCGTGGCAGCTGGTAGGGGCCCTTTCCCACAGAGAAAAGAAAAATTAGTTTAAACAGTCAGCAGTACAGTGATTCCATTTGGATTCAATGTGGCAATTCAACAGGGAGCGACCCTGAATTAGTACTCACGACCTCCAACCAAGATAGGGTCCTTCAATGTCAGCAGGGCTACTCTTGAGCTCCACGAGACTCCTCACACATTTATATGACAAACTGCAACAGGCAAAAGTCCTGTAATGGCAGCAGGATTCACTTGAGCTAACCAAGCCTCCTCACACATTTATATGGTGAACAGTAACAGGCAAAAGTCCTTTAATGGCAGCAGGATTCACTTGAGGTACACAAGCCTCTTCACACATTTATATGGTAAAATAGAAAGTACTATACCAGGCAGGCTGCTTCTCTATCCCGATCGCAATTACTGCACAATACCCGGGAGAACACACAGCAGATTCAGTTCCTGACAGACCGAGTGCAATTCAGCAATTTCTCCAGTCTCTACAGGGTGAGCCTGGTTTCTACTCTTCAGATATCCTTGATTCTCTTCACAGGACGGATTCAGTCCTAACAAGCAGTTACACAAGCTGCAGATCGAACTCTGGGCCTTACACACGTTTCCCACTAAAACTGCACACTGAAAAAGCACAGGGCTCCTTCCTTCTTCACTGCCAGAGCTCAACTGAAACTCCAACAGACAAAACCGGCACTTCCTTTGAGTTCCTCCCAGTTCTTGACTGGATTGGCTGTCACTCACAATAGACTGCTTCCTGTTGGTCCAAGAGAAGTCTAAACTACATCTCCCAGAGTCACTGCCCATACAATCCTCTTGTGGCTGGCTCAGATTATGAGTCCAAGTTCTGATTCGTCCAAGGCACCATTTTAGAGCTAGCTTACCCACACTGATTGGTCCAGTTCAGCAGTTCAAAACCAGAATGGGAACTAGGCAGACACAGTTCTGACTGCAAAGAAAGCAGGTTAGACAAACTGTAATTTCATTATTACTCTAAATGGTTTCTGGCAAACAGTTACATCTTTCAGATAGGTTCCCTTTGCACTCCTAGTGACTGCAAAATGGAGTGAATTGGCAGCAGCTCAGTGGTACTCAATCAAAGAAACACACAGTCCCCATACAAACTAATTATGTCTGCAAGCAGACAGCTCTTAAAGAGACAGTACCAGAGGTTCTAAAACACTCACTGATAAATGGCTTACGCAAACACCATTCAGGCTTGGCGATTCAAGCAAGCTCCTGAAGTCTTTTGGAACCCTCATTTGCAGGGGTTACACCTTCCTGTTTGGGAAAGCTTGACGCCCTGCTACAAGTACCCTCAGGTTTGAACTGCAACCATATACATTTGCATTAGGCCCACACATGTAATCATCAGTCAATATATAATTTTACCAAGAACACATTTCTGAAACATTGCAGTACGTCCTCTTTACACAGTATTACATACACATTGTACCATAACTCAAGTTATTACCTCTTGTACATGAAACCTGAAGAGGGGCCCTTCCTATCAGTTACCTTTGGGGCTGATGGGGCAAGGGCACCATACTTAGAGGGCAACACAAGTAACTTGAGTTAGCACTGACGCCAGTTTGGGCAATGAGCTCGGGACACATGTGTCCCGAGCTCATTGCCCAAACTGGCGTCAGTGCTAACTCAAGTTACTTGTGTTGCCCTCTAAGTATGGTGCCCTTGCCCCATCAGCCCCAAAGGTAACTGATAGGAAGGGCCCCTCTTCAGGTTTCATGTACAAGAGGTAATAACTTGAGTTATGGTACAATGTGTATGTAATACTGTGTAAAGAGGACGTACTGCAATGTTTCAGAAATGTGTTCTTGGTAAAATTATATATTGACTGATGATTACATGTGTGGGCCTAATGCAAATGTATATGGTTGCAGTTCAAACCTGAGGGTACTTGTAGCAGGGCGTCAAGCTTTCCCAAACAGGAAGGTGTAACCCCTGCAAATGAGGGTTCCAAAAGACTTCAGGAGCTTGCTTGAATCGCCAAGCCTGAATGGTGTTTGCGTAAGCCATTTATCAGTGAGTGTTTTAGAACCTCTGGTACTGTCTCTTTAAGAGCTGTCTGCTTGCAGACATAATTAGTTTGTATGGGGACTGTGTGTTTCTTTGATTGAGTACCACTGAGCTGCTGCCAATTCACTCCATTTTGCAGTCACTAGGAGTGCAAAGGGAACCTATCTGAAAGATGTAACTGTTTGCCAGAAACCATTTAGAGTAATAATGAAATTACAGTTTGTCTAACCTGCTTTCTTTGCAGTCAGAACTGTGTCTGCCTAGTTCCCATTCTGGTTTTGAACTGCTGAACTGGACCAATCAGTGTGGGTAAGCTAGCTCTAAAATGGTGCCTTGGACGAATCAGAACTTGGACTCATAATCTGAGCCAGCCACAAGAGGATTGTATGGGCAGTGACTCTGGGAGATGTAGTTTAGACTTCTCTTGGACCAACAGGAAGCAGTCTATTGTGAGTGACAGCCAATCCAGTCAAGAACTGGGAGGAACTCAAAGGAAGTGCCGGTTTTGTCTGTTGGAGTTTCAGTTGAGCTCTGGCAGTGAAGAAGGAAGGAGCCCTGTGCTTTTTCAGTGTGCAGTTTTAGTGGGAAACGTGTGTAAGGCCCAGAGTTCGATCTGCAGCTTGTGTAACTGCTTGTTAGGACTGAATCCGTCCTGTGAAGAGAATCAAGGATATCTGAAGAGTAGAAACCAGGCTCACCCTGTAGAGACTGGAGAAATTGCTGAATTGCACTCGGTCTGTCAGGAACTGAATCTGCTGTGTGTTCTCCCGGGTATTGTGCAGTAATTGCGATCGGGATAGAGAAGCAGCCTGCCTGGTATAGTACTTTCTATTTTACCATATAAATGTGTGAAGAGGCTTGTGTACCTCAAGTGAATCCTGCTGCCATTAAAGGACTTTTGCCTGTTACTGTTCACCATATAAATGTGTGAGGAGGCTTGGTTAGCTCAAGTGAATCCTGCTGCCATTACAGGACTTTTGCCTGTTGCAGTTTGTCATATAA
Organism: Neoceratodus forsteri; assembly: GCA_016271365.2. Lineage (NCBI taxonomy): Eukaryota > Metazoa > Chordata > Ceratodontiformes > Ceratodontidae > Neoceratodus > Neoceratodus forsteri. Next base: position 1,748,629,747 of record CM057450.1, on the reverse strand, counting down.
ATGTGTGAGGAGTCTCGTGGAGCTCAAGAGTAGCCCTGCTGACATTGAAGGACCCTATCTTGGTTGGAGGTCGTGAGTACTAATTCAGGGTCGCTCCCTGTTGAATTGCCACATTGAATCCAAATGGAATCACTGTACTGCTGACTGTTTAAACTAATTTTCTTTTCTCTGTGGGAAAGGGCCCCTACCAGCTGCCACGGTTTGGACTAGCCACTAGGGCTTGGGTACCCAGGGACAGTAACTGGTAGGGATAGGCCTGTACAGAGCCATAGGTAATGAGTAAAGTGATAAGCTAATTAACCTGATTTCCCCTGTCCTTGTTATATTCCCCTAAATAAATCAGAGCTGCTTGTTTCAGCAAAGTTATACTACCTGAGGTATTTGTCTATGTTAAAGTATTGTACTGTGATTGTTGCACTGTATCTTATTTTACAGGATGTCCCAGTGCCTGAACCAGCCCTGGGGGTAAGTGTATACTGTGAAGGTAATTCTGATTTATTGTGTGAGCCACTAGTGGGAAGAAAGGGGGGTTGCAGTGTCCCAGAGGGCTGTGACCAAGTAAGTTTAACTATTGCAAACCCTGACCTCTGGGTGGAGGCACCCGCCATTGGATCCAGGCCCCTCAACCTGTTAGTGGCAAATCAGGCAGGGGTAGTAGCCCCTGGGATAGCGCCATCTAGGGGTTACACCTGCACAATGATGAAGACATCTTTGGAGCGGTCCAATGCCTGGAACTCTAGCCGCTCAGGAACCAGGCTGTCAGGCACAATGACTGAAGGTCCAGGTGAAGTACCTTCCCCTGAGTGATGGAAAGCAGGTCTGGGTGTAGGGGAAGACACCTCGGGAGCCTACTACTGAGACTGAAGAGATCAGGGTACAAGAACTGGCATGGCCAGTCCGGAGCCACCAAAATCACCTGTCCCTTGTCCCTCCTGGCCTTGAGAAGCACCTTGTGGATCAAGGGAAGTGTAGGGAAGGCATAAAAGAGGCCCGGGATCCAGGGCTTTGAGAAGGTGTCCCCTCCACATTCAGTGTTCCCTGCTGAGAGGGGCAGGCACAAAACAGCCGCATCTTTGCATTCTCCCTGGAGGTGAACAGGTCCACCTGAGGGGTGCCCCACTGGGAGAATAGACTGTGAACTATCTCTGGATGGAGAAACCACTTGTGAGATGCCTCATGCACTCGGCTGAGGGTGTCCACCAGCTGACTGGAGGCTCCTGCCACATAGATGGCCAGGAGATCCACCTCCAGGGTCCATACACAGAAAGCATCCTTGCACAAAGGCAGGGAGTGCATCCCACCTTGTTTGTTGAGGAAGTACATGGTCATGGTATTGCTTACGATTATGTACATACTTGTATAACTTCCCGATGCTCCTTTGACCAGGTATGTTTAATCCACTGTGTAACACTGCTTCACTTTGCGTATGATTTTGTATATATTTGTATAGCTTCTCGTTGCTTCTTTGGCCATCTATGTTTAATTTACTGACACAGGGTCTACACCACTAGATCACCTGTAACTCTGATCTAGGGTTTCCACCCTATGCTATGTATTTGTTTTCAGTCGGACCTCGATTGTTTTCCATGTGCAATGCCATAATGTCCTGATGTAGAGCCTTTGTAAAGGAGTCTATGACTCAACGGGTTGTAATTCTGATTTTTATCAATAAACAATTGCCCGTCTGGACTTGGACCACTTGACCCCGAATGTGTGAAGCGAATGCAGTCCGCGCCATCGGGACTTCACAGGGGTCCAGAGCCTGTGGACTCCGTGTTCCCCCAGGTGGGCACCAACTCCCATGAAAGAGGCATTGGTCATCAGGATGACCGTCGGCTCTGGGCGGACAAATGGAATCCCTTCCTGCAGATGTGCTGGGACCAGCCACCACTGGGTGGCGTCCCACATCCGCTGGGTCACCATAATCGGCTGGTCGAAGTGCCCCTTGTACTGAGACCACTGGCTGGCTAGCTTCCACTGCAGGGAGTGCATCCTCCAGCAGGACCTATGGACCATGCTGGTACAGGCTGTCATGTAGCCCAGCAAGCGCAGGAAGTCCTGGGCAGGGCACAATTTCCCAACCCGAAATGATCAGGCAAACGAGGAGACAGCCTCCACCCTGTCTCCTGGGATCCAGGCTCTGGCTCTGCAAGAGCTGAGCTCTGCCCTGATGAAGTTGATCACCTGCAAGGGCACGAGTTCCAACTTGGCCTCATTGACCAGAAGGCATCCTGAAGATCCAGGGAGCAAAACCTCATGTTTTGCTCTAGAGATGGTATGATCTGAGACAGAGTTACCACCCTAAAGGTGCACGACCTGAGGAACATGATCAGGTTGTACAGATCTAGAATGGGGTGCCAGCCCCGTCTGCTTTGGCACCAGAAAGTACATGGAGACAAACCCTGGGTGTTCCAGAGGATTCGCGAGAGGAACCATGACCTCCTTGCGGAGGAGCTGGGCTATGTCATTTCTGAGAGCAGACAGCATGTCTGCGAAAGCCAAGTCCTCCTGTGGGTTGCGGGCTCGGCAAGGAGGGTACTGCTCAAACTCTAGAGGCAGATCCTGACCCACCACTTCTAGAACCAACCTGTCTGTGGTGACAGCAGACCAGGCAGAAAGGAAGTGGTGGAGCCGGACCCCCCACAGGAGGACCCAGGGGAGGCATGATGGACATGAGGTAGGTACCCCTCATCCTGTCACTGGGCAGACTTGGAGGAGGAGGAGGAGGAGGAGGAGGGCCTGGCTAAGGAGCCACCGGAGCCTCTCCCTCCTGGCTTACAGACAGCTGAGTTCGCCAAGCCTCAGCCTGCTGACCAGGCAGTTGCTGGGCTGGCTTGGCTGCAGGAGTGGAGGAGGACTGAAAGGGCTTCCATTTCTGATGCTGTTTAGAGCCCTTGGGGTCTTTCTGGGCAGAAGTCACTGAGTCCAAGGTGGCACTGGACTTCTCAGTGAGGTGACCCTCAGCCCCGGGTCTGAACAGGTCAGTGCCCAGGAAAAGGATATCTGCCAGCTTGTGCTGTGTCCATTGTGAAGGTTGAGATCCCCAGCCAAGCCCTGCGATGCATGGTCACTGAGGCCGCCACGGAGCGGGCACAGGAATCCCCAGTGTTCATGGCAATCTGAAGCTGTTTGGCTACAGACCAGCCCTGGTGTTGGACCTGTTTGACCATGGTCTGAAGGTCTGCAGGCAGATGAGGAAGCACCCATCTAAGGTGCCCAGCAGGGCATGGGAGATGTGAGCCATGAGGAGGGCTGAGCTCGCCTGGTGGAGGCCATGCGAGGAGGCAGCATAGACCTTTTCAGCCGCATGGTTCAACTTCTTGGACTCCTTATCAGGCAGCTTGTCAACATCCTTGGTGTTGCTGGAGCCACCAACCCCTTGGCTGAGGAGTGCTCTCTGAATCCTGAAAGGGATCCGGTGGGCACCGCATACTTGTGGGCCATCCGGGCAGAAGGCGCAGGGCAGGAAGCAGGATGCTACCAGAGCTCCAGAGCAGGGCCAAGAATGGCTTCTGCCACTGGGAAAGCCTCCATAAGAGAGTCTCCCCGGCGAGGATCTTGGTCAAAGGGCAACAAGTCCATTTCTGGACAGGCTCTGTCTTCATACCAGTCGACTTAGAGATCAAACAGAGGAGGCCCATGAAAGAGAATGGACCTTCATCCATCGAGAGATCCTCCATGGACTCCACATCGACTGGAGGGGACTGCAGAGAGGAACCCTCGGACTCTGATGAGTCATCAAAGAGCAGTCGACTGCTGGAGTTCCCACTGACTCTCCTTGGATGGTCAGGGGTGACGATGACCGACAGACGATGGGGAAGTCCCTTGGCCGGCCGAGACTCCTTAGTCGGAGAACCGACCATCAGCTATTTGAGTGGCAATTAGACCACAATTGGTAGAGAAGCTGGAGTCAGCTGAATCAGGACTGGCTTAATCGGTTCCATCGGTGGAGTCATGTCAGCCTTTCGGGCAACAGCCAAGTGATGGCCTGCATAGAAACCGAGGTTGGTTTGGCACCGATAAACACCAGCTGTTGCCACATCAGGTCTTCCTTCATTGCATCAACGCAACTTGCTCTGAAGCCTCTCCTCACCCGAGGAGGATGAAGAATAGTGGCGCTGCTGCTTCCATGGCGGCAAGAGCGGAGCGCTGATGATGGCGGGACCGCTTGACCCATGGAAGAAGACTGAGACCTCGCCTGTCGGGGACCGTGGAGGGTCTCCTCCTCCGGTCAGGGACCAGAGGCAGTGGGACAACGGACTGATCCATCCTCCAATGGTCTCGCGCCAGGACCGGGTCCTAGACAAGGAAGTATTGTCCCTTCAGTCGAAAACTGGTCAGTTGCCTCGAGAAAAATATCAGCTGGGGCCTGACCAGCATCTTTGTAAGGCCGATGGGGTTACTGTGAGTCAGCTGCCAGGTCAAGGATTTGACCAAAGTCAAATCCGGAAAAGCATGGGAATCTGATGCCTCTACTGACAGCGCTCCCAATTGACAATGAATCTTTTCTGTCTTAGACTCTTTCTACATTTAGATTTGCCGGTGGGTCCCTGACCAAAGGTTGGCAGGGACTGGTACAATTCCTGAAGAAGCCCGTAAATGTTGAGCCCAGCTGAAGCAGCATGAAGGCAGAAGCTGAGGAGGAATGGTCCGCCTCCTTCAAAGGCTGTAAGCTGCTTAGCACACCCCGCAGCTGTGGAGACCACCCAAAGGCATCCTTGTATTTGATGGATGAGTTCTGCGCAGCCGCAGCCCAGTTTCAGGTGGCGAGGACGGTTCTTAAAGATGGTAGAATGAAACAAGTGGCAAAAGTCGCAGGCCTGGTGATCATGGTCACGCCCCAGACAGTAGATGCAGGTGGTGTGGGTCGATCCTGGACATCTTCTGCCTGCAAGGGCACTGGCAGAACCTGGGAGTGGACTATTGTCCATTGCGTTGCGATCAAGATCAGTAGAAGACAAAACTTATGAGAGTTGGTTTGGCAATTCCAAAGAATTTAAGCTTTAGGACTTCTCAATGCGGGAAGGTAAGGAGGGAACCTGCTTCTTCCAGCAGAAAGGAAAATCTGGTGTCATGGGATGGAGCCGAGGGAGTTACCACCTGGGTGGGTGGGAGGAGCCAGCCTGAAGACTTTCCAGCACATCTTAAAGGGAAAGGACACTGCCAGTTAGTGTGGATAGAACATCATATCCACATCTCTAGAAGCAGTTTTTTCTTAAATTCAGTCTATCTCCTAAAGAAACAAACATTGGTCTGAGTTAACACAGCTGCTATGCTGCTTTAAGAGTGCCGGAGGGTAGCTTAAAGTGATTTTCTGAGTTTTTCCATAGCAAATGGGATTAGGAACCTGCAAGAGTTGTGATTCAATCTCCTAGCAGACAAACTACAAAAACAAATGCTGTTTTCCATGAGAAAAATGCTTTTATTTCTGTGCTCTGCTTCGTTTGTTAACTCGCCTTTTTTTCTCAGTGCTGCAACCCCTAACTGAGACATCATGCAAGGAAACAAATTTTCTAAGCACTGTTGTGAAACAGAGACCTTAGGGTTACTACCTGCCCTGATTTTTGCAGGACAGCCCTGGTTTGGGCAGCTGTGTCCTGAAAAAAAACATGAAAATACTGCATGTCCTGACCTTATAGTAGAAAAAAACAATATTGTCTTTCTTCTAAATGTTGCAGACAATATACTACCTTAACTAAAATGCCTTAAAACGATAAGAAACAATAGAAACAACCAAAAAACTACAACACTTACTCTTAATTCTGATTATTTTGAGAAAACAGGTTCGTTGCATTGGTCAGTGTTACATATCGTCCTGTAAAAAAACTTGTAACATGGGGCAAGAAACACAGACATCCAACTGATGCAATGTCACCCCGTGACTGTTCGTTAATGACTGTTAACAAACGGCATGGTGAGAAGTCGGGCTACATAATCTTCTCTAGCAGTATGGGACTTGTTTAGTACTTATCAGTACATGTAGCTTATGTCTGCTATTGACATTCAAGTAAGCGAGAGCTGTGAATTGTATAAAGATGCAGGCAAAACTATACTTGTAAGAGGCAGAAAGGTAATATTTGGGAAACCCACTCACATGCCCTCATGGAACTCTACTGAGCTGCACAGTTCCTACCGTTGTTCCCAATCACGGAGAAGACCTATAGTGTTAGTCCCCTGTAGTACCTGTTCCTGGAGAGAGCAAGGAGCGAGTGACTCAGCTGCAACTGGCAGATAGTGAGCACTTGGGAGAGAACCTGGTATTGTATCTCAGGCATCCAGAGCTGGAAAAGCAGTTTACGACTGTCTCCTGTTTTGTTTCTCAGAGCGATCATGCACAGAGACAGACAGCATTTTCACTGTGCAGTCTGGCAAGAGAGTGAAAGCACTTTCCCGGAGATACTCCCCAATCAGTGCTTGCATTATGTCGAGCAGAAGGCAGTGACAGCGGGTGGCGATATGTAGGGATGCGAGAGCTGCCACCGCTGTCAGGTGTGTGAGAGACAGAACACTGTGGGCATGGAGACAGAGTGGGATCCTACACAGATGTAGTCAGCTTGCTAACTCATCGAGAGACAGTGAGAGAGAAGGACATTTCATTCTAAATTGTTACACTGTCCTGTCTCTCTCTGTATTCACGTTCGGTGCTGCCCATTCAGGGTATGTTCGACAGGAGAGAGCACTCAGATCGAGGAGGTGTGCTATAACAGCAGCCCCACAAAGCAGCACAGATGTGTGTTTTTGGGGGGAGGTGCTAAAGAAAAGGTAGTAGGCAAGGTAGCAGAGGCTGTGATGGACAAAGCAATGTCACAAATCATGTCATTACTGTATATGTCACATTTCTATGTCCATCACAGTAATGCAGCATGCATTCTTTGTTGAGGACTATTTTGCAAGATGGCAGGATACAGTTCCTTTTTGATGTTTAAACAGCAAAAACACCTTTTGGATTTTTTTGTTTGTTCTTTAAACATTTACATACCCTATGTTATAAGTGCATTAACACACACCCAAGGTGTGCAGTTATTGGGGATTAATGCACCCTGGTGCTGCGGGAGACACTTAATATATGCACAATGCCTTGTTTTGAAAGTAAATATTTGAGAGCTTTTATTGTTGAAGCCACTACGGAAATATGAGACTGCACCTCATAGTAAGGAAATTGTAAAACAATTTATTGAACCCACGAAGTCTTGCTACATGTCTACATATTACAGTGAAGCCTGCCAGCATGAAACCCAACCCTGCAGAATTCTGCAGTAGAGTTACTGCAGGAAACAATACAGTCTCAATGGTAGTTAATCCCTTTGTCATGCAGGGAAACTGAGAAACTGCTCTTCATCCTGGTGGGCTTCACTGTAGGTCCTATACTGCAGTCACCACTGCCAAAAAAAGGGACTGCATTTCTGAGTAACAAATATTGAAACAATTGTCTAATTTATCCAGAATTCCTTGGTGCTATATGTAAAACAGTGACAATTCCCTTGTATGACATCATTCTGGGGTGTGGTGCACACAGAAAACTGGAGGACACAGTGCTGATAAAATATCAAATAAATTACCATGATAGATTTTTTACAAAACAAATTGCAGCTTCAGCATCTGAAGCATGGGGAGCAATGCATACTATGTGAAAACAGCATCTGTGAAATCTCAGAAAATCATTTTAACAGCATTCACAAACAAATGGAGCCTGACTAATTGCAAAGCTTGTTAGGTCCTGAACAACGCACTATGAAAGGAATTGCAGGCCAGTAGAAATCTGCTGTCTGAGCCGGTGGCTTATTTTCTGTTCCTCTGCTACAAAAGTGCAAACAGCAAAGAACGAGGTTGGTGGTTTGAGCGAGCAGAATGGTTTACATAAATGCTGCTGTTCACTTTTCTGTTCACTCTTATTTATTTAGTTTGTTGTCTACCGGTAAGATGCACTAGACAAACAGTTGCCTATTTTCAGACATGACCTGGGAGAGTGCAAACATATATATTTAACAATGTAGTCCAATTCAATAGTGACAATCTTGGAATATACAGACATAATATCAGCCAAGGTATACACAGCCATTTGTGGAGCAACATGTACATGTCAATATGAGCAGTACAGTTCCAAGTCTATCACTAAGCATGTCATTTAATTGAACAAAAGAGGGTTAGGCAGCTCAAAGCAGGGAGAGTTACCAATTCAAGTACAATAGCCTATTTGACTACACAGTGTCAAAGCGCCATGCAGATACAGTTGGCAGGATTGAGTAAAAGGCTCATAGTTTTGAAGCTTTGGGACAAGAACATGCATATGACTGGGGTAGGTAAGATTGAAACTTGTTCCGGAAAGCACCAGCAGTTGCACAATGTCTGATATCAGTTGGGATATTATTCCACAGTTTCAACGTGGATACAGCAAAGCCTGCATCTCCAAGCTTGGTCTTTGTCCTAGGTGTAGTGAGTAAATCAAGATCTGTAGACCTTAGAGGGTAAGCATTTCTGTCTGGCACCAAATAAGATGATAGAGCAAAGTGACAGATATTATAAGCCACATCCCATTTGTGCAGAAAATGGTCGGAAGTATTCGAAGACAGGAAGACCATAGGTATGCTTACGGAGTAAAATATTCCTGGCTACCGCACTGGCAGATGGGGTGAGGTTACCACTGGCATGGCACGCTAATCCCAACCTGGCATTAACTTCTCTGCAGACCATGGTCAGGTGAAGGGAGAAATCCAGGGAAAAGTCCAACATGATACTCAGGTATTTGAATGAGAGGACAGTGTCAAGGGAGGTATTATCCCTAGTCATAAGCACTGGCATGGGATTATTCTTTAGCTGGCTAGGGGTGCCAAATAGCATTGCATGGGATTTGGCTGCATTCATTACCAGCTAATTCTGAAGGTGCCAGGATTGCACACACCTTAGGTCAGCATTAGTTTATTGTTGAGGTCAAAAGTGTCCTTAGTGCTCATTTAGAAGACAAGATCATCAGTATGCATGAGGGGATTGCTATTTTTAAAGCAATGGTGTGCTGAATTAACGTGGAGTGAGAAGAACAGTGGTCTAAGTATGGAGCCCTAGGGATGCCAGCATTGACGGACAGGATCAGATAAGGAATGGCTGAAACTGACTGGCTGCTGTCTGTTGGACAGATAGTATTTGGACCAGGGAAGGGCAACATCTGAGATTCCCAGGTCAGTAAGTTTATTACAAAATAATGAGTGGTCAACCAGGTTGAAGGCCTTAGTGAGATCGATGAATACTGACCCAGTGAGTTCTCCTTTATCGATGGAATTTGTGATATTATTGGTTAGAGTGAGTAAAGCAGTGGTGGTGCCATGGTGTTGGCAGAAACCATCTTGGGTTGAAGAAAGGAGGTTGTAGGTAGTGAGGTAATTGGTAAATTGTGTCGATATGATTTCTTCTAGTATCTTGTTAAGGGCATGAAGGATGGCTATAGCATCTGTAGTTATTTATGAACTTGCTATTGCCTTTTTATGTACTGGAATGGCATTTGACATTTTCCAGCTAGAAGGTACTGTATTAGTGGTTAGGATAGATTTAGGATCCTGGCAAGTGGCACTGAAAGCCCCGAGCAGATAATTTAAGGAGTTTTGGCTCATTGCCGTCAGATTGAATCAAATGGAAAGCAGCTCCAATACCTGTTGTGCAAGGTAAAGTCAATATAATAAATCCATGAAAACCAGCACTGACAACATTCCAAAATCAAGACAAGATTTATTGTTGTAAGTACAAGTTCAGCACATTATGCCTGTTGCAGCAGCAGTGACCCTTACCAACTAGTTGCCCCAACCGGTTTCGTGCTGACGCACTTCCTCAGGGATGACAATGTATTGTAAATTGTATTGAAAGCACTGGATATTGTGGTGGGGTTATTATAATTTGTGCAGCTCGTCAGCCCATGGATTTGTTGATGATACTCCAGGACTGGCGAGGGTTTCTGTTAGAGGAGTCAAGCTGGGTTTTATCATATTTGACTCCTCTAACAGAGATCCTTACCAGTTTTGGAGTATCATCAAAAAATCCATGGCTTGGAAATAGGCCCCACCCCTCTTGACATTGAGGTTTGTGGTGTAAATTATAACCACCCCACCACAATATCCAACACCTTCAGTACATTTTTCTCAGACTTATCAGCATACACTTCAGCTTTTCTCCCCTCCCTGCCTATGCAAACAGCACTTTACTCCAGCATGTATGGCACTGTCAGTGTCATTCACCAACAGAAGAGCATCACATCTGCTACCTTTGGAAAATGATGGACTTCTAGTATCTAGCAGAAAGCCAGTCTGATAGGAAAGAAAAAGCAAAAATGAAAGAATGCCACACACCATGAGCTGTTCTTCAGTCCCACTTCATAAACACTGGCATGACATATGTTAATGGACGTGAGGACTGGAGAACAGCTCATGATGTGTGGCATTACTCACCTTTTGCTGTTTATTGCTTTTCCTAACAGACCGTCTTTCAGCCAGATAGTAAAAGTCCATCACTTTCCCAATAAGTGTTAAGAATAGTTACTAGTCAATCATGTTTTACTGTTTTTTTTTTTTTACTGCACTTTATATGTATGTCTGGCACTTTAAATGTATAGCACTGTATGCCCTTAAATTAACAGGCATGATTATTCTAATTTATTGTCCTAGTAAGTGCTAACTGAAGTGCCTATAAAATGGTACCTTTGAGTTAAGTGCAAATAACTCTGAAGAAGCCCTATGATGCTCTGGCCTGGTGTTCTGAAATAGTCTGCACTTTAAGATTTCAAGTAATTTAAAGTTTTAAGTAAGTAAGTTTCCGGGCCCAAATTTCCCCCAGTCACTAAAAATACCACCAACAGCTTAATCTGGTTCAGTTTCAGTTGGTTACCATCTGTATCCCCTCCCCTAGTCACCCCGAAAAGGGACTTCTAGTCTCAGTGAGCCTACCAGGTCAACAAAATTCAATAAATAAATAAATTTGAATTTGCACTTCATATGTTTGCGTGTCTTCACTATGCTTGCGTTAAAGTGCTTCTTCTCCCAGTTTTCCCTTTTGTTCTTGTTGCTTTGATTCCTTCCCTTATGTAAAGAGCTACTCCTCCTCCTCTTTAACCCTCCCTGTCCCTCCTGTAGATAGTGTATCCTGGTATGTTTACGTCCCAGTCATGGTTTTGTGTGTACCATGTGCAGACCATCTCAGAACACCAGGCCAGAGCATCATAGGGCTTCTTCAGAGTTATTTGCACTTAACTCAAAGGTACCATTTTATAGGCACTTCAGTTAGCACTTATTACCAATGCCCGTAGTCTGAGTAACAAGCTTCCTGAATTAGTGGCCTTGATGGAGGAGGAACATCTGGATATTGTGGCAGTCACAGAAACATGGTACACACAAAACCATGACTGGGACGTAAACATACCAGGATACACTATCTACAGGAGGGACAGGGAGGGTAAAGAGAGAAGGAAGTAGCTCTTTCATAAGGGATGGAATCAAGCAACAGAACAAAAGGGAAAACAGGGAGGAGAAGAAGCACTGTGGGTAAATTTGAGACCGGCAATGGAACCACAATCCGCACAGGGGTTAGATACAGACTCCTCTTCTCAGGGGAGGAAATGGACAAGGAAATGATAGAAAGTATACTTAGAATGGCAGAAAAAGGAGATATTGCTGATGGGTGATCTGAATATGCTAGATGTTAACTGGAGTGCAGTTCAGCAGCCACTCAAGAGTGGGGTTATTCTAGATGCCCTACAGGGACATGCCTTAGACAACTAGTATTGGAGCCCACTCGAGAGGGAGCAATCTTAGACCTGGTTCTCTCAAATGGAGATGAAGAGAGGATCTCAGATGTAGAAGTGGGTAGCCATCTGGGAACTAGCGACCATCGAACAGTATGGTTCACAATAAACACAGCAATAGAGTCAAGTCATACAAAGGCAAAAGTACTGGACTTTAGGAGGGCTGACTTTGCCAAAATGGGTGAGTGCCTAAGGAATGCACTAGCAAATGGGCAGGAAGGAGGGGTGGAAGAACAATGGGGAATGATAAAAACTGCCATCACAGAGGTAACAAGCCTTTGTGTGAAGCAAATAAACAAAGCGATGTAGAAACCACTATGGTTCTCAAAGGAAGTGGCAGTGAAGGTTCTAGAGAAAAGAAAGCATTCAGGAAGTACAAGGAATCACAGAAGGAGCAGGACAGAGAACTGTATCAGTTAAAGCAAAAGGAAGCTGGGAAGGAGTAGAACAGCAAAGGCCCAAACCGAGGAAAAGATAGCCAACTCGGTTAAGAAGAGGGATAAAACCTTTATAGGTACATCAGGAGCAAAGGAGGACCAAGGAGGGATAGTGAGGCTTAATAAAGGGAGGGAGGGTGGGCAGAGGGTGACTGTGAAAAGGCAGAGATAATAAACAAATATTTTGCTCAGTATTTACAAAGGAAGAGGGGGTACCTAAAACAAACAGTGGAAACACTCTGGATACAGAAGTTGATACTAGCCCATTTACAGAAGAAAGGGTTCTGAAAGAACTCTTAAAACTGAAGGTGGACAAAGCAATGGGGCCTGATGGGATTCATCCCAGAATTCTAAAAGAACTAAGGGTAGAACTAGTGACACCACTGACTACCCTCTTTAACAAATCATGGGAGATGGGGTGGTACCCGAGGACTGGAGGAGGGCAGATGTGATTCCCCTTCACAAAAGTGGGAGCAAGGCAGAAGCAGGAAACTACAGACCTGTTAGTTTAATCTCAGTGGTAGGGAAAATGATGGAATCACTTGAAGGAAAGAATTGTCGAGTATCTAGAGGCCAGAGGGCACAGGACCCAAGGCAGCATGGATTCACAGCGGAAGGTCATGCCAGACAAATCTGATAGATTTCTTTGACTGGGTGACCAAAGTAGTAGATCAGGGAGGGCTGTGGACATGGCCTACCTAGACTTTAGCAAGGCATTTGACACAGTCCCACACAAAAGATTAATATACAAGTTAGCCAGCCTGGGAGTGGGTCCCAAGATGACAGCCTGGGTAAAGAATTGGCTGGAGAATAGGACACAGAGAGTAATAGCAAATGGAGTCCACTCTGAAGAAAGGGGGTTACTAGGGGGTACCGCAGGGTTCAGATAGATCAGTCCTCTTCAATGTCTTTATACAACATTGCAGAGGGACTGAAGGAAAGTATGTCTTTGCAGATGACACAAAGATCTGCAACAGAGTTGATGCACAAGGTGGGGTGGAAAGGATGAGAAGGGACTTGCAAGGTTAGAGGAATGGTCAAATGTATGGCAGCTTAGATTCAATGCTAAAGTGCAAGGCAATGCACCTGGGAAACAAAAACCCAGGGGAAGAGTACACAATGGGGGGTGAGATACTAACAACAACAAAAATGGAAAGGGACCTGGGGGTAGTCATATCAGATGACCTAAAGGTGGGCAAGCAATGTGAGAGGGCAGCAAGGAGGGCTGGGGGGATACTGGGATGCATAGGGAGAGGCATCACCAGTAGAAAACAGGAAGTTATTATCCCTCTGTACAGACAGCTGGTGAGACCCCATCTGGAGTCCTGCGTGCAGTTCTAGAGACCCAATCTCTGCAAAGACACAGACAGGATGGAAGCTGTCCAGAGGAGGGCAACTAAAATGGTGCAGGGTCTGCACCGGAAGACATATGAAGAGAGATTTAAGGAGCCTAATATGTATAGCCTCGAGGAAAGGAGGGAGAGGGGGGACATGATAGAAACTTTCAAGTACCTCAAGGGAATCAACAAAGTCCAAGAGGGAAGCATCTTTCAAAAAAAGAGGTGTGCAAGAACAAGGGGCACAATTTGAAGATAGAGGGGGGGCTCAGAGGTAATTTAAGGAAGTATTTTTTCACAGAGAGGGTTGTGGATGCATGGAACAGCCTTCCGGAGGAGGTTGTGGAGTCAAAAACAGTGGTGGAATTCAAGCATGCATGGGACAGTCATAAGACAATTCTAGGGGGTGGGGGCAGGAAGAAGTAGGCTGCTGGTTAACTAGGATTTGCAGCTTATCCAATAGGTAGGGAAATGGGCAGACTGGGTGGGCCAAGCGGTCCTTATCTGCCGTTAAATTCTATGTTTCTATGTATACTTTTTCTCAGTCATAATAAAGAAGATTTTCTTGTGCTGAATTTCAAGTGAATCGCTGATGGTTTGATAACACAGCACATTGTGCATGTTTGCCATATGTGAGGAGGGAGGTTGGTGCTCTCGACCTGATCGTAGCATTTGGAATTTTTATCCAGGCAGCACCACTGTTACTCATTTGTGGAGCAAAAAAAAAAAAAAGTTAAACTGGATGCAATGACTTACATAAAAACAATAAAATCGGCATGTGCCACCTTGAAAAATAAAATAACAAAGCAACACTATATCATTAGGATAAGAAAATAAATACTTTATTGCCATGCCATGTACCTGGCACACAGGTCTACACCGACACGCTTTTGGACATAGAATTGCCCTTTATCAATATCGGACACTAAACACTTAAAATATCCGATTTGTGTTCAACATATTGCTAGTTACACTAGAAATTACCTTATTGTACACTAATATTTCACATGAGGGAGAGTCAGAAGCTTACTCCTAGCTCTCCGGAGAGCAGATTATACATGGAGGAACAAAACATATTCCTCTGTTAGCCGGCATTACTGAATATTTTTTCTTTACAGACTCCTGGCAGTTTCCTAATCCAGCTACAGTTCAGGATTACTGCTGTGACGAGTCAGTTGCGTTCTCCAGCACTGAGCTGTGTTATTTTAGTCGAGCTGTGTTATTTCAAGTGTCATTTCAGTTGGAAGGAAGGAAATAGCAGTGTAGTGTATTATAGTGCAGGCAGGGGAGGGGCAGAAAAGAAACTCCACTGTGATAAATGGAGAGGAGGCAGAGAGATGTGGTTCAGCTCCAGTCCATGCACTCAGTGGAAGAAGACAGTCTAGGTATCCGGTCATGCGCTTCCACAGTCCCTTCTCTTTCCTACGTCATAGCAATATGTCAGCATGGGTCTGCCCATGCAACCATAAAAAAGGAAACAACTACTTTCTGCATATCAACTTATGTGTTTTGCCATCTGTGAATATACATTCACCTACTATATTCTTACTGTAGAGTAACTCTATTTAGAATTTTAAAAAATAAACCTTGCTCTTATGCATTGCTTTTAAGTCATTTACACAGTTACTGGAGGTTTTCCTTTCCACCAAACTTACGTATGTTCAAAAAATTGCATAAACTTCACTCTTACAACCTTAGTAGCTTGATAGCTAGAAACCTAAGCCGTTCGGTAGTGTTAAATGGTATATTGATACTGGGCTGGATTTTCAAAGGGCTGAGATGGCGTAAGTCAGGTGCATCGAACACAGGGCTTGCATTATTCTCCTGGCTGATGATCAGGATTCTTGGTCCTGTGCGCTAACTGTCGAAGTTAGACCAACTTTTCTAGTTTAGCTTGCAGCAATACCATGTACCCTTTTTACAGAGTTTGCACCAAATGTTTGGTACAAGCTGACATAAATTGGGTAAAGTGTAATTTGCACCCAGAATCCTTAAAATTGGGCACAGTTTGCAGCGAAGGTGCTGGCACAGTTATGCCAACAAAAGGGTTTGCCGCAGGGCTTGATGCAAGTCTGTGTTGCCCTTCAAAATTCTGGCCTCCCTTTGTCTCTTCATGTGCTCCTTTCCTACAAAAACACATCATTTTGCAACATGTACAGTATAACCATATTTAACCTTTAAGTATTATTCGGCTCCGTTAAATGTAAAAGCTGGCCTGGTGGTGCTGAGGGTTGAGGCACTGGGTGCCACACCTCACTCCATGCCAGTGACCCGTGTTTGGGAACAAGTGCGGGCCACCGGGGGTCGGCAGGGAGGAGAAGGATTGAGCATCTGGACAGCTCTCCTTCTCCGGGAGGGGGGATCCAGCAGTTGGTGCTTGTCTGGCCCCTAGCGGTGGCTGGGGGCTGGTGCACCAACGTCACAACATGGGGGATGGGAGTGGTGCAGATGCCTGATGCTGTCACACACGGGAGTGTGCACAGCATCATCGCAGCCATCATTGCACACACTGCCCTGAGGAAGGGAAAAGTCAGAAAAACAGCTCCCACTGGATGACATGGGAGCTCGCAGGCCCCGCAGCCAGCCATGGCGCATCACTGGATCCTGTTTCAATGGGGGAGGGCCCCCTCCACTGACCCCACCAGGGGGTGCAAGCCCTGGGGGTAAATACGTCGGATGGTAGATGCTGTGGTGACAGGGCTGGGGCTTCCCCAGAATGCGAGGGCTGATGGAGCAGGAGCATAAATAATAGGAAAAAAAATATATCAGTCTTCTCACTGGAGCACTTACCCAGCCTCAGCAGGGTCAACAAGCCAGCGCCCTGTCTGACGACTGACAGGGACCTGCAGCACTCGTTTCTGAGGGTTTCTGAAGGTTTCAATGCACGTTCATCACAATTCTCCATTCCACAGACTGATGAGGAAGCTGTATTTAAACCCTCAGAAATTAGTGCTGCATGTCCCTCTCAGTTGACAGACAGGGCGTCGGCTCGTTCACCTTGCTGAGGCTGGGTAAGTGCTCCTGTGAGAAAAGACTGATAGTTTACACATGTTTAACAGAACTAATACTAAAAAGTTAAATATGGCCATGCATGGCGCAAATTGATGTGTTTTGTAGGAAAGAGAGCATGAAGAGACAGGGGCGGATTTTCAAATGCTGGACATTGTCAAAAGCCCAGGGTGCACCAGGCTTGCAGCAAGCTAAAGGAATTTTATATCACTTCTGGTAACTGACACAAAACAGACCATCTTTTGTCGTCTAGCTCGTGTCCATACCTGCGATTGTTTTCATGGAGCTTGAGCCCAAGATTTGGTGCAAGCTGCCGTGAAGCGGTAAACTGTTGTTACTGTGCTCATGATTGTAAATCAGGCACAGCTATAGCAAACTAGTATGGCACACGAGGTTCGATGCAGGGCTTGATCCAAGCCCTGCACCACCCTGAGGATCCACCCAGGATCTCTCTGGGTATGCTAACAAGGCTGAAAGCATTTAAAAATGAGGTACATTATCAATACTTTTAACACAGCTGGCTTTTGTAGTAGAAGTAAATATATAAATATACCATTTAACACTAGTGGAAGTCTTTGGTTTCTAGTTATCAAGCTACTGGGGTTACATGAGTGAAGTTTATGCAATTTTTTGAACATACATAAGTTTTTGTTTATTGAACTTTCTCTTCCTGTGCCAGCCTGCCCCAATCCACGGTCCCTCCAGCTCTGTCACCCAGGTGTTCACCAGACTTACTTGATGGCACGGAGGTACCCAGCTGGCCAGGTGCATAGCCTGTGGAGGACCAGTGTCATCCTGCCGGTCGATGCCATTTTCCATTTTTTCTACCCACCCTCTCTCGCAGGCATTCCCATGTGGAGGCATGCGCACACCATGTACCCGTGGCCCCTGTACCTCCTTAACTCCAGTGCTGCCCTCTAGCCTCCTCTAGGGGCAGCCAAGGAGCAGGACAATCCTCCCTCCCCAGGAAAGGAGTCCATTGGATGCTCTATCCTTCCATTCCCTGCTGATCACCGCAACCCGCTGTCGCTTCTGACCCTGAGTGGCCAGCCAGCGCGAGGTGTGGCATCCAGTGCCTCAACCCTCAGTGCCACCAGGCCAGCTCAACATACATAAGTTTTTTGGAAAGTATAAACTCCAGCAACTATGTAAATGACATAAAAGCAATGCATGAGAGAAAGGTGTTTTTTTTTTGTTAATTCTGAACAGAGTAACTCTATAGTATAAATACAGTAGGTAAATGTATCTTTACAGATGGCAGAACACATAAGTTGGTATGCAGAAAGTAGTTTTCCTTTTTTTCGTTTAGGAGACAATGAATTTATGCAAAAAAGAACAGTAATGTAAGAACTTACCATAAAGTAGTTAAGCAAGAACTTACCTTAACAGTAGATCTTCGAGAGAAGCTCTTGCAGTAGGCAATAACAGGTAGGACTGAGCCGCAAGGCACTAGGACCACATGGAAAACTCTAGCTAGCAGTATCATGGGACCGCCCACTATTTGTTGCATGGTCAATGTCGGGCCAGATGCTATATAGTGGACGGTCCCGCACCCGCCCTCAAGATCTCCGCTGGAGACCTAAGAAAAGATGCAATAGGAGGAGTGGCTCCTGGAGCTAACTGAAAGGCTGAGAGGAAACAGCAGCAGTAGGGGAAGGAGGGAGGAAGTTGTAAAGCAAGAGCCTCTCTCAAGATCTACTGTTACGGTAAGTTCTTATGTAACTGTACTATTTTACTTGAGAGAGCTCTTGCAGTAGGCAATAACAGGTAGGGCTGAGTCCCAAGCAGTGACAGAAAGAACTTAGCACAGGAGGCAGGAAAAGGTCTGCAGTAGGCAGGAAACTTAAGATAGAAGGCCCTGAAGGATAGCTAGTCCAAAGCCTGCTCGCCTAGAGACAATGTCCAGACAGTAACGCTTAGTGAAGGTGTGGACAGAGCTCCAAGTAGCTGCTGAGCAAATGTCTGCAGCTGAAACATTCCTGAAACAAGCAGTAGATGCAGCCATGCCTCTGGCTGAGTGTCTTTTAACTTCCCCATGGAAGAGGTTTGTTACACTTTTGATAGAACAGAATGCAGTTTGCCAAACATTTGGATAAACACTGCTTTGAAACTGCAGCGCCCTCCCTTTTGGGTGCAAAGGAAACAAACAACCGGTCATATTTCTGGACTGACTTCGTCCAGTTGGTTTAGTAACGCAAAATTCTGTGCACATCTAGTGTGTGCAGGATTGCCTCCCCTTGATTAGAATGCTCAGTGTAGTACACTGGCAAATGTATGGTCCGATTCAAAGTAAACCACCAAACCACCTTTGGTAGGAACTTAGGATTAGTATGCAGAGCCACCCGTCTCTGTGAAAATTTAAATAAGGCTCCTTACACATCAGGGCCTGAAGATCGAATTCTTCGAGCAGAAGTAATGGCAACTAAAAATAGCACTTTCCAAGACAAGTAGCGCAGGTCACAACTCGCGGCCGGTTCAAAGGGAGGCAAAATGAGTTTCTCAAGAACAAAGTTCAGATCCCACGGGGGAATCAGGTTCCTGACCAGGGGTTTCAAGTGGAGAATCCCTTTCAAAAAGGTACGGGAAACCTCCAACTGAGCTATAGCCTTGCCTTCCACTGGGGTGTGGTAGGCAGATATGGCAGACAAGTGGACCTTCAACGACAAATAGCTGAGCTTGCGGTTGGAGAGGTGAAAGATACTCCAGAACCTGAGGAACAGGGCATGAAAAGGGGTCCCACCTCTTGGAGGCAGCCCAAATAGAGAACCTTTTCTACTTCATGGTGTATGTAGTTCTCGTGGATGGCTTTCTGGCCTCCACGAGGACCTGAACAACTCTGGAAGAGACCCTGTGGCGTGAAATTGCTACGTTAGAAGGTGCCACACGTGAAGGGACTTAAGGCCTGGGTGAACCAACTTGCCCTGCTCTTGGGTCAGAAGGTCCTGGCAGATGGGTAGAGGCACCGGGGACTCCACCGCCAACTGTTGGAGCAGAGGGAACCATATCTGGTGAGGCCAGTAAGGAGCGATCAGAATCAGATGAGCCACTTCTGCCTGTAGCTTGAGAAGAACTCCCTGTATCAGCTGGAAGGAACGGAAGGCATGTGAAAACCTCCATGTCCAGCAAAGAGACAGTGCGTCTCACCAGAAAACACCAGGCTCGGGAACGAGCAAGCAGAAATTGGATAGTTTTGTTTTGTATGGGGAGGCAAACAGATCTAGATCTGGGCAATCCCAGAGGTCGAAGATGTCTTCGATCACTGACTATTTTAGTTCCCACTGTGTGCCCGGCCCAAGTGCAGCGGAGACGGTCCACTAGAATGTTTTGGATGCCTGAAATGTGCACTGCTATGAGCTGAAGCTGGTGCTGGACTGTCCAATTCCAAGCACGCATCGCCTCCTTGCACAGAGGAGGATGTGATCGTGCGCCTCTCTGCTTGTTGAGATACCAGACCACACACATATTGTCCAACTGGACTAGGAGTGGACCTGGGAGAAGGAGAGGCTGAAAGGCCTGAAGGGCATAAAGCACTACACGCATCTCCAGCATGTTGATGTGCAGAGAGCTCCCACTGAGACCAGGATTCCTGGGTTTTGTGATCCTCCAAGTGGCACCCCAGCCCTGACCGTAGCGCCCATGGTCAAGATCTGGGTCGGAGGGGATACCAAAGGGTACCCTCTGCAGAGGTTGTCCAGGTCCTGCCACCAGAAGAGATCCTACTGCATGGTGCCAGATATCAGTACCCTGTGATCCAGGTCATCCGACCTCTGGTCCCACTGGACTCTGAGCATCCACTGCATAATTCACATGTGGAGCCTGGCTAGAGGGACAGTGGGGATGACCGCTGCCATAAGGCCTAGGAGGCGCAGAACCAACCTGGCCGTAGACTAGCATCTGGAGGCCACTAACCTGGCCTGCTACTGCAAGGTTTCTGCCCTGTTTAAGGGAAGGAAAGCCTGACCCTGGGCTGTATCCAGAACTGCCCCAATAAACTGGAGGCGCTGGGAGGACGTAACGTGAGACTTGGGGTAGTTCACTATAATCTCCACCTGACAGAACAGATCCTGGGTAGCTGACAGAGAGGCTTCCAGGCTGTCCTTCGAGGGAACTATAAGGAGCCAGTCGTCCAGATACGGGGACACAAAGAGACCCTGGCACCACAAAGCCACCCCCACCACCGCTTAGGCACTTGGTAAACACCCAGGGTGCTGAGGAGAGGCCAAAGGGAGGCCTTGAACTGAAAGTGCTCCCTTGGAAGGCAAACCTGAGGAAGTGGCAGGGTTGGAAAGATGGATATGCAGGTAAGCATCCTGCATGTCCAGGGTGCTGAGCCAGTGTCCCTGTTGCAGTAGGGAGTAGGCCCAGAAGGGTCAGCATGCAAAATCTCTTGTACTCTACGTACAGACTGAACTTGCTGAGGTCCAGTATGGGCCAAGGTCGCCTGTCTCTTTGGGCACTAGAAGGAAGTGGAGTAGTATCCCCTTCCCAGTTGGCTCTGAAGAACGGGCTCTATTGTGGACTTTGCAGTAGTGCTTTAATCGCTCTCTGATGAGAGGAATGTGACTCGGGTAGTGAGAGGGACCTGGTGAATTTTCTGGAGGTCTCTCTATGAATTCTAAGGTGTTGCCCCGAGTTATCAGTTGAAGGACCCATGGAGTCTGCCGAATCGCCTCCCACCCCGGTAGATGACTGGTGAATCTGCCCCTACTGGCTCCTCCGGAACTAGAGGCGAAGGGGGGCGGGCCGCGAGTCAAGAGGCGGAGGGAGGGTGGGGGAGCCCCGCCCCAGAACCTCTGAGACTTGGCTGGAGGGGTGGCAGTGGCTGGGGAAGCCCTGCGTTTGCCCTGATGCTTGGCGGGCTGGGACTTAAACTGACGTTACCGCTGCTGGCGACAAAAGGGCTGTCGCAGCTTAGTACTGGGATGACACATGGACTGGACTGAGTGTAGCGCTTTGCCGCTTTCCTGAAGCTCAGTCAAGAGGTCCTTAACGTCGCCCTCAAAGAGGACTGAGCCATGAAAGGGGCATTCAGATTCGAGGATTGTACATTCTGAGTGAATCCTGACACCCAAAACCAGGCATGCCTGCGAAGGCAAACTGCTGTGGTAGTGCTTCCAGCAGAGGCATCAACTGCATTGTATGTGGCATGCAGAATATGACGGCAGGCAATCTCTGCAGTCCTTACCGACTGCTCGATCTGGCCTTGGCCTCTGAGTCAGGCAAGGCCTCAAACTCCGACTTGAGTTGTCCCAAGAGTGCTTTCTGATAGCAGACCATGTGGGCAACATAATTCAGAACCCCTAGTGCCAAAGTGGAGGGCAGATAAACTTTGCATCTTAACGGGTCCAGCTGCCTCAACTCCTTATCCGGAGGAGGTGCTCATATGTGGGCCTGGAGGACTGGTCATGGAGTCGCATTTATCACAAAGGAATCAGCCTTAGGTTGGGTACCTAGATGGTCCTTGCCCTCTGAGGTATATTCTGTCTGCCTTCTTAGAGATGACGTTACAGATGACGGCTGTTGACAAATTGTTGAGGCAGGGTTGTTGTGAGGCCTGATCCACGGGGATCAAAGAGGCGCCAGCTCTGGGAGGTCAGGTACTCATCCAGCCGCCACACTGAGAGTCTTGTTCCTCAGTCTTCCACCCGTTGCCTCATGAATCTTCTTGAGGATTTCTGTGAAGGAAGTATCATCTGTGGGAGACTTTGGGTAGGTTCGTTCCTGGGGCACGGATTCATAGCCAGAGCCTGATGAAGAGGAAACTGGACTCAGAGTCTGATGACAGGCTAGCGTTCGGGGGGATGGGGCCAGATGATGGGGACCCTCCTTCTGAGGAACTACCTATTTCCATGCCCCTCCACAATAGAAGCAGCTACCACATGGCCAGAGGAGGAGGATGGCCGGGACTCCGCCGGGGGGGAGGAGTAGGCTGGGCTGGCGTAGAGGCCGTGACTGGCTGGCGACGGTCCAGTTCTGAGACCAGCTGAGCCTTGGTTCTGCTCCAACATGACTCAAAAAGAGCCTGATAGTCCACCTGCGTTGTGGGTTAACTGGTAGAGGAGGCTGATAGAGCGGGTGGTAACCCATCGAAGGAGGACCCGACGTCGGGTAACCAGGTGTATGATATGCAGGCGAAGGATAGCCCGGCATGTGAAACCTTGGCGTTGGGTACCCTGGTGTTGGATATCCTGGCATGGGATAATGCAGCGCGAGATAACCTGGCATCGGGTAGCCCGGAGGAGGAGGAGGACCTGACTGCGGTGTTGATGGACCCGACAGTGGAGCTGAAGGGCCCGAGGGTACGCCAGAAGGACCTGGTAAGATGGGGTCTGACTGTGGCCTTTCAGAAGGGAGGCCTGGCATCGGCCTGGATGGGCCAGCAGGTCCTTTCGGAGTCTCGGGAGGCACAGGGGGCCCAGATGGAGGGACCTGGAAGGTAAGGTTCAGGGGATCCCTTGGAAGACCAGGCATGGGATCTCCGGCCATGGAGTTTTGCACTTTCCTATCATTACGGCCAGCGGCGTCTGTCTGGGGAAGATCCGGAGGCTCTACCATGGGTGGAGAATGGCCCCAGGGGTGGGATGGGAGGGTGGAATTCCTCCCAGGGCAGCTGCAGCTTCGGGTAGCTGGCAGTGGTAGGAGATCAATGTCATACTCGAATCAGGGACTGACGCCTGCACCTGGGCTGGGTGGTTGCCGAGGCACCGTGGCAGACTTACCAGCCGACCACCGGCTTAGACCCGGGAGTTTTCAAGGGTCTAAGAGTGGGAGTTTCTCCAACTCCGGAGGCCCCGCTTGAACTGTGATCAGCTCAGGTGGGAGACCAAAGACTGTTCTATGGCAGGAGAAGCAGGTTTGACCGTAGGGGCACTCTCCTTGCTGGTAGAGAGCTGCTCTGCTGGCCATGGTCCCCAAGGAGAGACGCGCCTGGAAGAAGACCGATCCTGGTCCTCGATGCTTCTCTTTTCCTCTTGTTTTGCTTGTGGGAGTCCGACAACCCCACCCCCACCCAGAGAGGATGAAGCATTCCTCATCTGCTGCAGATCCTTCTCCATGTAAGCTAGTTTTTGTTTTAAAAGATGAGCTTCCAGGGCTTGCTGATGGCATTTCCATGTGGCCTGATGAAACTTTTGGCAGGCCTCACAGCCCTCAGTGTCATGATCAGGCCCCAGGCACAGGAGACACAAGTATGACGTCCTTCTCCGGATCTTCTTGCCACAGGAGCACTTGTTATGGTGAGCTTCGGAAGAGGTTGGAGAAGACATGCAATCTGATGACTGTTTTGATGAAAATACAAAAAAAAAAATAAACGAAATACTGATCAAAAATGGTGGCCGACTGTAGCAGCGTTCTGTGAGGTCCAACGTGCTCAGGTCAATGGCGGGAAAGAACTGGAG
This sequence comes from Neoceratodus forsteri, assembly GCA_016271365.2. Lineage (NCBI taxonomy): Eukaryota > Metazoa > Chordata > Ceratodontiformes > Ceratodontidae > Neoceratodus > Neoceratodus forsteri. Next base: position 1,748,605,788 of record CM057450.1, on the reverse strand, counting down.
GGTGGGCACAGGACCACCCACTATATAGCATTGGGCTGACGCCGGGTGGGCGGTTCCCACCAGACACTGCTAGCTAGTTTTTTGTGTGGTCCTAGCGCCTGGCGGCTCAGTCCTACCTGTTATTGCCTACCGCAAGAGCCCTCTCGAAGTAAGATCAGTAGATCTTCTAGGGAATCTCTTTAAGCAGGTCACACTTAAGGAATTTTGCCATCCAGCAGTCATATCCCAAAGAAGCTTTTTCTGCAGCAGTCTATTAGAGGTCGTCCAAACCGATGTCAGATTCTGACATCACATACCCTATAAAAGCATGGGCAGCTCTGCTCTGTTCTCTCAGTTCTTTCCCTAGCCAGAGGTCATGAGAGACAGGAGTCCCACCAGGAAACCGAGGAGAAAGGGGAGGTGCACAGCAAACTGAAAGTCTAGAGCAGCAGGACAACCAAGCTGTAGAGAGACAGAAAGAAAGAAAGAAAGAAAGGGGGATGGAGGGAGGGACGGCATGACCTGATGACAGAGATTTCCTCGAAAATCTTCATCTCGGAAATCCTTATACAGTGTGTACCGAAATGCAAAACTAGTTTTGGGGACAGAACTTTATCGATTTCGGTTCCCAGAACATGGGATTGAATATCCAAACAACTAAATGTGTCTATATTGTTACCTTTTTGAACATTTTAGATCATCTTTGGGTAGTTTATATAATAAGCATTGTAATTGCTACGGATAAATTGTGTTATTGTATTGTATTGTATTAACACTATGATTACTGTATTTTTATATTGTAATTTATGATGTTTGTAGATGTATGTAAGTATTGTATTTTGTCCCTGTTATGTTGATTGTTGGATACAATTGGAAAAGAGATAATTTTATCTCAATTTGTTATCCAATAAAGTTGAAGTTGAAAGATCTACTGTTACAGTAAGTTCTTACGTAACTGTTCTTCGGAGATACAGTATCTCTGTCATCAGGTCACACCTATGGAACGATTTCAAAGCAGTGCTATGCGCAAGGCAGTCTGGGTGACAGGAGGCTCAAGGCCTCAAGAAAGATGGCCTTGAAGCACAGCTAGGCCAAAGCCTTCCTTTCTCCAGAGACAATGTCAAGACTCAGTGCTTGGTGAAAGTGTGGACTGTACTCCAAGTGGCAGTGTGCAAATCTCGCTGCAGACACACCTCTGAAACAGGCAACAGAAGTCGCCATGCCCTGGTGGAATGGCTCTTAACCCGAGAAGAGCCTTACTGCACCTTCTCTGCCAGGGGCAAAAGAAACAAACAACTGAGAGGACTTCCTGCAGTCCCTCATATGGTGTGTATAGTAACACAAAATTCTATGCACATCCAATGTATGGAGCAATGCTTCCCTGGACTGACATGTTCTGGATAATAAAAAGGCAGGCAGATGGACTGATTTAGGGTAAACTCAGACACCACCTTAGGAAGAAAATTGCAGTTACGTAAGAACTTACCGTAACAGTAGATCTTCGAGAGAGGTTCCTGCAGTAGGTCTTCACATATAGGACTGCGCCCCCTGGTGTCAGGTTCCAGTGGCAAACTTATAGATAGCAATCATCAGCAGGGACCACCCCGGCCGTCAGGTGATGTGACGTCAGCCCGACTATAAATAGGGCGGTCCTGCACCTGCCTTCCAGTTCTTTTCCACCGGAGACCTAGAAAAAGGTAAGTTGAAAAAATTAAAAGTGAAGACTCCTAGAACCAGACTTCTTCTCTAGACCCAAGGGCTAGGCAAGATGAAAATGAAGGAAACATTCCAGGAGTAGGGGGAAGATGGATGAGAAACTAGACCTACTGCAGAAACCTCTCTCGAATATCTACTGTTACGGTAAGTTCTTACGTAACTGCAATATCTTACTTCGAGAGGGTTCCTGCAGTAGTTCTTCACATATAGGACTGAATACCAAGCAGTCCCAAAAGAAATAAAAATGGAAGTACATCCGGGAGGAGAAGTCGCCAACTGCTAGTTATGACAGGAGGCCTTACAAAACCACAAGATTGAAGCCAGTTGTGCACCTAGAGGCGAAGTCCAGACTGTAATGCTTATAGAAGGTGTGGACAGACATGGCCGCTGCACAAATTTCTACAGTGGACACATTCCTGAAAAAGGCAGTAGAAGTAGTGACACTCCTAGTGGAGTGACCCTTAACTGCCCCCGGAAGGGATTTTCCATGCTTTCAGTAGGTGAAGTGGATGCAGTTAGCCAACCACCTCGAAATGATCTGTTAGGAAATGGCCTTGCCCTGGCACTGGGGAGCAAAGGCCACGAAGAGTTGATTTGTCTTACGGACCTCTTTAGTCCGGTTAGTGTAATACCTCAGAATCCTGTGCACATCAAGAGTGTGCAGAAGATATTCCCTCCTGTTGGAATGTTGTGGATAATATACCGGCAGTTCGACACTCTGATTGAGAGTGGTTTCTGAGACTACCTTAGGGAGAAGCTAAGGGTTTGACTGAAGGACTACTCTGTCCTTATGTAAAATCAGATAGGGTTCCTTACAGATAAACACCTGAAGTTCCGAGACCCTTCGGGTAGAAGTGACTGCAACTAAAAACAGTCTTCCAGGAAAGGAAGCGCAAGTCACAGCTAGAGGCTGGTTCAAAAGGAGGCAAGGTCAGTTTTTCCAACATAAAATTCAGGTCCCAGGGGCGACATGGATTCCGAATTGGCGGTTTCAAGTGCAGGATGCCTTTTAAAAAAGTCTTAGCAACCTCCAGTTGAGCCAAAGGTTTTCCCTCCACCGGGAGGTGGTAGGCCAACACCGTAGAGAGATGGACCTTAATGGAAGAATAGCTATGGCCCGACTGATAATTGTGCGAGGTACTTCAACACCTGGGCAGCTGAACACGAAAGGGATCCCAGCTCTGGCTAGGGCCCAGATCGAAAATCATTTCCACTTCATGGCGTAGGTAGATCTAGTAGAAGGTTTTCTGGCTTCCACCAGGACATGAGCAACCTGTGTAAAAACCCCATAGCGAGAGGCCGCTATGTCCACAGGTGCCACGCCTGAAGGTGAAGAGACTGAAGGCTCGGGTGCACCAGGGTGTCCTGCTCCTGAGTCAGAAGGTTGTGGGATAATAGCAGGGGAACCGGAGGTTCTAGTGCCAGATACTGTAAAAGAGGGAACCAAATCTGGCGAGGCTAGAGGGGGCGATCAGAATCAAATGTGCCCCTTCCTCCTGAAGTTTCACCAGAACCTTCTGAATGAGGAAAAGCATAAATAAACCTCCCTGTCCAAGAGAGAGACGATGCGTTTGGCAAAAGCACTATGCCGGGGAGGCGAGCAAAGTTGGTAGTTTTGCGTTGAATAAGGAGGCTAACAGGTCTATCTCTGGTCGACCCCATCGAAGAAAGAGATCTTCGACTACCTCTAGCTTTAATTCCCACTTGTGAGCGCTGGCCACTGATTGACTGAGACTGTCCGCCAGGATGTTGCTTACACCTGGAATGTGGACTGCTGTCAGGAAAAGGCTGTGCTGAATCGCCCAGTACCAAACCCTCATGGCTTCTATGTAGAGAGGGTACGAGCGAGTTCCTCTGTTTGTTGATGTACCAGACAGTGGATATTTTGTCCGTCTGGACCAGAAGTGATCCCGGTAATAGAAGGGACTGGAATGCCTGGAGGGCGTACAGAACTGCTCTGGTCTCCAGAACGTTGATATGGAGCAGAAGTTCCCGGTCGGACCAAGATCCTTGAGTCTTGTGAGCCCTCAGATGGGCTCCCCAGCCCATGTCTGAGGTGTCCGTGGTAAGGATCTGGGTTGGGACAAGGGAATGGAAAGGGGCTCCCTGTGAAAGTTTTTTTTATTTATTTATTTTATTTAGCTTTTGTTGACCGGGTAAGTGCGCCAGACAAATCCTGCCTATTTTCAGGCACGACCCGGGGGGAGGGGGATACAGATGAATGCAACTAACCTTGAACCAGATTAAGCTGTTGGTGGTATTTTTAGTGAATGAGGGAAATTTGGCCAGGACACCGGGGAAATTCCCCTACTCTTTTCGATAAGTGCCATGGGATCTTTAACATCCACCTGAACTACCACCAATCCAGGCAGATGGGACCTCGGTTTAACATCTCATCCGAAAGACGGCACCTCAGAAATGCAGCACCCTCTCATGCTGCATTACAGTGTCAGTACTGGGATATTAACCCAAGTGCCAGATGTGGGAACTGAACCTACAGCCCTCTGATCTCCCGGCCTCAGAGGCGAGTGTGCTACCTACTGAGCCACTGACACTGCAGGTTGGAGAGATCTTGCCACCAGCAAAGATCTCTCTGTAGGCTGTTGGAGATCACGACCATCTGAGTCATGTTGTCCATCCTCTGATCCCACTGGACTCAAAGAGACCATTGGGTGACCGTCATGTGAAGTCTGGCCAAGGGAACTGTGGGAATCAATCCCAAAAGGCGAAGCACCGCATGTGCTGGAATCCACCGAGCCTGGGCCACAAGAGTGGCTTGAGAAACTAGGGTCTCTGCTAGGTCTGATGACAGAAAAGCCTTGCTCTGAACTGTGTCTAGTACTGCTCCAATAAATTGGAGCCATTAAGATGGTATTAGCTGGGACATGGGCAAATTGATCGTGATACCCAGAAGAGCTTAATAAGCTCAGAGTGAAAAGAAAGAGATTCTTTCCGCTGGTCGGAGAGGGTGCTGCGAGGAGCCAGTCGTCCAGGTATAGAATAATGAAATGCCCTGGTGGCGTAAGAAAAGCTGCAACCACTGCTAAACACTTGGTGTACATCTGAGGGGCCGAGAAAAGGCCAAAGGGGAGTGCTCGGAACTGAAAATGGTTCTCCTGAAGAGTAAAATGGAGGAAGCGGTGGTGGGCCAGGAGGATAGGGATATGCAGGTAGGCATCCTGCATGTCCAGGGAGCACAGCCAAGAATTTGTTTGAAGCAGGGGGAGAAGTCCCTGCATGGTCTGCATGCGAAACGTCTTGTACTCGACAAAGAGGTTGAGCATGCTGAGGTCCAGGATCGGTCTCAGATCGCCCGTCTTCTTTGGAACTAGGAAGAAGTGGGAGTAAACTCACCTGCCTAGCTGGTTTTGAGGGACGGGTTCTATGGCTGCTTTTGACAGGAGGGCCTGTATCTCCTGGAAGACTATGGGGATCTGATCCCTTGGATAAAAAGACCATCCCGGAGGATGAAGCGCAGGGATCTCGGAAAACTATCAAGTGACCTCGCGGGATAAGTTGAAGCACCCATGCTTCTGCAGTGAAGAACCTCCACCCCTCCAGATGGAGGCCGAACTTCCCTCCTACCGGTTCCTCCGAGACTGCTGGAGGCAGTGGAAGGAGGGGAAAGGAGTCAGGATGCCGAGGGGAGGGGAGCTTTTGCCCCTGAGGCTGGCTTGGGGAACTTGGCCTGGGGGTCTGGGCTCTCGAACCAGGGGTTCATCGTTTGCCCTGACGTTTACTCTGGTTTTTGTTCCATCTCCTTTGGCAATGAAAAGGCTGCTGCTTCTTCTGCCCCATCAAGTACATTGAACGTACGTCCCAAAGGGAGCGCCGCCTCCCACAGCCCGGTATTAATATCTTTGGCGTCACCGCCGAAAAGGACAGAACCCCTAAAAAGGGCATTCAGAAGGGAGGACTGGATGTCTGGTGCCAAACCTGCAATCTGAAGCCAGGAAAGGTGACGGATGCAGATCCCCGTGGCTGCTGCCCTAGCCACTGAGTCATACGTTGCACGCAAAGCATGATGACAGGAAGACTTTCCCACTCTGACTTTGTCCAGCAATTTATTATGGAGCAACTCATCCTGGACTTCCTGAAGATCCCTCTCCAGCTCAGAGAGAGAGGCCTTCTGAAATGCCATCATGAGTGAGACATAGTTGAGGGACCGGATGGTACAAGAGGAAGAAGAGTAAACCTTCCGGCCAAACTGGTCCAGCTGTCGAGAGTCCTTGTCGGGAGGTGAGGAACTTAAGTGCTTTGGTTGCGCTGACCGGTCATGGGCGGCAGTGATCACCATAGAGTCAGCTTTGGGATGAGTCGAGAGATGTTGAATCCCTTCCGGGGGATAGTAGGTATGATCTGCCTTTCTGGAGACAGCTGGGATAGAAGTTGGCTGCTGCCAGATAGTAGTCACCAGATCCTCATGAAGACCCATCCAGGGGGGATGGGTAGGGGGTCCGTGGTGGCTAAATCCAAGTGTTCCGCCAGCCTTTTACATTGGGGGTCCACTTCCTTGGAAGGCCAGCCTCCTGCTGCCTGGATAGTTCACAAAAGGTCCCCAAAGGAAGGATCCTCTGGAGGAGATTTTGGGGATTCTTTGGGTGGTACCTCAACTGGGGACCTAGGGTCCGAAGGCTCATAATCAGAGTCCATGTCAGAAGGCTCACAACCACTGGGGATGAAAGGGTCTTCCCCAGACGAGCCTACAGGTAACGCACCCGCTGCCTTGCCGGAGGGTATCGGTTGGGGAGGAACCCCCAGAAGAGGGATGTCTCCCACAGACTGCCTAAGCTCCGTAATGAGCTGGGTCCTGCCACCATGTGGGGATCGTCTCCCGATCTGGCACTGGAGGAGGAGGAGACTGGTACCCCGGGTTTTGCCAAGAAGGGTATTGAAACCCTGGCAATCCAGGAGAATAGCCATAAGGGTTATATCCCGGGCTATACCCAGGGTATCCCGGCGTCGGAGGCACATGGCTTGGCGTCGGGTACTGTGGAGCCGACGGCGGGCTGCCCGCTAGTAGTGCCTGGGGGTCTGGCTGTGGAAGACTGCCAGGAGAGTCGATTGGACCTACCGGGAGGTGCCCATAGGACCACTGGGTGGCGTGGGATCAGGAGGCCCCGAAGGTCGAGGGGAGGGGCTCCATATCAGGATCCTTAGCCAGTGATGGAGTCTTGTCCGGAGGCAGCCACAGACCTGGCGGAGCGGAAGTTCCAGAAGGGACTCCAACGAAAGGTCGAACAATGATCCTGTCGACAGGGACAGAGCAGGATCAGGTGGCGAATCCCTGGGGTGTAGGACCTGAAGGGATGCAGAGTCTCTCGAGAGCACACTCTGGCTGATGTCGGGGGCCTCGCGAGAGATCAACAGGTGAAAGGAGTCCGTGCGGGTGACGGAGGATCCGCCGTCCCGACTGATCGGACCTAACCGGGCTAGTGGCAGCGAGAGCAGCTGCTAGACTTATCGGTCAAAGCCGTGTCCCTGTCGACAGGGTCGGGGAGACTTACCGGCAGTGCTTGGAGGAGACACCACTGAGACCTCGAGAGAGGCTACCCCCAACTGCTCGCTCACCTCAACAGGAGGGGGAGAAGGTGCTCGGCCCAAAGAGGCGGACGGGGCACGAGCAGGAGTACTCACAGTTTTAGTAGCAGGCCTCCCACGTGGTGACGGACTCCTGTCCCGGTGTTTCTCCTTGCTCTTCTTCTTTCTGGGGGCCGGTGACAATGACCTTTCCTCAATTCCTGGAGCTCCTTTTCCATCGAGCCAGCCAGCGGGTAAGGAGGGCCTCAGCGGTTCGTTGGCGCCTGGTCTGTGGCTTGGCTGAAGGCCTGGCAGATGGCACACCATCCCAGTAGTGCTTAGCCCAAGCACAAGAGGCAGCGGGAATGGTTGTCCCTCATGTGGGATTTGGGCTCCGCACTTCAAGCACTTCCTCTTGACTCGAGTCAATATACAATCGGGTCGAAAATTGAAGAAAACATTTTTGAGGGATGAGAAAAAACTTCAATTGACGCTCGGGCATTAGATCACTGTTCTATCTTGTGAGCCGAATGAACTGCGGTGACAGCGGGAAAGAACTGATAGGGCGGGCACGGGTCCGCCCCTTTTATAGTCGGGCTGACGTCACATCACCTGATATTGGGGGCGGTCCCTTCTGATGATTGCTATCTACAAGTTTGCCGCTGAAATATGACGCCAGGGGGCGCAGTCCTATATGTGAAGACCTACTGTAGGAACCCTCTCAAAGTAAGAACTTAGGGTTAGTATGCAAAGAGATCCTGTCTTTGTGGAAAATCAAATAAGGTTGCTCACACGATAGCCTGTATTCTTCGAGCAGAAGTAATGGCAACTAAAAACAACGCTTTCCATGACAGAAAGCATAGCTCACAAGACACGCCTGACTCAAAAGGAGGCAGAGTCAGCTTCTCCTAAACAAAACTCAGATTCCAAGCCAGAACCGGTTACAGATAGGAGGCTTCAAGTGGAGAATGCCTCTCAGAAAAGTATAGGCCACATCCAGCTGTGCCACCATCGACCCTCAATGGAGCACGTGAAAGGCTGATATGGCCAACATGCACTTTAAGGGAGGAGTATTTGAGACCTATCAAGCAGAAACGTGGCAGTTTTGCATTGAGTAGTGACGTAAAAGGTCCAACTCTGGACAACCCCACCTTTGAACAGGTCTTCACGATCGAGGACAGCACCTCCACTTGTGCGAGGTGTCTGCCAAGGCATTTGGGTGCCTGGCACATGGACGGCTGACAGTTCTAGCCTGTGATCTACAGCCCAGTGCCAGACCTTCACTACTTCCCGGCACAGAGGGTAGGAATCAGTCCCCCCCTGTTGATGTAACAGACCACACCGAGATTGTCCGACTGCACAGAGGGCCAGGAGAGAGATGGTTCTGGAAGGCCTGCAAGGCATACAGAACTGCCCTCATTTCTAAAACGTTTATGTGGCAGTGAGTCTCCCAGTGGGACCAGAGCTCCTGGGTCTGATAAGGACCTAGATGGGCTCCCTAACCCAGACTTGAAGCATCCATGGTGAGGAGTGGTGATAAGAAAGGGAACCCCTTTTAATAGATTGGCTGGGTCCATCCACCAGTGAAGCACCAGCTGATCTAGATTGTCTGATTGCTGATCTCACTGAACCCTAAGGGTCCACTGCGGAATCCTTATGTGCAACCTGGCCAGAAGGACCATAACAATGGCTGTGGCCATGAGGCCTACTAGCATGAGGAAAGTCCGGGCTAGAACACGCCGGCTCTGAGCCACCTCCTGGGCCTGGGCAATAAGGCAGTCTGCCCCGTCTTGAGTAAGGAAGGCCTTGCTCTGAGTAGAGTCCAGGACTGCCTCTATGTACTGCAGAATGCTGAGAAGGGTCAGCACAGACTTGGTTGACTGGCAGTGATGCCCAAGGACTGGAATAACTGCAGGGTGCATTCTATGTAAAACAATAGAGCTCATAGACTAAACTTTCAGTAACCAGTTGTCCAGATATGGGAACACATAAGAGCCTTTGTGCCAAAGCTAAGCACTTGGTAAATACCTGTGACACAGAGGAAGAGCCAAAGGGCAACACCATGAACTGGTAATGCCCCCCTGAACAGGAACCACAGGTACGCCTGTGAGGGGTGCAAACCATGGTATGTAGGTAGGCATCTTGGTATATTGTTAGAGCATAGCCAGTTGCCCTGCTTGGAGCAGAGGAAGAAGGCCAAAAGTGACTATCTGGAACTTTTGAACTGGAAAAAAGGTTAGCTCTTTGAGGTCTAGAATGGGCTTCAAGTCCCCTTTCTCTTGGGAACTGGAAGAACCTAGAGTAGAACCCCTTATTCCTTTGCTGCCTGGGCACTGGTTCTATGGCCTGTTTGCACAGCAATGTGAGAACCTCCTGCCTGAGCTCCTCTGTGTGATCTGGAGGGTAGAGTATGGGGACTGGAAGAACATCTGAAGGCTGCTCTAAAAGCTCTACAGCATGGCCCTGTTCAATTATCTGCAGGATCTAAGCATCTGCTGTGATGGTTTTCCATTGACACAGACAAAGGGAGAACCAACCTCCAACCACCACCTCCAGACTTGGGGAAGGTGGAAGGGGGGGATCTATCAAGGAGTCAGGCAGAGGTTGAACTGGCTGCTGGGGCTGGACCTACTCCTCTGGACTGCTAGGCAGAGGGACCAGAGGTGGAAGAGGGGGGCAGGCAAGGTGGAGCTGGCCCTGTGCTTACCCTGAAGCTTGGCTCTAGGTCCTCACTTATGAGAGACCTTATGAAGGGAAGATCTCAGCCTACTGTACAGTACTTCTGGGCTGGGTATGGTACAGGGAGTGGACAGACCAAATAGCCCTGCCAGAAGCCTGCAGTTCATTGATAATATCCTGCACATCCAGACCAAAATGCTTGTGACCCACAAACAGGGCATTCAGCACCTTTTGCCAGACATCATTCACAAAGCTAGAGACCCTAAACCAGAAGTGCCTTTTGAGGCAAATGCCAGAGGCAGCTGGCCTGGCTGTAGTATCAGCCATATCATAGGTGGCATTGAGGAGATATTTACTGACCTCTTCTGAGGCTGGATTTACCTTAAGAAGCTCCTGTTTCTGTGAACCCTCAGGGAGGACCTGTGCAGCCGACTTGCCCTTCCTCTGGTACTTAATCAGATTAGCCAAATAATTGGTAATCTGAAGGCCGAGGGTGGCAGAGGCAAACGTCTGCTTGCCCCAGAGGTCCAATCTCTTGAACTCATAGCCAGGAGGCAGGGAACTAAGGTGCTTAGGGGCCTTAGTTCTGTCATGAGCAGTCTTGATAACCACTGAGTCGATTTCAGGTTGTGCCACATAGAAGGGAAACCCCTGAGGTGCCTGATGGAGCTTGTTGGCCTTCCTGGGCATGGCTGGTACCATGTTGGGCCTGTGCCAGGCCGCTGTGGCAGCATCATTCAGGGCTGGCAGCAGAGGAGGAATAACCTTGGGTGGAGACTCGGGGATCTCCAGGAAATCCACCAGATTCCTCCTAGTTTCATCCTCTTTCTCAGTTTGGAATCCCATCGCGGAGGAGAGCTGCTTCATAATGTCGATTAAGGAGGGGTCCTATGGGGGACCTGAGAGTGTGTTGACAGACTCTCACTCCCAGGAGAGACTGTCTTCCTCCTCATCCTCTTCCTCAGGGAGGATGAGTTCAGGATAGTATTCCTCTTGAAGTCAGTCTGCTCTAGCAGGAGCAAACGAACAAGACCAACAGCTCTCTGAGGGCGAGCACGAGGCTCTAACTGGCATCGGCGACCAAACAGCAGCCAACAGTGCAGATGATGACGCCTGGGCCGTGGAACTAGCTGTTGAATGAGAGATGAGGTAATAGAGGTAACTATAAGATTAAGGTAGACGGCAGGAATAGGAATCCTCGTCGACACAGGAGTCGACGGAGGGGGCACGCAGCCCTGGTCCTGAGACAACCGCTAACTGGAATGGTAGCGGTTAGGCCCAGTGCCAGCAGACCTTGAGGCCTGAGAGATCTCAACAGCGGAGCAGAGGCAGATGATCAGGAGGTCAAAGGCCCCTCCCCAGCCCTATGATGGCTGGGAGACAAATTCACCGTGGGGGCCTGGTTGGAGCGGAGGCCTGCACGGGGCGAGGTGTCTGCGCTGAAGCAGTTGACAGGGTGATCCCAGGAGATAAAGAAGAATCCAGCGGGGACCAGGATTGCTGACGGGGGAGCGGTCTTTAGGCCGCTCCTTGTCCCACTGAGAATGTTTCCCGGAGGATTTGTCCTGGGCTTGGTGGCCTGAGAGCCTGAAGAAGATGCTGGTGACTGGGCGGCAGGCTCTGGAGGACCCCTGCTCTCTGCTGGCTGCCTGTTGCTCCACAAGGAACTTCTGCAGGCCTTTCTTGCGTCGGCACTGGGGCGGTGATGTTGAACTTCTGGCAGGACTTGCAGGTGAGGACATTGTGGCTGGGCCCAAGACAGCAGACAGAGTTCATGTTCATCGGTGGAGGAGATCTTTCCACAGTGACAGCGACAGAAAAGAGCTGATGAAGAAGTAGTTCTTGACATACAAAGCACAAAATAATCACTTTAATCTAAAGTGATTCAAAGGTAAGTAAAAGAAAAAAGGGGTTAGAAAAAATGGCAGCCGAGCAGAATTAACCAAGCTTCTGCGGAGTCTGTGCATGAATGGTTGACAGTGGGAAAGAACTGAGGAGGGAACATGTGAAGGGCTACAGCCCAGCCCTGGTCTTGGACCTGTTTGACCGTGGTCTGAAGGTCTGCAGGCAGATGAGGAAGCACCCCATCTAAGGTGCCCAGTAGGGCATGGGAGATGTGGGCCATGAGGAGGACTGAGCTTGCCTGGTGGAGGCCAAGCGAGGAGGCAGCATAGACCTTTTTAGCCGTGTGGTTCAACTTCTTGGACTCCTTATCAGGCAGCTTGTCAACATCCTTGGTGTTGCCGGAGCGCCGGAACACAGAGTCAGCCACCAACCCCTCGGCTGAGGAGTGCTCTGTGAATCCTAAAAGGGATCCGGTGGGCACCGCATACTTGTGGGCCATCCGGGCAGAAGGTGCAGAGCAGGAAGCAGGATGCTACCAGAGCGCCAGGGCAGGGCCAAGAATGGCTTCTGCCACTGGGAAAGCCTCCATCAGAGAGTCTCCACGAGGATCTTGGTCAAAGGCACAGTCCATTTCTGGACAGGCTCTGTCTTCATACCAGTTGACTTAGAGATCAAACAGAGGAGGCCCATGAAGAGAATGGACCTTCATCCATCGAGATCCCCATGGACTCCACATCGACTGGATGGGACTGCAGAGGAACCCTCAGACTCTGATGAGTCATCAAGAGCAGTCGACTGCGGAGTTCCACTGACTCTCCTTGGATGGTCAGGGGTGACGATGACCAACAAATGATGGGAAAGTCCCTTGGCCGGCCGAGACTCCTTAGTCGGAGCACCGACCATCAGCTATTTGGGTGGTAATTAGACCACAATTGGTAGAGAAGCTGGAGTTGGCCGAGTCAGGACTGGCTTAATCGGTTCCATCGGTGGAGTAATGTCAGCCTTTCGGGCAACAGCCAAATGATGGCCAGCATAGAAACCGGGGTTGGTTTGGCACCAGTAAAAACCAGCTGTTGCCACATCAAGTCTTCATTGCATCAATGCAACTTGCGCTGAAGCCTCTTCTCACCCAAGGAGGACGAAGAATAGCAGCGCTGCTGCTTCCCATGATGCTAAGAGCAGGAGCGCCGATGACGATGGGGACCGGCTTGACTCTCGGGAAGAATACCGAGACCTCGACTGCCGGTGGGACCGGTGGAGGGTCTTGAAGGGAGTCTGTGATTGCCAAGTTTCCTCCTCCTGGTCAGAGACCAGAGGCAGCGGGACAGTGGACTGATCCATCCCTCCAACGGTCTGCGTCAGGACCAGGGTCCAAGACAAGGAAGTATTGGCCCCTTTGGTCGAAAACTGATTGGTTGCCTCAAGAAAAATCTCAGCTGGGGCTTCGACCAGCATCTCTGCCAAAAGACCCGACGGGGTTACTGGAGTCAGCAGCTGGCGTCAAGGATCGTGACCAAAGTCAAATCCGAAAAGCATGGGAATCTGAAGCCCTCTACTGAGAGCACTCCCAATCGATGATGAGTCTTTTCTTTCTTAGACTCTTTTTCACATTTAGATTTGCCGGTGGGTCCCTGACCAAATGTTGGCAGGGACTGGCACAATTCCTTGAAGGAGCCCGTAAATATTGAGCCCGGCTGAAGCGGCATGAAGGCAGAAGCTGGGAGGAATGGGCCGCCTCCTCTTCGAAGGCTGCAAGCTGTTCAGCACACCCCGCAGCCGTGGAGACCACCCAAAGGGCATCCTTGTGTTTGATGGGCGGGTTCCGTTGTGCCAGCGGCCCAGTTTCAGGTGGGCGAGACGGTTCTTCAAGATGGTAGAATGAAATGAGTGACAAAAGTCGTAGGTCTGGTGATCGTGGTCATGCCCCAGACAGTAGATATAGGTGGTGTGTGGGTCGATCCTGGACATCATCTTCTTGCAAGGGCACAGGCAGAACCTGGGAGTGGACTGCTGACCATTGCAATTTGCGATCGAAGATCGAGTAGAAGACGAAACTCATGAGAGTTGGTTTGGAAGTAATTCCAAAGAATTTAAGCGCTAGGACCTACTCAATGCGGGAGCGGTAAGGAAGGAACCTGCTTCTTCCAGCGGAAAGGAAGATCTGGTGTCCTGGGATGGAGCCGAGGGAGTTACCACCTGGGTGGGTGGGAGAAGCCAGCTTGAAGACTTTCCAGCACATCTTAAAGGGAAAGGACATTGCCAGTTAGTGTGGATAGAACATCATATCCACGTCTCTAGAAGCAGTTTTTCTTAAATTCAGTCTATATCCTAAAGAATAAAACTTTGGTCTGAGTTAACACAGCTGCTATGCGCTTTAAGAGTGCCAGAGGGTAGCTAAAGTGATTTTCTGAGTTTTGCCATAGCAAATGGGATTAGGAACCTGTAAGAGTTGTGATTCAATCTCCTTGCAGTCAAACCGCAATAACAAATGCTGTTTTCCATGAGAAAACTGCTTTTATTTCTGTGCTCTGCTTCATTTGCTTAACCCGCCCCTTTTTTTCTCAGTGCTGCAACCCCTAACTGTGACATCATGCAAGGGAAACAAAGTTTCTAAGCACTGTTGTGAAACAGAGACCTTAGGGTTACTACCTGCCCTGATTTTTGCAGGACAGCCCTGGTTTGGGCAGCTGTGTCCTGAAAAAAAAAAAGAACACATGAAAATATTGCATGTCCTGACCTTATAGTAGAAAAAACAATATTGTCTAACTTTCTTCTAAATGTTGCAGAAAATATACTACCTTAACTAAAATGCCTTAAAATGATAGGAAACAATGGAAACAACCAAAAAACTACATCACTTACCCTTAATTCTGATTATTTTGAGAAAACAGGTTTGTTGCATTGGTCAGTGTTACATATTGTCCTGTAAAAAACTTGTAACATGGGGCAAGAAACACAGACATCCAATTGGTGCAATGTCACCCCGTGACTGTTCGTTAATGACTGTTAACAAACGGCATGGTGAGAAGTCGGGGCGACATAATCTCTCTCTCTCTAGCAGTGCGGGACTTATTTAGTACTTATCAGTACATGTAGCTTATGTCTGCCATTGACATTTGAGTAAGCTAGAGCTGTGAATTGTACTAAAGATGCAGCCAAAACTATACTTGTAAGCGGCAGGAAGGTAATATTTGGGAAACCCACTCACATGCCCAGTGGAACTCTATTGAGCTGCACAGTTCCTACCCCTGTCATTCCCGATCGCGGAGAAGACCTATAGTGTTAGTCCCTGTTGTACCCGTTCCTGGAGAGAGCAAGGAGCGAGTGACTCAGCTGCAACTGTCAGATAGCGAGCACTTGGGAGAGAACCTGGTATTGTATCTCAGGCATCCAGAGCTGGAAAAGCAGTTTACGACTGTCTCCTTTGTTCCTCAGAGCGACTGCGACAGGGACAGACAGCATTTTCCACTGTGCAGTCTGGCGAGAGAATGAGAGCACTTTCCCCGGAGATACTCCCCCCGATCAGTGCTTGCATTATGTTGAGCAGAAGGCAGTGACAGCGGGTGACGATATGTAGGGATGCGAGAGCTGCCACCGCTGTCAGGTGTGTGAGAGACAGAACACCCTGGGCATGGAGACAGAATGGGGATCCTACACAGATGTAGTCAGCTTGCTAACTTCGTCGAGAGACAGAGAGAGAAGAAAAATTACTCACCTTAGTAATGTTGTTTCTTCTATTGGAGTTTCTTCTATTGCTACTGTTACGGTAAGTTCTTACGTAACTGCAATTTTCTTCCTAAGATGGTGTCTGAGTTTACCCTAAATCAGTCCATCTGCCTGCCTTTATTATCCAGAACATGTCAGTCCAGGGAAGCATTGCTCCATACATTGGATGTGCATAGAATTTTGTGTTACTATACACACCATATGAGGGACTGCAGGAAGTCCTCTCAGTTGTTTGTTTCTTTTGCCCCTGGCAGAGAAGGTGCAGTAAGGCTCTTCTCGGGAAGAGGGCCATTCCACCAGGGGCATGGCGACTTCTGTTGCCTGTTTCAGAGGTGTGTCTGCAGCCGAGATTTGCACACTGCCACTTGGAGTACTGTCCACACTTTCACCAAGCACTAGAGTCTGGACATTGTCTCCAGAAGAAAGGAAGGCTTTGGCCTAGCTGTGCTTCAAGGCCATCTTTCTTAGGCCTTGAGCCTCCTGTCACCCAGACTGCCTTGCGCATAGCACTGCTTTGAAATCGTTCCATAGGTGTGACCTGATGACAGAGATACTGTATCTTCGAAGAACAGTTACGTAAGAACTTACTGTAACAGTAGATCTTTCAACTTCAACTTTATTGGATAACAAATTGAGATAAAATTATCTCTTTTCCAATTGTATCCAACAATCAACATAACAGGGACAAAATACAATACTTACATACATCTACAAACATCATAAATTACAATATAAAAATACAGTAATCATAGTGTCAATACAATACAATACAATAACACAATTTATCCATAGCAATTACAATGCTTATTATATAAGCTACCCAGAGATGATCTAAAATGTTCAAAAGGTAACAATATAGACACATTTAGTTGTTTGGATATTCAATCCCATGTTCTGGGAACCGAAATCGATAAAGTTCTGTCCCCAAAACTAGTTTTGCATTTCGGTACATACTGTATAAGGATGTCCGAGACGAAGATTTTCGAGGAAATCTCTGTCATCAGGTCATGCCGTCCCTCCCTCCATCCCCCTTTCTTTCTTTCTGTCTCTCTACAGCTTGGTTGTCCTGCTATTCAGACTTTCTGTTTGCTGTGCACCTCCCCTTTCTCCTTGGTTTCCTGGTGGGACTCCTGTCTCTCATGACCTCTGGCTAGGGAAAGAACTGAGAGAACAGAGCAGGGCTGCCCATGCTTTTATAGGGTATGTGATGTCAGAGTCTGACATCGGTTTGGACGACCTCTAATAGACTGCTGCAGAAAAAGCTTCTTTGGGATATGACCGCTGGATGGCAAAATTCCTTAAGTGTGACCTGCTAAAGAGATTCCCTAGAAGATCTACTGATCTTACTTCAAGAGGGCTCTTGTGGTAGGCAATAACAGGTAGGACTGAGCCGCCAGGCGCTAGGACCACACAAAAAACTCTAGCTAGCAGTGTCTGGTGGGAACCGCCCACCCGGCGTCAGCCCAATGCTATATAGTGGGCGGTCCTGTGCCCACCCTCCAGTTCTTTCCCGCCATTGACCTGAGCACGTTGGACCTCACGGAATGCTGCTACAGTCGGCCACCATTTTGATCAGTATTCGTTTATTTTTTTTCTTGTATTTTCATCAAAAGCGGTCATCAGATTGCATGTCTTCTCCAACCTTTTCGAAGCTCACCATAACAAGTGCTCCTGTGGCAAGAAGATCCGGAGAAGGGACGGTCATACGTGTCTCCTGTGCCTGGGGCCTGATCATGACACTGAGGGCTGTGAGGCCTGCCAAAGTTTCATCAGGCCACATGGAAATGCCATCAGCAAGCCCTGGAAGCTCATCTTTTAAAACAAAACTAGCTTACATGGAGAAGGATCTGCAGCAGATGAGGAATGCTTCATCCTCTCTGGGTGGGGGTTGTCGGACTCCCACAAGCAAAACAAGAGGGAAAAGGAGAAGCATCAGGACCAGGATCGGTCTTCTTCCAGGCCGCGGCTCTCCTTGGGGACCATGGCCAACGAGCAGCTCTCTACCAGCAAGGAGAGTGCCCCTACGGCCAAACCTGCTTCTCCTGCCATAGAACAGTCTTTGGTCTCCCACCTGAGCTGATCACAGTTCAAACGGGGGCCTCCGGGGATTTGGAGGAAACTCCCACTCTTAGACCCTTGAAAACTCCCGGGTCTAAGCCGAGTGGTCGGCTGGTAAGTCTGCCACCGGTGCCTCCGGCAACCACCCAGCCCAGGTGCAGACGTCAGTCCCTGATTCGGGGTATGACATTGATCTTCCCTACCACTGCCAGCTACCGCGAAAGCTGCAGCTGCCCTGGGAGGAATTCCACCCTCCCATCCCACTCGGGGCCATTCTCCACCCATGGTAGAGCCTCCGGATCTTCCCCCAGACCAGACGCCCGCTGGCCGTAATGATAGGAAAGTGCCAAAACTCCGTGGCCGGAGATTCCCATGCCTGGTCTTCCAGGGGATCCCCTGAACCTTACCTTCCAGGTCCCTCCGTCTGGGCCCCCTGTGCCTCCCGAGACTCCGAAAGGACCTGCTGGCACATCCAGACTGATGCCAGGCCTCCCTTCTGAAAGGCCACAGTCAGACCCCATCTTACCAGGTCCTTCTGGAGTACCCTCGGGCCCTTCAGCTCCACTGTCGGGTCCATCAGCACCGCAGTCAGGTCCTCCTCCTCCTCCGGGCTACCCGACGCCAGGTTATCTCGCGCTGCATTATCCACGCTGGGATATCCAACACCAGGGTACCCAGCGCGGTATCACATGCTGGGCTATCCTTCACCTGCATATCATACACCTGGCTACCCGATGCGGGTCCTCCTTCGATGGGTTACCACCGCTCTATCAGCCTCCTCTACCAGTTAACCCTAAGCACGGGTGGACTATCAGGCTCTTTTTGAGTCATGTTGGAGCAGAACCAAGGCTCAGCTGGTCTCAGAACTGGACCGTCGCCAGCCTGTCACGGACTCTGACACACCAGCCCAGCCTACTCCTCCCGGTGAGTCCCAGCCATCCTCCTCCTCTGGCCATGTGGTAGCTGCTTTCATTGTGGGCGGCATGGAATAGGTAGTTCCTCAGAAGGAGGTTCCCCATCATCTGGCCCCATCCCCCCGAACGCTAGCCTGTCATCAGACTCTGAGTCCAGTTTCCTCTTCATCAGGCTCTGGCTATGAATCCATGCCCCAGGAATGAACCTACTCCAAAGTCTCCCACAGATGATACTTCCTTCACAGAAATCCTCAAGAAGATTCATGAGGCAAACGGGTGGAAGACTGAGGAACAAGACTCTCAGTGTAGGCGGCTGGATGAGTACCTCGACATCCCAGAGCTGACGCCTCTTTTGATCCCCCCGTGGATCAGGCCTCACAACAACCCTGCCTCAACAATTTGTCAACAGCCGTCATCTGTAACCGCCATCTCCAAGAAGGCAGACAGAATATACCTCAGAGGGCAAGGACCATCTAGGTACCCAACCTAAGGCTGATTCCTTGGTGATAAATGCGACCCATGACCAGTCCTCCAGGCCCAAGCACATGAGCACCTCCCCTCCGGATAAGGAGTTGAGGCAGCTGGACCAGTTAAGATGCAAAGTTTATTCGTCCTCCACTTTGGCACTAGGGGCTCTGAATTATGTTGCCCACATGGTCTGCTATCAGAAAGCACTCTTGGGACAACTCAAGTCGGAGTTTGAGGCCTTGCCTGACTCAGAGGCCAAGACAAGATCGAGCAGTCGGTAAGGACTGCAGAGTTGCCTCGGCATATTCTGCATGCCACATACGATGCAGTTGATGCCTCTGCTGGAAGCACTACCACAGCAGTTTGCCTTCCAGGCATGCCTGGTTTTGGGTGTCAGGATTCACTCAGAATGTACAATCCTCGAATCTGAATGCCCCTTTCATGGCTCAGTCCTCTTTGGGGGCGATGTTAAGGACCTCTTGACTGAGCTTCAGGAAAGCGCCAAAGCGCTACACTCAGTCCAGTCCATGTGTCATCCCAGTACCAAGCTGCAACGTCAGTTTAAGTCCCAGCCTGCCAAGCATCAGGGCAAACGCAGGGCTTCCCCAGCCACTGCCACCACTCCAGCCAAGTCTCAGAGGGCTTTTGGGGCGGGGCTCCCCCACCCTCCCTCCGCCTCTTGACTCACGGCCGGCCCCCCTTCGCCTCTAGTTCCGGAGGAGCCAGTAGGGGGCAGATTCGCCAGTCATCTACCAGGGTGGGAGGCGATTACGGCAGACTCCATGGGTTCTTCAACTGATAACTCGGGGCAACACCCTAGAATTCATAGAGAGACCTCCAGAAAATCCACCAGGTCACTCTCACTACCCGAAAGGTCACATTCCTCTCATCAGAGAGGCGATTAAAGCTCTGCAAAGTCCACATAGCAGCCCGTTCCTCAGAGCCAACTGGGAAGGGATACTCTCCACTTCCTTCTAGTGCCCAAAAGACAGGCGACCTTTGGCCCATACTGGACCTCAGCAAGTTCAGTCTGTATGTAGAGTACAAGAGATTTTGCATGCTGATCCTTCCGGGCCTACTTCCCCTACTGCAACAGGGACACTGGCTCAGCACCCTGGACATGCAGGATGCTTACCTGCATATACCCATCTTTCCAACCCACTGCCACTTCCTCAGGTTTGCCTTCCAAGGGAGCACTTTCAGTTCAAGGCCCTCCCTTGGCCTCTCCTCGGCACCCTGGGTGTTTACCAAGTGCCTAGCGGTGGTGGGGTGGCTTTGTGGTGCCAGAGTCTGTGTCCCCGTATCTGGACGACTGGCTTCTTATGGTTCCCTCGGACAGCCTGGAAGCCTCTCTGTCAGCTACCCAGGATCTGTTCTGTCAGGTGGAGATTACAGTGAACTACCCCAAGCCTCCAGTTTATTGGGGCAGTGCTGGATACAGCCCAGGTTCAGGCTTTCCTTCCCTTAAACAGGGCAGAATCCTTGCAGCAGCAGGCCAGGTTAGTGGCCTCCAGATGCTGGTCTACGGCCAGGTTGGTTCTGCGCCTCCTAGTTCTTATGGCAGCGGCCATCCCCACTGTCTCTCTAGCCAGGCTCCACATGCGAATTACGCAGTGGATGCTCAGAGTCCAGTGGGACCAGAGGTCGGATGACCTGGATCACAGGGTACTGATATCTGGCACCATGCAGTAGGATCTCTTCTGGTGGCAGGACCTGGACAACCTCTGCAGAGGGGTACCTTTTTGGTATCCCCCTCCAACCCAGATCTTGACCATGGGCGCTACCGGTCAGGGCTGGGGTGCCACATGAAGATCACAAACCCAGGAATCCTGGTCTCAGTGGGAGCTCTCTGCACATCAACATGCTGGAGATGCGTAGTGCTTTATGCCCTTCAGGCCTTTCAGCCTCTCCTTCTCCCAGGTCCACTCCTAGTCCAGTTGGACAATATGTGTGTGGTCTGGTATCTCAACAAGCAGGGAGGCACACGATCATACCCTCTGTGCAAGGAGGCGATGCATGCTTGGAATTGGACAGTCCAGCACCAGCTTCAGCTCATAGCAGTGCACATTTCAGGCATCCAAAACATTCTAGCGGACAGTCTCCGCCGCACTTGGGCCCGGGCACACGAGTGGGAACTAAAATAGTCAGTGATCGAAGACATCTTCGACCTCTGGGATTGCCCAGATCTAGATCTGTTTGTCTCCCCATACAAAACAAAACTATCCAATTTCTGCTCGCTCGTTCCCGAGCCTGGTGTTTTCTGGTGAGACGCACTGTCTCTTTGCTGGACAGGGAGGTTTTCATATGCCTTCCCTTCCTTCCAGCTGATACAGGGAGTTCTTCTCAAGCTACAGGCAGAAGTGGCTCATCTGATTCTGATCGCTCCTTACTGGCCTCACCAGATATGGTTCCCTCTGCTCCAACAGTTGGCGGTGGAGTCCCCGTGCCTCTACCCATCTGCCAGGACCTTCTGACCCAAGAGCAGGGCAAGTTGGTTCACCCAGGCCTTAAGTCCCTTCACGTGTGGCACCTTCTAACGTAGCAATTTCACCCACAGGGTCTCTTCCAGAGTTGTTCAGGTCCTCGTGGAGGCCAGAAAGCCATCCACGAGGAACTACACACACCATGAAGTAGAAAGGTTCTCTATTGGGCTGCCTCCAAGGGGTGGGACCACTTTTCATGCCCTGTTCCTCAGGTTCTGGAGTATCTTTCACCTCTCCAACCACAAGCTCAGCTATTTGTCGCTGAAGGTCCGTTTGTCTGCCATATCTGCTTACCACACCCCAGTGGAAGGCAAGGCTTTAGCTCAGTTGGAGGTTTCTGTACCTTTTAAAGGATTCTCCACTTGAAGCCCCGGTCAGAACCCGATTCCCCGTGGGATCTGAACTTTGTTCTTGAGAAACTCATTTTGCCTCCCTTAGAACCCGCCGCGAGTTGTGACCTGCGCTACTTGTCTTGGAAAGCGCTATTTTTAGTTGCCATTACTTCTGCTCGAAGAATTCCAGCTTCAGGCCCTGATGTGTAAGGAGCCTTATTTAAATTTTCACAGAGACTGGGTGGCTCTGGGTACTAATCCTAAGTTCCTACCAAAGGTGGTTTGGGGTTTACTTTGAATCGGACCATACATTTGCCAGTGTACTACACTGAGCATTCTAATCAAGGGAGGCAATCCTGCACACACTAGATGTGCACAGAATTTTGCGTTACTAAACCAACTGGGACGAAGTCAGTCCAGAAATATGACCGTTGTTTGTTTCCTTTGCACCCAAAAGGAGGCGCTGCAGTTTCAAAGCAGTGTTTATCCAAATGTTTGGCAAACTGCATTCTGTTCTATCAAAAGTGTAACAAACCTCTTCCATGGGGAAGTTAAAAGACACTCAGCCAGAGGCATGGCTGCATCTACTGCTTGTTTCAGGAATGTTTCAGCTGCAGACATTTGCTCAGCAGCTACTTGGAGCTCTGTCCACACCTTCACTAAGCGTTACTGTCTGGACATTGTCTCTAGGCGCAGGCAGGCTTTGGACTAGCTATCCTTCAGGGCCTTCTATCTTAAGTTTCCCTGCCTACTGCAGACCTTTTCCTGCCTCCTGTGCTAAGTTCTTTCTGTCACTGCTTGGGACTCAGCCCTACCTGTTATTGCCTACTGCAAGAGCTCTCTCGAAGTAAAATAGTACAGTTACATAAGAACTTACCGTAACAGTAGATCTTCGAGAGAGGCTCTTGCTCTAGGCAAGCTTTTTCCCCTCCCTCCTTCCCCCTACTGCTGCTGTTTCCTCTCAGCCTTTCAGTTAGCTCCAGGAGCCCACTCCTCCTGTTGCATCTTTTCTTAGGTCTCCAACGGGAGATCTTGAGGGTGGGTGCGGGACCGTACACTATATAGCATCTGGCCGACATTGACCATGCAACAAATAGTGGGCGGTCCCCGCCAGATACTGCTAGCTAGAGTTTTCCATGTGGTCCTAGTGCCTTGCGGCTCAGTCCTACCTGTTATTGCCTACTGCAAGAGCTTCTCTCGAAGATCTACTGTTAAGGTAAGTTCTTGCTTAACTACTTTATGGTAAGTTCTTACATTACTGTTCTTTTTGCATAAATTCATTGTCTCCTAAAGGAAAAAAAGGAAACTACTTTCTGCATACCAACTTATGTGTTCTGCCATCTGTAAAGATACATTTACCTACTGTATTCATACTATAGAGTTACTCTGTTCAGAATTAACAAAAAAACACCTTTCTCTCATGCATTGCTTTTATGTCATTTACATAGTTGCTGGAGTTTATACTTTCTAAAAAACTTACGTATGTTGAGCCAGCCTGGTGGCACTGAGGGTTGAGGCACTGGATGCCACACCTCGTGCTAGAGCGGCCACTCAGGGTCAGAAGCGACAGCGGGTTGCCGGTGGTCAGCAGGGAATGGAGAGGATAGAGCATACAATGGACTCCTTTCCTGGGGAGGGAGGGATTGTTCTGCTCCTTGGCTGCCCCTAGAGGGAGGCCTGAGGGCAGCACTGGAGTTAAGGAGGTACAGGGGCCACGGGTACATGGTATGCGCATGCCTCCACATGGGAATGCCCGCGCTGCGAGGAAGAGGGGGTGGGGTAGAAAAAAAATGGAAAATGGCATCGACCGGCAGGATGACACTGGTCCTCCACAGGCTATGCACCTGGCCAGCTGGGTACCTCCGTGCCATCAAGTAAGTCCTGGTGAACACCTGGGTGACAGAGCTGGAGGGACCAGTGGATTGGGGCAGGCTGGCACAGGAAGAGAAAGTTCAATAAACAAAAACTTATGTATGTTCAAAAAATTGCATAAACTTCACTCATGTAACCCCAGTAGCTTGATAACTAGAAACCAAAGACTTCCACTAGTGTTAAATGGTATATTTATATATTTACTTCTACTACAAAAGCCAGCTGTGTTAAAAGTATTGATAATGTACCTCATTTTTAAATGCTTTCAGCCTTGTTGGCATACCCAGAGAGATCCTGGGGTGGATCCTCACAGGGTGGTGCAGGGCTTGGATCAAGCCCTGGATCGAACCCTTTTCGTGTGCCATACTAGTTTGCTATAGCTGTGCCTGATTTACAATCATGAGCACAGTAACAACAGTTTACCCCCTTTACGGCAGCTTGCACCAAATCTCGGGCTCAAGCTCCATGAAAACAGTTGCAGGTATGGACACGAGCTAGACGACAAAAAGATGGTCTGTTTTGTGTCAGTTACCAGAAGCAATATAAAATTCCTTTAGCTTGCTGCAAGCCTGGTGCACCCTGGGCTTTTGACAATGTCCAGCATTTGAAAATCCGGCCCCCTGTCTCTATATGCTCTCCTTTCCTACAAAAACACATCAATTTGCGCCATGCATGGCCATGTTACAGTTTTTAGTATTAGTTCTGTTAAACATGTGTAAACTATAAGTCTTTTCCCACCGGAGCACTTACCCAGCCTCAGCAGGGTGAACGAGCCGACGCCCTGTCTGTCAACTGAGTGGGACATGCAGCACTAATTTCTGAGGTTTAAATACAGCTTCCTCATCACTCTGTGGAATGGAAATTGTGATGACATGCATTGAAACCTTCAGAAACCCTCAGAAAGAGTGCTGCAGGGACCTGTCAGTCAGTCAGACAGGCGCTGGCTTGTTGACCCTGCTGAGGCTGGGTATGCTCCAGTGAGAAGACTGATATATTTTTTTCCCATTATTTATGCTCCTGCTCCATCAGCCCTCGTGATTCTGGAGGAGCCCCAGCCCCGTCACCACAGCATCTACCATCCGACGCATTTACCCCCAGGGCTTGCACCCCCTGGTGGGGTCAGTGGAGGGGGCCCTCCCCCATTGAAACAGGATCCAGTGATGTGCCATGGCTGGCTGCGGGGCCTGTGAGCTCCCATGTCATCCAGTGGGAGCTGTTTTTCTGACTTTTCCCTTCCTCAGGGCAGTGTGTGCAATGATGGCTGCGATGGTGCTGTGCACACTCCCGTGTGTGACAGCTTCAGGCATCTGCGCCACTCCCATCCCCCATGTTGTGGCGTTGGTGCACCAGCCTCCAGCCACCGCTAAAGGCCAGACAAGCACCAACTGCTGGATTCCCCGAGAAGGAGAGCTGTCCAGATGCTCAATCCTTCTCCTCCCTGACCCCAGTGGCCGCACTTGTTCCCAAACACGGGTCACTGGCATGGAGTGGTGTGGCACCCAGTGCCTCAACCCTCAGCACCACCAGGCCAGCTTTTACATTTAACGGAGCGAATAATACTTAAAGGTTAAATATGGTCATACTGTACATGTTGCAAAATGATGTGTTTTGTAGGAAAGGAGCACATGAAGAGACAAAGGGAGGCCAGAATTTTGAAGGGCAACACAGACTTGCATCAAGCCTCATGCAAACCCTTTTGTTGGCATAACTGTGCCAGCACCTGCTGCAAACTGTGCCCAATTTTAAGGATTCTGGGTGCAAATTACACTTTACCCAATTTATGTCAGCTTGTACCAAACATTTGGTGCAAACCCTGTAAAAAGGGTACATGGTATTGCTGCAAGCTAGACTAGAAAAAGTTGGTCTCACTTGCGGCAGTTAGCGCACAGGACCAAGAATCCTGCTTATCAGCCAGGAGAATAATGCAAGTCCTGTGTTCGATGCACCTGGGGCTTACGCCATTCTCAGCCCTTTGAAAATCCAGCCCAGTATCAATATACCATTTGACACTACTGAACGGCTTAGGTTTCTAGCTATCAAGCTACTAAGGTTGTAAGAGTGAAGTTTATGCAATTTTTTGAACATACATAAGTTTGGTGGAAAGGAAAACCTCCAGTAACTGTGTAAATGACTTAAAAGCAATGCATAAGAGCAAGGTGTATTTTTTAAAATTCTAAACAGAGTTTCTCTACAGTAAGAATATAGTAGGTGAATGTATATTCACACATGGCAAAACACATAAGTTGATATGCAGAAGGTAGTTGTTTCCTTTTTTATGACTGCATGGGCAGACCCATGCTGACATATTGCTATGACGTAGGAAAGAGAAGGGACTGTGGAAGCACATGACCGGATACCTAGACTGTCTTCTTCCACTGAGTGCGTGGACTGGAGCTGAACCACATCTCTCTGCCTCCTCTCCATTTATCACAGTGGAGTTTCTTTTCTGCCCCCTTCCCCTGCCTGCACTACAATACACTACACTGCAGTATTTCCTTCCTTCCAACTGAAATGACACTTGAAATAACACAGCTTGACTAAAATAACACAGCTCAGTGCTGGGAGAATGCAGACTGACTCGTCACAGCAGTAATCCTGAACTGTAGCTGGAGTTAGGAAACTGCCGCAGGGAGTCTGTAAAGAAAAAAAATATATCAGTAATGCCGGCTAACAGAGGAATATGTTTTGTTCCTCCGTGTATAAATCTGCTCTCCGGAGAGCTAGGAGTAAAGCTTCTGACTCTCCCTCATGTGAAATATTAGTGTACAATAAGGTAATTTCTAGTGTAACTAGCAATATGTCGAACACAAATCGGATATTTTAAGTGTTTAGTGTCCGATATTGATAAAGGGCAATTCTATGTCCAAAACGTGTCGGTGTAGACCTGTGTGCCAGGTACATGGCATGGCAATAAAGTATTCATTTTCTTATCCTAATGATATAGTGTTGCTTTTATTATTTTATTTTTCCAAGGTGGCACATGCCCGATTTTACTGTTTTTATGTAAGTCATTGCATCCAGTTTAACTTTTTTTTTTTTGCTCCACAAATGAGTAACAGTGGTGCTGCCTGGATAAAAATTCCAAATGCTATGATCAGGTCCAGAGCACCAACTTCCCTCCTCACATATGGCAAACATGCACAATGCGCTGTGTTATCAAACCATCAGCGATTCACTTGAAATTCAGCACAAGAAAATCTTCTTTATTATGACTGAGAAAAGTATACATAGAAACATAGAATTACTGCAGATAAGGACCGCTTGGCCCACCAGTCTTCCCATTCCCTACCTAATGGATAAGCTGCAGATCCTAGTTAACCAGCAGCCTACTTCTTCCTGCCCCCACCCCTAGAATTGTCTTATGACTGTCCCATTCATGCTTGAATTCCACCACTGTTTTGACTCCACAACCTCCTCCGAGCTGTTCCATGCATCCACAACCCTCTCTGTGAAAAAATACTTCCTTAAATTACCTCTGAGCCCCCCTCTATCTTCAAATTGTGCCCCTTGTTCTTGCACACCTCTTTTTTTGAAAGATGCTACCCTCTTGGACTTTGTTGATTCCCTTGAGGTACTTGAAAGTTTCTATCATGTCCCCCTCTCCCTCCTTTCCTCGAGGCTATACATATTAGGCTCCTTAAGTCTCTCTTCATATGTCTTCCGGTGCAGACCCTGCACCATTTTAGTTGCCCTCCTCTGGACAGCTTCCATCCTGTCTATGTCTTTGCGGAGATTGGGTCTCCAGAACTGCACGCAGTACTCCAGATGGGGTCTCACCAGCTGTCTGTACAGAGGGATAATAACTTCCTGTTTTCTACTGGTGATGCCTCTCCCTATGCATCCCAGTATCCCCAACCCTCCTTGCTGCCCTCTCACATTGCTTGCCCACCTTTAGGTCATCTGATATGACTACCCCAGGTCCCTTTCCATTTGTTGTTGTTGTTAGTATCTCACCCCATTGTGTACTCTTCCCTGGGTTTTGTTTCCCAGGTGCATTGCCTTGCACTTCTTAGCATTGAATCTAAGCTGCCATACATTTGACCATTCCTCTAACCTTGCAAGTTCATTCTCATCCTTTCCACCCCACCTTGTGCATCAACTCTGTTGCAGATCTTTGTGTCATCTGCAAGAGGCATACTTTCCTTCAGTCCCTCTGCAATGTTGCTTATAAAGACATTGAAGAGGACTGGTCTTAATACTGAACCCTGCGGTACCCCACTAGTAACCCCCCTTTCTTCTGAGTGGACTCCATTTACAATTACTCTCTGTGTCCTATTCTCCAGCCAATTCTTTACCCAGGCTGTCATCTTGGGACCCACTCCCAGGCTGGCTAACTTGTATATTAATCTTTTGTGTGGGACTGTGTCACATGCCTTGCTAAAGCCTAGGTAGGCCATGTCCACAGCCCCTCCCTGATCTACTAGCCAGAAGCCAGAAGGGGAAGGAAGGAAACATATTCAATTCAGTGCTTTAGAGTAACTGGTAATTGCTATTTTTCTTTTAAACTTAGATTGTGGGCTTTTAGTGACACTATACTTTCTTTGTTGTCTTTACTTATAATTGTTTTTGGGCTGTTGAAAATTTAAAACATAGTGGTGGTGTAATTCTGTGCTGTCTTTAATTGCTGCAAATTTTATCTTGGCTTGTCTGACTGCCCTGTAGTTGGGTGAAGGGTGTTAATTGTCTGACCTCTGACCTCAGCTACGTGATAACTGGAGGTGGGCTTAGTCAGAGTTGAAGTAGCAAGTAGAGTTTATTTTCTCAGAAGAAGCCAGAAGGGAAGGAAGGAAACACATTCAATTCAGTGCTTTAGAGTAACTGGTAATTGCTATTTTCCTTTTAAACTTAGATTGTGGGCTTTTAGTGACACTATACTTTCTTTGTTGTCTTTACTTAGAATTGTTTTTGGGCAGTTGAAAATTTAAAACATAGTGGTGGTGTAATTCTGTGCTGTCTTTAATTGCTGCAAATTTTGGCCCCCTCCCCACTTCCCCCAACTCTTAATTATATGCCCTGTTAAATCTGATTGACAGGAGCTAAACACAGGGTATAGTATGGGGTGTGAAGTAGGAGGGGCATAAGAGGAAGAAGCCCACCTCAGCACGACAAGTGTTTTGACTTATTTATTTATTGGTTTCTTGGTTTGTTTAAGAAAATTATCTGAGGATCAGTGGCAGGATTTTTAGGACAGTAAATTAATAAAAGGGAACTAGGTTAGCTTCAGTAGCAGTCAAGTAGTGGAATTGCAGTATAATGTGGGGAGTGGTGCAATGCAGTGGCTGTGGGGCAGCCATATTCAGGCAGACCTTCTGGACACTGAGGTGCTGCCCTATCTGCATGCATCTCTCTGGACTGCAGGATGAGGTAGCCAGACTCAGAGCGGAAGTAAACTGGGTCAGGAGTACCATCACCCCTATCCAGGGACCACCCAGTCCAATGCAACTGCCTCAAAGGATGCTGAGAACGAGGAGCACTTGGATGACAGTGGGCTCAGGGAGGGTTAGAGCGGTCAGGCAGAGGCACATCCCAGATCCTAGTCCAGTCAAGAACTCATATGCCACACTGGCAAATGAGGACAACCAAATAGAGGTACCCAGAGAAGTGGAAGGAAAGGATGTGGAGGTTAGCCAAGGAGGTGTCCTCAGCGGGGAAAGCAGTGGACCCCAGAGGAGGAGGAAGTGAATCCTGGTGGGGACTCCATCATAAGAGGGATCCAGCTAGGAACACAGGAGGAAGGACAGGAGAGGTGAGGTGCCTACCAGGTGCCACGGCATGAAGGATGGAAGGAAGATCCTGGGATCACTGGGAAGGCAAGAAGGGAGGGTGAGCTGGATGTCATTATCCACCTAGGTACTAATGACCTGGCAAATGGGGGAGCCAAAAAGTTCAGGAAGAGTTTAGGAAACTGGGGAGGGGTCTCAAGCAAGTAGCTACTTCTGTCACTTTCTCAGAAGTAACACCTGTGAGAGGCAAGGGAGAGCATAGGAGTGCATGCACCAGGAACTTTAACTCATGGTTGAAGAACTGGTGCTGTGAGGAAGGGTTTGGATTCATTGGTGACTGGGGACCCACCTGGAGGGATGGAGGTTTGTTCAAGCCTGGCGGCCTACATCCATCCTGAAGGGGAATCCAAGCACTCAATGATAAGTTTAAATGCTACATTGACAAGCATTTAAACTAGCAAAGGGGTGGCAGGCCAGCAAGGAGGGTACCTACTTGCTCACCCCACAGCTAGCAGTGGAATCAGTGAACCAGAGGGTGGCTATCTCTGCAAAGCAGTGTGCAAAAGATGGAGATTAGTGCCCAAGAGGTGGATAAGCAGAAAAGGGGCAAAATTCAGCAGAAGGGCAGACAGCAAGGAGAACCAGGGATAAATGACAACCAAGGAAGGGGCTGGGTAGAACAGTGAAACAGTCTAGGAGGTCAAATCATGGAAAGCCATGTGCAAATGCCAGGAGCCTTAGCAACAAGATGGAAGATCTGGAGGCTGTCATGGTGCAGTCAGACCTGGACATTGTGGCCATCACTGAAACCTGGTGTAATGATAACCACGACTGGGAGATGGCCATACCTGGCTACAACATATTCAGAAGAGACAGAGCAGGCAGGAAGGGAGGAGGAGTGGCACTCTATGTGAAAAATGACATAAGGGCCACAGAGATCCAGGAGGAACAAAATGGGGGAGAGATACTGTGGGTTAAGCTGGAAAGGAAAATGGGGACAGCCATCCGCACAGGTGTGGTCTATAGACCACCAGCCCAGGAGGAAGAAACAGATAGGGAACTGATGCTAGCCATCCAAAGGATGGGAGACAAGGGTGAGGTAGTACTGGTTGGAGACTTTAATATTCCAGACGTGGACTGGAGCATCCCAGCAGCAGCATCAACTAGAGACAGATTTATCCTGGACTCCTTCAGGAGCCTTCCTCAAGCAACTGATCATGGAACCAACTCGGCAGAAGGCAATACTGGACCTTGTGCTCACAAACAGGGACAGTGTGATGGGGGTAACAGTGGGGGAGCACCTGGGAAACAGTGACCACCAGTCATTGTGGTTTGAAATCACAGAAAGAGCAGAACCAAACCACACAAAAACACGTATCCTAGATTTTAGGGGGGCAGACTTTGGGAAAATGGGGATATAGTTGAAAGAGGCATTAAGGGGAATGGGACAGGAATCAGGGGTTGAGGAACAGTGGGCAGTATTTAAAATGGGGATTACAAGAACAACAGAATTATGCATTAAGCAGGTTAGCAAGAGGAAAAGGAACAGGAGACCATTATGGTTTTCAAAGAGGTAGCAAAGAAAGTGAAAGCCAAAAGATTGCATTCAGGCAATACAAAAGACACAGGCAGAAGGGATAGGAGAAGTACCAGGATAAGCAAAGGGAGGCAGGAGGTCAGTAAGGGAAGCCAAAGCTCAGACAGAAGAACACATTGCAAAATCAGTGGGTAGAGGGGACAAAACCTTTTACAGGTACATAAGTGAAAAAAGAAAGACAAAGGGAGGGATAGTGAGACTGAAGGGGAGGATGGGGGCCACGTGGAGGATGACAACAGTAAAGGTGACATATTGAACAGGTATTTCTGCTCAGTCTTTACTGAGGAAGAGGAGGGTAATGGGTCTGAAGGGAGTACAAGGGGTGAGAATGGTGCAGAAATGGACACAAGTCACTTTACAGAAAGGGTCCTGAAGGAACTGGAAGTAATAAGAGTTGATAAAGCAATGGGGCCAGATGGGGTGCACCCAGGGTCCTTAAAGAACTAAGAGAGGTGGTGGCTGAACCTCTGGCTATCCTGTTTAGCTGATCACTGGAAACAGGAGGTACCCAAAGACTGGAGGACAGCAGATGAGTCCCCTTATACAAAAGTGGGAACAAAGAGGAAGCAGGGAACTACAGACCAGTCAGCCTCACCTCAGTAGTGGGAAGATCATGGAAGCACTACTGAAGGAGAGATTGGTGGAACATCTGGTTGTCAATGGACTACAGGACCCAAGGCAGCATGGTTTCATCAGGGAGGTCATGTCAGACCAACCTCATTGAATTTTTTGACTGGGTGACTAGGGAGGTGGATCAGGGAGGGCAGTGGACATGGCCTATCTGGACTTCAGCAAGGCCTTTGACACTGTGCCACATAGAAGACTATTACACAAACTGGGGAATATGGGTGTGGGCAGGACAGTAGTGTGGTGGGTAGGTAACTGGCTGGGTGGCAGGACACAGAGGGTGGTGGTAAATGGCTGTCACTCCACAAAGGGAAGAGTGACCAGTGGGGTACCACAGGGATCAGTGCTGGGACCGGTCCTATTCAACATCTTCATCAGTGACATGGCGCAGGACCTAGAAGGCAGAATTTCACTGTTCGCTGATGACACAAAGCTCTGTAACAGAGTAGACACACAAGAGGGTGTAGACAGAATGAGATGCGACCTGCAGAAACTTGAAGAATGGTCAGTGGTTTGGCAGTTGAAATTCAATGCAAAGAAGTGCAAGATAATGCATATGGGGCACAAAACCCTGGCACAATATATCAGTTGGGGGTGAGCATATAGCATGCACCAAGCAGGAAAGGGATCTTGGGGTTATCATCTCTGATGACCTCAAGGTAGAAACAGTGTGACAATGCAGCAGGTAAAGCAAATAGGATGCTGGGATGTATAGGCAGGGGCATCACCAGCAGGAAAAGGGGTCATAATTCCGCTATACAAGACACTAGTGAGGCCCCACCTGAGTACAGTGTACAGTTCTGGAGACCATACCTACGTAAGGACATAGACAGGGTAGAAAGGTTCAGAGGAGGGCAACAAAAATGGTGCATGGATTGCATCACAAGTCCTATGAAGACAGGTTGAAGGAACTGAACATGTACTCCTGGAGGAGAGGAGGAGAGAGGGATATGATAGAGACATACAAGTATCTTACAGGGAGGAACAGGGTGCAGGAAAACACTATTTTTAAGTGAAAAGATGTTCCAGGACTAGAGGGCATGGGATGAAGTTGGAGGAGGATTCAGAGGAAACATGAAAAGAATTTCTTCACAGAACAGGTGGTGGACAAGTGGAACACCCTGCCAGAGGAAGTGGTGGGGCTGAAACAATCACGGATTTAAGAATGCATGGGATAGACATAAAAGGAATTCTGGAGGTCAGGGGTAAGGGCAACAGACTTCTAGGAAAACAAACTGAACTTACAAGCTCAAATGGGCAGACTGGGTGGGCCATAGGCCCTTATCTGCCGACACTGTCTATGTATCTATGTATCTATGTACTACTTTGGTCACCCAGTCAAAGAAATCTATCAGATTTGTCTGGCATGACCTTCCCGCTGTGAATCCATGCTGCCTTGGGTCCTGTGCCCTCTGGCCTCTAGATACTCGACAATTCTTTCCTTCAAGTGATTCCATCATTTTCCCTACCACTGAGGTTAAACTAACAGGTCTGTAGTTTCCTGCTTCTGCCTTGCTCCCACTTTTGTGAAGGGAATCACATCTGCCCTCCTCCAGTCCTCGGGTACCACCCATTCTCCCATGATTTGTTAAAGAGGGTAGTCACTGGTGTCACTAGTTCTACCCTTAGTTCTTTAAATTCTGGGATGAATCCCATCAGGCCCCATTGCTTTGTCCACCTTCAGTTTTAAGAGTTCTTTCAGAACCCTTTCTTCTGTAAATGGGCTGGTATCAACTTCTGTATCCAGAGTGTTTCTACTGTTTGTTTTAGGTACCCCCTTCCTTTGTAAATACTGAGCAAAATATTTATTTAGTATCTCTGCCTTTTCACAGTCACCCTCTGCACACCTCCCCCCCTTTATTAAGCCTCACTATCCCTCCTTGGTATTTCTTTGCTCCTGATGTACCTATAAAGGTTTTATCCCCTTCTTAACCGAGTTGGCTATATTTTTCCTCGGTTTGGGCCTTTGCTGTTCTGACTGCCTTCCCAGCTTCCTTTTGCTTTAACTGATGCAGTTCTCTGTCCTGCTCCTTCTGTGATTCCTTGTACTTCCTGAATGTTTTCTTTTCTCTAGAACCTTCACTGCCACTTCCTTTGAGAACCATAGTGGTTTCTTACATCGCTTCGTTTATTTGCTTCACACAAAGGCTTGTTACCTCTGTGATGGCAGTTTTATCATTCCCCATTGTTCTTCCACCCTCCTTCCTGCCCATTTGCTAGTGCATTCCTTAGGCACTCACCCATTTTAGCAAAGTCAGCCCTCCTAAAGTCCAGTACTTTTGCCTTTGTATGACTTGACTCTATTGCTGTGTTTATTGTGAACCATACTGTTCGATGGTTGCTAGTTCCCAGATGGCTACCCACTTCTACATCTGAGATCCTCTCTTCATCTCCATTTGAGAGAACCAGGTCTAAGATTGCTCCCTCTCGAGTGGGCTCCAATACTAGTTGTCTAAGGCATGTCCCCTGTAGGTCATCTAGAATAACCCCACTCTTCGAAGTGGCTGCTGCAACTGCACTCCAGTTAACATCTAGCATATTCAGATCACCCATCAGCAATATCTCCCCTTTTTCTGCCATTCTAAGTATACTTTCTGTCATTTCCTTGTCCATTTCCTCCCCCTGAGAAGGGGGTCCGTATACAACCCCTGTGTGGATTGTGGTTCCATTGCCGGTCTCCAAATTTACCCAGGCGCTTCTTCTCCTCCCTGTTTCCCTTTTGTTCTGTTGCTTTGATTCCATCCCTTATGTAAAGAGCTACTCCTCCTCCTCTTTTACCCTCCCTGTCCCTCCTGTAGATAGTGTATCCTGGTATGTTTATGTCCCAGTCATGGTTTTGTGTGTACCATGTTTCTGTGACTGCCACGATATCCAGATGTTCCTCCTCCACCAAGGCCACTAATTCAGGAAGCTTGTTACTCAGACTACGGGCATTGGTAGTAAGTGCTAACTGAAGTGCCTATAAAATGGTACCTTTGAGTTAAGTGCAAATAACTCTGAAGAAGCCCTATGATGCTCTGGCCTGGTGTTCTGAGATGGTCTGCACACGGTACACAAAACCATGACTGGGATGTAAACATACCAGGATACACTATCTACAGGATGGGACAGGAGAATAAGAAGGAGGATAGCTCTACATAAGGGAAGGAATCAAAGCAACAGAACAAAAGGGAAAAGGAGGAGAAGAAGCACTGCTTATGCTACTAGTGAAGACATCAACATATGAAGTGCAAATTCAAATTATTTATTTATTTATTGAATTTTGTTGACCTGGTAGGCTCACTGAGACTAGAAGTCCCTTTTCGAGGGTGACTAGGAGGATACAGATGGTAACCAACTGAAAGTGAACCAGATTAAGCTGTTGGTGGTATTTTTAGTGAATGGGTGAAATTTGGTTCGAAACTTACTTACTTAAAACTTTAAATTACTTGAAATCTTAAAGTGCAGACCATGTCAGAACACCAAGCCAGAGCATCATAGGGCTTCTTCAGAGTTATTTGCACTTAACTCAAAGGTACCATTTTATAGGCACTTCAGTTAGCATTTACTAGGACAATAAATTAGAATAATCATGCATGTTAATTTAAGGGCATACAGTGCTATACATTTAAAGTGCCAGACATACATATAAAGTGCAGTAAAAAAAAAAAAAACAGTAAAACATGATTGACTAGTAACTATTCTTAACACTTATTGGGAAAGTGATGGACTTTTACTATCTGGCTGAAAGACAGTCTGTTAGGAAAAGCAATAAACAGCAAAAGGGTAAGGTAATGCCACACACATCATGAGCTGTTCTCCAGTCCCTCACGTCATTAACATATGTCATGCCAGTGTTTATGAAGTGGGGACTGAAGAACAGCTCATGGTGTGTGTGGCATTTCCTTTCATTTTTGCTTTTTTTTCTTTCTCTTTCCTATCAGACTGGCTTTCTGCTAGATACTAGAAGTCCATCATTTTCCAAAGGTAGCAGATGTGATGCTCTTCTGTTGGTGAATGACACTGACAGTGCCATACATGCTGGAGTAAAGTGCTGTTTGCATAGGCAGGGAGGGAGAAAAGCTGAAGTGTATGCTGATAGGTCTGAGAAAAATGTACTGAAGGTGTTGGATATTGTGGTGGGGTGGTTATAATTTACACCACAAACCTCAATCAAGAGGGGTGGGGCCTATTTCCAAGCCCATGGATTTTTTGATGATACTCCAAAACTGGTAAGGATCTCTGTTAGAGGAGTCAAATATGATAAAACCCAGCTTGACTCCTCTAACAGAAACCCTCGCCAGTCCTGGAGTATCATCAACAAATCCATGGGCTTGGACGTAGCTGCACAAATTATAATAACCCCACCACAATATCCAGTGCTTTCAATACATTTTACAATACATTGTCATCCTGAGGAAGTGCGTCAGCATGAAACTGGTTGGGGCAACTAATTGGTAAGGGTCACTGCTGCTGCAACAGGCATAACTGAACTTGTACTTATAACAATAAATCTTGTCTTGATTTTGGAATGTTGTCAGTGCTGGTTTTCATGGATTTATTATATTGACTTTACCTTGCACAACAGGTATTGGAGCTGCTTTCCATTTGATTCAATCTGACGGCAATGAGCCAAAACTCCTTAAATTATCTGCTCGGAGCTTTCAGTGCCACTTGCCAGGATCCTAAATCTATCCCTAACCACTAATACAGTACCTTCTAGCTGGAAAATGTCAAATGTCATTCCAGTACATAAAAAGGCAATAGCAAGTTCATAAATAACTACAGATGCTATAGCCATCCTTCATGCCCGACACAATTTACCAATTACCTCACTACCTACAACCTCCTTTCTTCAACCCAAGATGGTTTCTGCCAACACCATGGCACCACCACTGCTTTACTCACTCTAACCAAACAGTATCACAAATTCCATCGATAAAGGAGAACTCACTGGGTCAGTATTCATCGATCTCATAAGGCCTTCAACCTCGTTGACCACTCATTATTTTGTAATAAACTTACTGACCTGGGAATCTCAGATGTTGCCCTTCCCTGGTCCAAATACTATCTGTCCAACAGACAGCAGCCAGTCAGTTTCAGCCATTCCTTATCTGATCCTGTCCATCAATGCTGGCATCCCTAAGGGCTCCATACTTGGACCACTGTTCTTCTCACTCCACGTTAATTCAGCACACCATTGCTTTAAAAATAGCAACCCTCATGCATACTGATGATCTTGTCTTCTAAATGAGCACCAAGGACACTTTTGACCTCAACAATAAACTAATGCTGACCTAAGGTGTGTGCAATCCCGGCACCTTCAGAATTAGCTGGTAATGAATGCAGCCAAATCCCATGCAATGCTATTTGGCACCCCTAGCCAGCTAAAGAATAATCCCATGCCAGTGCTTATGACTAGGGATAATACCTCCCTTGACTAGGGATAATACCTCCCTTGACACTGTCCTCTCATTCAAATACCTAAGTATCATGTTGGATCTTTCCTTGGATTTCTCCCTTCACCTGACCACGGTCTGCAGAGAAGTTAATGCCAGGTTGGGATTAGCGTACCATGCCAGTCGTAACCTCACCCCATCTGCTCGCATGTCGGTAGCCAGGAATATTTTACTCCGTAAGCATACCTATGGTCTTCCTGTCTTCGAATACTTCGACCATTTTCTGCACAAATGGGATGTGGCTTATAATATCTGTCACTTTGCTCTATCATCTTATTTGGTGCCAGACAGAAAGCTTACCCTCTAAGGTCTACAGATCTTGATTTACTCACTACACCTAGGACAAAGACCAAGCTTGGAGATGCAGGCTTTGCCATATCCACGTCGAAACTGTGGAATAATATCCCAACTGATATCAGACATTGTGCAACTGCTGGTGCTTTTCGGAACCAGTTTCAGTCTTACCTACCCCAGTCATATGCATGTTCTTGTCCCAAAACTTCAAAACTATGAGCCTTTTACTCAATCCTACCAACTGTATCTGCATAGCGCTTTGACACTGTGTAGTCAAATAGGCTATTGTACTTGCATTGGTAACTCTCCCTGCTTTGAGCTGCCTAACCCTCTTTTGTTCAATTAAATGACATGCTTAATGATAGACTTGGAACTGTACTGCTGATATTGACATGTACATGTTGCTTCACAAATGTCTGTGTATACCTTGGCTGATATTATGTCTGTATATACCAAGACTGTCACTATTGAATTGGACTACATTGTTAAATATATATGTTTGTACTCTCCCAGGTCGTGCCTGAAAATAGGCAACTGTTTGTCTAGTGCATCTTACCCGGTAGACAAAAACGAACTAAATAAATAGAGGCGGAACAGAAAAATGAACAGCAGCATTTATGTAAACCATTCTGCTCCGCTCAAACCACCAACTTCGTTCTTTTGCTGTTTGCACTTTTGTAGCAGAGGAACAGAAAAGTAAGCCACTCGGCTCAGACAACAGATTTCTACTGGCCTGCGATTCCTTTCATAGTGCCGTTGTTCAGGACCTGAACAAGCTTTGCAATTAGTCAGGCTCCATTTGTTTGTGAATGCTGTTAAAGTGATTTTCTGAGATTTCAAGATGCTGTTTCACATAGTATGCCCTTGCCCCCCATGCTTCAGATGCTAAAGCTGCAATTTGTTTTGTAAAAAAATCTATCATGGTCATTTTTTTAATGTTTTATCAGCACTTGTGTCCTCCAGTTTTCTGTGTGCAGCCACACCCCCAGAATGATGTCATGGAAGGGAACTGTCACTGTTTTACATACAGCACCAAGGAATTCTGGGTAAATTAGACAATTGTTTAAATGTTTGTTACTTAGAAATGCAGTCCCTTTTTTGGCAGTGGTGACTGCAGTATAGGACCTACGGTGAAGCCCACCAGGATGAAGAGCAGTTTCTCAGTTTCCTGCATGACAAAGGGATTAACTACCATTGAGACTGTATTGTTTCCTGTAGTAACTCTACTGCAGAATTCTGCAGGGTTGGTTTCATGCTGGCAGGATTCACTGTAATATGTAGACATGTAGCAAGACTTTGTGGGTTCAATAAATTGTTTTACAATTTCCTTACTATGAGGTGCAGTCTCATATTTCCGTAGTGGCTTCAACAATAAAAGCTCTCAAATATTTATTTTCAAAACAAGGCAGTGTGCATATAGTAAGTGTCCTTGCAGCACCTGGGGTGTGCATTAATCCCCAATAACCGCACACCTTGGAGTGTGTTAATTAATGCACTTATAACATAGGGTATGTTTAAAGAACAAACAAAAAAAATCCAAAAAGGTTTTTTTTTGCTGTTTAAACATTAAAAAAGGCACTGTATCCTGCCATCTTGCAAAACAGTCCTCAACAAAGAATGCATGCTGCATTGTTGTGATGGACATAGAAATGTGACATATACAGTAATGACATGATTTGTGACATTGCTTTGTCCATCACAGCCTCTGCTACCTTGCCTACTACCTTTTCTTTAGCTCTCCCCCCAAAAAAACACACATCCGTGCTGCTTTGTGGGGCTGCTGCATACCTCTCAACCTTTCCCCCCCGACTGTGAAACATTGCCCGTCAAAATGTGGAACAAATGGGCAAAATGTGGAACACTTAATCAAATATTTACCTAAGAACCTCAAAACACTGTTAACATGTTGCATTTATATTCAGAAAGTCTGTTATTAATTGAATAATATATTTTTTGCATCATTTACTATGGATTTTAGCTATGAAATGTTGACTTTGAATGTGGAACAAGTCCTCACAATGTGGAACAGGGAGCTTTTGGAAGTAAAATGAGGAACGTTCCTCATAATGTGGTACAGTTGAGAGGTATGGGCTGCTGTTATAGCACATACTCCTCGATCCGATGCTCTCTCCTGTCGAACATGCCCTGAACTGGCAGCACCAAACGTGAATACAGGAGAGACAGGACAGTGTAACAATTTAGAAAGACATGTCCTTCAAACAACATGAAGTCTTGCTATATTATGACATATGCAGTGAGTCCCAACCTTCGAACTGCTCCGGAGGTGAAAGAGTTAACTTTCCATGCCAGGCATGGAACGCTGAGCTCGAGCTCGGTTGAAAACTCTGTCTGTTGTTCTTCAAACTGAAACCGTCAGATCTTTACGAGCTAAACTCACTGAGGTCCTGTGTGGAAGCTGTAAACCTACACTAGCCAACTGGCTACTAACATAAGAA
Organism: Neoceratodus forsteri; assembly: GCA_016271365.2. Lineage (NCBI taxonomy): Eukaryota > Metazoa > Chordata > Ceratodontiformes > Ceratodontidae > Neoceratodus > Neoceratodus forsteri. The sequence continues at coordinate 1,748,566,061 of CM057450.1, read as the reverse complement.
AAAATTACTCACCCTAGTAATTGCTTTTCTTCTCATGGAGTCTTGCTATATTATGACTTAAGGCAGTTAGCCACAGCACTTGAACTGCCCCGGAGAGGAAACAGTTAACTCCAGGGAGACTGGAGTTCTAAAGCGCCAGAGCGCTATGCCAAAGCTCTATCTGGCAAGTTTCAAATGAAACTGTCAGATCTTTACGAAGCTAACACTAAGCAGCAAGTCTGTGTGGAAAGCTCTACACTAGCCAAGTGGCTACCTACTAGTAGGAATAACAACAGCAAACACAACAACAACAAGAGCAATAATAACAATAACAATGATAATAATATTATTAGTTTCACCTAACAAACACTATTAGACCCCTTCCCCAAAGACTCAAGTCCAGGAAGGGCCATATATTACTTGAAAAATGAAATACCTAGTTCCCTAACCCTAAATAAAGGGGGGAAAGGGAAGAACTAAATGGCATGACACAGTGCTTGCACTAATTTGCCAACCCTCACCCAAGTAGAAGTTCTGAGAGGGGCAGGTTAGGGGATATAATATAGCAAGACTCCATGAGAAGAAAAGCAATTACTAAGGTGAGTATTTTTTCTTCAAACACCATGAAGTCTTGCTATATTATGACTTAAGGCAGATTACACAGCAAGTACCTCCATGGAGGAGGGTCAGAACCTACTTAGGAAATAGGCTCTGAAGCACAGCTGTGCCAAACGAGCATCTCTCCTGGACTGGACATCCAGGGAATAATGCTTGGTAAAAGTGTGAACTGTTTTCCAAGTAGCAGCTTGACAGATTTCCAGAATGGAATATCTCTAGCAGCCACTAGAGATGCAGCTGTACCCTGGTGGAGTGAGCCCTCAGTCCTGAGGGGGTTCTACCCAGTTTTTGTAACAAAATTGATACAAGAGACAATCCACCTTGCAATTGTCCTCTTAGTGGCAGGTTTCCTTGCCAACCTTGTCATATGTAAGGAAGAGTTGGAGGGATTCAACCTGTGACCCTTGGTGCGTTCCAAATAGTAGCTTAAAGCTCTTTTGACGTCTAAACTGTGCAGTCTCCTCTCACCCGAGGAAGAATGCTCAGTGAAAAATACTGGAAGAGAGATGGATTGGTTCAGATGGAAATCTGAAACCACTTTAGGCAAAAACTTTCTGTTAGTCCTGAGGACTACCTTATCTCTGTGAAAAGATATAAAATCTTTTTCCACTGACAGGGCTTGTAATTCACTTATGCGTCTGGCAGAAGTGATAGCCACTAGAAAAACAGTTTTCCAAGTTAGAAACTTGAGATCTGCTGAAGACAGAGGCTCAAAGGGGAGTTGCATTAACTGAGCAATGCAAACATTCAGGTCCCAGGCAGGAGCTGGTTCCTGAAAAGGAGGGTTAGTGTGAAGTAACCCCTTAAAAAACTTGGAAAACACAGGATGAGAGGAAAGAGAAGCAGGCTTCCCTGCTGATACAAAAAGCAGAGACAGCTGCTGGATGAACCTTTAAGGTAGCTGGCCTAAGGCCTAAGGAATTTAAATGGACCAAATAGTCCAGTAAATGTGGCAACTAGCAGATTCTGGGACAATTTGTTTCTCAGAACACCAGATGGAAAACCTCTTCCACTTAGAATTGTAAGTGGTTCTAGTGGAAGGCTTCCTTGAAGCCTTTAAAATATCCAGGACACCTTGAGAAAGGTGTAAATCAGCAAATTCTAACTCCTCAAGAGCCAAGCCTTGAGATGGAGGGATTTGAGGTCCGGATACTACACTCTCCCTGTGCACAGGCCAGCAAGTCGTGGACTCTGGGCAAGCTCAGGGCAGGGTGGACTGTCAGGACAGAAGCAGAGGGTACCAGGGCTGTCTGGCCCAATCTGGAGCAATCAGAATCACTTTGCAGGCTGAGATCTGATTTTACTAATACCCTGAAGAGAAGAGGGAAGGGGAAAGGTACATAGGAACTTCCTTCCAATCCAACAGAAAGGCGTCCAGAGGACTGAGCCCAGCACTGGAGGCCTGCAACAAAATAGAGGAAGTTGGTGGTTGTCTGGGGCTGTGAAAGATCTATCTGAGGGTGCCCCATCTGGCAAAGACCGACCCCAGCACCAGAGGATTCAGAGCCCATCTGTGATGGCCCTGAGAAATCCTGCTGAGGGCATCCGCCAGGACATTGTCCTTCCTGGAAGGTGAACTGCTATCAGGGAGGTGTTCAGGAGTAAGCCAGAGACCACAACTTCATTGCTTCGTGCACAAGGCTGATGACCGAAGTGCCCCTTGCTTGTTGATGTACCACATTGTTGTGGTGTTGTCTGTCCTGACTTGAACTACTTTGTTCTGGACAGAAGCTGAAAAAACCTGAAGAGATAAAAAGACAGCTCTGAGTTCCAAAAGATTGATGTGGAGCAGAGATTCCTGAGGGGACCACACTCCCTGAGTGGAAAGGTCACCCAAGTGAGCCCCCCACCCTAGCAGGGAGGCATCCGTGGTGAGGGTGAGGGTGAGGGAGTGGGAAACGGGAATGAAGGGAACCCCTTGTGTTAGATTGCTTTGATCCTGCCACCACTGGAGAGCCAGGATCAGAGTTTGGGTTACTGGGACTAATTTGGTAAGGGGGTCCCTCCTTTGAGACCAATAGGCCCTCAAATGGAACTGAATGTCCCTCATCTGGAATCTTGCTCCTTGCACAACAGCTGTGGAAGCAGCCATGTGCCCTAGGAGTTGCAGAAATGCCTGTTGGTCGAGAGACCCGTAGGGAAAGGAGGATGCCAGGGCAATGAGTCTGTCTCACCCTTTCCGAGGGGAGAAATGCCCTGGCTAACTTTGTGTTCAATTCTGCACCTATGAAAGTTAGTACTGAACTGGTTCCAGAACTGACTTTGGTAAATTCAGCAGGAATCTCAGGAAGTGAGAAGCTGGGTGACTTGCAAGTGGATTTTACCTGATCTGGAGACTGACCCACTATGAGCCAGTCGTCCAGGTAGGGAAACACAGCAACCCTTGCCTTCTTAAATGAGCCACTACCACAGCTAGACATTTTGTGAATACCCTTGGAGCAGAGGTAAGGTCAAGGGCATTGCTCTGAACTGGTAGTGGCCTGAGGCAGTTCAACCTGAGGTACTTTGGTGAGAAGGCCTGATCAGGACATGAAAATAGGCATCCTTGAGGTCCAGGAAGCTAGCCAGTCCCCTGGCCTCAGGGAAGGCAAAAATCATTGCCAGAATTAACATTTTGAACTTTGGTTTCAAAAGATGCTTGTTCAGGTACCTTAAATCTAGAATGGGCCACCATTCTCCTGTCTTTTGGGTAAGAAAGTATCTTGAGTACAGCCCTGCCCTGGTGGCAAGGAGGGACCTTTCCACTGCTTTGCAGTCTAGAAGAGAAGAAACCTCTGCTTCCAAAGCAAGGGCTTCTGAAGGATTTGTAGGAAAATGTCTGGCTCTCATCTTTGGAAACTGTTTGAAGCTGAGAACCAGACCCTGGCTTACTATCTCCAGAACCCATCTGTCCAAGTTAGGGACAGCCAGTTCTGGCTGAAATAAGCTAACCTGCCCCCACCACGTACAGGAGACCGTGCCCTGGCACCCCATCAGGGTGCCTGCTTGGCAGCCGCTTAGGCTGAGGGAGGGGGACTGCTTATTGTGCCCCGCCTACCTCTGCCTCTGAAGAAACCCCTCTGTGCAAACGCAGAGGAGGCTTGAGATTGGTAAAAGGCCTGTGGAAAGGCCTGCCTCCCTCTGGGAGCGTGCCTTGTGGAGTGGCATGCCTCTCCTTGCCTGGGCACTTTTGTAGGTAGTTATGTATTCATCCATCTTTTTCATATAATTTTCTGTTTGTTCCCCAAACAGAGAATTTCACACTACAGGAAAATCCATAGCCTTTGACTGAGTATCTTGGGACAGATTAGCATCTGAGCCATGCCAACCTCACGGAAAGCTACAGAAGTGGCCATGACCCTAGAGGAAACATCATTAACATCAACAGCAGTATGAAATTGAACTTTAGAGGCTTCAATGCCATCAGCAGCCACCTGTTCCAACTCACTAGCCAGCTGGCCATGGCCTGCTTATTAACTGCAATACTGTGTCCCATCTAGATTTCTGATATCTAGCCACATAAGCCATATAATTTGCCTGCCTGAGTCCCAAAGAAGCTGCCATATATTGTTTTTTTGCCATGGCATCAATCTTCCTGGAATCTTATCAGGAGGATGTGAGGCCAGGGAATATTAGCCTTGTCACAGGCTGCAGCTTGTACCACACCCACATGACTACACTGCTCAGTGAGGAAGTCTGTATCAGGGCCTGACAAAGTATACCTTCTGTCCATTTTTTATCTACAGGAGGGACAGAATGAGGATTTTAAAATCTTTGTTGTTTGCTTCCTAAATGACTTATACAAAGGAATAGACAATCTCCTAGACTCTGGTATATCCATCATTTCTACATAATCAGGCTCCTCTTGCTCATCCACAGCCTCTTCTAAAGGAAGCTGGAGGTTTCTGCAACTTTTATAAAACATAAAATGAGAAGGGGACTCAGACAGCATAGGGGAGATTCTAAAGGTCTGTCTGGAGAAATGTCCGTTCAACGGGCACGCCCTGACCCTCCCAGCCACATATATAATGATCAAATTCCTCCTCCCTCCTGTGGTTCATAAAATTCTCAACATCATCTCTTGAACCACTGGAACTGAAATGAACCAACCTTTGCTAGCTGTTGGTGGTTCGGAGGTCCCTGAGACAGTGACTGGACAATCTGTATGGCTTTAGTTATCTCTGCAGCAGTTGGGAGACAATTTGGACCCAGACCTGCTGATTTCTTTGTCTTTTACTGGGACTGGTTCCTCTGAACCAGCCTTCCTTTTGCCCGAGGAAGTCTCGCCTGGTCAGAGGGCACTCCTCTGGTCCAGTGGGTGCTGGACCGGGCTGGCCATCCGGGTCAGTGGACTTTTGGCCTCTCGTTCCCTGAGCCGGCCCAATCTCTTCTCCAGGGTGGCTGCAGGGAAATTTTTACACACCTGGCAGTCTGACAGGAGGTGGTCAGCCCCCAGACAATAAACACAAGTGGTGTGTCGGTCAGCCTTGGCAAAGGCTTCCCCACAGACATCACAGTGTTGAAACCCAGTGGGCCCGGTTTTTATTTTGGGTTTCTCAGACATAATGCCATCCTATCCAAAAACTTGCCCTTTTGATAGCAGTGCCAGGCAAGACACCCTTATCGGTTCCTAACCGTGTCACGGGTATTTGAAAAAAACCCCAAAAGTATAGGTTTTTTTAGAACCGATAAGAACCGGGAACCGCACTCTAAAAAGCCCAAAATATGAATAGAAATGCTTATTTTAGCAAACCGATCGGTTCAAAACCGAACCGATAATTAATTTTCCACACAGACTTTAAATCCTGTACTTACGGTTTACCAGATAGAGCTTTGAACCGAAATGCGGTAAAATAAATACTTTTGGCCGGTTCAAATGAACCGAAAATACTTGCTTGAACCGAGAAATGAACCGAGCTGAAGGAGCTGATCTCCAGAGCGACTGTTCAGTGAAGCGGAGTAAAGAATCTGGCAGTTTCATTTGAAACTTGCCAGATAGAGCTTTGGCATAGCGCTCTCGCGCTTTAGAACTCCAGTCTCCTTGGAGTTAACTGTTTCCTCTCCGGGGCAGTTCAAGTGCTGTGGCTAACTGCCTTAAGTCATAATATAGCAAGACTTCATGGTGTTTGAACAACACATTTTTTGGTCCCAAAACGAAGACTCAAGTCAGGAGACCCAAAAAATGAAAAACAGAACACCAAGTCACCCCAAAAAGGAGGGGTGAAAACAACAAGGTGGGCACCTACCAAGTGCCAACACTGCACTGCCCACCCACATCCCAAAAACAGAGGTTCTGAGAGGGAAGGCAGGGGAGGTCATAATATAGAAGACTCCAATAGAAAAACAACATTACTAAGGTGAGTAATTTTTTCTTCAAACAAAATGAAGTCTTGCTACATTATGACATATGCAGACTACAAAGCAGTACCTCCATGGAGGAGGGACAGAACCTACTTGGGAAATAGGCTCTGAAGCACAGCCGTGCCAAACTGGGAATCACTCCTAGCCTGGATGTCCAGGGAGTAATGCTTGGTAAAAGTATGAACTGTTTTCCAGGTAGCTGCTTGACATATCTTTAGAATAGGGATGTCCCTGGCAGCAGACAGGGAAGCAGCTGTACCTCTGGTAGAGTGAGCCCTCAGGCCTGAGGGAGGAATCTACCCAGTTTTTCATAACAAATTGGATACAAGAAACAATCCACCTGGCAATGGATCTTTAGTGGCAGGTTTCCCTACCAATCTCACCATAAGTGAGGAACAGTTGGAGGGAGTCAAACCTGTGACCCTTGGTACACTGAAGTCTTAGCGACCTCCAGTTGAGCCAAAGGTTTTCACTCCACCGGGAGGTGGTAGGCAGACACCGTAGAGAGATGGACCTTAATGGAAGAATAGCTAAGGCCCGACTGATAATTGTGCGAGGTACTTCAACACCTGGGCAGCTGAACACGAAAAGGGATCCCAGCTCCTGGCTAGGGCCCAGATCGAAAATCTTTTCCACTTCATGGTGTAGGTGGATCTAGTAGAAGGTTTTCTGGCTTCCACCAGGACATGAGCAACCTGTGTAGAAACCCCATAGCGAGAGGCCGCTATGTCCACAGGTGCCACGCCTGAAGGTGAAGAGACCGAAGGCTCGAGTGTACCAGGGTGCCCTGCTCCTGAGTCAGAAGGTTGTGGGATAATAGCAGGGGAACCGGAGGTTCTAGTGCCAGATACTGTAAAAGAGGGAACCAAATCTGGCGAGGCCAGAGGGGGCGATCAGAATCAAATGTGCCCCTTCCTCTTGAAGTTTCACCAGAACCTTCTGAATGAGAGGAAAAGCGTACAGAAACCTCCCTGTCCAAGAGAGAGACAGTGCGTCTCGCCAAAAAGCACTATGCCCGGGAACAAGCGAGCAAAAGTTGGGTAGTTTTGCATTGAATAAGGAGGCGAACAGGTCTATCTCGGGTCGACCCATCGAAGAAAGAGATCTTCGACTACCTCTAGCTTTAATTCCCGCTTGTGAGCCCTGGCCACTGATTGACTGAGACTGTCCGCCAGGACGTTGCTTACACCTGGAACGTGGACTGCTGTCAGGAAAAGGCTGTGCTGAATCGCCCAGTACCAAACCCTCATGGCTTCTATGTAGAGAGGGTACGAGCGGGTTCCTCTGTTTGTTGATGTACCAGACAGTGGATATTTTGTCCATTTGGACCAGAAGTGATCCCGGTAATAGAAGGGACTGAATGCCTGGAGGGTGTACAGAACTGCTCTGGTCTCCAGAACGTTGATATGGAGCAGAAGTTCCCGGTCGGACCAAGATCCTTGAGTCTTGTGAGCCCCCAGATGGGCTCCCCAGCCCAGGTCTGAGGCGTCTGTGGTAAGGATCTGGGTTGGGACAGGGGAATGGAAAGGCGCTCCCTGTGAAAGGTTGGAGAGAGCTTGCCACCAGCGAAGATCTCTCTGTAGGCTGTTGGAGATCACGACCATCTGAGTCATGTTGTCCATCCTCTGATCCCATTGGACTCGAAGAGACCATTGGGTGACCGTCATGTGATGTCTGGCCAAGGGGACTGTGGGAATCAATCCCAAAAGGCGAAGCACCGCATGTGCTGGAATCCACCGAGCCTGGGCCACAAGAGTGGCTTGAGAAACTAGGGTCTCTGCTAGGTCTGATGACAGAAAAGCCTTGCTCTGAACTGTGTCTAGTACTTCTCCAATAAATTGGAGCCATTAAGATGGTACTAGCTGGAACATGGGCAAATTGATCGTGATACCCAGAAGAGCGAATAAGCTCAGAGTAAAAGAAAGAGATTCTTTCCGGCTGGTCGGAGAGGGTGCTGCGAGGAGCCAGTCGTCCAGGTATGGGAACATGTAAATGCCCTGGCGGCGAAGAAAAGCTGCAACCACCGCTAAACACTTGGTGTACATCTGAGGGGCGAGAAAAGGCCAAAGGGAGTGCTCGGAACTGAAAATGGTTCTCCTGAAAAGTAAAACGGAGGAAGGTGGTGGGCCAGGAGGATAGGGATATGCAGGTAGGCATCCTGTATGTCCAGGAGCACAGCCAAGAATTTATTTGGAGCAGGGAGAAGTCCCTGCATGGTCTGCATCGAAACATCTTGTACTCGACAAAGAGGTTGAGCATACTGAGGTCCAGGATCGGTCTCAGAGCACCCGTCTTCTTTGGAACTAGGAAGAAGTGGGAGTAAACTCCCCTGCCTAGCTGGTTTTGAGGGACGGGTTCTATGGCTGCTTTTGACAGGAGGGCCTGTATCTCCTGGAAGACTATGGGGATCTGATCCCTTGGATAAAAAGACCGTCCCGGAAGATGAAGCGCAGGGATCTCGGAAAACTATCAAGTGACCTCGCGGGATAAGTTGAAGCACCCATGCTTCTGTGGTGAAGAACCTCCACCCCTCCAGATGGAGGCCGAACCTCCCTCCTACCGGTTCCTCCGAGACTGCTGGAGGCAGTGGAAGGAGGGGAAATGAGTCAGGACGCCGAGGGGAGGGGAGCTTTTGCCCCTGAGGCTGGCTAGGGGAACTTGGCCTGGGGGTCTGGGCTCTCGAACCAGGGGTTTGTCATTTGCCCTGACGTTTACCCTGGTTTTTGTTCCATCTCCTTTGGCAATGAAAAGGCTGCTGCTTCTTCTGCCCCGTCAAGTACATTGAACGTACGTCCCAAAGGGAGCGTCCGCTCTCCCGCAGCCTGGTAATAATATCTTTGGCGTCATCGCCGAAAAGGACAGAACCCTTAAAAAGGGTGTCCAGAAGGGAGGACTGGATGTCTGGTGCCAAACCTGCACTCTGAAGCCAGGAAAGGCGACGGATGCAGAAACCCGTGGCTGCCGCCCTAGCCACTGAGTCATACGTTGCACGCAAAGCATGATGACAGGAAGACTTTCCCACTCTGACTTTGTCCAGCAATTTATTATGGAGCGACTCATCCTGGACTTCCTGAAGATCCCTCTCCAGCTCGGAGAGAGAGGCCTTCTGAAATGCCATCATGAGTGAGACATAGTTGAGGGACCGGATGGCACAAGAGGAAGAAGAGTAAACCTTCCGGCCAAACTGGTCCAGCTGTCGAGAGTCCTTATCGGGAGGCGAGGAACTCAAGTGCTTTGGTTGCGCTGACCGGTCATGGGTGGCAGTGATCACCATAGAGTCAGCTTGGAGAGTCGTGAGATGTTGAATCCTTCCGGGGATAGTAGGTACGGTCTGCCTTTCTGGAGACAGCTGGGATAGAAGTCGGCTGCTGCCAGATAGTAGTCACCAGATCCTCACGAGGACCCATCTAGAGGGGATGGGTAGAGGGTCCGTGGTGGCTAAATCCAAGTGTTCCGCCAGCCTTTTACGTTGGGGGTCCACTTCCTTGGAAGGCCAGCCTCCTGCTGCCTGGATAGTTCACAAAAGGTCCCCAAAGGAAGGATCCTCTGGAGGAGATTTTGGGGATTCTTTGGGTGGTACCTCAACTGGGGACCTAGGGTCCGAAGGCTCGTAATCAGAGTCCATGTCAGAAAGCTCACAACCACTGGGGATGAAAGGGTCTGCCCCAGACGAGCCTACAGGTAACGCACCCGCTGCCTTGCCGGAGGGTATCGGTGGGGGAGGGGCCCCCAGAAGAGGGATGTCTCCCACAGACTGCCTAAGCTCCGTAATGAGCTGGGTCCTGCCACCATGTGGGGATCATCTCCCGATCTGGCACTGGAGGAGGAGGAGACTGGTACCCCGGGTATTGCCAAGAAGGGTATTGAAACCCTGGCAATCCAGGAGAACAGCCATAAAGGTTATATCCCGGGCTATACCCAGGGTATCCCGGCTTCGGAGGCACATGGCTTGGCGTCGGGTACTGTGGAGCCGACGGCGGGCTGCCCGCAGTAGTGCCTGGGGTCTGGCTGTGGAAGACTGCCAGGAGGTCGATTGGACCTACTGGGAGGTGCCATAGGACCACTGGGTGGCGTGGGATCAGGAGGCCCCGAAGGTCGAGGGGAGGGGCTCCATCAGGATCCTTAGCCAGCGATGGAGTCTTGTCCAGAGGCGCCACAGACCTGGAGAGCGGAGGTTCCAGAAGGGACTCCAACGTAAAGGTCAACAATGATTCTGTCGACAGGGACAGAGCAGGATCGAGTGGCGAATCCCTGGGGTGCAGGACCTGAAGGGATGCAGAGCCTCTCAAGAGCACACTCTGGCTGACGTCGGGGGCCTTGCGAGAGATCAACAGGCGAGAGGAGTCCATGCGGGCGATGGAGGATCCGCCGTCCGACTGATCGGACCTAACCGGGCTAGTGGCAGCGAGAGGGCAGCTGCTAGACTTATCGGTCAAAGCCGTGCCCCTGTCGACAGGGTCAAGGGGAGACTTACCGGCAGTGCTTGGAGGAGACACCACTGAGACCTCGAGAGAGGCTACCCCCAACTGCTCGCTCACCTCAACAGGAGGGGGAGAAGGTGCTCGGCCCAAAGAGGCGGACGGGGCACGAGCAGGAGTACTCACAGTTTTAGTAGCAGGCCTCCCACGTGGTGACGGACTCTGTCCCGGTGTTTCTCCTTGCTCTTCTTCTTTCTGGGGGCGGTGACAATGACCTTTCCCTCAATTCCTGGAGCTCCTTTTCCATCGAGGTCAGCCAGCGGGTAAGGAGGTGCCTCAGCGGTTCGTTGGCGCCTGGTCTGTGGCTTGGCTGAAGGCCTGGCAGATGGCACACTCATCCGAGTAGTGCTTGGGGCCTAAGCACAAGAGGCAGCGGGAATGGTTGTCCCTCATGTGGGATTTGGGCTCCGCACTTCAAGCACTTCCTCTTGACTCGAGTCAACATACAATCGGTCGAAAATTGAAGAAAACATTTTTGAGGGATGAGAAAAAACTTCATTGACGCGCGGGCATCAGATCACTGTTCTATCTTGTGAGCCGAATGAACTGCAGTGACGGCGGGAAAGAACTGATAGGGCGAGCGCGGGACCGACCCTTTTATAGTCGGGCTGACGTCACATCACCTGATATTGGGGGCGGTCCCTGCTGATGATTGCTATCTACAAGTTTGCCGCTGAAACCTGACGCCAGGGGGCGCAGTCCTATATGTGAAGTCCTACTGCAGGAACCCTCTCAAAGTAAGATCTTAGGGTTAGTATGCAAAGAGATCCTGTCTTTGTGGAAAATCAAATAAGGTTGCTCACACGATAGCCTGTATTCTTCGACAGAAGTAATGGCAACTAAAACAACGCTTTCCATGACAGAAAGCATAGCCACAAGACACGCCTGACTCAAAAGGAGGCAGAGTCAGCTCTCCAAAACAAAATTCAGATTCCAAGCCAGAACCAGGTTACAGATAGGAGGCTTCAAGTGGAGAATGCCTCTCAGAAAAGTACAGGCCACATCCAGCTGTGCCACCATCGACCCTCAATGGACACGTGAAAGGCTGATATGGTACATATGCACTTTGAGGGAGGAGTATTTGAGACCTATCAAGCAGAAACGTGGCAGTTTTGCATTGAGTAGTGACGTAAAAGGTCCAACTCTGGACAACCCCACCTTTGAACAGGTCTTCTCATCGAGGACAGCAACTCCACTTGTGCGAGGTGTCTGCCAAGGCATTTGGGCACCTGGCACATGGACGGCTGACAGTTCTAGCCTATGATCTACAGCCCAGTGCCAGACCTTCACTACTTCCTGGCACAGAGGGTAGGAATCAGTCCCCTGCTGGATGTAACAGACCACACCGAGATTGTCCGACTGCACAGAGGGCCAGGAGAGAGATGGTTCTGGAAGGCCTGCAAGGCATACAGAACTGTCCTAATTTCTAAAACGCTTATGTGGCGGTGAGTCTCCAGTGGGACCAGAGCTCCTGGGTCTGATAAGGACCTAGATGGGCTCCTAACCCAGACTTGAAGCATCCATGGTGAGGAGTGGTGATAAAGGGAACCCCTTTTAATAGATTGGCTGGGTCCATCCACCAGTGAAGCACCAGCTGATCTAGATTGTCTGATTGCTGATCTCACTGAACCCTAAGGGTCCACTGCGGAATCCTTATGTGCAACCTGGCCAGAAGGACCATAACAATGGCTGTGGCCATAAGGCCTACTAGCATGAGGAAAGTCCGGACTAGAACATGCCGGCTCTGAGCCACCTCCTGGGCCTGGGCAATAAGGCGGTCTGCCCTGTCTTGAGTAAGGAAGGCCTTGCTCTGAGTAGAGTCCAGGACTGCCTCTATGTACGGCAAATGCTGAGAAGGGGTCAGCACAGACTTGGGTTGACTGGCAGTGATGCCCAAGGACTGGAATAACTGCAGGGTGCATTCTATGGTAAACAATAGGAGCTCCGTAGACTAAACTTTCAGTAACCAGTTGTCCAGATATGGGAACACATAAGAGGCCTTTGTGAAAGCTAAGCACTTGGTAAATACCTGTGACACAGAGGAAGAGCCAAAGGGCAACACCATGAACTGGTAATGCTCCCCCCGGAACAGGAACCACAGGTACCGCCTGTGAGGGGGTGCAAACCATGGTATGTAGGTAGGCATCTTGCATATTGTTAGAGCATAGCCAGTTGCCCTGCTTGAGCAGAGGAAGAAGGCCATGCAAAGTGACTATCTGGAACTTTTTGAACTGGAAAAAAAGGTTAGCTCTTTGAGGTCTAGAATGGGCTTCAAGTCCCCTGTTCTCTTGGGAACTGGGAAGAACCTAGAGTAGAACCCCTTATTCCTTTGCTGCCTGGGCACTGGTTCTATGGCCTGTTTGCACAGCAATGTGAGAACCTCCTCCCTGAGCTCCTCTGTGTGATCTGGAGGGTAGAGTATGGGGACTGGAAGAACATCTGAAGGCTGCTCTAAAAGCTCTACAGCATGGCCCTGTTCAATTATCTGCAGGATCTAAGCATCTGCTGTGATGGTTTTCCATTGACACAGACGAAGGGAGAACCAACCTCCAACCACCACCTCCAGGCTTGGGGAAGGAGGAAGGGGGGATGTATCAAGGAGTCAGGCAGAGGTTGAACTGGCTGCTGGGGCTGCACCTACTCCTCTGGACTGCTAGGCAGAGGGACCAGAGGTGGAAGAGGGGGGCAGGCAAGGTGGAGCTGGCCCTGTGCTTACCCTGAAGCTTGGTTCCAGGTCCCCACTTATGAGAGACCTTATAAAGGGAAGATCTCAGCCTACTGTACAGTACTTCTGGGCTGGGTATGGTACAGGAAGTGGACAGACCAAATAGCCCTGCCAGAAGCCTGCAGTTCATTGATAATATCCTGCACGTCCAGACCAAAATGCTTGTGACCCACAAACAGGGCATTCAGCACCTTTTGCTGGACATCATTCACAAAGCTAGAGACCCTAAGCCAGAAGTGCCTTTTGAGGCAAATGCCAGAGGCAGCTGGCCTGGCTGTAGTATCAGCCATATCATAGGTGGCATTGAGGAGATATTTACTGACCTCTTCTGAGGCTGGAAGTACCTTAAGAAGCTCCTGTTTCTGTGAACCCTCAGGAGGAGCTGTGCAGCTGACTTGCCCTTCCTCTGGTACTTAATCAGATTAGGCAAAATAATTGTCAATCTGAAGGCCGAGGGTGGCAGAGCAACGCCTGCTTGCCCCAGAGGTCCAATCTCTTGAACTCATAGCCAGGAGGCAGGGAACCAAGGTGCTTAGGGGCCTTAGTTCTGTCATGAGCAGTCTTGATAACCACTGAGTCGATTTCAGGTTGTGCCACATAGAAGAGAAACCCCTGAGGTGCCTGATGGCGCTTGTTGGCCTTCCTGGGCATGGCTGGTACCATGTTGGGCCTGTGCCAGGCCGCTGTGGCAGCATCATTCAGGGCTGGCAGCAGAGGAGGAATAACCTTGGGTGGAGACTCAGGGATCTCCAGGAAATCCACCAGATTCCTCCTAGTTTCATCCTCTATCTCAATTTGGAATCCCATAGCGGAGGAGAGCCGCTTCATAATGTCGATTAAGGAGGGGTCCTATGGGGGGACCTGAGAGTGTGCTTGACAGACTCCTCACTCCCAGGAGAGACTGTCTTCCTCCTCATCCTCTTCCTCAGGGAGGATGAGTTCAGGATAGTATTCCTCTTTGAAGTCAGTCTGCTCTGAAGCAGGAGCAAACGAACGAATACCAACAGCTCTCTGGAGGGCGCAGAGCACGCAGGTCGAACTGGCATCGACACCGAAGCAGCAGCTAACAGTGTAGATGATGACGGCCCGGGCCGTGGAACTAGCTGTTGAATGAGAGATGTGGTAATAGAGGTAACTATAAGATTAAGGTAGACGGCAGGAATAGGAATCCTCGTCAACACAGGAGTCGACGGAGGGGGCACGCAGCCCTGGTCCTATGACAATCGCTAACTGGAATGGTAGCGGTTGGGCCCAGTGCCAGTAGACCTTGAGGCTTGAGAGATCTCAACAGCGGAGCGGAGGCAGATGATCAGCAGGTCAAAGGCCCCTCCCCAGCCCTATGATGGCTGGGAGACAAATTCACCGTGGGGGCCTGGTTGGAGCGGAGGCCTGCACGGGGCGAGGTGTCTGCGCTGAAGCAGTTGACAGGGTGATCCCAGGAGATAAAGAAGAATCCAGCGGGGACCAGGATTGCCGACGGGGGAGCGGTCTTTAGGCCGCTCCTTGTCCCACTGAGAATGTTTCCCGGAGGATTTGTCCTGGGCTTGGTGGCCTGAGAGCCTGAAGAATATGCTGGTGACTGGGCGGCGGGCTCTGGAGGACCCCTGCTCTCCGCTGGCTGCCTGTTGCTCCACAAGGAACTTCTGTAGGCCTTTCTTGCATCGGCACTGGGGCGGTGATGTTGAACTTCTGGCAGGACTCGCAGGTGAGGACATTGTGGCTGGGCCCAAGACAGCAGACAGAGTTCATGTTCATTGGTGGAGGAGATCTTTCCATAGTGACAGCGACAGAAAAGAGCTGATGAAGGAGTAGTTCTTGACATACAAAGCACAAAATAATCACTTTAATCTAAAGTGATTCAAAGGTAAGTAAAAGAAAAAAGGGGTTAGAAAAAATGGCAGCCGAGCAGAGTAACCAAGCTTCTGCAGAGTCTGTGCACGAATGGTTGACAGTGGGAAAGAACTGAGGAGGGAGCGGGGCCCCCGCGCTTTTGTAGAGTATGTGATGTCAGAGTCTGATGTTGGCATGGCAAGCCCTAACAGACTGCTGCAGAAAAAGCTTCTGTGGGATCATGACATCGGATGACGAAGTTCCATAGTTGTGACCTGATGACAGAGACATCCCCAAAGATCGGCTTACTTTGCTCAGAAAATCATTTGTCTAGGTATGAGTGTACTTTGAACCTGCTGCTTTTCCATTTCATGTGCTGATCTAAGAAGAATATGCATTATTAAGTTAACATTATGACATATACAGAATTGCACTGTGTGATCTAATAGGGTTACAGATGAGTAATAAGAAAGCAATCTGTTCTGGTGACAGGATGCACGTGTAATACATGACATTGTTACATTTTGAGTTGCAAGATTTTTTATTTATTTATTAAATTTTGATAATCGGGTGAGCCGCTGGGCCGAAGGTCCCTTTTCAGGGCGACCTGAGGTTACATTCATCATGACATGTGATTGGTTCGACAAGATACATAACAAATGTATATACGTTATTACGGGATAGTAAACAACAAGGTACATAATGTCGTCACATAGATACATAGCAGAGGTGGGCATAGTGGCAGTATAACAAGTGCTGACGAATAAAGGAGTAAAACACTTTGGAGTACTTTATCCTAACAGTTACAATTTGTGGAGGTAGCCAGGTGCACCTGAAGCCTGGTGCAGAAAGGTGTAGCAGGCAGAGTGGTTTCCTGAATGCCTTGGGGCAGGGAGTTCCATAAGGTCGTGCAGTAAAGGCAAATGACTTCCCCCGCCTTTGTTCTGACCCTTGGCACTGAGAGGGAGGTCACACCTGTCGATTCGTCTGAGTTGCCCTAAGGTTCCTCTTAGTGGAGATGAGCCCAGCGAGGCTCTGGTGGGGAGTGGGCAGTGGAGAGTTTGTAGGTGAGGCAGAGCGAAGGTACTGAAGCCTGTCCTCCCAGGGGGGCCAGTTAAGGTGGGACAGCGCAGTTGCAGTGGTAGGTCCTCGGCCTGCTAAAGAGGCAAAGCGGCCACTTTGTGGTAGAGAAGAAAAAATTACTCACCTTAGTAATGTTGTTTCTTCTAATGGAGTCTTGCTATATTATAGACATTAGCAGTTTGATCTAGCTCTAGAACTGCCCCGGAGTGCAATGGTTAAAACCATTCCAAAATAGAATTTTGGCACGAGAGCAGCTCTATCTGTGTCATTTCAAACTTGAACTGTCAGATCTTTACGAGCCAAACTCACTAAGGTCTGTGTGGAAGCTGTAACCTACACTAGCCAAATGGCTACCTAAATAATAACAACCATTGATGGTCCCAACACCCAAGACTCAAGTCAGGGGACCAGAAATACTAACACCATTCTAATAATATGAAAATGGAACATAAGTATAATAAAACACACACGCTGCACATACACACCCCAAAGTCCCAAAGGGACAAAATGCTAACAGGACATAAGTAGGTGCCCACTAAGTTGCCCGCACCCACCAAGTAGAGGTTCTGAGAGGGGCAGGTTGGGAGGTCATAATATAGCAAGACTCCATTAGAAGAAACAACATTACTAAGGTGAGTAATTTTTCTTCAAACAACATGAAGTCTTGCTATATTATAGACATTAACAGAATACACAGCAGTACCTCCATGGAGGAGGCAGAACCTATTTAGGGAATAGGCTCTGAAGAACAGCTGTGCCAAACCGAGCATCTCTCCTGGCCTGGACATCCAGGGAGTAATGCTTGGTAAAAGTGTGTACCGTTTTCCAAGTAGCAGCCTGGCAAATCTCTAATAAAGGGATATCTCTGGCAGCAGCTAGAGGCAGCAGCTGTACCCTGGTAGAATGAGCCCTCAAACCGGGGGCTCTGCCCACTTTCTGATAACAAAATTGGATACAAGAGACAATCCACCTGGCTATTGATCTCTTAGTGGCAGGTTTGCCTTTCCCAACTTCACCATAGGTAAGGAAAAATTGGAGGGATTAGAACCTGTGACCTTTAGTGCGCTCTATATAATAACTAAGAGCTCTCTTAACATCCAGGCTGTGCAACCTCCTCTCACCCGAAGAGGTGGTGATCAAAAATACTGGAAGGAGATAGATTGATTAAGATGGAAATCTGAAACCACCTTAGGCAAAAACTTCCTATTAGTCCTAAGGACTACCTTATCCCTGTGGAAAGAAATAAAGTCAGTCTCCACTGACAAGGCTTGCAATTCACTTATGTGTCTGGCGAAGTGATAGCCACTAGAAAAACAGTTTTCCAAGTTAGGTACTTAAGCTCTGCAGAAGACAGAGGTTCAAAGGGGTTGCATTAACTGGGCAATGCAAACATTAAGGTCCCAAGCAGGGCGGTTCCAAAGGAGGATTAGTATGGAGTAATCCCTTAAAAACTTGGAAAACACAGGATGAGAGGAAAGAGGGATGACTTTCCTGCTGACACAAAAGCAGACACAGCTGCCAAATGAACTCTCAGGGTAGCTGGTCTGAGACCAAGGAATTAAGATGTACCATGCAATCTAACAAAATGGGCATTCAGCAGATTCTGGGGAAATATTTTTCCAGCACACCAAATGGAAAACCTTTTCCATTTAGAACTATAAGTAGCTCTAGTGGAAGGCTTCTGGAAGCCTTTAGGATCTCAAGAACACCCTGAGAGAGGTGTAAATCAGCAAACTCTAACTCCTCAAGAGCCAGGCCTTGAGGTTGAGGGATTGAGGTCCGGATACCAAACCCTTCCCTGGGCACAAGTCAACAGATTGTGATTCCTGGGAGGCACAGGGAAGATGGACTGTCAGAGACAGAAGGAGTGGTACCTGGGCTGCCTGGCCCAATCCGGGGCAATCAGAATCACCCTGCAAGGCTGAGATCTGATTTTGACTAGTACTTTGAATAGGAGAGAAAGGGGGAAAGCATGAGGAACTTCCTCCCAATCCAGAAGAAACGGCATCCAGGGAACTGAGGCCTGCAACAGAACAGAGGAAGTTTGTGATTGTCTGGGGCTGCAAAAGATCTATCTGAGGATGCCCCACCTGGCAAAAACTATCCCAGCACTTGAGGATCCAGGGACCATTTGTGATGGCCCTGGGAAATCCTGCTGAGGGCATCCGCTAGGACATTGTCCTTCCCTGGAAGATGAACTGCTATGAGGGAAGTGTTCAGGAATAGACCAGAGACCACAACTTCATTGCCTCGTGCACAAGGCGCAAGACCGAGTGCCCCCCTGTTTGTTGATGTACCACATTGTTGTGGTGTTGTCTGTTCTGACTTGTATCACCTTGTCGTGGACAGATGCAGAAAAGCTTGAAGAGCTAAAAAGGCAGCTCTGAGTTCCAGCAAATTGATGTGGAGCAGAGATTCCTGGGGGACCAAACTCCTGAGTGGAAAGGTCGCCCATGTGGGCTCTCAAACCCAGAAGGGAAGCATCTGTAGTGAGAGTCAAGTCGTGAGAAGGGGAAATGAAGGGAACCCCCGCTCTTAAATTGCTCTGATCCTTCCACCACTGGAGAGCTAGGATCAAGGTTCGAGTCACTGGGACCAACTTGGAAAGGAGGGTCTCTTCTCTGAGACCAAAAGGTTCTCAAGTGAAACTGAATGTCTCTCATCTGAAATCTGGCTCTCTGCACAACAGCTGTGGATGCAGCCATGTGCCCCAGGAGCTGCAGAAAGTGTCTTGCTGGTCGAGAGACCTGCAGAGTGAAGGAAGAGGCCAGAGCCACTAAATTCCTTACCCTTTCTGGGGAAGAAAGGCTCTGGCTAGCTTGTCCAATTCTGCCCCATAAAGGTGAGTACCTGGACTGGTTCCAGAACCGACTTTGGTAGGTTTAGCAAGAAAACCAGGAGGTGAGAAGCTGCTGGGTGACCTGCAGGTGAGATTTTACCTGTTTTGGGGACTGGCCTACAATGAGCCAGTCGTCTAGATGAGGAAAACAGCAATCCTCTGCCTCCTAGTGGGCCACTGCCACTGCTTAGACACTTTGTGAATACCCTTGGAGCAGAGGTAAGGCTGAAGGGCATTGCTCTGAACTGGTAATGACCTGAGGGCAGTTCTCAATCTGAGGTACTTCGATGGGATCTTCTGATTGGGACATGGAAATAGGCATCCTTGAGGTCCAGGGAGGCTAGCCAGTCCCCTGGCCTTAGGGAAGGTAAAATCATTGCCAGAGTTACCATTTTGAACTTTATCTGGAATACAGACCCCTGCCCTGATGCAGGGGAGGAACCCTTTCTACTGCTCTGAGAGCTAACAGGGATGAGACCTCTGTTTCCAGAGCGAGGGTCTCTGAAGCACTTGCAGGTAGAAAAAGTCTGCTTCTCAACTTGGGAAACTTTTTGAAGCTGAGAACCAGACCCTGGCTTACTACTTCCAGAACCCACTTGTCTGAGGTTAAAGAAGCCCAATTCTGACTGAAGTAAGCCAGCCTGCCCCCACTGGTACAAGCGAATCGGCCCTGGGCACCCCATCAGGGTGCCTGTTTCCAGGAGCTTTAGGCTGGGGGTGGGAGGTCTGCCCACCCCTGCGTCTGCCCTGCCTCTGAAGAAGCCCTCTGAGCATAGGCAGAGGAGGCCTGAGTCTGGTAGAAAGGCCTGTGAAAAGGCCTACCCCTACCCCTGGGGGCATGCCTTTGAGGAGTGGCTTTCGCCGCCTTAGTCCTATATTCATCCATCTTCTTCATGTAATTCTCTGCCTGCTCTCCAAACAGAGAATTTCCCACCACAGGAAAATCTATAGCCTTAGTCTGGGTATCCTGTGACAAACTAGTACACCTGAGCCAGGCCAACCTACGAAAGCTACAGATGTGGCCATGACCCTAGAGGAAACATCATTAACATCCACAGCAGCATGAAACTGAACCTTAGAGGCTTCAATGCCATCAGCAGCGACCTGTTCTAGTTCACTAGCCAGCTGGCCATGGGCCTGCTTGGCCAATTGCATAACAGTATCCCATCTAGATTTCTGATACCTAGCTACATAAGCCATATAATTTGCTTGCCTGAGTCCCAGAGAGTGCCATATACTGTTTTTTTTTTTGCGATGGCATCAATCTTCCTGGAATCCTTGTCAGGAGGATGTGAAGCCAAGGGAATATTAGCTTTATCACAGGCAGCAGGCTGAACTACCCCAACATGACTGCATTGCTGAGAAAGGAATTTTGTATCAGGGCCTGACAATGTATACCTTCTGTCCATCTTTTTATCTACAGGAGGCACAGAATTAGGAGCTTTTAAAATTTTGTTTGTTTGTTTCCTAAAAGACTTATGTCATACCTCTCAACCTCCTGCCTCATAAATCAGGGACAAGGCTTAAAAAAATCAGGGACAAAGGACTAAAATCAGGGACACATCTTCAAAATTGGTGATATCCGCTCAGGAAGCTGGTAGAATAAGGGCCTTGGTGTAAAATACATTTTCTAAGGAAGAACAAGTCTGTAACTTTAATTTTTGACATTATTTTGTAGTTACAACCTTCACTGTTTGGTCACGGAAACATCATTTTTAGGAGGGACAGAGTAAACATTTGAGGCAAAATCAGGGACGTCCCTGAAAATCAGGGACAGTTGAGAGGTATGACTTATGTAAAGGAATAGACAATCTCCTAGACTCTGGAATATCCATCATTTCTACAAAATCAGGCTCCTCTTGCTCATCCACAGCCTCTTCTAAAGGAAGCTGGAGGGTTTCAGCAACTTTTTTATAAAACATAAAATGAGATGGGGACTCAGACAGCATAGGGGGAGATTCTAAAGGTCTGTCTGGGGAGATGTCCGGTTCAATGGGCACACCCAGACCTTCCAGCCACATTCATACTGTTCATAATCCTCCGCCCCTCCTCTGGTTCATAAAATTCCTCAATATCATAATCCTGAACCACTGGGACGGACGAACCGACCTTTTACCAGATAGTGGTGGTTCGGATGGACCCTGAGACAGTGACTGGACAATTTGTATGGCTTTTGCTATCTCTGCAGCAGTTGGAGAAGGAATTTTGGACTCCAGACCTGCTGATTTTCTTGTTTTCTTTACTGGAATTGGTTCCTCAGAACCAACTTTTCTTTGCCGAGGAAGTCTGGCCCTGGTCAGAGGGCACTCTCCTCTGTTCGGTTGGCACCGAACCGGGCTGGCCATCCGGTCAGCGGACTTTTTTGGCCTCTGGTCCCTGAGCCTGCCCAATCTTTTTCCAGGGTGGCTGCAGGAAATTTACATACCTGGCAGTCTGACTGAGGTGGTCAAACCCCAGACAATAAACACATGTGGTGTGGTCAGCCTTGAAAAGACTTCCCACAACCATCACAGTGTTGAAACCCAGTGGGCCCGGTTTTTCTTTTGGGTTTCTCAGACATAATGCCAGCCTAACCAAAAACTTTCCTTTTAACGGCAGTGCCAGGCAAGACACCCTTATCGGTTCCTAACCGTGTCACGGGTATTGGAAAAAAACATAATAAATCAGTTTTTTTTTAGAACCGATAAGAACTGGGAACCGCACTCTAAAATAGTAACTTTTAGTTTTAAATGAGTTTTAAACCCACTGATCGGTTCAAAACCGAACCGATAACTTACAAGTTCCACACAGACAAAACCTTCATTTACTTACGGTTACCACAGATAGAGTTTGAACTGAACGGTTTTGCGGTTAAAATAAAACTATTCTCGGTTAAATCCAACCGAGAAAACACTTTTTAAACCGAGAAATGAACCGAGCAGAAGAAATCTCCGGAGCGACTGTTCACTGAGGCGGAGTAAAGAATCTGACAGTTCAAGTTTGAAATGACACAGATAGAGCTGCTCTCGTACCAAAATTCTGTTTTGGAATGGTTTTAACCATTGCACTCCGGGGCAGTTCTAGAGCTGGATCAAACTGCTAATGTCTATAATATAGCAAGACTTCATGTTGTTTGAACCTGTAATTTATTTAGCTCTTGTCTAGCTGCTCCCTGGATAACAGGGGCCGCATAGGTGAGGGTGGGGAGCAGAACACTCGTAGCAATGGAGACCCAGGCCGCTGGTATCAACTGGTCTTTCAGCCTGTACAGGGTCCCGAGTTTAGAGTGGATGTTTTTGGTTACCTGTTCAACGTGCCCCTTGAGGGTGAAGCCCTGATCCAGGGTGAGTCCCAGGTATTTGATGGAGGGGACCACCTTGATCTTCTTACCTGAGGTGGTCATCAGTTTGAGGAGTTGACTTCTATCCTGATTACCGGATCTGGGGCCAAACAGCATTGACTTAGTCTTGTTCAGATTGATGACCATTCTATTGGTGACTAGCCATTCTCTCTAGGGACTCCAAGTCATCTTGGAGCCCAGAGCAGAGTTCTCCCATGTTGGTGGAGGGTCGATAGAGGATCATGTCGTCAGCATATTGTACCACTGAACTCCCACCACAGTGGTTGCTGAGGTCATTGGTAAATAGCGAGAAGAGAAGTGGACCTAGTATGACCCTTGGGGCACCCCTTCAGTTAGGGGAAGGGGCTCAGACAGGGAATCTTTCCATTTTACCCTCTGTGACCTGCCAGAGAGGTAGCTGGAAAACCACAATAGGGAGTGACTGTCTAGTCCAACCTGCCTCAGTTTGGAGAGCAGTAGGTTGTGGTTAACGAGGTCAAATGCTTTGGATAAGTTTATGAAGACTGCCCTGTGGGGTTCCCCTTGTCAAGCTCTCTGAGTACGTCTGTAGAGAACTTGATGAGAGCAGTGTCAGTCCCGTGATTGGTTCTGGAGCCATGCTGTGAGGGGGCTAGAAGTTGGTGGGTTTCTAGGTAGTCCCGGAGTTGACCGTAAATCAACCTCTCTTGTATCTTATCAAGGCTACAGAGTAGGGAGATTGGCCTGTAGTTGTTGGTAGATTCCCTCGTACCTCCCTTATGGACAGGGACTATGTGAGCCGTTTTCCAAGTATTGGGAATGGCCCCTTCCGCAATGGAATGGTTGAGGAGCCAGGTTAGGGGCCTAGCGAGTGCTGAGGCCCCTTCCCTGAGAATTCTGGAGGGAATACCATCAGGTCCCGTTGCTTTAAGGGCTTTTAGTAGAGGGAGGACTTCCTTAGGTCTAACTAGCCTAAGGTGAGAGGGACGGTCATGTGAGATGGGGGGTCAAAGGGCCGGGGTGGGAGGGCAGACCAGCTTTGATCAGTTCTAGGTTGGTGAACTGACGGGTTGAGTGCCATAGGATGATGGTTAGTTAGCTGGCCATTTACCTCCAGGGGGCAGTGTTCGGCCTTGCCAGTGCCCTTTAGTAGCCCATTTATGTGGGCCCAGAAGAGTCTAGGGTTCCCTAGATTCTTTTTCTGTAGGTCAGTGACATACTCTCGTTTTGCCACTTTTATGGCCAATTTGCACCTATTCCGGAGGACCTTATAGGTTGTGAGATCAGCTGGTAGTGAGGACAGTTTGTATTTCTTCCAGGCTGAGTCCCTGTGTTTCATGAGGGTTTTCACATTGGGGGTGATCCACTTATAGCAGGTCCCCTTGGTCCGGAATTTCTTCATGGGGGCCAGCCGGTCAGCCACCATGGTGAGTGCTCCCTGGAAGAAGGCAGTGGCTTCATCCAGTGTAGGGAGGAGTTTGATGGGACTCCAGTCTATACTGTTAAGACATCCTAACAGGTGCTCTGTCCGTAGGTGAGAGAAGTCACGTGCCGCCAGGATTCGTAGACGGGCTCTGGGGGCCCTGTTTTTCCAAATGCAGAAAATGGGGGAGTGGTCGATCAGTGCATCAGCTAGTATGCCTCCCGCCTGTACACTGGAGGGTTTGCTCGTGAGTATCCAGTCAAGAGTGGTGTGGTTACCCGTTTTATAATTCATGCGGGTGGGTCCAGCAGTGATCTGTTCAAGGTTAGCATCCTGGACCAGTCCTATTAAGGAATGGCTGCCTTGAGGGACCCAGTTTAGACTGAAGTCCCCCAGTAGTAGTAGTTCTGTGGATAACTCCTCGTCTATGTCCTTTAGGAGCGCTTCCAGGGAAATCCTCGTGTTCATTGGGGGATTGTAAACACATCCTATATTGAGGTGTTTACAGGGTCCAAGGGTGATCCTCACAAAGGTTGCTTCGCCTTCCGTACAGGTGGATAGTTTCGGGGATAACTGTACGGCGTTCAGGGTGTCTTTTGTGTAGATTAACACCCCTCCCCCCTTTTGCCCTGTCTGTCCCTTCTGTGGGAGGAATATCCCGAGGCTGCTACCTCATGAGGTAGAATGTGAGGTTTGAGCCAGGTTTCAGATACCGCCAAGATATCCGGGTTGTACCTATCTAGCCAAGATTGAAGTTCGTGAACCTTTAGCCTTAGGCTGCATATATTCATGTGTGCAATACGTAATCCCTTGGTGGATGCCCAATGGGGGTCCAGCGGGGGAAGACCAAGAGGTTGTGTGTGGGTGGTCCAGGATTTGGCTGGACATCCCCAGCCATGAGCAGGAGGGTGGCAAGAAGGCAGTGAGTGGGGATCCTACCCAGGGGTAGGGTCTTAGCTCTAATCTTTCGCCTGGTGGTGAGTAGAGTGGAATATAGGACACCCTTTTCACAGAATTCGTGTGCAGTCAGAAGTCCTGCCAAATTGCTGGGGGTTGGGGGGAGATTGTTCCCCCAGGAGTGATGGGGAGAGGTCCAGAGGGAGGGTGACATCTGGGGTCCTGTTCACCTATAGTCATGGTCATGTGAGTCCATAGGAGAGATAGTATGTATAGAACAGCCAGGAGGAGCCCTGTTAGGTCCACTTGGAGAAGGAGGCAGGGCTTGGGGGGCTCATGCTGCCTGCCCTGCAGACAGTCTAAGGCTTAGTGAGGGAGGTCCCGAGCCTTGGTCAAATTTCCCTGCTGATGTGGTGCTTTGTAGAGGGGAGATGTTAGACCGCTATACCCTCGGGAGAAATTATTTTTATCTGGTACTACTACTATTGCTTATGGACCCCTTTGGATGCTTTTTTTGGGTGATTTACATCTGGGAGGGGCTATCTGGTGGAGGCAGGCTAGACTAAAATAGTCAAATTAGCAGTATATCTGGCAGTTCAAGGGTAACTTACGGCCCCTAAGCACTTTTATACAGGATATTCTAGAGAGCAGTCTAAAACGATAATATAGGGCAAGTACCAGTAGGGAGGGGCTGTCTGATGGGGGAGTAAAGTCAATAAAACAGTCTAATTAGCAGTATATCTAGCAGGTACAAAGGATACTATCGAGGCTCCTTAGGCACATTTATCCAGGCTAGTCTAGAAAACAGTTGTAATATGCAGTATATGTATCAGTTACTGGTGCTTCATTCGATGCCCTTAATCCACTATTATGCCATTAGGTATAGAGAGTATACTATAGAAATGCTAGTTAGCACAGGGGTAATTAGCTGCTGGGGGCATAGGAAAACTAGTACCACTTCAATATGGAGTTATTGTGAACAGGTGAATTAGTTGGGCAAATTAGAGATTCTAAAGATAAGCTAATGTGGTCAGAGGTCTGTTATATCGATACAGTTCAGTAGCTCATCCCCATCTAGTGGGTGAATGGTAGGCGTCTGCTGCAGAGCACAGTCACTCAGTGACTGTCAGGTCCAGCAGTGGGCGGGCAACTGAGTATTTAATGGGAGGAGGGAAAGGGGCGGGTGGGGAGGCAAAAATCGATCCCCGCGGAGTTGGTGGAGCGAAGCCGAGGGAGTCCTGCACTGGGAGGTCCACTGCTCACAGCGCTTAGCCGGTGCCTTGACCCCTAGGAAAGTCCTTTGGTAAGTCCGGGAGCTGGAAGCTTGTTTCTTCTGGTGGTGGTGGGGAGTCAAGCAGCCCAGCCACTCTCTCCTCCCTGGTGTCGTAGAAACTCTTGTAGCCAGTGGCAGCACTCTCAGCCTTAAGACCAGGCTGGGAGAGGCGTCGTCACTAGCTCAGGACCTATCAGCGAGTTGCTTTTTAAAAGTCTGCGCGCCACTTGTGGGTTCTGGGAACAAAGGCTCGGGTCGGTGGCCGTTTGTAGATACTGCGGGCAACGAGAAAGGCGATGGCTGGTGTCTGCGGTGAATGGCAGTGTCCGGGAATCGATCCCTGCCTGTAATTTTGCAGTTAAATACTGTACATAAGTAAGAAAATGAGATTTCGATAACATAGTTATGAGGTATTAAGCACTAGTAAGTTCATGTTATACTGTAAGTTTCTAATTTGTTTTATTGCCATTTTAATAACTGTTGCCCTGAGGAAGAAGAATTTTATCCTTCAAAATGTCCGCAGACAACTTTAACAGTACTGTGACCAATGGTTATAAACTAAAAACTGTGAAAAATCCCCCCTGTGGTTTCTTTTGTTGCAAGCGGTGGGCCACACTGGGTTCCTGCACGCACGCACTCTAAATGTTTCGCCTTAAAACATTTTGTGCAACACATTTCTGAATGTAATCTCCCCGGCTGTGCCTGAAAACAGGCACTGGTTTGCCTAGTGTACTTACCTGGTGAGCAAAAACTAAATAAATAATAAATACAACTGAGCGCGGATCCTCTCCAGGGCTAGGTTTAGGCCCCACAGCATGATGTAACCACTTGAATTCCAGCTCAAAATCATCAGGTAGAGACAGAGTTTGTTTCAAAAGCTGTTCAGTGAAAAAGTAGTATCCTGGTTCTCTTCACCTTCTGGGGCACTACATATTTGATAACCTTTGCTCCTACCCTGAACTCCGTATTGCCTCTGCAGACTGCAAATGTTATTACCCTCCAGCTTTCTATTGCACAGTAATTGCAAATGCTGTTATTCCCCAGCACTTTATTGTATTGCTAAATATGTTACTGCTCATAATTCTTGTCTTTGCACAATTGTTATTTATGATGCTGGTTTACCTATTACTATTGTTAGTGTTCCTCACTGTCCTCCCTTTCCACCTCCCCAGAACACATCTAGAAAGAAGCTGAGGAAGGAAGGGAGGGAGGGAGATTCTTACATCCCAGTCTGCCTTCCATGTCCTGTGTTTTAGCCTGTAATCGCTGCTGGCGGTGATGGAAGCACAGATGTAAACCACAAATGTCGTCGTCAGACCAGTTGCTGAATTGGGTGTTTTTTTTTTTGGTTGCTGTGTCTGTCCCCAGCTCTCTGGCTGGTCCCCATCTGCTTGGCCATCCCAGCTCCGGCATCCTGGCCTCCCCCAGGACTTACCTGCATCTCCCTATGTTCCCCCAGAGTGTTCCCCCTCTGGCAGGGCTTGCCAACTCCCACCACGGAATGGATCCAGTTGTAAGAGGTGGTGCCTGGGTAGCCAGGTGAGGGGTCTTCGAGTGGGCAGTGTCACCAAGTCAGTGAGGGTATTTTTCTTTTTCCTGCTACCCCCAGCACGTCGGCGACAGGGGTGCGCATGCACACCACATGTAGGCATGTGTGGTGCAGCACCAGCCAACATCCTCCCACCCACTAGCTGCTCCGCTGCACTGTCACTTGTGGTCACCGAGGTGGCAGTCAAACAGCGGGATGGCTCCCTTCCTCCCCAGAGGAGCAGCGTGTCCTCTGGGATGCTCAATCCTCCTCCCCTGGTGGCCCATGATGACATGAGCTTGCACCTGAACCCAGCTCACCAGCATCGCAGTGCAGCACTACCAGTGCACCAGTGGGCTGGCTCAGATTTTCTTATTTAATCTGGTGCGCCTCCGAGTGCACTGTAGCCACGGAATCCCTAATCTCAGTCTGAAGGACTGCAGCTCCACCAGCAGCTGCTTGTTAATGATCGCGCTGCTAGTTCACCGCTGGTAGATTTCGGGGAGGAGGAGGAAGATGCTATGTTTGTTGGAAAAGCAGGTGAGTGGGCTGAATGTGTCACCAGTGTTGCTGGTAAGTCCTGAGGCGCTGACAGTATTTCTTTATTATTCTTGCCCTCCACCCCTAATAACAATCATGAAACGGCAGACAAAAGTTTCAACAGTTTTTTTATTTTTAAATAGAAAACATCAGGGTCACTGGAATGCTGAACTGTGTCAGTGCCAAACTCTTATGTGATCCCTACAGAAATCATCATTTAAACATCCCTTTAGAAAATGACTGCATATCAGAGCTTTTCTGCCGTCACATTTATGGTACTCTTATTTTGTATGGCAGCTGTATCTTTTCTGCAAACATACATCAGATACTTCTCAGTTTGTTGTTCGACTAATTTTGCATGTTTTTGCTATCTTTATCGCTTGTGTCATGCCTAAATACAGTCCCTGGGACCACTGCACTCAGCTGGTGAAAAAAGTAAATAAATATTGAACACATAATAAACCCAACAGTTTATTCAAAATATTTATTAAAGAACAAACAAATACACTGAGCTATTATTTGACAATATATATTTTGAAATAGTTGCAAAAAGCTAAAAAATGCATGCATCTAACATCTCAGAATTACATTATTTTATGACAAGACATGCTCCAACACTCCTTGTCGGATCAACTGCTCACATTTCCATCTGGGGAGAAAGTGCTGAAAAGAAATAAAAACAATCCTACTGTCAGTTAAAGGACATTAAAAAAAATCAAAGTAAGAAAGAACACTAATAATTTTCAAATATATAATAGCAAGGAGTTTTTATTAGGAATTTGAATGAATATAAGTACTTGGGTCTAGGGTTTGGCAAACATTTGAGTTTTATTTTACATAACAGGGCAAGAACTCATAAAATGAATAAAACATTTGAAGCATTATTAAAAATCAATGCTTGCCAAAGAGACTAGGCATAACATTGCTTCACAGATGCTGATTTTTGCTTTGCTATTTGGAATATGATCTATATGAATGCTAAAAAATGAGATTTGACCAAACTGGACATGACTAGTTGGCAAAATTTGTGCTAAATTGTGGCTTCAAAATTCATAGAAACATAGAATTTGACAGCAGATAAGGACCGCATGGCCCACCTAGTCTGCCCATTTCTCTACCTACCTACTGTACAACTATAGACCCTACTTGATCTCTGGCTCCCCCCCTTTCCTTACTACTAAGTACTAAGTTCCCTTATGCCAATCCGTGCCAGCTTGAATCCCACCACAGTTTTTGCACCCATCACCTCCGCTGGGAGGCTGTTTCAGGCATCCACCACTCTCTGTGAAGAAGTACTTCCTCACATCTCCCGTGAGTCTACCCCCCCAGCTTCGCAGCACTGACCCCTTGTTCTTGAACATCTTTTTCTCTGAAAAAGGCCTCCCTCTTGAACCTTATTTATACCTCTGAGGTACAGTATTTGAAAGTTTCTATCATATCTCCCCCCCCCTTCCTTCAGAGTGTACATATTGAGGTCATTCAGTATCTCCTCATAGTGCTTTTGTTGCAGATACTGCACCATTTTAGTTGCCCTCCTCTGGACCGCCTGCACCCTGTCTATGTCCTTCTGGAGATGTGGTCTCCAGAACTGGACACAGTACTCTAGGTGAGATCTCACTAGTAACTTATACAGCGGTATCACCACCTCCCTCTTTCTGCTGGTGATACCCCTCCCTATGCACCCTAGTATCCCACTGGCTCTCCCCACTGCCTTGTCACACTGTTTGGCCACCTTCAGGTCATTAGATATGATTACCCCCAGGTCCCTTTCCTGTTTGGTGGTCATCAGTACCACCCCGCCATTTTGTACTCCTCCTCTGGATTTCTGCGCTCTAGGTGCATGATTTTGTACTTCTTTGCACTGAAATTTAGTTGCCATGCCCCTGACCACTCCTGTAGCTTTCTTAGATCCCTATTCATCCCCCCCCCTTCGCGAGTGTCTACCCTGTTGCAGATCTTAGTGTAATCTGAAAACAGGCATACCTTCCCTTCTAGCCCCTCTGCACTGTCACTAATAAAGACATTAAAGAGGACTGGTCCCAGCACACTACTGATCCTTGTGGCACCCCGCTGGTCACCCTTCCTTCCTCAGAGTGAACTCTGTTACCACCACCCTCTATCGCCTGTCCCCCAACCAATTCCTTACCCAGTTTACCACTTTTAGACCCACTCGCAGGCTGCCCAGCTTGTCTATGAGTCTCCTATGCAGAACGGTGTCGAAGGCCTTACTGAAATCTAGGTAAGCCACATCCACTGCCCCACCCTGATCTACCTCTTTGGTCACCCAGTCATTGCCAACGTTATCATAATATAAACTGGCAGCAATCAGAAGTAAACAGAGAAAGAAACTGAGCAATGCTTGAATAAGATTTTAAATATGGTTTTCATTACCCATTATATGAAGCTCTGGGCTCGCATACAAATATTTGAACTCTGTATGTTTCGACAGAAACCAAATCAATAAGCTTAGAAGTCCAGAACAATTACTATGAGATCTGAAGCGAGGACACTGAAATACAAAGCTGCTAAGATCTGGAATAAGTAAGCAATAAAACACAGTGAGGTGTGCATTGAACAGATATTACTGCATGCCCAAGGGTGTAGTGCCTCCAGCCCACGGAAGTGCGATAATATCTGTTCAATGCACATCCACGGAATATCTTATTGTGCTTATAAAATGGTTTTTTTTTTCCTGTTACAAAAATCATTTTTATGCATATAAAAAAGCATATTACTACCACAATCTGTGATAAATAGTCCTTCCGCCAGATATAAAATGACATCATTACTGTCCTTTCATACTGCTGGCAGCCCCCCCTCCAAGCAGTTTTATGAGGCTGGAGAAACCGGGACAGCAGCTGAGGGTGCTGCAATGTAAAAGTCTGCTTCTTCACTCTCTCATTTTTTGCTTTGTGTTTTTTTCCTGGTGTTTTGGTTTTTAAGAATCACAGATACATAGATAGTGATGGCAGATAAGGGCCTTTGATCCACCTAGTCTGCCCATTTGCGCACTTAACTTTGCTTCTTCAAGCTTTTCTAGTACTGGGTTGTCCACTACCCCGACTACCAGGATCCCCCGATGCCTATCCCATGCATTCTCAAATCCTATAATCATTTCAGCCCCAACTGCCTCCTCCAGTAGGGGGTTCCATTTGTCTAACACTCTCTCTGTGAAGAAAAACTTCCTCACGTTCCCTCTGAACCTCCCTCCCTCCAGTTTCATCCCACGTCCCGTAGTCCTGGAACCTCTTTTTCATTGAAAAATGGTGTTTTCCTCCACCTTGTTCCTCCCCATGAGGTACTTATGTCTCAATCATATCCCCCCTCTCCTCCAGGGAGTATATATTTAAGTCCTTCAGCCTGTCCTCATAGGTTTTGTGATATAAACCTTTCACTATCTGCTTCACGCACCGGTACAGCACCGAGTAGCCCTTCCCCTTCCAGTCACATAGTGAGTGTATTGCCAAACGAGCAGAAATACTTAATGCTCACTGGTGCCTTGTATAGTGCAAGTGAGTTTCAAAACGTGATAGTAGGGAAAAAATACTTCCTCTAATGGATTTTTTGTTTGACAAGTTTGGGATCGGAGCTTAACAGCTACCAGAGATAGTAGGTACAGGCATGCTGTGGGACCAGCAGTGGGATCATAACTCAGACCATGGGAACAGTTAGTATTTTTATGTTTTTTATTTACATTTGCCTGTCACAAATGTGTATGGCTCCTATTTCTTGTACGGAGTATTTACTGTAGCTTTTGCAGTTCATAGTTTCCTTGCTGAGATACAAGAAAAAAATTGCGGCTTTTAAAATCTCAGTGTTCTAACAGCACACTGTTTTTTTTTTTTTTATATTTTGCAATGCGGTCCTGTACCTGACTTGTTTTTACCTGTGCATCAAATGGATTTGACACACAGGTAAAAACCAATCAAAATGTAGGCTTTTCTATCCCCATTTTATAAACTTTAGGAACTAGAACTAAACCCATTTTCAAAATATTTTTAAAAGTTATCTTGGATGAAATTAGCCATATTTGCAATTGTTACCACGACATCTCAACAGAACTAGTGTCCTTGTAGTGCACTTGTGTTTTGTATCTTGTATAAAGTAGGCATGTAGATCATGTTTATGTCACATGTTTATAACAGGAATACATCTGGTAAATAGGACTTTATGCCCCAATGTGTATTTTACCCACATAAATTTAAATGTTACTTACCTACGTACATTTTACACATAGGGCTAGGTTTTCAGAGAGCATACAGCATGCAAGTTGCGTCACTCTAGGGCTCACGACAAACTCTGGAGTGCGTCATGGACCCTGGCCCAACTTTTAAAGGGGGGTCCCTGTGCCAAAACCCAGGAGTGGTCAAGAGCCACAGGCTAGCACCAAACATTTGGCGACTCATGGAATTGCCGCAGGGATCTGCCCCCAACCTGGTGCAACACTAGAGGGCTGTGAGTGTTGGGGTGGGAATCTGCATGGCAGGAGGGGCCAGGGGCAAAAGGGGCATGAGGGGTGCTCTAGGGGGTATCAGGGAGACAGCGAACATGACAGGGAGTGATGTGGCACTGGTGGGATGTCCTTTGCAGAGCCCTACAGCTGATCAGATGGGACTGCTTCGGGGTGGCCAGGGCCGAACACTGACATGGCCTCAGGTGGGCATAGCCCTGACAGCTGCCCCATAGGTGTACAATATCAGAACCTGTAGGTGGGAGACAGTCTCCACATCGTGGGAAGGTGGGCATTAGGGAACTGTGGTGGTGCCCGGAGAATGGTGCCCTCCCTACCATTGGCAGCCCTCAACCTGCAGCTCCAGCTTCCCATCTACGGGGTTCTGACTTTGTGCACCTGTGGGGCAGCTGCTATGGCTGTGACCACCTGGGGCCATGTTACTGTCCATCCCTGGAAACCTCCCACGAAGTGGTCCCACCCGATCAGCTGTAGGGCTCTGCAAAGGGCACTCCCGCTTGGTGCCACATCAATCCCTGTCATGCCTGCTGTCTCCCCCATGCCCATTAGGGCACCCTGTGCCCCTTCTGTCCCCGGCCCCCCACTTTCACATCCCCCCATTTGTCACAGTGTGTGGCAGTGGTGCAAGTCCCTTAGACCACCTCCTAGCTGGTCTAAGCTGAGCTCCTTGTTACGTCCATGGTGGGGATTCCTAAATAGCAAAAAGGGGATGTTGTAGCCCCGCTGTGGCACACACCCCCTTGCGACTTGGTGCATAGGTGCTTCTGTTGCAAGGGTGATGCAGGGGCTGCTTGGGCGTAAGAGCATCCCGATTTTGACACACCTGCGTTGAAAAATCGGGACACCTTTTAGTCTGATGCAAGGTGCCACTTGCGCTGCTTACCTTTAGCGCAGGCACCTTAAGTCCGAATATAGGCTTTTGAAAAATCAGGCCCATAATCTTGTTTTCCAGGGCAGACTCATGTTGCGCTATTGTATGTGAGGAAAAGCTACTCTGTACATAGAAACATAGAATTTGATGGCAGATGAGGACCGCCTGGCCCACCTAGTCTGCCCATTTCCCTACCTACTGGATAAGCTGCAGAACCTACTTGATCTGCATCCTACCTCCTCCTTCCCGCCCCTAATGTTGCCTTCTGCCTGTCCCATGCATTCTTGAATTTGCCTACCATTGTTGCCCTCACAACCTCCTCAGGGAGGCTGTTTCATGCATCCACAACCTTTTCTGTGAAAAAATACTTCCTCACGTTGCCCCTGAGTCTTCCCCCTCCAGCCTCATATTGTGACACCTTGTTCTTGCACATCTTTTCTGAAAGATACTGCCCTCTTGAACTCTATGCACATGCGCATCATCTATGTACGTAAATATACATATCTATACAGTGGGTCAAGATGACCACCACACATACTGCTGTCCATTTAACAAACTAGGCCACCTGGTGTGCCTATATTTATTTATTGAAATGTTTCACCAGGAAGGCACACTTAGCAACAAGTTGCCTGCCTTCCGTGTGACCTGGAGGGTAGGGAAAATGAGGATAGTTTACAGAGATTTGGTACACAATATAAATTTACAGTAGATTACACTCAAATAATTTGAGCAGACTGTACAGGAGTAATGAAATAGAGGGATGCTGGCGGTTTTGAACTAGACAGATACTACGCCAGCACTTTTGGACTAGATAAGACACAGCAACACAAAATGACACATAACTGTGTAGCTGGTAAATGGCTGAATAGAACTGTTGTAGTTTAAGCTAGGGAGGTTAGTGAGGAGTAAACACAGGCAGAACAGGTTGGCTAAGGTATAACAGAAGTGCAAGTTAACTACAAGCGCAGTAGAGATTAGGGGCCAGCCATAGATAGGACTACGTAAGGGGAGAGGGAAAGTGAGAGAGAGGAAGGTGTGTCAGTAAGCAGAGAAGCGGAGTGGTGGTGGAAGGGGATGGAACAAGGAGGTGAAGGAAGAAGTAGGAGGAGAAAGGTCTGCTGGGGCCTGACCCCTCCAGTATGCTGAGGACCCTGCTTGCACAAGGCAGCGAGAGGTAGAGTAAAATAGGAAGGAAGCAGGTTGTAGGCAGCAAGGCGTAATAGGCTTCGGAAGGACAGAAGAGAGGTGAAGGTGAGAGAGAAGAGAGGCCAGGATCCAAGCCTTCAGGATATGGAGAAGTGGAGGAAGAGTTGGGGCAATGGTGAGGATAGGGCAGGGAATGGCCCTTGGTACAACTGTATGTAATCATGAATGCAAGGTGCAGTATTTTATGCCAACA
The DNA here is from genome assembly GCA_016271365.2 of Neoceratodus forsteri. Taxonomy (NCBI): domain Eukaryota; kingdom Metazoa; phylum Chordata; order Ceratodontiformes; family Ceratodontidae; genus Neoceratodus; species Neoceratodus forsteri. The sequence goes on along the minus strand of CM057450.1, from coordinate 1,748,531,469 downwards.
TTTCTTATTAGATCATTTTATAAGTGCAACAGCACACTTCAGCCAGAGTACAGCGGGAAGCCACATAGTATAAACTGAGGTAAGGGGGGGGAGGGCTGTGTTTAATTTATTACCTAACCAGGCTGATGTACAGGCTTAATGTGTGGGACAGGGATTAAGGGAGGCCAAGCAGAAGGATGGAATTGTAGACAGCTGAGATGTAGGTTTTGCAAGAGACAAATCAGATCCTAGCAGTTCACTTTTTAACTCCCACAAGGCCAAGTGACCCCCTATGAGAGTGACTCCAATGAATGAGGATCACAACAAAGGAGGATGGTGTCTACAGGTGTGTCTACAGGGGACCCTGCCTATAAACCCACAGGACTAAGGTAGGATTTACCTAGGTTACACCCATCGAGGGTTCACTATTCTGCCATCTATGCTGATGATGACGTAAACGTAAGGGAGCTAGTGGCCCCCACCTTGGCATTTACATAGGTAAGATGCACTGTGGAGTGTGGCAGCAGAGGGTATACCTGCATTAATACCTTTCTGCAATCTCCCAACTTCGGTGGCTCTATAGATGAGTGCACATACCCCAGAAGGGTTTATATTCAACGTAAGGCAAAGGTCTGCGACCAGGTCAAAGGCTTGTGGGGTCAGCACTCATTAAGGATAGAAAATTCTTACCAGTATTGTTGTGCAAACTGTTTTATTTTCATACCGCCGTGTCTTGGTTTCCAAACAAGAATAGGTTCTATCATACCACAGGTCCAAATGATATTCTTTTCAAAACAGGTCCAACGCTATTCTTTAATTTTCATCTTATGTTAATCTTCTACACAAATCTTTACAGTTATAAAGTGCCTGAGTGCTTCAGTAAAACTTTAATCATGAACCTTGCTGGGTTCTATAGCAGTCACTCCACTGGTAACCATGGTCCTGTCTGCCACACTTTACTGCTCTTCTTTTCTTTTTCTGCTCCTTCCCGAGGCACCCCGACCGGCCCTCCTTCAGGATTCCAAGGTGTGCCCTGGCACCACTCGTCCCCTGCTGCCATCCACCACCCCTAACAGCCACCCCTGGGTAACCCAACGTATCCCGTCGTTGGAGGGGGAGGTCCCTCCCTTCCAGGGGAGGAGCACCCATTAGGTGCAACTATGTATCCCGGGTGCTGTGGGGACACTTTCTGAGGCATCAGAGGACTGGAGGCCATCATCCGGTCACCCGGGGGTGCTTTTTTTTTGTCCTCCCCACCTCCCTCCACCCTGACTGGGCCGGGAGCGTGATGGCACCCTGAGGCGGGATGTGCGGGGCATGTCGAGGTTGCATGCCACCTTGCCATGTTGCCCAATCCACTTTCAGGTGCCAAGGCTCTGCCCACCTCCCCGGAAGGCAGCATCCAGTGGACACTCTGGATCTCCTCCTTGCCGTTCTCCGCTCCTGATACCGGGCTTGGAGTGCAACCCAGGTCATCCAGCATGCAGAGTGAATCTTCAGCTCGGCGCCAGAGCAGGCATACTGCGCTTCTTTTCTAAAGTGCCCCTCAGACTGTGCAAAGCAATGAATGCTAAGCTGCTCTTTTTAATCTCAAAACCACAAAGAAAACAAACCAGTAAAGAAACCTTAAAGCTGTACTAGTTAACGCTATGAGTTTGTGAATATGCCACTGAAACAATAAATCAGTTTCATGAGCCATCTCGTAGTGCCCGTGGTGCTCAATGCCTTCTGACTACCGTTTCAGCGTAGTGACATACACCTTCATCAGTGACAGTGATGGGTTGACTGGATGAGGCTTTTATTTAGAAATAGTGACTGTGCACCCTTTACTGAAAACACCAGTGGAAGATTAGCAATTCTACAGAACACTACTTTTTTCAAAGTTTTTTTCATTTCAAAATTCACAACATACATTCATTTAATAAGTGTTTATATATCTATGCAGAAAATGCAGCATATATTTAAAAGAATGACCACAGTTATTCCAATTTAGATAATTTCAAAGCTCCTAAAACATAAACAATTGGAGACATCATATTTGTAATGTAATCCAATTCACAGTCAAACAATATGTGGAGAGTCTCCTGTTGCTTACAGTCCCATAATCACCCATGTTCTTGTAGTTAGAGCAGGATATATGCCCCATGGGAGGTGGGGTTGGGGACACAGTTTTTTTTTTTTTACCACTGTTCATCTTCTCTTATGTCCCGCAGGTCCTGGTCTTCGGGACCACCAAGGAGTCATCCTCCTGCCTCTCCTGCCCTACCCATACTCACCTTCCGGTCTCCATGGAGCTGTGGCTTCCCGGCAGGGCAGAGGAGGGACGGGCAAGCACCCCGACACTGTAAGTTTGTCAGACCAGAGGTAGTCAGGGCACATAGGAGGCACGCCTGGCGCCTCCATCTTCCTTGCACATGCAGGCATTTTTCCTGTTATCTAGTGGAGGAGTGGCATGCACCTCACGCCAAGGCATCGCCAGCGCTGCCACCCCCACCCCCCACCGCCAGCTCTGTGCTTGCTATGCCACCAGCTTCAGCTAGAGGCCAGTCAAGTGCTGATCGCAGACCCCCCTCCCTCCTGGGAGAGGAGAGCTGTCCTCCGGATGCTCAATCCTCTCCCGCCCCTGCTGACCCAGGCTCATTCCTGAACCTGGGTCGCCAGCGTGGCGCGAGGTGTGGCATCCAGTGTCTCAACCCTCAGCACCACCAGGCCAGCTGGGACACAGTTTTTGTTTGTACTTACTTCTTAGCTTAACTACAGAAACTGAGGCAAAACCAGTTCCTCATTTAAACCATTTGGAAATACTGCATTAAGAGTATAGATCAGTATGCTTTACGTTGTACTAGCCTTTTTCCTGTATCTCCCCTTTACACCATCTGTATTTTTTATGTCAATTAATCTCAAACAGGCCACACTGCTATGTTCAACTTGTTCAAAGTGCTCTGCCGTTACTTATGTATCATTTTTCATCCTTATGGCAGTTTTATGTTCAGCCACCCACAGTTTCAATGATCAGTGAGTTTGCCCCAAATCACAGAGGCCACATGGGTGGTATAGCGCATACACCACCTTATTCAGTCAACCAGTCATTGACTCTGATGAAGACATACATCACCATGCTGAAACAGTCAAATGGCATCGGGCTCCATGGAATGGCACATGAAATCCGTTTATTGTTTTGCTGGCATATTTTGCACAAACGCATAACATTAACTAGTACAGCTTTAAAGTTACTTTATTGGTTTGTTTCCTTTGCGGTTTTGAGATTTAAAAAGAATGCTTAGCGTTCATTGCTTTGCAAAGCACAAGGGCACTTCAGAAAAGAAGTGCAGTGAAGCATGGCAGACAGGACCGGTGGTTATCAGTGGAGTGGCTGCTACACAACCCAGTAGGGTTCATGATTAAAGTTTACTGGAGCACTCGGGCACTTTATAGTCGCAAAAATTTGTTTGGAGAGTAACTTAAGATTGAAAATAAACGAATACAGTTGGAACCACTTTGAAAAGAATATAATTTGGACCTGTGGTATGCTGGATAGAACCTATACTTATTAGGAAGCCAAGACACATCAGTATGAAAGTAAAACTTCTGGTTTGCACAACATACTGGTAAGTGTTTTCTATCCTTAACAATGTAAAGATATGAGGTGCTCACCCCACAGGGCTTTGATCTGGTCATGGACTTTTTGTGTTATACCTGTATTAATGCGACAGCCTTTAGACATAATTACCTAGCTGGGGTAGGCTTATATAGTACCACCAGACACTTGTAACAGTATATAAAAAAGGGACATACTATCTATCTAAGGTATGCCTATATGGTCCACAGTAACTCACTAAGGTACTGTGTTTGTTGGGAGATATAGGCACTTTGGTGTGTGCTGAGAGGAGCTCGGCCTGCTGCCTCATGCTTCACGTCACATCAGAGTGCAAGTATTTCAAAACAAGCACACATCTGTTATGTGTTGTTGCCCACACACAGATGTGTGTACTGAGTGGTTCTGCACCACATACAGTAAGATAGAGGGATACCATGTCTGCTTTTGTTTTAGCCACATGAGTGGGGGACTAAGTTCTTAAGTAGCAAAGTCTTGAATGAATAATGCATTTTACCTCATGAATGGATAAACAGGGAATATGACGTGGGCTGACTTAAGATATTTTTATCTTCATGAGAGGTATTCTTTGTTGATACCTCATCAGTGGTAAAGAATATGATTTTATACTTTTATCTATATACGATTTTATTGTATTATTCAGTTTGTTTTATTTAGTGTAGATTAGTTTTATTCTCTGATGGTGTTTAAATGCTGACTATGGCTGTTTGTTAGTTGTTCAATAATGTGGTTTCATTCTGTTTTATTGTCGATGTTTTACTGTTTGATACTTTGTACAGTGCTCAAAGCCTGTGGAAATGAGCGCTTTACAAATAAAGTTTGTTTGCTTGCTGCCGTGTGATAATAATAGCAGTAGTAAAAAGATTTATTTTTATTCAGGAAAAGATCTTACTTCACATCTTTAGTTCGAAGACATTTTTCCAGATGGTTCTGACAACAGGACTTTAAAGTTACATCAAATACAGACACAAATACAACAGTCACTTTCAGTCTCCAATACTTTTAAACATTTAATAAATATACTTGTATTCCAGCAAAATTTATACAATATAATAGACCAATACCCTTAAATGAAGATTCGAATGATATCTTAAGCCAGCCCATGTTATATTTGATTATACAATGTGTGCTTAGGTGGTGTTGTGACATAAATTATAGAAAGTTACAAAAGGAAAAAGTACAACATTTAAACTGTTCCTCTGTGTTCAATGGTTCAGCACAAGAGCAACCAATCTATACAACTCATTCAATCAAAAGACTCAGTATATGGAATCTCACATGTGGGAATAAATTCCTGATCATGCTCACTGCGGCCAAAATGAGTGAGAAATTCCTAAGCATGCTCAGTGACCAACTTCATTTATCTTGCTATCTTGGGTCAAGGAAAGAACAGGTTATTCACCTGTAACCGTAGTTCTAAGAGTGGTATATGGTTCACATCCACTCTCTGGCAGTTCCACTGGGAACAATGTTGTTGGCTGGAACGTCTTTAAAGGGACACTTTTGGGTGCATTTTTTAGCCCTATATCTAAAGATGCCTTCAGCCATCAATATGCCTGGTATTGGCATATGCAGTCATAGAATACCAGAAACTGTGGATCTACAGAGGGTTTTATTTGTTATATTTAAGTATTATGGTCACCCTGCCCATATTCCTGACTGCCCAATAAAAAGCACATTCACATTACCAGAACTCGAGCATTGTCAAGTTTAGTCATTTATAAGCAATATCAGTTTAAGGTGTTTACTTATAGCAGGCTTTGAGCTGGACTTAAGAAAGTGACTCATTTTTAAAAACTAGCAGTATAACATAGTTTAATCACAGTTCGAACTTTAAGCCATGACTCCAAGCATGCATGCTCACAACCTGCTATAAGTAAATGCCTTAAACTGATACTGCTTATAAATGGCTAAACTCGTCAATGCTTGAGTTTTAGTAATGTGAATGTGCTTTTCATTGGGCAGTCGGGAATAGGGTTGGGACGACCATAATACATAAATATAAGAAAAACCTCAGTAAATCAACAGTTTCTGGTATTCTACACTATATAAGCCAGTATAAAGCATATTGACGTCTGAAGGCATCTTTAGATATAAGGCCAAAATATATACCCAAAAGCTGACAGTGTGCCTTAAGCTAAACTCCTCCACTACCTGGATAGTATATCCACCGATTCTACCCGTGATGTCAGATCTCGATACCGAAGCAGGATCAGGTGTCACTTGCCAGGGAGGCGGATGGTTTTGTGGATATGAAACACATACCATTCCTAGAACTACGGTTTCAGGTGAGTAACCTATTCTTCTAGGAGTGTGGATATGAGTCACTTATCTATACTCTGGCAGACTCCTAGACATTTTCTGGGAGGAGGGGGAAAGGTGTGCACCCCTCCTTGGTGAACAGAGATTGGATAACCGAGGTCCCAAAACCCGCATCCTGGCATGACTCAAGATCAATGCAGAAATAGGAAATGAAGGTGGGTGCTGACTTACAGGTAGTAGCCCTACAGATCTCCTGTATGAGGACATCCCTGGAAGCAGCCACCGAGGCAGCAGTATGTCTGGCGGAATGAACCCTGATACCTAAGGAAGGCTACCGACCAGCCAACCTATACTGGAGGTCGATGAAAGATGTGATCCACCTTGCAATTGTCTGCTTTGCTGCCAGTCTGCCAGGTGTGCTGGCTTCAGCATAGGTAATAAACAGCTGGCGAGCCTGTCCCGATCTCCAGTCATACGCTCTACATAGTGGGAGAGTGCTCTCCACCTGCTTTTCCAGCAGAAAGAAAGATCTGACATCACAGGGTGGAGTCAGGGGTATACCACCTGTGAGGTTGGAGAAGCGTGCCTTAAAACGTTCTGACCAATACCATCATTCCAGTTGAACTGCCAGAGTGTGGATAAGTGAACCATATCCATGCCCCTAGAACACTTTTATCTTGCAATTAGTCAGTCACATATTATATAAATATTCATATCACAATGATTAGAAAGAAGAGATATACATCAAACAATAAAACATTAAAATATAAAACATGAACAGTGTTTTTGCCTGATTGTTAATCAGGCAAAAACTGTTGAAAAGGCAGGCCAAACAATACAGGATCCTTAAATTGCAGCGGACTCCTCCAGAGAACTGCCTTTGTTCCTTGGCATTCCTTTGCTTATGATATTTAATCCCTGCTCAATGTCATAATACTCTGCTTGTGATAGAGTCATTTTCATGGCAACAGATTGTGATGTCAAAAAAACAGGTTACTCACCTGTAACAGTAGCTCTAGGAGTGGTATATGATGCTCATCCACACTTCAGGCAGTGTTCCTTTCCCCTTTAAGGCTTGCCTGAACGTCTTCAAGCTGGTTCCTCCCATCTACCCGGGTGGTAACTCCCTCGGCACCACCCCATGACATCAGATCTTGCCCACTGGAAGCAAAATCAGTGTGCAACTTGCCAGGGGAGGTCGGGTGGGTCGGTGTGGATGAACATCATATACCACTCCTAGGACTACTGTTACAGGTGAGTAACCTGTTTTTCTAGGGATGCGGATATGTTGTTCTATTCACACTTCTGGCAGACTCCTAGCAGTTCTCTGGGAGCCTTAACTGTCGAAGTGCCAGGGCACCTGCACACAGACTTTTGGTGTGCCTAACCATATTTTTTCTTTCTGTATCACCTGCAATTTGCTCTGAAATAAACTTTTTTCAGTATAAATCGACTACCTGAGTATTTGTGCTCCCTTCACTGTAGAAAGCAATTTTTCTCCTGGCTCTGGAGTGCATGGTGAGTTTGTTTGGATTCTGTTGAGCTCGCAGACCTCACCCACACCCTGCCCGGCTCATTAGCTCTATACATTTTGTTCACCTGGGCAAGGCGCACACCCCCTATTTAGTGAATAGAAATTGAAGAACTGAGGCCCCAAAACCAGCATCCCGGCATGAATCAAGGTCGATGTGATAGAAGGAGATGGAGGTGTGTGCTGACTTCCAGGTAGCAGCCCTACAGATTTCCTGGTTAGGGACATCCCTGGAAGCAGCCACCAAGGCAACGGCATGATGGGTGGAATGAGTCTTAGCCTTACAGGTCGCTTCGCCCCTACCCACCAACCTATAGCAGAGGTCAATGCAGGATGCAATCCACCAGCCAATCGTCCACTTAGTTACTGGTCTACCAGGTGTGGCTTCAGCGTAGGTGACAAATAGCTGGCGAACCTCTCCTGGAACTCCAGCCATGCCTTCCTTATAATACTAACATACTAAAATGCCAGCAGAATAGGCCTAACGGTCTTTTTCGTCTGCTCGTTTGTTCAGCCCCCACCTGGGAGCTGACCCTGCTGCCCCCCTTGCCCTCTCTGGCTTTTCCCTTCCCAGTTCCGGATATTCTCACTGCACTGGACTTTGCTTCCAGAACCCTTCCCCTGTACCTGTCCCACCCCTCTTGAACCCCTCCACCATCTCTGCCTCCACCAGCCCCCCGGGCAGCGCATTCCATGGCTCCACCACCCTCTCAGTGAAGTAGCACCTCCTGCTTTCTCCCTGAATCTCCCCCTCCTCCAGCTTCCACCCATGCCCTCTAGTTGCCCCCCTCCTTCCTTCAGAGCACCCTGACTGCTCCTCCCCTATTTACCCCCTTCATGTACCTGAAGACCTCTGTCATTTCCCCCGGTCCCTTCTCTCTTACAATGTGTACATATTTAGCTCTTTGAGTCTCTCCCCATAGGTCCTGTCCCCCCCAAGCCCCAGATCATTTTGGTTGCCCTCCTCTGGACCCTCTCCAGGAGTTCAATATCCCTCTTTAAGTGTGGTCTCCAAAACTGCACGCAGTATTCGAGGTGCGGCCTCACCAAGCAGTTATACAGAGGAAGTATCACTTCCCTCCTTCTGGAGGTGATCCCCCTAGCGATGCATCCCAGCATCCTTTTGGCCTTGGCCGCTGCCCTCCTACAAGTCTCTGAGTTGTTCATCTTGACATCCACCACCACCCCCAGGTCCCTCTCAGCCATCGAGACTTGTAGCATTGTAGCATAATAGGCTAGCACTTGCTGCAGGTCCAATGTATGGAGCCTGTGCTTGGCCTCCGAAGTGTGGCTGGTGAAGTACACCGAGAGATTAATCACCTGGTTAAGGTGAAAACCGACACAACCTTTAGGAGGAACTTTGGGTTGGAGCGAGAACCACCCTGTCCCTGTGGAAGACCAGGTAAGGAGACTCCATTGAGAGTGCCTGGAGTTCATGGATCCTTCGGCTGATGTAACAGCCACCAAAAGGACGGTCTCCACCACAGATGTGACATCTCACATCTGTATATCGGTTCGAATGGCTTGCCCATGAGCTTTGCCAACACCAGCAACAAGTCCCAAGGTGGTGGTAGTTCATGCACTGGAGGGGAAATGTGGTCAAGGCCTTTGAAAAAGCACCAGACCACCTTTTCCTGTGCTACTGACTGCATCCCAGCCCGCACCCAGTAAGCAGAGATGGCTGCCAAGTGCACCTTAAGGGTCATTGACCAAAGGCCCGCCTGAGGGAGGGACCAAAGGTAGTCAAGAGAATACTAGGCACTGGGCAAGATAAGGGGTCCAACCCCCTTGCCCTGGCACCAGATGGAGAACCTCTTCCATCTGAAGGCATAGCATTTCCAGGTTGACTCCTTCCAAGCCTTGACCATGGTGAAGACATCTTTGGAGAGGCACAAAGCCTGGAACTCTAGCCACTCGGGAACCAGGCTGTCAGGTCCAGGGATTGAAAGTTTGGGTGGAGAACCGTTCCCTGATGGAGCGAGAGCAAGTCCAGGCATAGAGGAAGATGCCTTGGGAGCCTGCTGCTGAGGCCGAGGAGATCGGGGTACCAGAAATGGCGAGGCCAATCTGGAGCCACCAGGGCCATCCATGCCTTGTCCCTCCTGGTCTTGAGCAACACCTTGTGGACCAAGGGGAATGGAGGGAAGGCATAGAGAAGGCCCAGGGTCTGGATAAGCCATCTCCCTGCAGCGTTCCCTGCTGAGTGGGGCAGGCACAGTACACCCTCAGCTTTGCGTTCTCCCTGAAGGCAAACAGGTCCAACTGAGTGGTGCCCCACTGGGAGAACAGGCTGCGTACTACCTCTGGTTGGAGAGATCACTCATAGGAAGCCTTGCCCACATGGTTGAGAGCGTTTGCCAGCTGGTTGGAGATACCGGCTGCATGGATGGTCACGATATCGGCCTCCAGGCTGCGCATGAGGGTCCGAATGCAGAGAGCTTCCCTGCACAAGAGAAGGAAGTGCGTCCCACCCTGTTTGTTGAGGTAGTACATGGTTGTGGTGTTGTCGGTCTGGACCAGAACAACCTGACCCCGAACATGCGAGCAAAAGGCTGACAGTGCTTGCCACACTGCCCACAGTTCCAGAAGTTGATATGGCATCCAGACTCCTAGGGGGTCCAGAATCCATGGGACCCTGTGTTCCCCCAGGAGGGCACCCCAGCCCATGTGAGGGGCATCAGTCATCAGGATGACCGTTGGCTCTGGGCAGACAAATGGGATACCTTCCTGCAGGTGTTCTAGGACCAACCACCACTGGAGGGCGTCCCTCATTAGCTGGGTCACAGTGACTGGCTGGTCGAAGTAGCATTTGTGCTGAGACCACTGGCGGGCCAGCTCCCACCGCAGAGAGCGTATTCTCCAGGTGGCACAATGGACCACGCTGGTGCAGGCAGACATGTATCCCAGGAGGCACAGGAAGTCCTGAGCAGGGCATAACTGCCCAACCCGAAATGATCGGGCAAAGGAGGAGAGAACCTCCACTCTGTCTGTTGGGAGCTGAACCCTGGCGCTGCAAGAGTCGAGCTACGCCCCAATGAAGCTGATCACCTGCGAAAGTATGAGCTCCGACTTGGCCTTGTTGACCAGGAGGCCAAGAGAGAAGCAGGTCTGGAGGGTCAGGTCCCTGGATCGCTCCACCTCCTGCCTGGAGGGACCCGCAATCAGCCAGTCATTCAGGTAGGGGTAAACCCGGACTTCTTGACGCCTCAGGTAGGTTGCCACCACTGCGATGCATTTGGTGAAGACCCTGGGGGCAGAGGACAGGCCGAATGGCATGGCCTGGAACTTGTAGAGGATCCTCTCCACCCAGAACTGAAGAAACTGGTGGCGGGATGGACAGACTGGGATGTGAAAGAACGCGTCCTAAAGACCCAGTGAGCAAAACTATATGTTTTGCTCAAGAGATGGTATGATCTGAGAGAGTGACCATCCTGAAGGCACTCAGCCTGAGAAACGTGTTCAGGTCATGCAGATCTAAGATGGGGTGCCAGCCCCTGTCCGTTTTGGCACCAGGATGTATCCGGAGACAAACCCTGTGTGTTTCAGAGGGTCCCTGACAGGAGCCATGACCTCCTTGTGGAGGAGCTGGGTGATGCCATCCCAAAGGGCCAACAGGACGTCTGCGGACACGATGCCCTCCTGTGGGGCACGGACTTGGCAAGGTGGGTACTCTTGAATTTCAGATGCAGACCCTGGCCGACCACGTCGAGAACCTGCCTGTCCATGGTAACAGCGGACCAGGCGGAAAGGAAGTGGTGGAGCTGGCCCCCCCACTGGAGGATTCATGGCAGTCAGGACAGACATGAGGGAGACAACCCTCATCCTGTCACTGGGCAGGCTTGGGGGGGCGGAGGGACAGGCAGAGGGACTGCCAGGGCCTCCTGACGACCGTGGCCACAGACTTCGGTTGAGGTCGCCAGGCCTGAGCCTACTGGCCAGCCTAAGGCTGAGCTGGTCTGGCTGCAGGGGCAGAGAGGGGCTGAAAGGGCTTTTTCTTCTTCTGCTGCTTACAGCCCTTGGGGTGTCTCTGAATGGATGTCACAGAGTCCAAGATGGCACTGGACTTCTCAATACGGGTGAGGTGCCCCTCGATCCCAGGCTCAGACAAGTCAGTGCCCAGGAAGGGGACATTTGCCAGCTTGTGCTGGGTATCCGCCACAAAGGTCGAGATCCTCAGCCAGGCTCTGCGGAGCATAGCCACTGCGGCCGCCACGGACCGAGTGCAAGAGTCGCCAAAGTTCATGGTAGTCTGGAGCCGTTGCTTGGATACTGCTCTGCCCTTAATCCCGGACCTGTTTGACCATGGTCTGCAGGTCTGCTGGGAGGTGAAGGAGCACCTTATCAAGTGAGCCCAGGACAACATTCGAGAAGCAGGCCATTAAAATGGCCAAACTCACTTGCCAAAGGCTGACAGAGGAGACAGCATACACCTTTTTGGCCATATGATCCAATTTCTTGGACTCCTTATCAGGTGACTTGTCAATGTCACTCATGTTGCCAGAGCGCCTGAAAACAGAGTTGGCCATGCGCCCCTCAGCTGACAGATGCTCCGTGAATCCTGAAAGGGAGCCGGTAGGGGCCGTATACTTGTGGCCATCCAGGCTGACAGCGCAGGGCAAGAGGCCGGGTGCTGCCACAGCTCCAAGGCAGGACCAAGAATGGCATCTGCCACTGAGAAGGCTTCTCCAGGGGAGTCTCCCTGGTCAAGGATCTTGGTAAGTGGGTACTGAGCCCGCTTCTGAACGGGCTCCAACAGGAAACCCATAGATTCCAAGATGAGATGGAGAAGACTCATAAAAGACGTAGGGCCCTGCTCCATCGGAGATCCTTGGCCGACTCCAAGTCCACTGGATGGGAGTGCAAGGAGAAACCCTCCGATTCAGAGAATTCATGGAAAAGAGGTCAACCGCCAGAGTCCTCGCTGACCCTCCTGGGATGGTCAGTGGTAACGATGACCAACAGATGATGGGGAAGAGCAGAGGCCGGGCGGGCCTCCTTAGTTGGAGTGCCAGATTCAGCTGTTTTGGTGGCGGCTCTACCAAAACCAGTGGAGAGGCCAAGCTGGAACCAGACTGGTCAAGGTGGAGATGACTGCAGCCTCTGTGGCGAAAGCCAAATGATGGCCGGGGTCAAAGCCGGAATGGGCTTTACCTTGGTGAAGAGTAGCTGTTGCCACATCAAGTCCCTGCCAAGCGCTGATGCAGCTAGCGTCAGAGCCTCTCTTTGCCCAAGATAGTGGCCTCCTTACTCAAGCATTGAGGCCTTGAGTGTCTGTAGAGCTGCTCAACTCAGGGCTCTGACAGCTGGACTGCAACCTCGACCATCGGGCTACCAACCATAGGTCTCAGAGGGGGCCGGCGAGAGCCAGGTCTCCTCCTGGTCTGAAGGATCTGGGTCGAGAGGTGGCAGATCAGCAGACTGGTCTGTCCCTCCCTGAGTGAGTGGTAGGACTGTGGACCTAGAAAGCAAGGTGTCGGCCTCTTCTGGTAACAATAAGTCAACCAGCTTAAAAAATATCTCAGCTGGAAGATCGACCTACATCTCTACCAACTGGCCCAATGGGGAAACTGTGGGGCAGTGGGGCCTGGGCTGAAGTACCGACTGAGCTGGAACCCAGAGCGCGGAATCGAAGCCTGAGAGCGCCCCTATCCCACGAACAATGGCGAGACAGTTTCTTGGTCCCTTTTTTTAGACTTGGATTTAGACTTAGTGCCCAAGGGATCCAGCCCATGGGTGGGAAGGGCCTGGCACAAATCTTTGAATGCTCCTGTAAAAGAGACATCCAAGGAGAGTGGCAAAAAAACCAAAGCTGAGGAAGCGTGAGCTGCGGTCTGGGTGGCAGCTTTCTCAAATGCCACAAGCTGTTTGGCGGACCCCACGGCCGTGGAGACCACCCAACGGGGGTCCTTTAACAGGCGGATCCAGATGACCCAGAAGCAGGCGGGCATGGCGATCCTCCAACATGGACACATGGAAAGTGCGTCACAGGCCGCATACCTGGGGATCATGCTCATGGCCCAGACAGTAGATGCACATGGTGTGCGGGTTCATCCGAGACATCTTCTGCCTGCAGGTGCATTTTCGAAATCCGGACACCAACTTCCAGTCTTCCATACTGGAGACTAGGAGGAGTATTCTGAAGACAATTGTTTTGAAGATTTACAAAGTTTAATAAGCAAAGGCCTTCTCAGCACGAGAAGCGGTAAGGAGGAACCTTCTTCCAGCAGAAAGGAAGATCTGACGTCACGGGGTGATGCCGAGGGAGTTACTACCCAGGTGGGTGGGAGGAGCTAGCCTGAAGACATTCTGGCAAGCCTTAAGGGAAAGGAACACTGCCAGAAGTGTGGATAGAACATCATATCCACGTCCCTAGAACAGACTATTATTATTTCATGTGGGAAATAAGCTGCTGGGGCAGACAAACTAAGAAAATACGAACTTGTTTTTGTGCAGATATCGTCAGTGACACATTACCGTGGCATGGGTGGAGTTTCTTGATGGCTTTTGACGCATGTAGTGATGCATGAGGAAGGAGCAAGCACCCCTGGTCCACCGGAGTCCGACGTCATTCACTCCCGGCCACAGCGCACTGCCGAGCGGCAACGGCTTGACCTGCCTCTCACTGTGGTGACTCCAGCTCACTCTCAGACATGGGTTGCCTACATGGCAGCATGTTGTGCTGCTGCTAGGCCACTGCTGAGCATTATGTTTTTAAAAGTGTTTCTAGTGGTGTCAGTATCTCTTTAAAGAGGAATGTACGCCGGCCCAGTGGTGCTGAGGGTTGAGGCGCTGGACGCCATACGTCGCGCAACGCTGGCGACCCGGGTTCGGGAATGACCTCGGGTCGCCAGGGTGCCGGCCAGGGAGGAGGACTGGAGCAGGATTTTCCCTCCGGGGTGGACACCCGCTCCTCCATAGTCCCTCACTCATTGGGTGGAGGTCAGATGGGTGCGCAGGCAGCAGGAGCGGTGATGTAAGTCTGGGATGGGGTGGAAGGGTCGCCAGGATCCCATGCGGCCGCTGAGCATGTGTACACTGTGACCCCAGGAAGGGAAAAAGAAAACAAAAAAGTGTGTGTGTGTGTATGTGTATATGTATATGTGTGTGTATATATATATATATATATATATATATATATATATATATATATATATATATATATAAAGGGGACTGTACAGTGCTGTAAGTGTGCAAGGTCATTCAGTCTGAAAGAAAAAATTACTCACTGTAGTAATGTTGTTTCTTCTCAGGGATTCATCAATGAGCCTTACAAATGGCGTCATTCCACAAGATTGTGCTACCCCGGACACAGAACTTTGCAAATTACAGAACTCAGAATACAAATTCAAAAACTGCACTGTGGTCAGGCTCCCCTTGCTGTTCTATTGTCAGATTTATTTCTATAGCCAGGGGAGCAGTGACCACTAAAACTGACTAAATGGCTATTAAAATATTTCTAAAGTTTTGTTTAAAATATAATCAAACTGGTGCAGACGACATGTAAAACTAAAATGATCACATTTTAACAATTGTTAAGGAATTTTAATAAGTAATGCTCAAGCAACCTTAAGATAAAAACTGATTATTGTGTGAACCTACTTTTAGATTCTAGAAGGGGAAGCAGGGTCAGGGTTTGTAAGGCTCACTGATGGATCCCTGAGAAGAAACAACATTGCTACTGTATCTTTTCCTTTAAACAACAGGAGTCCATCAGTGAGATGCCTTACAAATGGCAGACTCACTAGCAGTATCGTGGAAGTATGGATCTAGACCCCATTTAGGAAAGAAGTTTTGTAAGTCAGCAGTTACAAAACTGTCATCCTTTCTGGATTGTATGTCCAAACAGTAGTGCTTCGTGAAGGTAGATACTGTTTTCCAGATAGCTGCTTTGCAGATTTCTTTTTTTATAATTTAAGTTTTATCAACTTTTTCAGGAACAATGCATAAATACATTCCATTGGTATAATATACACAGTCACAGGATATCTCAATTAACATTTGTACATCAATGTTCTTTTTTCGTATACGCTCTTTAAATTATTCTTTAACATTTAGTGCTTTAGTAGGTGGTCTAATCCCAAGTTAAAACCATTACATGTAGATAACCATATTCTGTATATACTTTCTTATGGTACAATTTCCAGTCTATGCATTCATAATCCAAAGCAGCCATTTATTCTATAACTACTCAGTGAAATGGTTCATTCTGAGGTTAAGTCCTGTTATCTTTTCTAACTCATAAATTTGTTGTACCGTATCCTCCCATTTCCTATGTGTGATAATTTCTTTTTGTAGCTATTTTTGTAGGTAGCCCTAGTGGAAGGTTGCCTGGCTGCAACCAAGACCTCAGCCACTCTGGGAGATAACTCCAAAATGTGTAGTGGCTATGTCTGCAGGTGTCAGGCATGCAGATGTAGGGACCGGAGGTCTGGGTGAACCAGCCTGCCCTGCTCTTGCGACAGTAAGTGGGAGGGCAAGGGCAGGGGGATTGGAGGTTCCACTGTCAGCTGCTGCAGTAGTGGGAACCATATCTGGTGAGGCCAAAGCAGAGCTATGAGAATCATCTTTGCTTCTTCCGCTTGAAGTTTGAGCAGAACTCTGCAGAAGAGGAAAGGGAGGGAAAACATACAGAAACCTCCTTGTCCAACAGATGGACAATGCCTTTTGCCAGAAAACACCAGGCCCACGATCGAGTGAGCAGAAACTGGGCTGTTTTGTGCTGCACGGGGATGCGAAGAGGTCCAGCTCTGGATGACCCCATCTTTGGAAGAGGTCATCTGCTACAGACTGCAGAAGTTCCCATTCGTGAGTCCTAGACTGAGATCGGCTTAAGGCATTGGCCAATGCGTTATGGACCCCTGGAACATGCACTGTGGTGAGCAATAGGCCATGGTCTAGAGCCCAGAACCACACTCTCATGCCTTCCCGACAAAAGGATAGGAGTGAGTTCCCCCGTTTGTTGATGTAAAAAACAACCGACATGTTGTCTGTCTGCACCAACAGGGGCCTGGACAGAGATCCGGGAGAAACGCCTGTAGAGCGTACAGAACTGCGCCATCTCCAGAATATTGATGTGGAGGGTCAGTTCTAAAGAAGACAATGCACCTTGAGTCTGATGATTCTGAAAATAAGCTCCCCAACCTAGGCCCGTGGCATCAGGTGTGAGAACCTGTGAAGGGCTTCTCTCTGAAAAGGGACTCGGATTCCAGATTCTGAGGAGAGACCCACCAAGAGGAGTCTGTACCATTGATTTGGAGATCAAGACCGGCTGGTCGAGATCGTCCTCCCTCTGATCCCACTGCACTCGGAGAGTCCACTGAGGGACCCTCATAAACAGGCGTGCTGAGGGGATGGTCACTATGGCCGCGGCCATATGGCCTAGGAGCTGGAGCATGGTCCAAGCTGGGACCTGACGAGTGGCTGAAACTTTGTGGGCCAAACAGCGAAGGTGTACTGCCCTGTCCGATGGGAGGAAGACCTTCCCTTGCTCCATGTCTAGGATTGCCCCTATGTATTGCAACCTCTGACATGGTTTCAGGAATGACTTGGCCATGTTTAGGGTGATCCCCAAGGAGCTGAATAGGCTGAAGGTGTCCTCTAAAGCTCCAGAAGCCAATCCCTTGTGGAGGCGGTCAGAAGCCAATCATCAAGGTGTGGATAAATTAAGTGTCCCTGCTTCCTTAGGGCTGCTGCCCACCACCACTAGGCACTTCATGAACAAGCGCGGTGCCGAGGAAAGTCCGAGGGGCAAGGCCCGAAACTGGAAATGCCTTCCCTGAAAGAAGAACCTCAGGAACCTCCTGTGAGCTGGAAGCACCAGAATATGGAGGTAGGTATCTTGCATGTCCAGGGAGCACAGCCAGTCCCCTTGATGCAACCTGGGAAGAATGCCCGGCAAGGTGACCATCCTGAGGCCCTTGTACTCTATGTAATTGTTCAAGAGGCTCAGGTCTAGAATTGGGCACAGATCTCCTGTCTTCTTGGGAACCAAGAAGAAATGGGAGTAGAACCCTTTCCCCCACTGTAGGGCTGGAACAGGTTCTACTGCCTTCCTGTCTAGTACAGAACAGTACCTCCTCCCAAATGAGCTTGGCATGGGAGGGGGAGTAGTTTATTTGGACCGGGGATATCTGCAGAAATTCCAGCACGTGGTTCTGCTTTATTAACTGGAGGACCCACGCATCAGCAGTGATGGAGGCCTATCCATTGAGGTAAAGTGAGAACCGACCCCCTACTACTTCTGCCCTGGATTCAGCAAGGGGTCGGGCAAGGAGTCAGGCGTGGGAGTCCGGGGTGGGCAGGGAGACATGGGAGGGTTTGGTGTCCCGAGGTCCCTGTGCTCTACTTGGTTGACAGGGAGCTTTATTTATTTATTAGATCATTGGTTTATAGACCTTGGAGTCATGGACTCATTTACAAAGGCACCTCATCAAGAGAGCAATACATCACAGCAAATAAAACCGTACAATAGATAAAGCTTAGATTAAAAAGCAACCAGTGTTACAGGCATTCACTGGTGGCACAACAGTAAGGTAGATCACAGTAGTTATAATATAGGTACACGAGTACCACGTCATCACCACTTTACAGCGAAAGTTGCCTCTGTTGCTGTCCTTAGGCTTCTGCCCTCCTGGTGACGAAACTGTCAAGGTCTGCCAGAGGTCTGATCAGATCTGTACAACTGATGCACAGACTGGATGGCCTTATCAGAGTACTGGAGGTCCGAGACCATTTTCTCAATGTCTGGACCGAAAAGCATGGACCCATGGAATGGGGCATCAATGATGGCATCCTGAAAGGCCTACCTAAACCCAGAAACCCAGAGCCAAGAGTACCCCGCATGCAAACCCTTGTGGCTGCTGCCCTGGCTGCTATGTCCACCGAATCTTGGGATGACCTCAAGACATGCTTCCCCAGGTCCAGACCAGACTGGAGCATGTCTAAGAGCTCCGTTTTGTGATCAGAATCGGGCTGTTTTTTTGCAAGCTCGATTGCCTTGTATCACAGGGATTTCTGGTACTGCACCATGTGCGCCGGAAAACTGAGCGAACAAATGGTGCAGGTGGCCAAAGAGTAGACCTTCCTGCCGAACTGGTCCAGATGTTTGGACTCCTTGTCCGGCAGCTGGGAGCTCATGTGCCGCGGCTGTTTGGTCCTGCGATGGGCAGTCGTCAGCACAACCGAGTCTGCCTTGGGCTGTTCACTAAAGAATGGCTCGTTTGTTGGGGTAGGATACAGCCTGTCCGCCTTCTTAGGTATAGCGGAGGCTGTCGAAGAGTGCCTCCAGGCTAGCCTGGTAGCATCCTGAAAGGGAGCTACCAAGGGTGGAACAGCTAAAGGTTTGGACTCATTCATACCCAAGAAATGAGCCAGCCTCTCTCTTTCTGGATCAAGATACTCAGTTTCCCACTGATTCAAAAATTGGACGCGAAGCATCACGTCCAAGAAGGTGGGATTGTCCGGGGGGGGGGGGCAGAGTGAATCCCCCAGAGGGTCGGGGTGGTGGGGGGGAAAGGAAAACTCCCCTGAGGATCTGGAGGAGGCAGAAGAATTTGAGTCAGATGACCTAGAGGAAGATCTGGAGCAGGAATGCCAGTGCCTCCTCCTATAACACCTGGAGGATGATCTGGAGCGATGACTGCGCAGTTCAGAAGACCTGTCGCCGAGTAGGAGACCTGTCCCTAGGGGAGGTGATGACCACGGGGGCCTCTGAGGGGTCTACAGGAGAGACTGTGGCATTGGAACCTGGGGTTCCTTGGGGATTATGTCTTTCCTGACTGTGTCCTACCAGGAACTGAAAAGGTCCCTGACTTCAACCAGAGAGATGCTGGCTGGGGCTGATGGGCCTGGTGTCTCAGACCTGTCATCAGGCTTCTTGGGCGGCGGACCTGACAGCTTGTCGGGAGCTGGCATATGCTCTGGTGATTTCGGTTTCTTCAGCGTCTGGTCCTGGGGTAGCGTTGAAGCTGACAGCAGGTCGACTGGCTGACATGACATCTGACCGCCCGTCGTTGATGGGTCGGGCATTGGGGAGGCATCTCCTTGGCCGGCAGCTGCGCCCCTTCTGGTGGAAGCTTAGGAGGTGTGGGTGGTGGGGAAGACCCTGAAGGCAAGGACATCCCAGATACTGGGGTAGAGCGCCAGGAGTCTGACACCTGATGCTCCAGAGAGCTGGCATAAGGGTGAGACTCCGGTTCCAAACACCACTTCCTGTCGTCAGGTCCAGCCGGATGATCCAGTGAGGAGGAGGAGGAAGCCTTCACCTGATGAGGGGTGGCATGGTGACTGTTGTCCACCCCTTTAATGGCGGAATCCCTGGACTTAGACCGAGAGGTATGGCTGTAGGGTCCAAGGCGAGGGAGGGGCCAAAGGCCCTGTCTCAAGAAACACCACCTGACATATGCACCATGCTGGAGGTTTCAAGGCCAGCAACCCGGAGGAAACTTGGCTGAGTGGGAGGAGAGGCCGCCTCCCATGGAAGGAACGCCTGAGCTGGCAGATTGTTTATGCAGAGACCTGGATCGGAGTCCGAACAGGTCTTGTCCATCTCGTGATGACAGTGCTTTCCACTGGACTTTTCTTATTCGATTTGTGAGAAGTCCCAGACCCCGAAGAAAAAGGGGATCCTAGGCCTGACAGGGTCTTTTGCATAGTGGCCAGCTGCTGTTCTAGAAGGTATGTCATCAGCATCTTTAATTGATATATTTGAGGCGGCTGTTGAAACTTTTACAGTGTGAGCAGAAGTGAGCAACGTGGTTCGGGCCGAAGAAGATGAGGCAGGCTGAGTGTCTCGGCCGGATTGCTTCCCGCATGTGCACTTAGATTTCGGTCGTTGACTGGAGGAAAACAGAGAAGACATGTACCGTCTCAACTTAGATAAATGATAACTAAACTTTTAGAAAAGATTGTGAAAATGAAGAGAGGATCACAGATGTAGAAGTGGGTAGCCATCTGGGAACTAGCGACCATCGAACAGTATGGTTCACAATAAACACAGCAATAGAGTCAAGCCATACAAAGGCAAAAGTACTGGACTTTAGGAGGGCTGACTTTGCCAAAAATGGGTGAGTGCCTAAGGAATGCACTAGCAAATGGGCAGGAAGGAGGGGTGGAAGAACAATGGGGAATAATAAAAACTGCCATCACAGAGGTAACAAGCTTTTGTGTGAAGCAAATAAACAAAAAAAAATTATGTAAAAAACCACTATGGTTCTCAAAGGAAGTGGCAGTGAAGGTTCAAGAGAAAAAGAAAGCATTCAGGAAGTACAAGGAATCACAGAAGGAGCAGGACAGAGAACTGTATCAGTTAAAGCAAAAGGAAGCTGGGAAGGCAGTCAGAACAGCAAAGGCTCAAACCGAGGAAAAGATAGCCAACTCAGTTAAGAAGGGGGATAAAACCTTTTATAGGTACATCAGGGAGCTAAGGAAGACCAAGGGAGGGATAGTGAGGCTTAATAAAGGGGAGGAGGGTGGGCAGAGAGTGACTGTAAAGGCAGAGATACTAAACAAATATTTTTGCTCAGTATTTACAAAGGAAGAGGGGGAGGTACCTAAAACAAACAGTAGAAACACTCTGGATACAGAAATTGATACCAGCCCATTTA
This sequence comes from Neoceratodus forsteri, assembly GCA_016271365.2. Classification (NCBI taxonomy): domain Eukaryota; kingdom Metazoa; phylum Chordata; order Ceratodontiformes; family Ceratodontidae; genus Neoceratodus; species Neoceratodus forsteri. The sequence goes on along the minus strand of CM057450.1, from coordinate 1,748,510,477 downwards.
CAGAAGAAAGGGTTCTGAAAGAACTCTTAAAACTGAAGGTGGACAAAGCAATGGAGCCTGATGGGATTCATACCAGAATTCTAAAAGAACTAAGGGTAGAACTAGTGACACCAGTGACTACCCTCTTTAACAAATCAAGGGAGGATGGGGTGGTACCCGAGGACTGGAGGAGGGCAGATGTGATTCCCCTTCACAAAAGTGGGAGCAAGGCAGAAGCAGGAAACTACAGACCTGTTAGTTTAACCTCAGTGGTAGGGAAAATGATGGAATCACTTCTGAAGGAAAGAATTGTCGAATATCTAGAGGCCAGAGGGGCACAGGACCCAAGGCAGCATGGATTCACAGCAGGAAGGTCATGCCAGACAAATCTGATAGATTTCTTTGACTGGGTGACCAAAGTAGTAGATCAGGGAGGGTCTGTGGACATGGCCTACCTAGACTTTAGCAAGGCATTTGACACAGTCCCACACAAAGATTAATATACAAGTTAGCCAGCCTGGGAGTGGGTCCCAAGATGACAGCATGGGTAAAGATTGGCTGGAGAATAGGACACAGAGAGTAATAGTAAATGAGTCCACTCTGAAGAAAGGGGGTTACTAGTGGGGTACTGCAGGGTTCAGTATTAGGACGGTCCTCTTCAATGTCTTTATGGCGACATTGCAGAGGGACTGGAAGGAAAAGATATGTTTTTTGCAGATGACACAAAGATCTGCAACAGAGTTGATGCACAAGGTGGGGTGAAAGGATGAGAAGGGACTTGGCAAGGTTAGAGGAATGGTCAAATGGATGGCAGCTTAGATTCAATGCTAAGAAGTGCAGGTAATGCACCTGGGAAACAAAACCCAGGAGGGTACACAATGGGGGTGAGATACTAACAACAACAAAAATGGAAAGGGACCTGGGGTAGTCATATCAGATGACCTAAAGGTGGGCAAGCAATGTGAGAGGGGTAGCAAGGAGGGCTGGGGATACTGAGATGCATAGGAGAGGCATCACCAGTAGAAAACAGGAAGTTATTATCCTCTGTACAGACAGCTGGTGAGACCCCATCTGAGTACTGCGTGCAGTTCTGGAGACCCAATCTCCGCAAAGACATAGACAGGATGGAAGCTGTCCAGAGGAGGGCAACTAAAATGGTGCAGGGTCTGCACCAGAAGACATATGAAGAGAGACTTAAGGAGCTTAATATGTATAGCCTCGAGGAAAGGGGGGGGACATGACAGAAACTTTCAAGTACCTCAAGGGAATCAACAAAGTCCAAGAGGGTAGCATCTTTCAAAAAAGGTGTGCAAGAACAAGGGGCACAATTTGAAGATAGAGGCGGCTCAGAGGTAATTTAAGGAAGTATTTTTTCACAGAGAGGGTTGTGGATGCATGGAACGGCCTTCCGGAGGAGGTTGTGGAGTCAAAAACAGTGATGGAATTCAAGCATGCATGGGACAGTCATAAGGCAATTCTAGGGGGTGGGAGTAGGAATAAGTAGGCTGCTGGTTAACTAGGATCTGCAGCTTATCCATTAGGTAGGGAAATGGGCAGACTGGGCGGGCCAAGCGGTCCTTATCTGCCGTCAAATTCTATGTTTCTATGGAGGTTGACTGTTAGCAGTAGGCGTCCCTGGAGCTGATGTGAATGGGTCGACAGCGGGAAAAGAACTAGGGTGTTGCCGTGGACCGCCCCCTTTATATCACTGGCAGACGCCTGAAGCAGTCCCTGCTCTGTACTACTAGCTAAGAATATTTCCGTGGGGTCCTAGTGCCTGGCGGCATAGTCCTTATGGTGTAACCTGCTGCAAGAACTCCCACTCGAAGTAAGATCATGGTACACAGAGAACCATGACTGGAATGTCAACATACCAGGGTACACAAGCTACAGCAGGGACAGGGAGGGTAAAGCGAGAAGCAGCAGTCGCTCTGTAAGGGAAGGGATCACAGCAGGAACTAAAGGGTAAACAGGGAGGAGAAGAGAGGAGGCACTGTGGGTCACCCTGGAGACAGGAAATGGCACCACAATCCACATAGGGTTGTATACAGACCCCCATCTCAGGGGGAGGCAACAGACAAGGAAATGATAGAAGATATCCTTGGAATGGCAGAAAAGGGGAGATATTGTTGATGGGGAACCTGTATATGCCAGATGTTAACTGGAGCACCTTTGCTGCAGCCACATCCAAGAGCAGGGTCATTCTCGATGCCCTACAGGGGGCATGCCTCAGACAGCTAGTGCTGGAACCCACTCAGGAGGGAGCAATCTTAGACCTGGTACTCTCAAATGGGGACAGAGAGAGGATCTTGGATTTAGAAGTGGGTAGCCATATGGGAATAAGCAACCACCAAACTGTGGTTCACAATGAACACAGCCGTAGAGTCAAGACATACAAAAGCAAGGGTACTGGACTTTAGGAGGACTGATTTGGGAAATGGGAGACTGCCTCAGAAAAGCACTAGCAAACGGGCAAGAAGGAGGGGTGGAGGAACAATGGAGAAAAATCAAAACAGTCATCACAGAAGCAACAAGTCTTTGTGTGAAGCAAATCAACAAAACAAAACAAAGGAAAAAAAACACTATGGTTCTCAAAAGAGATGGTGGGGAAGGTTAGGGAGAAAAAGGTAGCATTCTGGAAGTATAAGGAAACATAGAAGGAACAGGACAGAGAACTGTACCAGTTAAAGCAGAAAGAAGCAGGGAAGGCAGTCAGAATAGCAAAGGTCCAAACTGAGGAAAAGATAGCCAACTCAGTTAAGAAGGGGGATAAAAACCTTTTATAGGTACATTAGGGAGCGAACAAAAACCAAGAGAGGGATAGTGAGGCTTAATAAAGGGAAGGGGGTGGGCAGAGGGTGACAGTGAAAAAGTAGGGATACTGAACGAATACTTCTGTATAGGTAATATAGCGCAGTGGTTTAAGGCTCTGAGCTGCAAATCTGGTGACATTCAACAGACCAAACCTGGGTTTGAATCCCACAGCTTCCACTTGCATGCTGTGTGACCCTGAGCAAGTCACTTAACTTCCCTGTGCTCCCAGGTCGCTCCTGTAAAAAAGCTTTCAGCTTAGTGTGCTACTCCTGGTTAAACAACTAACTTCTGCTCTGTATTCTCAAACCAAACAATAGAAGCACTCTGGATTGGGAGATCGATACCAGTCCATTCACAGAAGAAGGGTCCTGAAAGAACTAAAACTGAAGGTGGACAAAACAATTGGGCCTGATGGGATTCACCCAAATTCTAAAGAACTAAGGGAGAACTAGTGACATCACTGACAACCCTTTTAACAAATCATGGGAGGATAGTGTGGTACCTGAGGACTGGAGGAGGGCGGATGTGATTTCTCTTCACAAAAGTGGGGGTAAGACAGAGGAAGGAAATTACACACCTGTTGGTTTGACCTCAGTGGTAGGGGAAATGATGGAATCACTTCTGAAGGAAAGACCTGTTGACTGCCTAGAGGCCAGTGGAGCACAGGACCCAAGGCAGCATGGATTCACAACGGAAAGGCCATGTCAGATGAATCTAATCGATTTCTTTGACTAGGTGACCAAAGTAGTAGACCAGGGAGGGGCTATGGACATGCCCTACCTAGACTTTAGCAAGGCATTTGACCCAGTCCTACACAAAAGATTAATAAACAAGTTAGCCAGCCTGAGAGTGGGTCCCAGGGTTGTAGCCTGGGTAAAATATTGGCTGGACAACAGGACGCAGAAGGTAACAGTAAATGGAGTCCACTCCGAAGGATGAGGGGTTACTAGTAGGGTACTACAGGGTTCAGTACTGAGACCGGTCATCTTTAATGTCTTTATAGGTGACATTGCAGAAGGACTGGAAGGAAAAGTATGCCTCTCTGCAGACGACACAAAGATCTGCAACAGGGTTGATATACAAAGGAGGAGGGTGGAAAGGATGAGAAGGGACTTGCAAGGTTGGAGGAATGGTCAAAAGTATGGCAGCTTAGAGTCAATGCAAAGAAGTGCAAAGTAATGCACCTGGGAAACAAAAACCCAGGGGAAGAATACACAATGTGTGTGTGTGTGTGTGTGTGTGTGGGGGAGGTACTAACAACAAAAAAAATGGAAATGGACCTGGAAGTAGTCATATCAGATGACCTAAAGGTAGGCAAGCAATATGAGAAGGCAGTAAGGAGGGCTGGGGGGATACTGGGATACATAGGGAGAGGCATCACCAGTAGAAAACAGGAAGTTGTTATCCCTCTGTATAGACTGTTGGTGAGACTCCATCTGGAATACTGCATGTAGTTCTGCAGACCCCATCTCCGCAAGGACATAGGATGGAGGCAGTCGAGGAGGGCAGCTAAAATGGTGCAGGGTCTGCACCAGAAGTCATACGAAGCGAAACTAAAGGAGCTTAATATGTATACCCTCAAGGAAAGGAGGGAGAGGGGGGACATGATAGAAACATTTAAGTACCTCAAGGGAATCAACAAAGTCCAAGAGGGTAGCATCTTTCAGAAAAAGACGTGCAAGAACAAGGGGCACAAGTTGAAGATAGAGGGGGGATGGCTAATGGGCAATGTGAGGAAGTATTTTTTTCACAGAGAGGGTGGTGGATGCATGGAACGGCCTTCCTGAGGAGGTTGTGGGGTCAAAAACAGTGGGGAAGCTGGCCCGGTGGCGCTGAGGATTGAGGCACTGGACGCCACACCGGCGACCCAGGTTGAGGAACAGACTTGGGCTGCCGAGGTTTGAAGTGGAGGAAAGGACTGAGCATCAGAGGACTGCTCTCCCTTCCAGGGAGAGATCGGCCTTGCACCGCTCTAGTGGCCCTCTGGTGGAGACCAGGAGCAGCACCAGGGATATGCGGTGCTATGATCAGGGGAGGAGCGACGGCAGACATCGGGTGGATGTCATTGCATGTCCGCGCTCCCGGGGGGCAACCATTAATAGGAAAACCCTCGCTGGATCAGGGAGGTGACGAGGGCTCCAGGGACCCCACCCACATCACCAGTGCTGGACCATCTCTCCACTGGTCCCCACCGGGCTCTCCACCGGACCGACCCTCTAACTGCAGCAAGGCAACCAGGTAGGTGGGGTGGGCCTTCTCCTGGGCGGTGATCCAGGCGGCTGGAAGGTCCTGTTGGGGGTCCGGGAGAGGGATCTCAAGTGGGGAGTAGAGGTGATTGTCGAGCAGGCACCTCAGACAGATGCCCTGGCCGCAAGCGCAAAAATAGAATAAAAAAAATTAAATAAATACAAATAAATAGTGGGGGAATTCCAGAATGGGTAGGACAGACATAAAGCAATTCTAGTGAGGGGTAGAAGGAAGTAGGCTGTTGGTTAACTAGGATTTGCAGCTTATCCAATAGGTAGGGAATTGGGCCGACTGGGTGGGCCAAGCGGTCCTTATCTGCCGTCAAAGTTTATGTCTCTATGTTACTGTGGGGTAGGAACATTTTCTATTGTTTTTGCCTGTAGTAGTTTTTTCACTTACGGTTCCAGCAGTATTCTTTCTGTTGGTGAATGAGATGGAAACTTTTTTGTCTCCTCAGTTTTGGAATTGTTTTGAACTGCAGGGACAATCCCTGACCCCTTATCTGTGGTAAGTTTTACCTATTCCTAAAAGTAGTGGGTCAGCCTTCCCCCTCTGGCAATGGTTGACTGATGACTTGGGCAGAATTGTCAGGAGGTTTTGTTTTGGCTATGATTTGAGTGCTGGTGCTGCAGCTTGCCTGGCACCCCTCCTGCCTCTGTACTTGCGGTTGGTACCCATAAGCAGTGTAGGGTTTTGATAGTAACCCCTGCCACTCCTTTCATAAGGCCTGTAGGAAGTGAAGGCATTTTCTTTCTCAGTGTTACTTTTAAAAGTGGACTTGTATTCATCTACTTTTTCATGCATGTCTCCTGTTTGTCACCAAATATGGAATTTCCCTCAAAGGGGAAATCAATGGCTTTAGCCCCAGTGTCCTGGGTAAGGATGGTCGCCCTTAGCCAGGCAAACCTCCTCAATGCCACTGCATGAGCCAAGACTTGCAAAGCAGAGTCATTAGTGTCTACAGCCATGTGGAACTGGTATTTTTGTGGCACCCGGGCTGACTTTGCTGTGGCAGCCAGATACTGTGCCACTTCACAGTCCACCTGGTCACTCAGTGCCATCACTGGATTCCACAATGCTTTCTGGTACTGGGCTGTATATGCCACATAAGCTGCCTGCCTCAGCAGCAGAGGTATTGTGTACACATTTTGTATATAGTATCCAGTTTCCTGGAATCCTTTCAGGAAGCTGTGTGGAAGAGCACCCTGGCCTTCTCACATGCAGCTACCTGTACCACTCCTTCATGATCAATGTGGGCATACAGGTATTCCACCCCCCATCTGTACACCTGACTTTTTTTTTTTTTTTTTTTTAATCAATGACACCAGCTGAACTAGGTGCTGACATGATTTTTGATGTAGCCTTTTGGAGGGACTTGTAGATGGGGACTAGCCCCATCACATTAAAAAATCTATTTCCTCTTCATCCTCCTCTGTTTTATGAGAGGGGATGTTACATAGAAATATAAAAATTGATGGCAGAAGTGGACCGCAACATCCATCTAGTCTGCCCGATATGGGTAACTACGCCCCCCCCCACTTCTATTACAAGTGTAGATGTACTTTTGAACTCAGTAAGTGACCACTCTCCCATCTTCTGCTTATGGACCAATAGGTTACCAAGACTTCCAGCAAATGTGATGATATCTTGTAAGCTCAGGAAAGGACAACTGGATCACCTGAACAACACCTGTTGCAGCAGAATTGGTCCCCTATCTTTACAATCACGGATATTGACATAGCACTGGAGACCTTTGTTAGAATCTTCAACACTGCCTGTGATATGTTTGCACCTATTACCAAAAGGAAAGTCAAGGGCACTGATAAACCATGGGTATCCCCACACCTCCTTAGCCAGCTATGTAATCGGGACCACCTCTGATAGAAGCATAAAAGTACTGGGTCACCCTCTGACCTCCAAAACTACAGAATGGCCAGGAATCAATGTACCCATGCCATCCACCAAGCAAAGGCCATCCACTTTTGCTCTGAGCTCAACTCCTCCTGGGGAGACCGCCACAAATTTTGGCAAAACATATAAACCCTTACCGGTAAGCCTGACAAATCGTCCCCATTCATGCTGAACCTTGGCGGGACCGTTACTCAGGATCAGCTGACCACAGCCAATGCACTTAACAAGGCATTCACTGACCTAAGTAGGGTACTCCCACCAGAATACCTTAACCCAACTACTGATGAAACCCGAGCGGATCATCTCATGCACCACTAAACCAAGCTCCTCCATTCTACCTTAAACTATTTCAAAATCAGAAGCAAAGAAATATCTCTTGAAATCAATTGGTAAACCAGGTTCAGTGGTGATGGGCTTGACCTGAAACTCCTTTCCTTCACCCTTGATGTACTACTGGCACCACTCACTAGAATACTCAACCTCTCACTGATCTCTTGTGAATTCCCTAACCTATGGAAGGCCACAGTTGTCACCCCAGTGCTTAAAGGTGGCGATAGGTCTACCCACACAAACTACCGGGCTATATCTATTCTTCTGCCCATCTCTAAAGGTCTCGAGCAAATTGTATATGACCAGCTTGTTGACCACCTCGAGAAGTACCAACAGCAATGCAGGCAACAACATGGCTTCTGAAGGTCCCATACTACTGTTACTGCATTACTTGAGTCCACGGGTTACATTCACGAGGCCTTTGATCGAGGAAACTTGGTGGGTGCTACCTTCATAGACTTCACCAAGGCATTCGACACAGTCAACTATGATCTCCTTCTGTCCCAACTAGAAGCAGTTGGCATCTCACCAGACTCACTGTGCTGGTTCAGGAATTACGTTTCTGATCGGGTACAGCAGGTAAAAATTGACAACACCCTCTCTGATACCCTACCTGTTACTACTGGAGTCCCCAGGGATCCATCCTGGGACCACTATTGTTCAGCCTCTGCATAAACCAGCTCCCCCAAGTATGTTGCTACCAAATCCTCCTTTACACGGACAACGCCGTCATATATTCAAGTCACCTAGACCCTGGCACCCTAAATCAACAGCTTCAGAGTGACTTCAAAATCATCGAAGACTAGTTCTGCAATGCCAAACTACTCCTAAACCATAAAAAATTAAGACAATGCTCTTTGCAACAACCCATAGTTGGCACAAGTCATCCAAGTTAACCATCATGAACAAAATTTACGAACCACTGAAGATGGTCAACAACTTTAAGTAACTCGGCGTCACTCTGGATAGTTCCCTCTCCTACTCCACCCACATTGACTTGGTACGCCAGGTCTGCAAGTTTACAAACAGGCACCTGTATTGGCACTGTCACTGCCTCACAGATGATGCCCTCCAACTTGCTATAACTAGCTCAGTCTTCTTAGGTATAGACTATGGCCTTGCCATTTACAGCTCGGCCCCCCAACACTTCCCTCCAGCAGATAGCCACCACCCTGAACAAAACCTGCAGGTTAACACTAGAAGCTCCTTGCCTAACCCACACCTGCCATCTCTATTCTCATTCAGGTTGGCTAGACCTGGAAAAAAGAACTCAATACCAGGTCTGTCTACTGGTCAAAAAAGTGGCTATTGGCCTACTGCCATCAGGAACAAGTGCTATGCTCAGCCCTTCAGAAACTGTCAAGCCAAACAGAGCTTCAAACACAAACTTTTCAAGGTTCCATTCCGGCGTACCATGCAAGATCAGAGATCCTTTGGTTATTCAGCACCGCTCTGATTAAACTCCTGCCAACCGAGCTCACTTCTGAACCCAAGATTTGGCCCTTTAAAGCAAAATTACGGACCCATCTCACTAATCTTATGACCTGCTTTCCATACTCTGTTCTTTCGTAACCCCTGCCCCTCCCCTGATAACAGCACTTCTACATCCCCTGACTACAGCACTTACACTCTTCCATTCCTGCCACCTTCCCCTCTAAACCAACTACCCCATCTCTCCTCCCCAAGAATATCCCTGCACTTGCCTCCCTCCTCCCTCATCCAATCCTCCTAGCTACCTCTCCCACCCACCCTTTATTTCAAATCTTTCCATGGATACCCCACCTCTTATCCCCTGCTGCCCCTGCTTTGAAACCTATTTCTTCCTCCCTCACTCTTTCTATTGATAAAGGCAGCCCTTGTATGCTTCCTGCACTATCTCAGTATTGTAACCTTTTGTAATTCTTATGAAATGTACTGTTGAACCCTCACTGGAAAAGTCATCTGAACTTAACTTGTGTAATGCACTTGTTGTCAACATGTACATCCTCCTAATGACGTGGAACCTATGTAAATGAACTCTAGCTCATAGGTTGTAACTCTTAGATTCTAATAAATAAAATAAATCCTTTCTGTGAAATGATACCTTTGTGCCTGTCCCAGGTGTTTTTGAACCCGTTTACCATTTTTGCCTCCACCACTTCCTGGGGTAGGCAATTCCATGGAGTCAACCACCCTCTCAGTGAAGAAGAACTTCCTAACATTGCTCCTGAATCGCCTACCCTTGAGCCTCAGATCATGTCCTCTAGTTCTGATGCTTTTCTTCTCCTGAAGGAGCTCCTGTACCCCTACCTTATTTATATCCTTGATGTACCTGAATGTCTCAATTATGCCCCTGCCCTCCCTCCTCTGCTCCACAGAGTACATGTTGAGCTCCTCAACCTATCCTCATATGCCATTTGATGCAGACCCTTAATCATTTTTGTGGCTCTCCTCTGCACCGTCTTAATCCTATCGATGTCCTTCCAAAGGTGTGGCCTCCAGAACTGTACCCAGCACTATGCAGTCCAGCATACCACTGACCTTTAGCGCTGCCTTTTAGCACTGCTTCCCCACCTTTAAGTCATCTGATAGGATTCCTAGGTCTCACTCCTGGTTGGTGCAAGCTAGCTGCTCCCCTTCCACGTAGTATCTCACCTAGGGGTTTCCCTTGCCTAAGTGCATGACCTTGTACTTTTTGGCATTGAACTTCAACTGCCAGGTGTCTGACAACTCCTCAAGTTTCCTCAGGTCTGATTCCATACTCTTGACTCCTTTCTGGGGTGTCCACTCTGTTGCAGAGCTTGGTGTCATCTGCAAACAGACACAGTATAGCACAGGGAGGCAGTATGGTGCAGTGGTTTAAGGCTCTGAGCTGCACATCTGGTGAAATCCAGCAGGCCAGACCTGGGTTTGAATCCCACAGCATCCACTTGCATACTGTGCAAAATTTAACTTGCATACTTAACTTCCCTGTGCTCCCAGGTCGCTCCTGTAAAAAAGCTTTCAGTTTAGTGTGCTACTACTGGTTAAACAACTAAAAATTAAAAAAACACCTTCCAATCCATTACCGATGTCGGTTATGAACACACTGAAGAGTAGGGGGGCCCCAACTGACCCCGAGGCACTCCACCAGTCACTTCCCTCCGCCGATACCACTCCATTTACCTGCACCTGGTGTGTTCTTTCCTTCAGTCAGTTGTTCACCCAACCCACCACTTCCTTATCTACACCAATGTGGTCCAGCTTCTTACCAGCCTTCTGTGTGGAGCGAGTCTAAAGTCTTACTAAAGTCCAGATAGACCACATTCACGCTCCCCTTGGTCCACTGCCTTCGTTACCCAGTCAAAAAAGTCAACCAGGTTTGTCTGGCACGACCTTCCAGCAGTGAAACTGTGCTATTTTGGGTCCTGTTGCTCGCTGTATTCCAGATATGCTACTATTCTTTGCTTGAGCAGTGTCTCCATCAGTTTTCCTACCACCGATGCGAGGCTCACTTCCTGCTCCCTGATTTGTGAAGTGGGACCACTGTCACCACCTTCCAGTCTTCAGGCACTGTCCCACTTTCCAGTGATTTGGTGAATAGCTCTGAAGGGGCACTACTACCACACTCTCCAGTTCCTTGAGAACTTTTGAGTGAATCTCATCTGGCCCCATGCCCTTGTCCACCTTTAATTTATTTAGGGCTTTCAAGAGTTGTCCCTCTGTGAAAGGGCTTGAGTCTACCCCTGGTCCCCGGGTACAACTGCTTTACAGGTTTGGACCATCCCCTGCGTTCTCCCTAATGAACATGGAACAGAAATATTTATTTAGGACTTATGCCTTCTCACTGTCCTTCTCTACTAGTCCCCTTCCTGAAACTGCTAGCCTTACTATTCCTCCTTTAGTCTCTCTCTTATGTACCTAAAAAGGTTTAGTCGCCCCCTCTAACACTCTGAGCTAACCTTAGCTCGGTGTGAGCTTTAGCTTTTCTAACTACTTTTCCTGCTTCCCTCGCTGCATCTATGTAAGGGTGTTCACCATCTATTTGATGAATGTGGATTAAGAGGTGTAATCCTCTGTGCTCCTAGGAAGGGAACCAAACTCTTGGTTAGGTGAATTATCAGGTTCTATGAGTTCATCTTCTTCCTCCTCTTAGTAATACATATCCCCTACTCTACAGGCAGGTGGTCTGGAACTGGAGCCTTTTGGGAAGCAGGCACATTAAGTATATTTTCCATAGCCTGGAAGGCTTGGAGAAACCACTATACCTCAGTCATGTCCTCTGTTGAGGGCATCTATTTCTGATCCACTGCCTGATCCTTTTCCTTTGTAGAAAGAGTGGCATGAGTATGTTTTTTTTTTCTTAGACACTGGTTCCAACACCTGCTATGAGGCTTTTTACTTGTATTTTGCCATCACTGGGATACCGTCCAAGCCTTTCTGATGGCTGAGCAGCTTTACCTTTTTTCTATGTCCCCTCTGACAGGGACTGTGCTTATAAAAAGAACCCTCTGATGTGCGCTTCCCACCATTGTTTGGAACTCCGTCTGAGCCTTTATTGTGCTTTGGTGACATAGAGGCTGACTGAGAAGCCATAAATTCTTCTCTTTTTTAAGTCCCTTTCTTTTGGGTTTTAGAGCAAAACTGTTTACAGAGTTCATAACTGATAAAATAGTGATCTGGACCCAGGCACTTTAGACAAAGCTCGTGGCAGTCTACATTTTCCAGGAGCTGAAAATGCTATTTTAAAAACTGTGGGCCCTGTTCTCTTTTTAGGTCCATTAATCATTAATCATGCCAAACATTGGTTTGACTTATGAAATTAAGTATTAGGTTCCAAGTCACAAGCAGTAAAATTAAAATATTTTATGTGAAAATGCAGGCTCATGCCATTTGTCAGGCATCTCATTGATGGATTCCTGCCGTTTGAAGCCTGTGAAAATTGCTGTCAAACAAGAATTGGGCAATCCTGTTGATTATCAATGATACAAAGATATAGCTCTGTAAACATGTCCAATCTTACAGGAAAGGTCTCAATTCCAAAACTGGACACAATTTTGGCACATACTTACCTCATACTGCCTAGTCAATACTATGAGTGACTAGTAGAGTTTTTCCTTTTCTATAAACTAAGCCCCAAACTGGGCTCCGGATTCAGACCAGCATTCCATTGTTTTCTGTTTGTATGTACGCTCTGCAGCTCCCAGAGGGCTGCACTGTAGGACATGATGAGGCAAGGTCAGCCTCAGGGTCCCATTGACTTCGATGGATTTTCCTTCTGCAAAAAATGTGATTCACCTATTCATTAAGGGAGTTCAGCAGCATGCTGAAAACCCAACCCTTTATGAAAGCTTACGGCCATAATAATTAGCTATCTTGAGAGTATGACTTATTTACTAGTGTATTTAAAATGTGTGGTTTATGATGAGTTAAGTGTACGACCCATTACTTGTGAGTGGTAAAGCATAAGAGTGTTATGAGGCCTTATCGTTACACATCAAGGATTATTCTGTAAGCCACCAGGAGAGTGTTGGTACTGAGGGCATTCTCAATCCTACAGCCCATGACATGAGGATATTGCTCCTCTATTTCCTGCACTGCAAACCTGGCTGAAGCTGAACTGGACAAGGGTGTCTTTTGCTAGTCATTTGCTTCTATGATGATACCTGTATTTTAAAATTAACACAAGGTACAGCTGGCCCAAATAACTGGTGTTCTTGCATCCTCCTGAAGTATGCTTGCACTACTTTTGAATCAAATCACTTTTGCAATATTGAAGGTAAGTAGCACGTTCAGAAACCTTAACTGTAGTAAAGTAGGACTGGCAGACAGTGAATGAAAAAGTTGGTTTTATTTAGCATTGGGAGGAATAAAAAGTAATTTTTATTGCATTACCTCTCTCAGACTACTACCTACAAAAGGGGGTTTCACCAGACTCTAGCTGTGAAACTAAAAATGTCTGAGCACTAATTACAGTACTCCAAAGTTACCATAGTTCCTTGATGTTCTAATGACTGTCTGATATTCATTTGGAGAAATCACAACTGTAGTTTCAAAATATGAGAGAAATGATGTTTGGGATAATATACAGCATGACATTTATCACAAAGATCAATTCCAAACATAAATTTTACCTGGCTGTTCTTCTTTAATAGGATGACGGTGCCATCATCAATCTCAAACTCTCCATAATCTTTTACACAGCGCACCTTCAAAGAAGACACAATAATATTTTTGAGACTTCAGTTATGGTACTTGTTATATGAACGATTAAGCAATAATACATGATGGTGTGTGCTATCATGGGATAATGCCATGCCTCAAGTGCACTATGAGGCATAAGGTATAAGCAGAGTGCCGTCAACCACCTGACATATAGCTACATAACATACTCTGGAGTGTATTACTGCCATTATAATAAGTGGTGAGCAATTTTTTCAATGGGCTCAGCCAGTTGATATTTACCATAATAACCAGCTAGTTATTATGGTAAACACGTGCTTGGTCTCAGAACAGTGAGCGTGAGCCGCAAACAACGTGAAACCGTCGCCAAGTAAAAAAAAAACGCTCCCGGTGTGGAAAACAACACAGCCAAGCACAGCTTGCATGCCAGCCATCATGTCGGCCCCAAAAAAGCCTCAAAAAACACCGGAACACCTAGTCCCTTTCTTCTCAACAGTAATGTGAAAGCTGCACAACTCCGCTGCTGAGGCAAAAACGGGACTGCAGAAACCAGGAAACAGGTCCAAAAACGACAGCAGTACCAGACAACCAAATGAAGTGCTAAGAGTCTAAGACTGTTAACGTTACAAGTCCCAGAATACATTAGTTTACCTTCTTAACACAATAAAGTACTTCTCTATGTCCTTCTGAACAAAATAAATTGCTTCATGTGCCAGTCACATTACTCTTATGTACCTTACATTTTATTTCTTGCTCAAGTTTCAAATATCTCACAATTTTTTTTTAAACTAAACAATTAAATTAATCACAATAAACTTTAACAGTTCCAAAATTACAATAAAAGCATGATCTTTACTGCCCTGTTTTAGCTACCAAATGTATAGACATTAACCAGTGCTCACTGTACTTATCCTCAGTAAGATTGCTCACCCACATTTACTCTATGTATATACTGTATGAATGTCTATGTTTTATTCTGACGTGGAGCCTTTGGAAATTATTCTATGACTCAAAGGGTTGTAATTCCGATTTCATAAATAAATAAATAAATAAAGCACCTCTTGTATCTTTATCTCACTCAGTACACAGCTGCTATGGTCACAGGACTCTGGCTGGAAAAAAAAATTGCTCACCAGCAGTTACAAAAATAATGCATGGGGGTAGTGTGCATGCCTAGAATTAAATGCACACCCTTGGTGTGGATGCTTTACAACCCCGAGTTTTGCTCTCGGGGTTTATGTAACATCCATACCTCTGGTGTGCATTAAATTCTCATAATGCACACTACCCCATGCATGATCTCTATATCATATACATTACAGGTGAGCGACAAAACTCCTGACAGGAATGTGTTCAAGACTGTGGTGGTATCTCACAATATCATCACAGCTGGAATGGTTCTTAGCCTACAAAATTATTAAATTATCTTATCATTTGACAATTAAAAGATACTCAAACCTTTATTACCTCTTTCAGGATATGGATGTAAAGGTCATTCTTACATTTTGTCTTTATCTTGAGAACCATTTATCCTACCATGATCAGCAGTGAGTATCTGCATCTAAGCTGTGTTGGCCCAGTTAAGCATACATTCTGGTGTGTGACTGGTTGTTAACAGATCTTCCCTTGTCAATCTTCACCATTCATTACTGCTTGGGTGTAAGCGGGCGGCGCACCCGTCCGCGAGGCTTTTTTTTTTTAAAAGCTAGTACTATGACGCCGCCCTGGGAAGTAGCGTCATCTTGCTGAGGAGGCCGTTAGTAGCGACCGAATCCTCCTCCAACTCAGTTCTGTTTCTCCCGCCCGTCGAGGCAGCACCTGTCACGAGCGCTCTTCTGCTAACTACGTCCGACTCTGATTTTCCCTTTTCGGCGCCAACCGGTAGACTGTTCCTTTTCTTTCTAAGCGGCGCGGGTGTGTTTCCTACTTTTTTCTCTCAATAGTTTCGCGTTATGTCCGGTTCGAGCTAAGCGTTTTTCAAGGCGGCGCGCTCCTATCGTCGGTGCTCCTGTGGCGGCATTTCTCCGTCTTGGACGGCGCAGCGTCTGTCTTCGTTGCCTGGGACCCAACCATGATATGGATTATGCGGCGCCTGTTTCTCCATGGACCGCGCGTGTCCTCGAAGTCCTGGCGTTCAAGCTCGGCAAGGCCGCCCGACCCGGGGATGGCGTCGCTCAAGGGACTCTCAGGTAAGGTCTCTAGGCCCTTCCCGGGTCTCCTCCGGGCCTACTCTGATCCGAGGAGGAGGGTCTCCTCGTCTTTTCTTGCTGAGGAGGCCCCTTCTGCAATGTTAGGGGGCGTGTGAGTCCCTCCCGGGGCGCTGACGCCCGACACCGCCTCGGCAGTCACCTCCCCGGAGGTGCAGGCTCCCCCGTGTCGAGGCCCTCGACTTCTGGGCCTGGCACGGTGGACCCTCAGCGCGCCTTCCGGCGCCGTTTTGGATCAGCGCCGTCGCAGTGCCGGTGATCGGCACCGCCATTTGGATCGGCGCCGTTAGCGGTGCGGTGATGTCCAGCTTGATGCCGTTGGCGGTGCCGCTTTGGAATGGCGCCCGGTGATCATCGTGGCGCCGCCTAGGGTCTCAGTGCGTTCAGCGGCGCCGATGATCATGGCGGCGCCGTTGGCGCCACCGCCTGCGCCTCGGCGCCGTTGGCCTGATCTTGCCTCCTTCGGTGCGGCTCGGTTTCCAGCACCGGGAGCGGTGCCGTTTGTCCTGCCGGCGCCGTGGGTGGTTGGGAGTCGGGCCTGGCTGTTGCCAGCGTTGGGGGGGGCGGCGCCGCCATTGGTACCGGTGCCGTTCGCGGCGCCGTTGCCTCTGGGACCCCTGGGGTGGCCAGCATCGAGGTCCAGCTGGTCTCGTCCTCCTCGGAGGACGATGATTCAGACGTGGACCCATCCTGGCACCCCCACTCTTCGGAGTCTGGGTCCCCTGTGGCTAGAGGTACCAGGCGGCGCAGCGGGCCCTTCCCTCTGTCCCCCCTTCCGTCCTCTCCTGAGGGCTCCCCGGCTGGGGGTGGCCGGGGGTCCCGGGAGGGAGACGTGGGGGTGACGGAGGGGGAGGCTCCCCTCTCCGGAGGGCCGGTGACAGCTACCCCGGGTGCTGTTGCCCCCTCTGGGGATAGGGGGACGCTGCTGTCGAGGAGGAGGGCCCTCTCGGAGTCCGAGGGGTTGAGGGGCAGAGGATCGGGCCCTCGGTCTTCTTTGGCCACCTCGGGGTGGCCAGGAGCCGTAGCGCCGAACCCCGCCCCTCCCTCCGGGGCTCTAGGGTGCCCTCCAGCGGCGTTGTTGCGGGCTGCCCTTCTGGATCCATGCAGTCCGGCGTCGTCACAGGAGGTTCTCCCCTGGGCTCTTCCAGGCTCCGCTTCCCCAGAGTTCCGTTTTGCGGCCTGGTCTGCTGTCCGGGACCCCTCCAGCTAGGGCTCCGTTCCCCGGATTCCAGAGCCCTGGCAGAGATCTGTTGCCTCCTTGTAGGTGCCCCTCTCCCATCTCTCTGCCTCCACCACCCCCGCTCCCAGGCCATGTCGGGCCTACGGGTCCGTTATCTTGGGAGCAGTTCAGAGGTTCTGTGGCGGCCTTCCCCTCATATGTTAGATACATGCATGAGCGGGTCTTTCGACTCTCCCCACCGCCGCAAGAGTCTTCTGGGCATTCCAGCTCCCCATCATCCTCGTCTCCCTCCTCTGAGGGAGAGGAACCCCTTGCTCATCTCTCCTCCGATGCTGATTTCACGGAATATCAGCGTTTCCTTTCGAGGATGGTGAGGGATCTTAGGATTTCCTATGTTCGGAGAGACAATACCGAACGGGAGACGCGTGAGTTCCTCGGTGAATTCAGTGCCCAGCATTTGGTGGTACCTTCCTGGCCTATCCCCTTCCAGGAGGCGTCTATCCGGTCCTGGCAGTCCCCAGCCGCTTCTTCTCCAGCCCCGGCTGACTGTCAGCGAAGGTATTGTGCACCCTCGGAGTCTCTAGGTACCCTTCCCAACCCCCCCTCTGGTTTGGTCTACCTGGACACTCCTTCCGGGCGCCGCTGCCTGGCGCACGACCGCCCACCGGATCCGGACTCTCTGCAGTTCGACCGTTGGGGGCGAAGAGTGTTCTCTTCTTCTCGTGCGGTTGCCTGTATTGCATCACATCAGGCTCACCACGCTGCCTACAACCGGCATTTGTGGTCGATGATGTCCCAGCTTTTGGCATCAATGCCTGATACGGAGCAAACCAGACAAGCCGTTGCCCTCTCCGCGGTAGGCCTGGAGCTGGCAAGACACCAAGCAAGGGCATCTTACGACGCCAATGAGGTGGCTTCCAGGCTTGCGGGGACAGCGATCTGCATTAGACGGACGGCATGGCTTCGTCTCTCAAGGTTGTCACCCCTGGCCCGGCGTAGGGTGATTCGCTCCGCCTTCCGGGGGACCCGTCTCTTCTCCTCTAGAGCTAGGAGGCTTTTGCAGGGGCTCTCTCCATCTCCTCGTCCTCGGGAGGCACCTCCTAGCTCTTCTCCCACTTAGGCTTCTGTGAATAAGCCAGGGTCTTCCCCTTCTGTTTCTCACCAACAGGAGGCTGGGGGTCTTGTTCCTCGGGGTCTTTTACCCTTCCCCTTGAGGCAAGAGGAGCTTAGTACTCACCCAAGCAGTAATGAATGGTGAAGATTGACAAGGAAGATATGAAAATTACGTACCTACCGTAATTCTTGATCTTCTCTTGTATCTTCACCATTATGACACCTTACCATCCCTCAGTGGCCTCCTCCTGTGGCTTCTCCCCTCCGTCTCCCTCTCTCTGCAAATATAATAAAAAAAAAAAAAAAAAAAGGGAAAATTAGTTTCCAATTTTTCCAAAAAAAAAAATTTTTTTTTTAAAGGGGGGCCTTAATTCTAATCCAGAAAATTATTTACTCCAAGATTCTTGGGCCGTTTGCTAGAATTGCGGTGTGGTGATCAGGTTGCACAACTATCTCTTTGCCATACCTTCTGGCGAGATACTCCTGGGAGCTCCTGCCTGACTCCGTCTATACAGTTTTAGTCCCGCAATTCCCTACTACCAGCTGTTAAGCCCTAGAATCACAACCCCTTTATTCTTGCCTTGCAGAGCAGAGGGCAGTCATTTTCCCTTTCTAAAAAAAAAAAAAAAACTGAGGGAACTCTCCCGACTGCTGAAAGGCAATCCCTGGCTTATAGGGTCATGCTCCTAAAGCCTGCAAGTTATATGCTCTGTCAAAAAAAAAAAAAGGAAAAAGAAAGGAAGAAAAATTCTTCCTTTTAATAATGTAGATAATTATTTTCCTTCAAGTGTCCTTCTTGGACAGTTTTGCAGAAAAGCAGTGCTAACCATGACCAGTTCTCACCAGTCTAAGCCTCTGGCCCTGCCTTGGCAAGTCCGATTGAGTTTCATTTCAATACCTATAAACCGCCTGAAAGGCCTAGATTTTCTATTTCTAAACCCTTGAGCAGCTCTTACATGCTGCCTAGGATTTATCCTTTCCTACTCAGGTGTCCTCCAGTTAAAGGCCTTTTCTCGGCCAGGAGCCCGAAGTTAGGATCAAGGACCATGGCATGTTGAGGTCAAGGACTATGCCCTTCTGAGTCTGTCTAGCGGGTTCGGTGAACCTTCTGTTCAGCTCTATCACCAGGGATTCTTGCTCCCCTGCTAATCGAGCCTTAAGCTTTTCAGCTAACTATGCTCGTTGGGCATTCTGGTCTCTTCAACATCCCATCTTTCTCTTCCTCTTCTTCTTCTTCTTTCTTCCTCATTCCTTCTCCTTCCTTCTCTCTCCACCTAGAGTCGCCCAGGTAAGGAGGCCCTGCGATCCCTAGGTTAGGAATGTTCTTATCTCCTCTGTCCTTTCTCCATCGGCTTATTCCTTTTTCAGTTCATTCTTCCTTACTTTGCTATCCTTGGCTACCTTGCCTCGCTGTCTCTCTTTTCTATGCTTTCGCTTTTGCCTCTCCGGCTCACAGAACTGAGTTGGAGGAGGAGTCGAGTCGCTACTAATGGCTGCACCTCGCGCATGACGTCACTCTCGAGGACGCCGTTAGTATTAACTTTTAAAAAAAGCTCTCATGACGTGCGCATCCGGCCACACTCAAGCAGTAATGAATGGTGAAGATACAAGAGAAGATCAAGAATTACGTAGGTACGTAATTTTCATTTTGGTTATATCTTAAGAACTAGCTATCCAAATGTGATCAAACTTAGTAAGATATATATTGGGTATTTTTCATAAGTCTTTCAGAATATCAGACATGATGACAATGATATGCAAATTCTTGCTTGTGATTAGTTACTGAATTTTTGTTCTACTTCAAAAAACACTAACTCAGCCATACTCAAACATGGTGGCTTTTACTGGCACCAGCTCTTTTGAGTACCAGAATCTCGACTGTGTTAGCCTAACTATGCATGAAGTCTGGCTTATAAAATGGGTAGGAAAAATCCTGTGTCCTGATTGGCTGGTACCTCGTCTTAAATCTGTGTTAATGCACATGTAAGAAGTGCTAGCTATAAGGACACAGTCACTAATAATATCAATGCCTTTTTCAAACCTTCCTGATTGCCATTACAAACATGACTGCCAACTTAACTCATAAAAAAAAAATCATCTAGGCCCCAAACATAAAACTCCCTCAAAATAAGAACAAATTAATTGTTATCTTCTTTTATACTGTATTCTCCTCCTTACATAAGCAAACATATACGCATTTAAAATAAGATCTAGCCAGAGCTGATAGGGATGTAAAAACCTACCAAGTGACCAAAGTTACACATGTGCACAGGCATTATTCAACGCCCGTGTGTAACGTGGTCATTTTTTGGAGGTGCTGCACTAAATTTTCAACATGGCCTTTTTGGGACCCCTCCTCATGAACAATGCCAGTGTCATTTTGTTCACTTGACCCGAAAGGTGATTTCACAGATCGAACGCGCTATTCTGTGCCACAGGTGCGAAAACATGTTTTGGGCACGTTGTGGAAAATGACAGCTGTACTGTTTTGAAGGACGTGCATAAAAAATGGCAATGTTGAAAATGTAGAGTGAAAATATTAAAAACTGGCGAAGTTAGGAGGCGTCGTAGAAACTATACAGCATGCGCTCGTTACTCAGTCGTTTTGAAATTTTACGAAATTTGGAACATGGGTTTGGACCCCACCTCATGAACAGTGGCACTGTCATTTCGTGAATCGGTCCCAAAAGGTGATTCCCACAGTGACTGTGAAATCACCTTTCGTGACTGAGAAACAAAATGACAGTGACCGTTTTCATGAGGTGGGGTCCCAAGAACACCATGTTGAAAATCTGGTACAGAAATTCCAAATAATGGCTGATTTATCAGCATAAGTTGAAAACCCCACTGAATGGCATTATAGCACGCCTTAGATGCTTCAGTTCGCGGTTCGGCTTTGAAGAGTGCAGACGTGTCCCGGCCCAGAGAAGATGACGGCGCCAACCTCCAGAGGTAAATATGGGGTGTGGGAGGTGGGTGGTCAGTGGGAGGGTTGGACTGGAGTGATGCGAGGGACCGTTTCCTTTTTTACAGGGGGGAAAAAACAAACAAGTGGAGCGATGACAAGGGACCGTTGTCTTGTTTACAGGAAACAGAAAGCATTTGGGCACACTGGGGTGGGCTCCCAGTGTGCCACCTGACTGGGGGGGTTATGCAGGATGCAGACATGGGGATTGGGCACCCCGAAGTCGGTGGGGGGGAGAAGAAAAAAAGGTAGGTATACTGGGGTGTGCCACTTGAGTTGGTGGGGTGGGGGCACAGAATGCCGTGGAGCTGTCAGCAGCAAATCTTTCGGCACACAGGGGTGGGCTCCCAGTCTGCCACTTGAGTTGGCGGGGGGCACAGAATGCCATGGATCTGGCAGCGGAGCTGCAAATGCGCATGCGCAGCACTCATGAATGCGCAGTTGCGGTGAATGGCATTTTTCTGAACTGCGCATGCACAGTTCATGCACCGGAATGCGGAGGTAACAGCCAAAATAGTGCGGATGTTATTCCGTAGTGGCTGATCGTGGCGGAGGGGTTCAAGCACCACTGGGCTTTTGGAAGGATACTTCCAAAAGTCCAGTGGAAGGTTCCACGATTGGCTGTTTTTAGAGCTACGATCTGATCCCAGTAGGGCTTTAGGTTCTGCCCACAGCCCTAAAAATGGAGTCCTACTCATAGTTTTATTTTTGGAGCTGCATTTCTGTAAATGGACCCCTCCCTCTGAATGCTTACCTGCCTACCTTGCTGGTTGCCCCACCCAACCACAGATAAAACTGAACCCTGGCTTTACTGAGGCCTTCTGTCCTATGGATCTGTGAGGGGAAAGGTGAGCATTCAGCCAGTAGAATTCTGCAGAAGTTGGAACTTCTGTATTCCATAATAAACAAACATTCCATCTACTGAATATGTGGATATACAATCAATCAACATATCAACTTTATTTAACCAGGCGTAAACACCATTGAGTAAGCTCATTTTCAAAGTGGTCCTGGACATCAATAAATATATACAGTCGCAGATAAGAACAAAAAAACAAGGCATTGTACATGTGAAGGATAATATAGGCCTATACATACAGAACTAACATAGATAGCATCGGTTATAAATCATGACAGAAAGATGGAAAGGGGAAGAGGGGAGAGTATAGGAGAGGGGAGAGTATGTGAGGAGGGAGAGAGGGTAGAATGGTGAGGGCCGGGAGAAGTGTAGATGAGATAATAAGTGCTGGATACCTAATGGTGATACAGGGGCGGTGAATTGAGATAGACTCTGTAACGAAAAATTCATGGATGATACTTGAACTACCGACACAGTCATCTAAAGCAGCTGCAGGTTTCCTTCAGGTACTTAGCTATTAGTGCTTTAATGTGACTGGTCCTGGAAGGATGAGAGCTTTAGAGAGCCTTGCATGGTGTTCCACAGGGATGGGAGTGAGAAGTTGATAGCTGCCATGCCATGGGTTGTATTTACTCTGGGGGTCTGGAAGCAGAGTATGGAAAAGCATCTCAGACCATTAGAACCCTTGTGCATCTTGAAGAAGTTCGAGATGGGCAGGAAGTTTATCAGATAGCACTCTGAAGAAACAAGGAGTTTCTTTTCCTCCTAGTCGACAGTGAGGCCATCCCATCTCTTGGTACAGGTGACAATGGTGGGTGCGAGAAGGCAGATTAAGGATGCATCTTAAAGCCCGGTACTAAAGGGTGTCAAGTTTGTTGAGTGCTGTTAAGGACAATGGTTGTAAAGAAAGTCAGCGTAGTCCAGTAGGGGTAGGAATGTGGTTTGCACTAGTCTCTTTCTAGCTTCGTTGGTGAGTAGTTGCTAATATGGTAGAATAAGCCTAACTGCTGTTTTTCGATACCTCATTCAGATGGCACAGAAAGTTAAGTTTGTTATTCAACCAGAACCCTAAGTATTTAAAGGTATACACTATTTCAAGTGGTTCTCCCAAAAGCGTTAAAATCTTGGGAAGGTGAGTAGGTCCTGAGGCTGCCTTTGGGGAGAGGATCATGGCTTTAGTCCTTTTGGCGTTGAGTAGAAGCTTGTGGATAAGAATGTATTGGAGAGAGATAAAGTCACGCTGTAACTCCTCATGGGCCAGGTCCAGAGATGAGTTTGAGGTGTAGAGTATGGTATCGTCAGCGAATAAGTGCACATCAGCTGAGCGCAAATGAGAATTGAGGTTATTAATACAGATTGCGAATAGGATTGGACCTAGGATGGAGCCTTGGGAGACACCTCGAGGAAGTGATTTTAGTGGAGACAAATCACCTGCCACTTTGACTTTTTGTAGCCTGTTTGTAAGGTAGCTGGTGAACCATTTGATGGCAGAGCCATCGAGTCCGATATTGTGCGGTGCATCAAGCATAATATTGTGATCCACAGTGTCGAAAGCCTTACTAAGATCGAGGAAGAGGGCAAACACATGCTTCTTAGCGTCCAAGGCAGTTTGCCAATCAGTGGTTACTTTTGCAAGGGCAGATACTGTGCTATGATTGGCTCTGAAACCAGACTGTACTGGGTTTAGTAGTTTTTGAGTGTCCAGATGCTCTCTGACTTGAGTGTTGACAATTTTTTCCAGGAGTTTTGATAGGATGGGTAGTATGGAAATGGGTTGGTAGTTATTCAGGTCGCTCGGATCCCCGGATTTGAACAAAGGTATGATGTGCGCAGTTTTCCACGACACAGGGAGCTCGCCCTGCGTTAGTGAGTGTTGAATAAATGGGTAATGGGGGCGGTCAAGTAGTAATGGCCTAATTTAAGGAAATAGGGTTCAATGTTGGCAGCACCGGCACTCTTTTTTTGTATCCAGTGCCAGTAGGAGGTCCTCTACTTGTTTAAACGTGACTGCGTGGAAGCTGAGGGAGGAGACGAGAGGCTGGTCAGAGCTACAATTAGCAGTAGAGTCCCCTAACGGATTGAGCTTGCTGATAGGCGAGGTGTCAGAGGCCAGTCCTGCTGTGGCAAAGTGTTCGTTAAGCTGTTCTAATATAGCAGCTCTGTCCGTGAAGGTAGATCCATTAGACACTATTTTGGCTGGAAGGGAGGTGTTAGAGGTATGACCTTCGACCTCTCTGAGTATATTCCAGAATTTGGAAGAGTTGTTCTTATTGTCTTCTAAAGTTGCTTGAAAATATTTAGACTTTTCAGACCTAATTAGTTTGGTGCAAGCATTTCTAGAAGTACGAAATGCTTGCCAATCGGCCTCCAGGTGTGACTTCCTCGCTCTTTTCCGCCAAGCGTCTCCATCCTTGAGTGCTTTCTTCAGGATCGGAGAGAACCAGCCGGGAGGTCTTATTTTCACCTTGACCAGTCTTAGAGGGCATGTTTGTTTATTAAGCCCTCTAGGAGGCTATGAAAGATACTGAAAGCCTCGTTGAGGAAGGGGCTAGATAAAAGTCCTGCTATCTGATGTTACCCAGGTCTTTCAGGAAGGCATTCTGCAAAAATTTTTTCAAACATCTTTTCAGTTTAAATTTAGGAGCCGACTTTATTTATGGAGAATGTCTAATGCAGGCAGTGGTGCAATGATCACTTAGGTCATTAGAGATCACTCCAGTATGCGAGATGTTAGGAGGTTTGTTTACTAATGTACGGTCCAGTAGGGAGCTACGCTCTGGGTTTTTTCTGTTGGGTCTGGTGACTGGAGGTGTCATTTGTGCCAATCCATTCGCATCACAGAAGTCTTTTAGCTTCTTGGAGCTGTCATCATTCCAGTTATGGTTAAGGTCCCCCATGAGAATACATTCGGTGGTATTCGATTCGAAAAGGCTTTGGAGATGCGGTAGGCGGGCCATGCCACCAGAAGGAGGTCTGTGGCACGCAGCAATAAGGAGTGCCTTGTCAGTGGAGAGGGATAATTTCAATACCAAGCATTCAAATTATTTCGCTTTAGAGGTGCAATCAACGACTGTGACAACGAATTTGCTCTTAACATCTATTACGACCCCCCCTCATCTGGTTGGTTTTTCGCATTGGTAGGTGCTGTATCCCGGTACATTGATGGATTTGTCAGGGATCGAAGGCGTAAGCCAGGATTCGATATCATAAAGAAATCAGTGGATGCATGTAGAACCCAAGTCTGCATTAGGTCAATCTTCTTTAGTAAGCTACAGACATTCATGTGCAGAAAGCTGATACCTTTGTATTGTGGGAGGTCTGCAGGGGTTTTGAGTGTAACAGGTGGCCGGGGTTAAGTTCAACATCTCCAGAGCAGAGTAAAAAAGTAGTAGCAGTTTCCTGAGGAGTCTTAGCCTGCTAAGTAGTTTCTTGTTGCTTCGTTGGCATGAGAGGGTGCTGTGGTCGCTGGCTTATGGACAGCAGTGTGAGTTGTAAGAAAAGTGTATAAATGACCATTTTTAAGGATAGATTCAGGGAATGTTAACATGTTCTCTGGTTAATGCCTGATGAGAGGAGGGACAAGACCAAAGAGGGGATGTCCCCATTATGTGTTGCCATAGCCTATCAAGAAGGGGCATAGCTTGTAGTCAACATGGGAGGAGCTTTGGCCATGAGGCAGGTAGGTAAGTGGATTTCTGCCTCGGACATGGATTAGCAAGATGAGGCAGCTTAACAAGAAAATATCCCCACGATACAAACAGACAAAGAAGCCAGCAGAAGAAGGCCATTTGGTCTATCTAGTCTGCTTGTTTTGCAGGGTCCACAGCAAGAGCTACTGACCCTGTTCCTCCTCCCCACTCCTCCCATCCTTCCTACCCATGATCCTTACCTTACCCCCATGCCTGTCCCAGCCTCTCTTGAAGCTGCCCACTATCTTGAATGAGCCCACCTCTTCTGGCAGCACATTCCAAGTGTTCACCACCCTTTCCATGAAAAAGTGTTTCCTGACCTCCCTCCTAACACCCCCAGCTTAAGACTGTGTCCTCTCATGTTCTGGTTGCCACTTGGCTTAAAAAGACACTCCTTATCTACTTTATCCCTTTCAAGTACTTGAAAGTCTCAGTGATGTTCCCTCCCCCCTTCTGTCCTCCAAGCAGTACATGTTCAGTGCCCTCAACCTCTCCTCGTATACCTTACCCTGCTGATCCACTATCATCTTTGTAGTCCTCTTCTGGATCTTCTCCGGCAGGTTAATGTCCTTTTTGAGGTATGGGCACCAGTACTGAACTCCGTACTCTAGATGTCGCCTCACCAGTGACCTGTACAAGGGCAGTATAACCTCCTCTCTCCTACTACTGATCGCCTTAGCTATGCATCCCAGCATCTTGTTTGCCCTTCCTGCTGCTTTCTTGCACTGCGTGGAGTGTTTCAGATCACTAGTGATCATCACTCCCAGGTCCTTCTCCTCCTCCTCTGATTCAGATACCTGGACTCCACCCAGGTAGTACTCTGTCCTGGGATTCTTGGCTCCAATGTGCATAATTTTGCATTTCTTGGCACTGAAGCCAAGCTGCCAGATCCTAGACCACCTCCCCAGTTTTTCCAGATTGCCATATAGGTCCTGTATCCCTTCAGCTGTGTCCACTCTCCCACAGAGCTTGGTGTCATCCTCGAATAGGCACATTTTATCCTTAATGCCATCCCCAATGTCACTGATGAAGATATTAAACAACACCGGCCCCAACTCTGAGCCCTGTGGGACTCCACTGGTGACCTCTCTGGTACCAGATAACTCTCTCCCCACAACCACCCTCTGGGTTCTGTCCTTCGGTCAGTTTTCCACCCATCTTGTCATCTTCTCCCCAACCCCAAGATCCACCAACTTCCTGATCAATCTTTTGTGGGGCACAGAGTCAAAGGCCTTGCTGAAATCCAGACACAGGATGTCCACTGATTGGCCAGTCTACTGTATTAGTGACCAAAGAAGTCAATCAGATTAGTTTGACACGATCCCCCAATGAACCCATGCTACCTCACATCCTGGAGACCATGCTCCTCTAGATATTCTACCAACCCTTCCTTAAAATGGTCTCCATGAGCTTGCACATGATTGAGGTCAGACTGACTGGTCTGTAATTCCATGGGTCATCCCTGGAACTGCTTCTGTGGATGGGAACATGCTGTTCTCTAGTCTTGCTGTACCACACCCAACTCCAGTGAACTATTAAATAGGCATACCAGTGGTCCTGCCAGCTCCTCAGCCAGTTCCCTTAGTACCCATGGATGTACTCTGTCTGGGCCTGGTGATTTGTCCACCTTCAGTGCTAGCAGCCTCTCCTTCACTCTATCCTCCTCTATCACTACATCTGTGTTCCCCTCCCTACCTCCTCTTCTTCTCCCTTCCTAAGGCACTGGTTTGTCCTTCTCTCTGGAGAAGATGGAACAGAAGTATTCATTTAGTATCTCTGCCCCCCCCCATTAACCTCCACCCACTCCTCTCCTTTCTTAAGCCTAAAATCCTGTCCCTCTTATTCCTTTTCTCGCTTATATAGGCGTAGAAGGCCTTCTCCCTCTTCTTAATTCCTTCAGCTAGTTGCAGCTCCTTCTGTGCCTTAGTTTGCCGGACTTCCTTACTTGCCTCACTAGTCAACCTTAGGTAATTTTCCCTGTCCACCTCTCTCTTGGTCTTGTGAATTTCAAAAACACCTATTTTTAATTTAAAAAGCTGTTTTTTAATGTTCTCAGTTTACTCATTTTAAAGTGCAATAAGACACTTTGTGGCTGTGCATTATGCTGATCTAACTGCACTTCTAGGGCCTGAAGGCACTCCGCCTGCAAGGTCATGCCTCACTATGCCACTGGGTGTGTGGTATGCATGCCCTGTTGCATTTTTGGCTATAACATAAGATCTAGTTATGAAAATGTGGTCACACTTGGTACAGACAGACCTCTCTGTACTACGTCTTGAGTTGTTTAGAGTCTCAGCTATGGTAGTCTAACTTTTTGCAATGTCTGACTTGTCATAGATGATTACGTTTTTGGCAAGCCTTGAGAAACAGCCTATTTTTTAATTAAATTTTTTATTTATTTATCAAACTTGGTAAAAAATAAACTACAATACTACTTCACGAAGTTTAGAATCTCAGCCATGATGCCTAATTATGCACGGGGTTCCAACGTGTGAATGGCTGGACTGATTAAGTTTAAATCTTGAAAAATGCTCACCTGAATTTTATTTGAACAACTGCATATGCAAATTTAAAACAATTCAACAGATTCTGAATAAAGCTCATGGTGCCCTGCATTGCCACCTGACTGGTTGTAGTTCCTCTCTTCCTCCTCATGCTGAGGAACAGGGATGACAGGGCTCATGGCTGTCTAGAAGTCGGGTCGGGAAGATGCAAAGTGGTTGACTGGTGAGGCTATACATCCTGAGACATACATTAGCATCTATCTGCACGAACTCGCTCAACTCTGATGCAACCTCTTACAAAATATTCCTTACCAACACATATTCACACCTTTCATGGCAATAAGTATACTAATGACATACACCTCTCATTACTTCATCATCTTTGTAGATGTACTTCTTGTATTCTTTTATACTTTTGCAATCCCTCTCATGCCACATCCAGTCTGGGTTGCAAACCAACCCCTCATCTTCGGATACCAGTTAAGCTCTACTTTCAACTGCAACCACTGGTGGTAAACTTGCACACCAGAACTGGGACATGGAGTTGGGGAGAAACCTGTGCCATCATCCAAGGCTGGGAGGTATTTTGCTCCTGTATGTTACACCTCTAGGATACCAGCATGCAGTAACTCAGTCGGGCTTCACGAGGACATCCTGCCTGCTCCATTGCACTGAACAGCTTCTATGCTACTCCACTTGCAGTACCACCAAGGCTAAGACATGCACGTCCTCAAGCCACCCTTCCCAACTTGGCAGGATCCTCCCCATTCAACCCACTGTAGAAATCATGGTTCTTGGATACAAGTGGGGTCTCCTGCTGAACACTGCAACATGATATTCTGCCTGCATGAGTGGCTGGCTGTACTATTGTGACTTCCCACTTATAATTACTCAGAAGAAGCTTGGCACTCAGGTTTCCCACATTAAAAAAGTAGCTGCACAGTAGATTGGTATGCTCCTCTATTAAGGTGAATCTCTGCACACAAATACAGCAGGCTAAGCAGTCAATTCCCCATCTACCACCAACGTTTCATGCCTGAAGATGGGTGCTTTGTCAAGGTGCAGCCCCACATACTAGTAAGTGAGTTGTATAGGATATCATTTGACGGTATATACCCGGTATGTGTGCTAATGAGCTTGCATATTACTTAGTACATTTTGAAGTGGAAGAAAGTTCTGTGCAAATAACTTTCATGTTTTCATACAAACCACTTAAAAGTTAAAATGACATTTGTTAAATGTCTTCCAAAAATATACTGAACTTATTTAATGTGCAAGACTTAGAGCAGATCCACAATAATTGTATGTTCACAGAAAATCAATCAAAAGAAGGGGGAGGGATGTGGTGGTGAGGAAGGTATTATAGAAGAGGAACCAGGAGTATGGGAAAAGGAGATTTAAAACCAAAGATCAGAAGGAATATGCAAAAACAGGGTAAACCAAAGTTTAAAAAATGTATTGGGTTTACTGTAACAGTTTGGGTTGTTTGTGATGAGACCTTGCTGAGGTGAACTGGGATTTCTTCATATTGCACAGGGTAACATGTCCTTGTTAGAACTAATATGAGTAAATAGTCTCTTGACTCCATACTGTCAAGCATCCTCAGCAGCATTTGAGGAGTGGTGATGGATTCTGTGGGCTCTTGAGTTCTCTTGCTACTTGATGCCCAAAAAATGGTCTGTCCTCCAGGATCTTAAAGTCCTGCTGGCCAGCTGTGCTGAAAATTAATTACACTGGACCCCTCTGAGCCTCTGCAAGCCCTACCAGCCTTATACTTGCTGCCTTGTTTTTGATTCTCCAGGCTCTCACGCAATATTTCAAAGCTGTGTTCTCTTAGATTAGTTTGGCCGTAGAGGCCATTAACAAGGAGGATCTAGACAGGGCAGTGCTGACTAAGAAGGTACTTCTGAGCATAATAAATGTACTGCTAATTGATTATTTTAAACTGTTTTTTGTTTGTTGTATAGAGCAGAAGAGGAAGTTGGCCATTTGGACACCTGGAGAACAGTGTGAGCGGGATTTGAGAAAGCTGAGCCAATCAAGCGGTGGCAAGAGGCCCGAACAGGACTATAAAACAGCAGTTATGTAAGAACTTACTGTAACAGTAGATCTTGAGAGGTTCCTGCAGTAGGTCTTCACGTAGAGGACTACGCCCATGGCGTCCAGTTCAAGCGGCAAACTTGTAGCTAGCAATCAGCAGCAAGGACCACCTCCAATGTCAGGTGACACGGCGTCAGTCCGACTATAAAAGGCAGTCGCGCCCACTCTCCAGTTCTTTTCACAAAAGACCTAGAGAGGATAGCAGAAAGAAAGAGTAACAACTCCTGGGACCCTGTGCCCTGGCTAGACCGGGACTAGACAGAATAAAAAAGGAACATTTCCAGGAGCTTGGGGGAAGGTGGGTGGGAAACTAGACCTACTGCAGGAACCTTTCTCGAAAATCTACTGTTACGGTAAGTTCTTACGTAACTGCTATATCTTACTTCTAGAGGGTTCCTGCAGTAGGTCTTCACATACTGTATAGGACTGAATTCCAAGCAGTCTGACAAAAAGGAGGAGTCGGAGATGAGTTTCCGGGAGGAGGAAGATGTCTGCCAACTAAGGATCTGCCTTAAGACAGAAGACCTTGCAAAACTGCAAGGCCGAAACCAGCTCGGCCTAGAGGCAATATCCAGACTGTAGTGCTTAGCGAAGGTGTGGACAGAAGACCAAGTGGCCGCTGCACAGATCTCCACAGAGGACACATTCCTGAAAAAGTGGTAGAAGTGGCAACACTTCTGGTGGAATAGCCTTTAACCACCCCTGAAGGGTTTTCCGTATTTCTGGTAAGTGTAGTGAATACAGTTAGCCAGCCACCTAGAAATAGTCTGTTTAGAGATGGCCTTGCCCTGGCACTGGGAGGCAAAGGCCACAAAGAGTTGGTTTGACTTTTGAACCTCCTTAGTCCGGGGGGTATAGTACCTCAAAATCCGATTCACATCCAAGGTGTGCAAAAGATATTCCCCCTGTTGGAATGCTGAGGAAAATAAACCGGCAGTTCAACACTCTGGTTGAGAGTCGTCTCCGAAACCACTTTCGGAAGAAAAGAAGGATTAGTCCTCAGGACCACCCGGTCCTTGTGGAAAATCAAATAAGGCTCTCTGCAAACAAAGGCCTGAAGCTCTGATACCCTTCGAGCTGAAGCAACTGCAACCAAAAACAGCATCTTCCAGGACAGGAAGCGCATATCATAACTTGCTGCCAGTTCAAAAGGGGGCAAAGTAAGTTTCTCCAACATAAAATTAAGATCCCAGGGAGGACAGGGGTTCCAGACTGGAGGTTTGATGTGAAGGATACCCTTCAAGAAAGTTTTGGAAACCCCTAGTTGTGCTAGGGTTTTGCCCTCCACAGGAAGGTGATAGGCTGACACTACAGAAAGATGGACCTTAATAGAGGAGTAACAAAGGCCCAACTCAGAAAGATGTAAGAGGTACTCTAACACCTGGGAGGCCAAGCAAGAAAAAGGGTCCAAGCATTTGGCTGTGACCAGACAGAAAATCTCTTCCACTTCATGGTGTAGGTGGATCTGGTAGAGGGTTTTCTGGCTTCCACCAGGACCTGAGCAACCTGAGAGGAAACTCCATAGTGAGAAACCGCTATGTCCACAGGTGCCACGCATGAAGATGGAGAGACTGAAGAGCCGGATGGACCGGGGACCCTGCTCCTGAGACAGAAGGTCGTGAGACAATGGCAGAAGGACTGGCGGTTCTAGAACAAGTTGTTGTAACAGTGGAACCTAATCTGCTGGGGCCACAGAGGGAAATCAAAATCAAGTGGGCCCCTTCTGCCTTAAGTTTCAACAGAACCTTCTGAATGAGAAGAAAGGGAGGAAACGGACCTCCTGTCCAAGAGAGAGACAGTGCATCTCACCAAAAGCACCATCCTGGGAAGAGTGTGCAAAAGTTGGGTAGTTTTACGCTGAATGGGGAAGCAAACAGATCTAGGTCTGGCCAACCCCACTGAAGAAACAGGTCTTCGACTGCCTCCTGCTTTAGTACTCACTTGTGAGCCCTGGCTACTGATCGGCTGAGACTGTCTGCTAGGGACGCTAGGACGCCTGGTACATGGACTGCTGTCAGGCACAGGCCATGCTGAATAGCCCAATACCATACTCTCACGACCTGGTACCTCCCTGTTTGTTGAGATACCAGACAGTCACCATATTGTCTGTCTGGACCAAAAGTGCTCCCAGAAGGAGTAACGACTGGAAGGCCTGGAGAGCACAGAGGACTGCTCTGGTCTCTAGGATGTTGATGTGAAGATGTTGCTCCTGAGGAGACCACTAACCTCGAGTTCTGTGATCCCCAAATGGGCTCCCCTAACCCATATTAGAGACGTCCGAGGTGAGGGTCTGGGAGGAAGCCAGAGAGTGGAAGGAGGCTCCCACCAACATGTTGGTGAGGTCCTGCCACCAGAGGCTGTTGGAGATCATGACCAGTTGGTTCATGTCGTCCGATCGTTGATCCCACTGGACTCAAGAGACCACTAGGTAACCCTCATGTGCAATCTGGCTAGGGGACGGTAGGAATGGCCTGCCATAAGACCCAAAAGACGGAGCACCGAGTGGTTGGGGTCCATCGAGCCCTGGCCATCAAAGTGGCCTGAGAAGCCAAGGCCTGGCTCGATCCAATGGTAAGAAGGCCTTGCTCTGGACTGTATCCAGTACCGCCCAATAAACTGAGGCGCTGAGAGGGTACTAGCTGAGACTTGGGAGATTGATCAAGATGCCCAGCTGGGCAAACAGATCCAGAGTGAAGGGAGAACTTCAGGCTGTCCAGGGATGGGGCTGAAAGAGCCAATCGTCCAGGTATGGGAACACATATATGCCCCTGCAGAGAGAAACGCAGCTACCACCGCTAGGCACTTGGTGAAAACCGGGGGCGCTGAGGGCAGGCCAAAGGGAAGCGCCTTGAATTGGAAATGGTTCTCCTGGAAGGAGAATCAAAGGAAGCGGCGGTGGGAGGGGAGGATGGGGATATGAAGGTAAGCATCCTGCATATCCAGGGAGCACAGCCATGTGTTTGACGGGAGCAGGGGTAGGAGTCCCTGAAGAGTCAGCATGCAGAATTTCTTGTACCCCACAAAGAGGTTGAGCGTGCTGAGATCCAGGATAGGTCGCAGATCCCCTGTTTTTTTTGGGACTAGGAAGAAATGGAAGTAGAATCCCCTTCCTAGTTGATTTAGAGGGATGGGTTCTATGGCCGCTTATTGTAGCAGGGCCTGGATCTCTTGGTGGATGATGGGGATCTGACTCAACGGGTAAAAGGACCTTCCCGGAGGGTTTGAAGGTGGAATCTCCGGGAACTCGATAGAGTGACCTCTTTGTATGAGCTGAAGAACCCATACGTCTGTGGTGACGGACTTCCACCCCTCCAGGTGGAGACTGAACCTCCCTCCTACCGGTTCCACTGAGTGGAACGGAGGGTGCGGGAAGCGGAGTCAGGACGCTGAGGGAGTGGGGCTTTGGTTCCCAAGGCTGCTTTGGCGAACTTAGCCTGAGAAGCTTGGGCTCCAGAGCCAGTGGTGCTCTTTACCTTGGACGCTTGTTCTGGTTCTTGTTCCATCTTCTCTGGCTGCCTAAAGGGCGGTTTCTTTTGACCCGTTCCAATACATGGAGCGCACGTCTCTAAGAGACCTACCACTCTCTTGCAGCCCTGTAATAATGTCTTTTGTGTTGCCGCCAAAGAGGATGGAACCCCTGAAAGGTATGTCCAAAAGGGATGACTGAACATCCTGTGCCAAACCTGCGGAGCATAGCCATGCTAGGCGCCGACGGCAGATTCCTGAGGTCGCAGCCTGAGCCACGGAGTACACAGAATCATAAATGGCCAGAGTGCATGACGGCAGGAAGATTTATTCATGCGAACCTTGTCCAACAGTTTAGCCCTGAGGTTTTCGTCAGGGATATCCTGAAGGTCCCTCTCCAGTTCTGTGAGAGAGGACTTCTGAAAAAGCCACCATGTGGGACATGTAGTTCAGCGACCGGATGGTGCAGGAGGTGGACGAGTAGATCTTCCTACCAAACTGGTCAAGTTGTCTTGAGTCCTTGTCTGGTAGGGAGGAACTCAAGTGTTTAGGTTGAGCCGAGCAGTCATGCGCAGCCGTGATGACCAGAGAGTCAGTTTTTGGGTGTGAAGTTAGATGAGAGATCCCTTCTGGGGGGAAGTAGGTTCTGTCAGCCTTCCTGGAAACAGCCAGGATGGAAGAGGGCTGTTGCCATATTGTAGTAACTAGATCCTCGTGCAGGCCCATCCAAGGGGGATGGGTAGAGGGTCTGTGGTGGACAAGTCCAAATGTTCAACCAGCCTTTTTCGCTGAGGATCTAGCTCCTTGGATGGCCAGCTCCCTGCTGTTTGAATAGTTCTCAAGAGATCCCCAAAAGAAGGGTCCGGGGAGTTTGGGATTCTTTTGATGAAGTTCGACCGGTGAACAAGGTTCAGAGGTCGATACTAAAATCCTCATCCGAATCCAAGGACTCCAAACCACTGGGAAGAGAAGGATCCACCCCAGTGTTGCGCACTGGAAGAGAAACCTCAGCACGTCCCAAAGGAACTGAAGGAGGTGGTGCTCTGGGTAGAGGAATTCCTCTGAGCGGCTGGGACTGCCTAAGTTCTCTAAGGAGTTGTGTCCTAGCATCCTGCCACAATGCCAGGACAGATTTGCGATCAGGCAGTGGTGGTGGAGGAGGAGGAGGCTGGTATCCAGGATACCTAGCCAAGGGCTTGTAAGCAGGATGATGCCAGTAGGGGTATTGGTACCCTGCCAACCCCGAGGGACAACCTAACGGCTGATATCCAGGTGTCAGATATCCCGGTGTCAGAGGCACCAGGCCCGGTGTTGGATAAGAAGGGTCCGGCAGAGGGCCACCCGGCGGCGGAACATGGGGCTTGGGCTCCAGGAAACCCGCCAGAGGGTCCCGCAGGAGGAGTTGAAGGCCTGGCCGGGGAGGTGCTGAGGGCCACTCGCAGAGGCAAGGAATCAGGCGTAGGGCCCAAGGGTCCTGAAGGGGGTTCTATACCTAAAAGATCCCGGTCAGGCGACGGACCCCTAGGAGGAGGGATCCGGAGGCAGAAAAGAATCAGGCAAGGGGAAGCTCTGGAAGAGACCCCAATGACAGGTTTGGGAGCCGATCCCGACGGTAAGGAAAGGTTGGGAACAGGTGGTGAATCCCTGGGGGCATCGGACCGGCAGGGATGAAGTGTCCCCTACGAGCACACTCATCTTGGCATCGGGGTCCTCAAGGAAGCCTGATGAAAGAGTAGATGTGGCTGTGCAGTTGACGGAAGGTCCATCGTCAGGCTTATCAGTTGCGACTGGGCTGGCTGCGGAAGAAGGACTGCGGTCAGGCTTAGCGGTCTGGGCCGGGCGACTTATCGGCGGTGCTACAAGTGGGAGAACTGATAGATACCTCGATAGAGGCAACCCCTGGCTGCCCGCACACCTCGGCAGTAGGGGGAGAAGGCATCCGGCCCGCAGAAGCAGACAGAGTGCCCGTAAGAGTGGTACTCACAGTTCTGGAAGTGGAGGGTCTCCCTTGTGGCGACGGGCTTTTCTCCCGGTGCTTCTCCTTGTCCTTCTTTTTTTACTTTCTTTTTTCTGGGGCCAGAGATGGCACCTCTCTCTCTCTCTCTCTCTAAGCTCCTGGAACTCCTTTTCCATAGAAGCCAGCAGTTGGGGCAGAAGGTGGGCCTCGGGGTCCGCTTGCGTCGGGTCCGTGTGGCCTGGTTGAACCCTTGGCAAACAGCACACTCAGCCGAGTTGTGCTTAGGCCCAAGGTAGAGGAGGCAGCAGGAGTGGTCGTCCCCATGTGGGATTTGGGTGCTGCACTTGGAGCACTTCTTCTTAAGACGAGACGACATACACTCGTTCGAAAAATTCAGAGAAAAATATAAGGAATAAGACGAAAATTGTCGAATACTAAGCGGACGACTGATCGCTGTTCTACCACGTCTGTCGAATGAACTGAAATGACAGCGGGAAAGAACTGGAGGGCGGGCGCGGGACCGACTCTTTTATAGTCAGGCTGATGTTGCGTCACCTGACGTCGGGGGCAGTCCCCACTGATGATTGCTAGCTACAAGTTTGCCGTTTGAACCTGATGCCAGGGGTCGCAGTCCTATATGTAAAGACCTACTGCAGGAACCCTCTCAAAGTAAGATCTCCGGATTCCACTAGCGCTCCACTGAATTCGCATCCTATAGCGTCCAGTGGAATAGTGCAGGAGTAGGGCATCTGAATCTAAAACTTCTACAACAATATTTCAAAGCTGCATTCTCTTAGATTAGTTTGGTTGTAGCTGTCATTAACAAGGAGAATCTAGACAGGGCGGCGCTGACTAAGAAGGTGCTTCTGAGGCAAAATGCACTGCTAACTGATTAACCTGTGTTTTTTTGGGGGCTTCATAGGACAGGAAGAACAAGTCGGCTATTTTGGACATCTGGAGAACAGTGTGGGCGGTATGAGGAGGGCTGAGTCAATCAGGCGGTGTCAAGATGCCTAACAAGACTATAAATTCCTGATTCCACTAGCTCCCCATCACATTTGCGTCCCATAGCGTGAATGGAACAGTGCAGGAGTGGGGCATCTGAATCTAAAACACCTGCAGGGTGTTCATAGGGAGAATGCAGGTCCACAGATAACTCTGGAGGTGAAATGCCAGACAAGATAGTAGGTGACACTTAACCAACATCTTTTACACTATGATATCCAGATAACGGATAGCTAGCTACTCTATAAAGCAGCAGTGAAAGACAGAAGTAGGTAGTAAACTTCAAGGGGGGAGAAGAAAGAATAGGAAAGGGTGTTAGGACAGGAAAAGCATAGTAAACCCTATCTAAAATAGTCAATAAGTGAGGTCGGTGGAAGGCAAAAGAGGCAGTGAAACTCCCGGGGGAAGCATTTATTTACTTTATTTTATTTATTTATTGGGAGATCAGAATTACCACCTTTGAGCTAAGAATTCATTTATAAAGGATCCTCGTCAAACACTTTAGACAAAAACTTACTAAGTAAGAGCAGGAAAGGAGGGCAGGGAAAGCAAGGTAAACACTATATAAGGTAGGTTAATAAGCAAGTTCAGGGGAATGCAGAAAAGAGGGACGAGTACCACAAAAGTAGGAACAGGACATAAGAGTGATCCGAACTAGCATAGGTACTATGTGGAGACCGAGGAAGAAGTAGCGATCATGGGAGTGGTGCAGTGTAATGGAGATGGTACCACAGTCTTGCCAGACACCTTCTGGAGACTGAGGTGCTGCCCCATCTGTACTCATCTCTATGGTTTGCAGGCACAGGTTGCTGGACTCTGGGCCCAATTGGCAAGGGAAAAGAAGCCCCTGTGTACCACCCAGGGGCAACCAAGTCCACAACCACTCTGCCAGAGGATGTCTCTGTCAAGGCATCCTCTGTCAGAGGATTCCTAGATAGAAACAGGACGGATGGATCCTGGTGGGCTGCAGGAGGGTGAGGGGGAAGGTGCACGCTCCTCCCTCAACAGCACGGTGAAACACCTTTGCCACACTGGCAGAATGGGGCAACCAAGAGGAGGGTACCATTGCAGTGGGAGAGGAGAAGTGGGGTCCTCAGAAAGGAGGCCTGAAGAAAGAAGGGTGGCAGAGGCCCCCAGCCCAAAAGGAAGCAGCTCCTGCTGGGGGACTCTATAGTAAGACACACAGAATTGGGAGGTGGGGAGTGCATGGATAGGGAGGCGAGTACCTGAGGGTTGCCTCAGTCTGGAGGGATGGAAAGTGGATCCTGCAGATTGCTAGGGCAGTGGGACCTGGGAGGGGTCTGTATATCACTGTCTATCTTGGGACTAGTGACCTAGCAAGGGAGAGGTGGAGTGTAGTACTAGAGAAACTTCAGGGAACTGGGGAGGGATTCAAGCATATAGCATGCACAGTGGCTTTTTCCAAGGTGCTACCTATAAAGGTCAGGGGACAGGCAAGGGTACTCCACAACAGAACCTTTAATGACTGGTTGAAGGCATGGTGCATGGAGGCAAGCTTTGGCTACATCAGGGACTGGGGACCAACCTAGGAAGATGGGGGCCTCCATAATGGAGATGGCCTGCATCCTTCAAGGAAGGGGACCACAGTCCTCGACTGGAAATTTAGATGCTACTAGAATGATCATTTAAACTAGCCGGGGGGGGAGGGGGTTGGCAGAAAAACCAAGGGAAGCAAAAAAAGCCCCCACCAAATAGTAAAATGACAGGGAGTGAGGGGCCCGAGGGGTGAAAACCCCCCCAAGGACAGGGGCACAGGAAGGCAGGGACTGGCACAAGATAAAAGGAGGCTACAACTTAGGTAGGGGAGGAGAGTGGATCAAAGAGGATCAGGGAGGGAGAAAGCAAACCTGGAGGGGGTGAGTCAGAGGGAGTATCAGGTATCATCACAGGGAAGGAAATGGGGAGGATGCACAGCATTAGGCAGGGGTGGTGAGAAGGTGTGGAGAGTCATGTGTGCCAATGCCAGGAGCCTTGAAACAAAATCCCAGACTTAGAGGGTATCATGGCAGAGATTAACCTGGATCCAGTGGCCATAACGGAATCATGGTACACCGTCAAACACCACGATTGTGACCTGGTCATACCAGGCTACTCTCTATTTAGGAGACAGAGCTCAGGGAGGAGGAGTGGCATTATGTGAAGGAGGGAACAAAAGTCACTGAAGTGCAGGGGCACCAAGGTGAGGAGGGGCTGGAGGTGCTGTGGGTCATCTCGGGAGATGGGCTCTGGGGCCACTATCCATACCGGGTAGTGCACAGACTTCCAGAACAGGGGGACAAGATGGACAAGACACTGGGAGGCCATCATCAGGATGGAGGAAAGGGGATGTGCTACTAGTTGGAGATTTCAATCTGCCAGATGTGGAGTGAAACCTTCCAGCTGCAGCTTCAGCAGGACCAGGACCATCCTTGATTCCCTACTGAGGACTTTCTCAGGCAGCTCGTTAAAGAACCTCGAGGGACAGGGCACTGTTGGATTTCATGCTAACAAACAGGGACAGCATTGCAGATGTCACAGTG
Organism: Neoceratodus forsteri; assembly: GCA_016271365.2. Classification (NCBI taxonomy): domain Eukaryota; kingdom Metazoa; phylum Chordata; order Ceratodontiformes; family Ceratodontidae; genus Neoceratodus; species Neoceratodus forsteri. The sequence continues at coordinate 1,748,471,471 of CM057450.1, read as the reverse complement.
GGCAGTCCCTAGATACCACTAGCACAGGCGAGCCACAAGGATGAGGGCCCTGGGCTTCAGGAGGGCAGATGATAAAGAAATGGAGACTGCCTCAGAAATGGTATCAAGAGGAGATTGACAGGAAAGAGTTGAGGCACGGGGGCAGAAGGGAAGGTATAATAAGGGCAAGCAACCTCTGCATGAAAGAGATAAGAAAAAGACTCCTATTGTTCTCCAAAGATGTGGTAAGGGTGGTTAACCAAACAAAAAAAAACTCATTCAAGAGGTACAAAGAAATGCAAAGGGGGGAAGACAGGAAAGGTGTACCAAGCCAGGCAAAAGGAAGCAGGCAAGACAGTTAGGGGAGCAAAGACACAGACAACAGAGGAAAGGATTGCTAGAGGTTTGGCTAAAGGGGCTAAGACTTTTTCAGATATATGCACTGAATACAGAATTTGATGGCAGAAAAGGACTGCTTGGCCTATCCAGTCTTCTCATTTCTCCCTACTTACACTATTACCACAGACCATGCCTGATCTACATCTCTCCCCCCCCCCTTTCCTTTCCACTATGATTCCTTTGTGCTCATTTCATGCATTCTTGAACCCCACCACTGCTGTCCCTATCACTTCCGCTGGAAGGCTGTTCCAGACTCCACCACTCTTACTGTGAAGAAGTACTTCCTCATCTCTCAGTAATCTTATTTATTTATTTATTTAAATTTGATAACCTGAAAAGGCACACTGAGCTTCGTTTTCAAGTGTGACCCAGGGACAGGGGTACAAATATAACAGAGGGGTAACAAGATACACATACAGTGAAATACCATGTACATAAAAGATAATTACATAGTGATATTTACATGTAAAACTTGTGATATATAAATATATATATACACAACAGAGAGGAAGCAAATACAGAAACAGTGTAATGCAATGTACATAAAAGGTATTTACATGGTATTATTTACATGTATATATTATAGATAACAGCTGAACAGAGTAAGACATATAGAGCAGGCATACAGTACTAGTACGAGTTAGGGGATGCAAAGAGGAAGAAAGACAGGAAAAGGAGACTTGGGAAGGTGGACACGTGACAGGAAGTAGCAGGGCTTGGTCTGAGGGAGCGCTTAAGGGCAGGGAAAGCAGGATGTGAGGTGGTTTGGGAGGATGTTGTTCCAGAGCGAAGGAAGTCTATAAGAGAATGCTAGTTTCCCAGCTGAGGTGTGGACTCGAGGCAGGGCAAAGGAGCGGACACAGTTAGTACGCGAGTTGTAGGGGGAGAGAGTGGCAGGATTTAGGAGAGAGGTGAGGTAAAATGGAAGACTCCCAAACCAGCATTTAGATATGAAGGTGGAGCAATGGGATAAGTGTCTCTGCAAGAGGGATTGGAGGGAAAGGGAGGAGTAGAGGTTGCAGTGGTGTGTCAGATGGGGGGAGTTAGAGGCAAACCGACAGAAGGCATAGAAAAGGACATAGAGTTTGGCGTGGGAGGTGACTGGTGCTGCACTGAAAACTACATCTGCGTACTCAAAAGTAGAGAGGATCCATTTAACCACTAGATCACGTCTAACTGGGAGGGACAGACTGGCCTTGTTGTGGTAGAGTAGCCCTAGCTTAGGGCGTAATCTGGAGTGAAGGGCACTAAAGTGGGAAGAGAAGCCAAGGGAGGACTCGAGCTACACTCTGAGGTACTTATAGGCAGGGACATTATCGAGAGGAGTGTTAGGCTCCAGAGGAGAAGGAGGGAGGGCAGGAGTTCTAGTGAGATTTTGTTTGGAGCCAAAGGTCATGGCTATGGGTTTTTGTGTTCAATTTTAGGCAATTATTGTTGAACCAGATTGTGACTGCTGAGAAATCTTTTTGAAGGGGAGGCTGGAAGGCTGAGGCAGAGGGATCAGATAGGAAAAGGACGGTGCTGTCAACATACATGTGGATCTTGGCACGGGTGCATACAGTAGGAAGGTAATTAATAAACAGGAAAAAGAAAACGGGTCTGAGGATCGAACCCTGGGGTACGCCTGCGAGGATAGGGAGGCCTGCCTAAGTAAGAGCTGAACCAAGAGACAGAGGCTGGGGAAAGACCTGAGGTACTTAGCTTATTAAGGAGGCGAGGGTGGAACTGAAGGCCTTTGCAAGGTCAATGAAAATGGCCGAGGTGATCTGCTCTTGACCCATAGCAGAGTGAATAGCATCAATAAAGTGAAGAAGGCAGGAAGTGGTAGAGTGAAATTGTCTAAAACCTGATTGGACACGAGACAGAGTGCTGGAGGTGAGGATGAAGTCATTTAACCCAGAAAGGACTAGGGATTCTTGAACCTTGGCAAGCGAGGGGAGAAGAGATATTGGATGGTAGTTGCCAGGGACAGTGGGATCACCTCCTTTGTGAAGGGGGAGGACTGTAGCAGACTTTCAGGCAGAAAGAACAATAGTGGAGGAAAGAGAAAGGTTGAAGAGGTAGGTTAAGTGGGTCAAAATAGAGGGTGCAGAGATTTTGAGGAGGCTGGGGTGCAAGTCATCTACTCCCCTCCAGCTTCACAGCATGTCCCCTTGTTCTTGAGCACCTTTTCTCCTGAATAATAATTTTCTCCAGTACCTTATTTACCCCCGTGAAGTATTTAAAGGTCTTTATCACATCTCCCCCCTCCCTCCTCTGTTTCAGGGTGTGCATGCTGAGGTCCTTTAGTCTCTCCTCGTAGGGCTTTTAATGCGGACCTTGCAGCATTTTAGCTGCCCTCCTCTGGATCGTCTCCACTCTATGTCCTTCTGGAGATGTGGTCTCCCAGAACAGGCCACGGCACTCCAGGTGGTGTCTTACCAACAATCTATACACATAAGTGAGATGAGAAAAGCAGGGGTGGGATAGTGAGGATTAGATGGCTGGAAGGTGGCCGGTACAGTGCCACGGAAGGCTGAGGCGCTGAAGTGCTCTACCTCCTGCCACATCGGCGACCCAGGTTCAGAAATGGATGCAGGTTGCTTGGGGGTGGCACGGAGAGGGAGGATGTCATGACCTGCTGCTTGACTGCCACCTGGAGGAATCAAATTGGTGGCGCATGTGAGTCACTCTATGTGGGAGGACTCGCGTTCAGAGCGACAGGGGGTCTCCACACAGGTGAAATTCGCACAACGTACTCACTACATGTCCATGGAGTTGGAGGAGAAAAGCAGAAGAAAAAACATGGAAAATGGGCTCCATGAAGTCCTGCCTGCCATGCCGTAGCCTGCTCAGCTGGTCCGAGTCTGGGACAATCTGGATATGTGTGTGGCCTTGGGGGAGGTGGAAGACGGCTCTCCTCCCTCCCCAGCCCCTCTACAGGGGGCAACTGGCAGGGGATATGATCCCTGACCACGGAGAAGGCTGGAGACGGCTGCTGCTGATGGGGACAGGGCTGAGAAGCCACCAATTCCTGCTAGAGGAGGATAAAAATTTGTATAAAACAAAACAAAACAAAAAAAAAGAAGGCTGGAAGGTGGAGACAGTGCAGATGCTGACCAGGAAAAAGTGGACATTTTAAACAGGTACTTTTGCTCAGTCTTCACTGAAGAGGGAGAAGGGGGTGGATAGGACCACAGGGAGAAGCAAGAATAGGCAGTAGTGGGGAAGTGGACACAAGTCCATTCACAGAGGAAAGAGTCCTGAAAGGACTCACAGCCCTAAAGGTGGATAAGGTTATGGGACCAGATAGGATACACCCCAGCGTATTGAAAGAGCTCAGGAAGTGCATGCTGCCCCGCAGCCAGTCTTGTTCAACAGCTCACTGGAAACAGGTGTGGTTCTGGAGGACTGGTGAATGGCTGACGTGGTTCCTCTACATAAGAGCGGCAGTAGGGAGGAGGATAGCAATTACAGGTCACTCAGTCTAAATCTGGTGGTGGCGAAATTAATGCAAACCCTCTTAAAAGAGGCTAGTTCAGCATTTAGAATCCAATTGGCTACAGTACCACAGGTGGCAGGGAGTCACAGGGGGAGGGTAATGCCAGATGTGGCCCTGTCACATAATCCCTCAATTTGGGTTCTGCTCAGAGAATACCTCGATGTTTTCTTAAGGTGGCGTCCACCTGGGATGCCCTAGTGTTGTATGTGGTGACAAAGTTTGTCTTGCCACTGTCAACACTGTCATTCGTAGTACATGGGGTCAGTAAAGTGTCCCTATCAGTCTCCTTGGCCTTTTGATATGGCCTTTCAGCATCCATTTGATTATACCCTTTTTCCATAAATCTCTGCTGGAGCTCCTCTGATCTAGTTTCAAAAGAAGAGTCCCTACTACATTGCACGCTATACATATAAAAACTGATTGTTAGGTACATTTCTGATGGTTTGGCGGGGATGACATGACAAGTACGGTGCCCAAAACTGGGACACGCAGACCAAATGTGGGTGAACACATGCTCTATACAAGGAGGAGAATATCCTGGTGTCCCTACTGTGCATGCTCCCTCTTACTGACCACAAGACTGTGTTTGCTGTGCTGACTACCTCGGAACAATGTTTTGTTATGCTTAGGCTACTGTCGATTATAACATCAAGATCTTTTCCTTCTTCGGTTGCGTTTATAATACGGCCCAGTATGTGGTATGGCTGTTTTTGTATTGTTTTTGTAGTTAATAGCCAGTGTGGTCCCTCTGGTACCTAAAAGAGAAAAGAAAACTGGGAGAAGCCTGTTCCAGCAGTGAATGCACAACATCTGGGTGGGCTGGAATTATGACTCACTCAACCAAAAGTCTACTGTTTTCAATATTCTTTATTATATTTTTACTGCCAGTAACATAGGCCAATGTTTTTTGGTATACACTTCATCAGGGCATTGTGCTCATATCTATAAATATAACAAAATTAAATTAATTTTATTCCATGGTATTTTATAGTGAGTTGGTACAGACCCCATTTTCATTCACCACAATATTTTCGCTTATAAAGTCACTAACTCTAATCTCTGCTACAAACTACTGTAAAACTGCAACTGTAGACACATCATTCACTATCACAGTAGTTATAATGCATACCTGATTTTTTTCAGGTTTAATTTCAACACGACTATCAAGAGTGGAGCATAAACTACCAAACACTGAACTGGATAATTTATTAACAATGTTGAGATCAGAAGGAAATTTTCCTATTGGCAATTGCGTTCACTGCTCAAACATATACGGACTTAAGAAAATAGGGAAGCCAGCCTAGAATGAAGAAGTGAATATAAAAGATTTAGTTACTTGTCAAACGAACCGTGTAGTATATCTCATTAAATGTCCATGAGACTTGGTTCATATTGGAAAAACATCAAGGCAATTAAGAGTCAGGATAGGGGAGCATAAAAGTGCCATCAGGTCAGATTCCAATTCACTGGTTGCAGTGCATGTTAACGAGGCTAAATATTCTATTTTTACTCTAAGATTTGTTTTGGAGTAGAACATGTTAAAGTGCCAAACAGAGGGGGTGATCTGGAAAGCAATTCTGCTAAGACGAGAAGCATTTTGGATCTGCAGGTTTAGAGTAGTAGACAAAAAATTTGGCCTCAATGAAGAAATCAACTGGCAAAGCATTACGTAAAACATTACAGTGATGCAGAGACCGTATGAGCATTTCCTTTCCTTCCCCCTCCTCTTCAGCACACATATTTGTACTATTTCACTTTGCATTCTGTGTTTTTTATTTTCATTTATTATGGTGTGCTTCTCCATATTCTGTCTGTCCTCACCTGATATCCTTTGGTTCCCTTTTCTTACGTTATCCATGTTTCTATCTATTGTCTTACGTTGTCACACTTCGTTGTTGTGTACGGTGTCCCATACTATTTTATCCTCTTCCTTGTTGCTCCATGCTCCCCCTTACATATTCTGTCCTGTTTTCCACACTTCTTTTTTCTTTTCACACTGTGTCCCTGTGTGTGATTTTTCTATTATGTGTATTCTTTCGTTTTCCCTGTACTTGTCTTTTCATCTTCATCCTGTATCCTTTTCATCCTCACCTTATACCTTTCATTCCCTGTAATGCTCAACTTTACTGCAACTGAAGTCTTAGCATGTGTAATTGTGGGACTAGAGAGTAACAAGGTTAGGACCTTTTTCAAAAAACTTCAGTTTCAACTACAATAAGAAATAAACAGCATGAATGGTATAAATCATAGGACATCATTACAATAGAGTTTTAAATTGTAATGATGGATACTGTACTGAAAAGGTGTAATGTAAGTAGACAAGGATAATACGTGGCTCAATCAGCTGGCACAAATGTTTAGGGCACTATCCCTTTAAACAGCAATGCTGTTTCAATTTGTGGTGCCTTGCACAGCTGGGACTACGCACATGATGCGTGTACTTGGTGACATCACATGTACGCTGTGTGCATCCTTGTCAGCACGAAGGGTTCGGCCCAGCATCGTTCTCCCCTATATAAAAAAAGCTCTGCTTAGTGTATTCCCCCTCTGCCATAAGAAATAGTGCACATATATGGCACGGTCTGCTGCTGAGTGCTGGGTGAGTAAAGATGATTGTGTAGGACAACTTAAAATTGGAATATAAGGCTGTGCTGGGAGAGATTAAAAAGCAGAAAACTTCACATTGAGTCTGATGCCTCTGTAGGAGTCACTACCTAGTGTCAGAGCAATGCAAATAATTCAGGGACATTTCAAAGAAACTGAAGTAAGTTTTTATTTATTAATGAAATATAGTACTAAAATCATGGTACTGAATACTTACATTAAAAAAATTATATCACAGAGAAAGCTCATTTATACAATAACTGAGAATAACATTTTGCAAATAAATGCATATATTTACTGGTTAGTGGTTGTGACGTGGACAGTCAGTTCTGAGTGCTGTATCATTTTTTATTTAAAATGTATTACTGACTGTCTCTGCTGAGAAATCTGGTACTCTTGAAATGACCTCACTAACCCCCCACAGGTTTCAGCTGAAAGGTGAAAGCCATGAGAAAATGCTAAAACAGCATGTGAGATCACACACACACACAGGTTTTTAGATACCAGGTGTTACACAGCAGGCCTGAGTCTAATGACAGAGAAGAACATACCTTGATCAAGGATATCCTGTTTTATCTAAAGCTAATCACAGGCTGGTAGAAGCTTGAGTTGAGCATATCCATTTTATGACGGTTACAGAGGAAGAAAAGCAGGTAGCGATGTATTAGTGCGAAAATCATAAAAATGCGTTCATGTCCTGGAATGGGCAAGCTTATCATTAAGATCAAAGAATTGTCATTTGCAGAACATGAATCATGCTGAGGTTGCAGAATTTAATACTGGGAAAAGACATCCTGTTTTTATAGATACATGTTTTTTATATATTCTGACAGGGAGGAGCTAGGTGACCTCATGCAAAATAGGTGGGGGAAACCAGCTTTTTAATTATTATTCTGTTTTCCTTAAGAGACACTTTTATTTAGACTCTGACAAGGACACATACTCTGTGAGCACTTTAAGCAGGTATTTAGAAAGAGAGTCAAATCTAAGTACTTTAAGTAGGAATTTACACTGTTTAAACCTTGTTCTTTTAAAAGATTTGTCTTGTGATATAACAGTTCTGTATTTTGTGTTTGACATATTTTTATCTATTTTTAATAAAAACTCTTTTTAGAGCTTACTTGGTCAGCTTTTATTTTTCCTTCACTTGTAAGAAGAGTATATATGGTTATAGTAGACACGGAGCATAAGCTTGAATGGTGGTACCAAACTGGAAAGAGAAGCATTTTAAAATCTGAGGTCTTTATTAAAGTTTTTAAGGGTTCATCTCTGTATACCTGGTTAGGTGCCCATAGGAAAAGATATATGGCCCCCCCAAAGACAGAAATATCTGAGCCTATGCACTGGGTACGCTAGCAAGAGGTTCACAGTTTGAATCCCTCCAAGACTTGAGACCAAAGTTTGATCCAAACTCACAAAACAGACAAGAGGGATACCTTGTTCTGTTAAACTGTTCACAAGACTGCGCTCAGAGGTTGGCACTTTGGGAGTAGAGGGCCTGACCTGCTGAGTGGGTTTGTGACAGTGGTAACAATCCAAAGATTATTTGACCATGAGCCTGCCAATTCTTTGATCAAGAGGGACCAGATGTCCAAAACCCCATTCTTTGTTCGCAAAACAACCATATAAATTTTCCCATTGACTTATAATGGGAACTTAAAACTACAACAACTTTTGAATAGATTAATATTTTTCACCAAATGAAAAGTACCATGTTCTTGAACGAAGATCTTTCAAATCGACCAACTTTCATGAAATGATATACACAATAGCCGTGCAAGCGCCATGGTCAAAATCCCAAAACTGCTCACATAACTGGCGAAAAGTGCATTTTTCAGCATTTTGGTGCATAAGACCATAAGTCAACTGATACGAAATTTGGCAAATCAAGAGATCTACCGTGCCCCACACATACCAAATGTCATGCAACTCCGTTGAGCGGGTCCAAAGTTATTAACGTGCAAGAGTTTTAACATAGAAGTGGCTTCATAACCCTAAATATAGGGGTGCGACCAAGGCTCTATGATATATATATATATATGCAAAAAACTTTGTTAATGCACCATTAGGGTTGAAGTGTAAAAAGTAGGGAAATGTGATCTTAGGGTTCTCAAGCATAAGACCCTGCCTCCTCCCTCGGCTTCTAACCTGAACACCCCACCATCGGCTTCTAACCCTAATGCCCACTTCCACCTTGCATGCAGGAACAGGTGAGAGGGGTGTGCCTTGGGGTTGTGAACCCTAATACTCACCCCATGGTTTTATTCTGTACTCATGCCAGGTTATTAACTGTTGAAATAGGATGAGCATTAGGGTTCGCAACCCCAAGGCACACCCCTCACACCTGTTGCTGCATGCAGGGTGGAGGTGGGCCCTAGGGTTGGAAATTGAGGGTGAGGGTGGGGTGTTCAGGTTGGAAGCCGAGGATGGGGGCAGCATCTTATGCTTGGGAACCTTAAGATCGCATTTCCCTACTTTTTACGCCTCAACCCTAATGGTGCATTAATGAAGTTTTTTGCAATGGATTTCCTTACTTTTCAGATAGTATAGTAGTATCCTTATTTTATGGTGTGAGCGCATGGTTCCCATCCTCCAATGAGAGAGTACATCAGTATCCTTTGGACCCTGTGCTATCTTCTCTCCATTGAGACGGTATAACATTGTCCTTGTGTTACGGTGGGACCGTAGGGTCCTTTGGATCGTGCGCTCCCATCCCTCCACTGAGACGGTATAACAGCATCCTTATGTTACGGTGGGAGAACAGGGCCATTCGGACCCTGCAATCCCGTTTGTGCAAATTACATAACTTTCACAAAATACTGTTATATTTTGCGCAAATTACGCAATTTGCGCAAAATACAACAGTATCTCATGCAAGTTATGTAACTTGTGCAAATTACAACTTTCAAGCCTGACATATACATTTTCCCATAGGAAATAATGGGAAATTAAAAGTTTAATAACTTTTGAACAGATTGATATTTGAGCACCCAATCTTCAAAATGCACATCTGTGAGGCAAATGCTTTCTAGCCTGAAAATTATATATCACCTAAAGCCGTTTCTGAGATACAGGTGGACATAAAAATGAAAAAAAAAAAAAAAAAACCCTGGTAAATGTAGCATTTCTTTGATGCTCTGTATCTCAAAAAACAAATATCCAATTCAAACGAAATACGGCAAATCAGGAGACCTATCCCCAGAGATTATGCATGCAACATGTCATGCAAATCCATTGAAGAGTTGCAAAGTTATTAAGGTGCAAAGTATGCATAACTGGATGACAGTGTGTGAAAAGTACTTTCACTTTCATTATACATATACCTACCCTGGAAATTATTTATATGTATGTATGTATATATATATATATATATATATATATATATAGGTGGCGCTATAAGAAAGTCAGAATGAAAGAGGTTAAATAAAACCTTAACAACAGAGGTAACAGAAATATTTTAATTTTAGCAAGAGGGTTCAAATTAATCACAGTGTAAAAATAACAATGCGAGCGATGAGAGAGCTATCTTTGAGGCAGGAAGCTTTTCAACCACGCTCTATCTCGTGTCTTAAAAATATCACGAAAAAATATTAGTAAAAATACAACAAAAGAAACTTATTAAACAGCACTGGAATCTACACTCACTCAGGAACAGAATGATACTAAACTTCCATGGGCATACAGAAAAATCACCAGCCAGGCTCATCGAGACCTGGAAGCAGCCACATGGCAAGGCCAATGGAGTAACTCCTGGGGCTGTGGGGAGGCCTACTGAGTTCTACATTGGAACCTCCATGGCAAGCCATGATGGAGTCCATGCAGGCCATGGACTCAAAGATAGAACACACCCTCAGTAAACTGGAAGCCCAGGATGCTGTCATTAAAGAAATTACAGGGACAGTGGCCGATGTTGATAAATGCTCAACGACGATTAAAGCAGCAGTCAATAACCTAACCCGGGAGAATTTGCAACTGCATGGTAGAGTGGAAGCCCTTGAAAATGAAACTCGGTCTGGAAATGTAAGAATAGTGGGACTACTGAGAGGAGCAGAGGGCCCTAACCTGCTACATTTTTTAACGAGCTGGCTGCAACAAGAGCGATCACATCTCAAGGAGTTGGTTTGGCTTTTGTGTGTAAAAGCTTACTGGGTGAATCCACGGATAAGACCCTCTACGCCTACACAACCATGAACTGTCCTGATGCGCACCTCTGGATCCCATGTTTGGGACACAATACTGGTGGCAAGAGCTGCATATCTGTTAATGGTCAACGACAGGGATGTCAAAGTCTTCCCAGATCTTTCCTTCCAGACCAGGCACGTCCAAGGAATTTGATTCAGTGCACCAACAACTTTGTACCCTGGGCATTGTCCACTCTTTTTATTACCGCCCATCTCTGAATAATGTTTGGAGGAAGACATGGCAATTCAACGATCCTAAAGATGCCGTATGATGGACCAACAAAACAGAGGAAGAATCTGCCACAAAGCGGCACTCGGATCGAGATGCGAAGAAGAGACCAATAGTGACTGAGGGACTGGTCAGATCTGTGCTCGGTAGCCATATGGGCTACACTTCAGGACTTTGTGCTTATTATGGGGGTTTGTGTGGAGTAGATGGGGAGATCTGGGGTTTTTATATATATATATATATATATATATAAATATATATACACACACACACACACACTCACTAAAGTAAATGTTGGTTTTCATTCCCCTAGTCTGTGAAACTGAGCTCTAACTGCTCACTAAGATACCAGGGTTAAAGTCAATTTAAACACCGGGCTGACGTTAGGGCCTGGCACATGTTATTAAAGCTATGTCTAATTGCTGTTCAATGGTTCACAAATAAGTTTTATACCTTGAAAGTGTTTTTCTTGTGAGAATCACGGGAGGGGTTGGTTGGGAGGCATAAAATTCTCCCTGTATAATCTTTGTGGAAAATGGTTAACAGTGAGCATAATGCTCACATGCATCTCCCTTTCATATTCTCCCTAATTTGTAGTTGAATACCATAGCCACTGAAGAGGGTAGCATTTGTTGATTAATGGGATATTAAGATATACGTGGTTCCCCCTAACTCCTGCTGCACCAGAAAATTGGGTGGGCGGTATTGAATATCAAGCATAAAGGAATAAACATTTCTTTGTGCTTATTTACTTGTATAACCCTATTTGAGAATGTGATATACATATTTTTATATGAAAACAGTAAACATAAATTTCAAAAAAAGAATAATAATGCCAATTGAAAATAATATCATTATTATCATTTCTACTTATTTTTACATTTACTAGAGTTGCATCTATCAGTTCCCTGTTTCATATAATGGCAAAGAACTATCCCAACAAGGGAGCGTATTGCAGTAAGTGGCCAAAATGAATAATAGATAAAACTGTTGAAATGAAATAAGAGGCAGCAGTTCAGATATTGATCTAATTTTTCAGTAGCTCAGCACTATCCAATGTGGCATGGCAGAGTCAGAATAAGAAAGGAAAGAAATTAAACATGGAAAAAAAATCAGGCATGCACTGTAACTACTGTGATAATAAATAAAGAGTATACAGTAGAGTTGCAGTCTTACATAGCAGTGTGTCGTAGCAGACATTAGACTTAGTGAATTTATAAAGTAAAAAATATTATGGCAAATGAAAATGGGTGTCTACATCAACCCAAATATAAAATACTATGGAATAAAATGAATTTATTTTTTTGTAATATTTATAGATAAAGCACAGTGTCCTGAAGTATGCCACGAAACTTTGGCCTATGTTACTGGTAGTAACATAATTTTGGGTCAGTGAGCCATAATTCCAACCCACCCACATGTTGTATTGTTTCTGCCCATACGTTACAATGAACATTTTTCACTATTGAATTTCATGCCCCATTGCTTTGACTAATGCCCTGTTTTATCCAGTTCTGACGGCCTTTGCATAATATCTTCACTTGGACTGCCTAACTTGCAATCATCCGCGTACTTAACACACTGCTTGTTTACTTCCCTGTCCAAATCTAAAATAAATATTTGAAACAGGACCAGTCCCAGGACCGTGATGATCTGCTTTTCATAAATCCCTGTTGGTTACGGTTGAAATTAGCAATATCAGCTTATTAATATGACCATTTAGGATTCTCTCTAAAATCTTGCCTGTAATAGATGTAAGGCTAATGAGTCGATAATTCGAGACTTCCACTTTATTGTATATTGGGACCACATGTGCAAGTTTTGAATCTGCCAGTATTTCAGATGTGTATAGTGATCTGTTGCGTATTATCTTCTGGGGACACAAAATTTCATTGCCCATTACTTTGAAGAGCTGTAGGGAGATTTTCTCAGGACCAGTCAAACGATTAGATTCTGAGAACCAGACTGTTAGTGTATGCTGAACAAAAGTACTGTAGCTATTAAAGACCTCTGCCATTTCCTCACAATGGTTCTTACTTTGCTTCTGTGGTGTCTGTCTGTCCATCTTCAGCTAAAGAAACAGCCTTTTCCCCACTTTCTGGTCTGTGCTGTTACCCAAAACTGCATGTCGTGTAGGAAGGAAGTTGATGGATTGCTCCATTACAAATATGTTGATGATCTGTGGGACTGTTTTGCCCTCTGGTTGGAGCCATTAAATGAGGAGTTCTCAGAGTTGGGTGAAGACTTCTTGAGGACTGTCGACCGACTGGTACTTCAGGGACTGGAATCTCTGCCTCTAGATCTCTCCTGAGATGTCATATCTTTGAAAGATTTCTCTTTTCACAAGATCATAATCTTCTGACTGTACAATGTTCATTTTGCTGTATGCAAGTTGGGCTTCACCTGTCAGATAAGGTGCCAGCCTGATTGCCCATTGGTGTTTTGGCCATTAGCAGGCTCTGGTGACCCCTTCAAATGTTGTCAGGTATGCTTCAGTACCATCCGAGGGATACAGCTTCATCAGTTTAATTCAAAGCTATGCCTGCAATTCAGTGGGTGAGAACAACCAGCCACACCCCCTGCCTGAGTTATTTAAGTCAGCTCCTTCCAGCCTCACTCAGAAGCACTATTTCTTTGCTGCAGCCGAAGGCTCTGCCCCCCCCCCCCTTTAACCCAGTATTTGCCTTCCACTTTTCCTTTGTGATTTTGGACTTTCTGCTTGGTTTGTGCCTCCTCCAGCTTTCTAGGTCAGTATTTTGCTTTCTGCCTTTCTGGCTGCATATGTGCTTCTCTCAGTCAGCTATTCCTGCCGCTGCTGTTTCCATGAAACACAGAATGTGTTGGCAGAGAAGGCTACCAGGCCCACAGTCTGCCCAGTTTGGCTATCTGACAGCTAGGTCTTTGTTACTAATGTTCCCCTCTCCAGATCAAAGAGACCCTTGTATCTATTCCACGCTACCTTGAATCCCTCCACAGTCTTTGCCCCCACTGGGAGTTTGCTCCAGCTGTTTACCACCCTCTCCGTGAAAAAGAATGTTCTAATGTTTCCTCTGAACCTCCCCCTTACTAGCTGCATATCATGTCCTCTTGTTTTTGATTGCCTCTCTAGCTGGAAAATGACACCTACCGATACCCTGTTTATACCCCTGATGTACTTGAAGGTCTCAATCATGTCTCCCCTTTCCCTTCTTTGCTTCAGGGAATACATGTTAAGGTCCCTCGGCCTTTCCTCATATGACAAATGACCAAGGCCCTTTACCATTTCTGTTGCCTTCTTCTGGACCCACTCCACCCTATCCACAACCTTTCTGAGTGTCATCGAGGCACAGATCAAGAAGCATAGGAAAACCAGAAGCAGTTGTAAAATTTGCAACAAGTGGTTTAGTATTAATAACAGTAAAATAAAGAAATAAAATTGTTCAGTGTAACTCTTTACAAAAGCAGTATAAACAGAAAAGTCCATCTGGGTTTCTTCTCAATTTCCAGTCTCAGTCTCTGTGTTTTCATGTTAATCCTTTATGCCCATCAGTCTTTTATTGCCACTGTTTCTTCAGGTGTCATCTTTTGTTTGCCTACGCTCTTGTCACCACAGCTGCTGAAACATCAGGATTTACTCCTCTTTGATTAACTCAGTAAATCCTGGAAAGTTATTTCCAATAATCACAGGTACAGGTAACTTGGGTACTATCCCCACTTTCATTTGGTGTGACACCCCATTAATAGTGAGAGTCACTTGGCTGGTGGGATAGTATCGAGTGTCCCCGTGGATGCAGATGACACCAGTACCTGGTCCTTTTGGACACTGTTTTCCTAGCACTTCAATATGTACTAGGGTCTGTCTGCTTACCGAATCTATAAGTCCCTTCATAGTCTCATCTCCCACCTTCACATCTGTTAAGTACTTGCCCCAATTTGCTAAGGACAAATCTGCTCCAGTGCCACTCTTCTTATGGCAATTTCTTGCAATATGACCTGGCTTATTACAGTTGTAGCAAATAAAGTCTTTGGGAGAGATTTGTTACCCTACCAGAGTTCTTATCTGACTTGGACTTTAAATGGAAAAACAGTGTCTCTTACTGGTGCTTGGCTGTTACCTTGCTGCTTCAATCAATGAATCAATCTTTATTAACCAGGCAGTTACATCATTGAGCAAGCTCATTTTCAAGATGGTCCTGGAAACAGAGGACACTTTTGCTTACAGTTGACAATGCTTCATACAAAAGTAGACATCAGTACAGGCAGTTACAATATACAAAGTCAGTACTTGGATGAATCAGACAAGTAAAGCCAGTGCAAATATAAGCATTTAAAGTGTAGCGTATACAGGTTGTAGCTTATAGAGCACAAGTGAAGAGAGGAAGGAGGGACATAGAGAAGGGCAGTGGGAAGAGAGGTATCAGACACATAGTAAAGAGGGAAAATAGGGCAGCCTAATAGAATGAGGCCCCCTGCGAAGCTAACTGATGGGGTGGGGGGGAGGTGGTTGCCATAAAGGCATGCTGGCCGACACGGGAAATAGGCGGCCCAGGATTACAGAGGTTAAGAGACTCAGTTGAGTGGGGTAAGGCTTTACCTGAAACAATCATACACCGTTTTCAGGCCTCTATAGAGCAGCCCCCTAAATAAATGGCTGGGCAGCAGGGAGATTTTAAGTAATTTTTGCATGCTATTCCAAAGAGCTGGTAAAAAGGAGCTAATGGCAGTTGAGCCAAGACATGTCCTTGTTCGTGGTAGCTTAAGGAGGACAAAGGAGGAGTTCCTTAGTCTGTAGGCACCCTCTGAACATTCAAACAGGTCACGGATACAGTGTGGTAGTTTGCTGGACAAAGCCTGGAATAGCCACATGAGAGTGTTTATTTGCCTCCTCGTGGAGAGGGACAGCCAATCTAATGCTTGGTACAATGGGCAGTGATGAGTCTGCAAGGGCAGGTCAAGAACAAATCTCAGTGTGCTATGAGAGAGTGTATCCAGCTTTTGGAGCACATACTGGGGGCAATGGCTGTATAGGAAGTCAGTGTAGTAAAATCAGGGGAAGAAAGGTTGCTTGAACCAGCCGCTTTCTAGTTTCCAGGGTGAGTTGGCGTCTTATGCAGTAGAAAATACAGAGGTGCTGCCTTAGCTTTTTTGTTAACTCGCTTAGATGTACACCGAAGGTGAGTTTGTTATCCAACCAGACTCCCAGATATTTAAATTGATCCACTAATTCTAGTGGTCCATTAAGGAGGGTAATAATCTGTGGGGTCCCAGGTATCCCTATATTGTAGGATAGAGAGATAATCATAGCTTTTGTTTTTTTGCATTTAACAAGAGCTTTAGATTCAGCAGCTTGTGCTGGAGGATGATAAAATCCTGCTAGGCATATGGCTGGCATTTGGTAATCTTTAGCCAAACAAAACAGCCTTTTCCCCACTTTCTGGTCAGTGTTGCTTTACTCAAAGATGCACATCTGTAGGCAGGATGTTGATGAATTGCTCTACTGCAAATGTGTTGCTATTTTCAGCTACAGGAGAGAAAGAAATGGCTTTTAGTTGCTGAGGATGTTGTAAGTTGATTTAAAGTAGTTTTTTTTTTTAGTTGCCATTTCTGTGTGTTGGACATTGTATTTGAGGTCTTTTTTTTTTTTTTTTTTAAGTTGTTTAACAGGAATAGCACACACTAAGCGAAAGCTTTTTACAGGAGGCGACCTGGGAGCACAGGGAAGTTAAGTAACTTGCTCAGGGTCACACAGTATGCAAGTGGAAGCTGTGGGATTCAAACCCAGGTCTGCTCTGCTGGATGTCATCAGATTTGCAGCTCAGAGCCTTAAACCACTGCCTATGTTCCTAACTACCTTTTGTGCTTTAAAATTTGGGTTGGGCAGGATTAAGGTATTCTAGTAGACAAATTGGTGATTGTGTGTTTAAATGTTGCTCTCTGGCCTGTAAGTGCAAGCATCATATTACAGGGATTAGGTGTGTTATAATGTGATGGTTAACTGCCATCTCACTCAGTCTTTAGCCAGAGGAGAGAGAAAGGGCCTTTAGCTGCCGAGTGTGTTTGTAAGTTGCTTTTAAAGTAGCTTTTTAGATCTGCCATTTCTGTGTGTTGGACATTGTATTTGAGGTCTCTTAATTGCAGAAGCAGTTGGGGTCTGGCAGAGGTTGTCTGAACCTTCTTTTGCTGAGCAGTTGGGGAAAGTTTACTTGCTGGATAAGCATTACATTCTTTTCAGTCTGTGAAGGAACTAGAAGGGAAGGGATCAGATCTGTTCAGTACCATTCTATGTAACATGTCTTGTTTGTTTGTACATTGATGACGTGGAACCTTTGTAAAAGAGCCATTGGCTCAAAGGTAATAATTCCTAGAACAATAAACTAAAACTAAAGTACAGTAGCTTCTTGATGGTTTTACATTGTTTCTTATGGATTTTACTTGGTAGAAGGTTATTTTCTTTCTCACTACTTCTAAGGGCTAGCAGGGTATTGTTTTGGGGCTGTAGGAATTTTGAAACCTGTTTTGGTGGCTATAAGTAGGCTCATTTGATTGATGTTTCACTGTGTAGCAGGCTGCATTTGTGGAGGCCTATTTCTTCTGATTTAAAACGTATTTAGTGTGATTTAATTGGGGCGGTTTCTTTGAATTGGAGACCTATATCTTCTCATTTCAAGCCTATTTTGAAGTGTTGCTGGTGAAGCTGTTTGAATTGGAAACCTGTTTCATTTGGTCGCAAACCTATTTTGAGGGCTTTGAGTAGAATTGTGATTAATTTTTGCTGGCTTCACTAGTTGCAAAGTTTAGTGCATAATGGGGAAGGGTGCTAATGGTCTGACCAGGGGCCTCAGCTACCTGATTGTTTCTGGAAGACTTAGGCTGGACCCACCCCTTAACCCACCACCCCGGTCTGTGATTTCCTTTATACCAGGGGTTCTGACATCACTTCCTCAAACGGGCAAAGGATATGCACCTGTCATAGCAGAAGCAGACATCCAGGAAAGGAACAGCAGCAAGTGAAGAGGGGACTGCTATCTCAGTGGAAGGGAAGTAACTGCAAATCAAGGAGCTTTCATTGTTACTTCTTTGCATTTCTATTGCATTGTGGAAAGGAGGAGTAGGAGTTTGAAGAAGGTTGTGCAATAGCTACTTAAAGTCTCCTTTTGGGTGTGGATAGGAAGGATAAGAATATAAAAAGCAGTTGCTCAATCTATCTAAATGTGTACAACAAAGGGGGTAAGAGAAGAATGCTTTGTACCGATAGAGGGAGGAGAGGGGAGACTTGAGGGAGTGTTTGGTAACCTTCATCTGGAAGGGTGAGGGGTCACTGGTGGGCAACAACAGCAATGGGTAGGGTGGTAGGCTGCAACAACTGCGGTGCACCAATCTTTCTGAAAATTGCCTGGAGTGTTGGGGGATGTTTAGTGTGCAACCACATAGAGAAACTTAGAAAGGAGATTGATGGTCTACAGGAGGAACTAAGACAGGCAAGGCAGACTAGGGGTGGGTTTAGCCCAATGCTAGAGGGAGGAAGGAAGGAGGGGAGATGAGGGAGGGTGATTTGAGCCAACAGTGGTGAAGAGAGGGTCAGAAGAAGGAAAGCAGAGACAAAGGGGCCCAGGCCAGGAAGAAAGATTGCCAGGGAAACCAGGTCAGGAGACAAAAGACAAATGGAAAGAGGAGCTAGGGACTTGTGAGGGGAGACGAAGAAGTGGCAAAAGTCATGGAGTGAAAAGGAGAGAACAGGTTACTATGAAGAGAGAGGGAGCGGGCATTTGTGAAGGGTCTTCAGAAAATAGTTGTGCACTGCTAGAGAGGATGAAGGAGGAGGAGGAGGGAAATGATGAAACTAGAGGAGTAATTGATAAATGCCTGGACCAAACGGAGTGGGGGGAGTTCTGCTGGGAGAATTACAACAGGGGCAAAAGGGAAAATAATGTGCAGGAGTAAGAAAAGGAGCTGGAAATGAGAGCGGAAGATGGATGGAAGCAAACAGGGGGTAAGAGGGGTGGAATCTTAGTGCTGGGGGACTCAATACTAAGAGAGAGTCAGGTGGGGTAGCAAGGGGGAGAGGCATTGTAGCATTTGGATGGAGGCCATGCCAGGAATGACAGCGGAAAAGGGTGGGACAATCTGTTCTGAAATATTCCAGAAGGGGTAGGGACAAGCCTCATTTAATTATATATCTTGGGCCGAACAACCTCGCTGACAAGACAGCAGCTATAATCCAGAGGAGGTTTGAGGAACTAGGACAATTATGTGAGGGGGCAGGAAGATCAGTAACTTTTTCAGAGATACTTCCAGTGCCCAAGGCAAGCACAACAAGAAAGCCGAGAATAGAGGAATTTAATGGATGGCTAAGGACCTGGTGTTGTGCTAAAGGGTATGGGCTGTTGGAGGGTGGGGAGGGACCTGGGAGGACAGTAGTCTCTATGACAAGGACAGACTACACTTGACTGAGGAGGGAAAGAAAGTGTTGAAACAGAGGATGGAGGAGTACATAGAGGAAGTTGGGAATTTAAACTAGGAGCGGGGGGTGGCAATTGGGCAAGAGACATGCAGAGACCGCAGGTTAGGAAACCATATGAGCTTACCCCCCATAACAGTGACAAAGGACAAATGGCAAGTACTATTGGTGATGCTAGTAAAGGACGGCAGGATGGGGGGGGGTAGAAGGTGGTTACCTTAATGCTAGGGAGCCTTGGAAGGAAAACTGCAGAGTTACAGGTGCTCATGGCAGAGGGAGAGGTGGACACTGCAGCCATCGCAGAAACATGGGCCACCCAATACAATGACTGGGACCTGTCTGTACCAGGCTACGGGTTATTTTGTAGGGACAAGGTGATTCGGAAAGGAGGGAGTGTGGCACTATATGTGAAGGAAGAACTGAAGTGTGTAAGGGAGGAAGGGGAGGAGGGTAGTACGGAGTCACTTTGGATGGAAATCCAGGATTGTCAGAATGGGAGTGGTGTACAGGCCACCATCTCAGAGGAGGAGTTAGACAGGGAACTAGTGGGACAGATCAGGAGGACCTCTGAGAAGGTTAGTGTGGTGATTGTGGGGACTTCAACATGCCAGGAGTGGACTGCAGTACCCCAACAACTAGGAATAGAAGGGAGCAGGTACTGCTGGATGCCTTTCAGGACAGCTTCCTGCTGCAAATGGTCAGTGAACCAACCAGGTTAGGGAATACCCTTGACCTTGTGCTGGCAAATGGGGACTTTGTGAGAGAACTTACAGTGGAGGAACCACTGTCAGGGAGTGAATGCCACTCAGTATGGTACACAATGGATATCGGCAAGGAAGGAGAGGAATCTGGCACAAGAGTGCTGGACTTCAGGAGAGCCGACTTTGGGAGGATGGGGGAAGTGGTAATAGGGTACCTGGCCAGAATTTTATCTAGTATGGACACTAACCAGAGGTGGGAGCTCATAAAGCTGGGGATAGTGGAGCCAACCAAAACCTGCTGCAAGGCCCACAGCAAGAAGGCTAGGGCTAGGAAACTGAGCTGGTTGAGCAAGGAGGTCATGGAAAAGGTAAGAAGAAAAGAGCTGCCTTTAGGAGGTACAAGAAAACAGGAAGGGGTACTTGATGGAATTGAAGGAGGTGACAGGGGCAGTAAGGGGAGCCAAGGCATCTACGGAACTCAGGCTGGCACAAGGCATTAAGAAGGGGGAGAAGGAATTCTTTAGGTACATCAGGGAGAAAAGGAGCTGTAAGGACCACATAGTAAGGATTAGGAAGGAGGGGGTTGGGTGGAAGCAGGGTGCGATAAGGCAGAAGCACTAAATGATTACTTCTGCTCGGTATTTACTAAGGAGAAGAGAGGGTGACACCCAAGGGGAGGAATGGTAGAAATGGGGGGGGGTGACAGATGGGGAAATCATGGAGGGCAGAGTTCAGGAGGGTTTGAAGGCACTGAGGGTGGACACGGCACCAGGCCTAGATGGCATCCACCCCAGGGTACTGAAGGAGCTGGCAGAGCTCCTTGCAGGACCTTTGGCAGACCTATTAATGCCTCACTACATTCGGGGTGTGTACCTCAGGATTGGAGGATGACTCATGTGGTGCCCCTCCACAAAAGTGGCCCCCAAGGATGAACCAATAAACTACAGACCAGTGAACCTCACATCCATCATGGGTAAACTAATGGAGACTATCCTTAAGGAGAGGCTGGTGGCCCTCCTAGAGGTCAAAGGACTACAGAACAGCAGACAGCATGGCTTCCTACATGGCAGATCCTGCCAAACTAACCTGGTGGAGTTCTATGACTGGGTAATCAGGCAACTAGACAAGGACCATGCAGTTGATGTCCTGCAGGGATTTATTTAACTCTAAAAATTGATTAGCGTTTTGCTCATAAAAGTGCTAAATCTTTGTGAAAATGCATAGCTCTTGCCTCACTGTGTTTAACAAACACAGCACTTCTAGAAAATCTATATAAATACTTTCTGTACAGTTAGTATCGTCCCAAGAAAAAAACTGCTAATCAATTATTTAAAACCCTGTCCTGTATCTGGGCTTCAGTAAGGCATTCAACTCGGTGCCGCATGGAAGGCTAGGAAGTAATCCAGAAGGCACAGGGGCGGGTGCAAAGCTGGTGAGATGGGTAGGGAACTGGCTTAAGGGAAGGCAACAGAGGGTGGTGGTGGTGGGTGGGGAGCTCTCACATCCAAGGGGAGTGACGAGCGGTGTTCCACAGGGCTCGGTGTTGGGACCAGTGTTGTTTGGGATATTCATTGCAGACATATCATGGGACATCAAGAGCAAGATCAGTCTGTTTGCTGATGATACAAAGGTAGGAGTGGTGGTGGATGACCTAGGGGGATGGCACAGGTTGCAGGATGATCTGGCAAAGCTTGAAACCTGGTCAGACACCTGGCAACTGGGGTTTAATGCCAAAAAGTGCAAGGTGCTGCATTTTGGGATGAAGAACCCAAGGAGGAGTTACCAGCTAGGGGGAGTGCAGCTAGCCCAGAGGAGAAGGATCTGGGGGTGCTCATTACAGAGTCAATGAACAAGTCGGCACAATGTAGAAAGGCAGCTGCAAAGGCCAACAAAATGCTGGGTTGTACTGCAAGGGGTATATCCTCAAGGAGGGAGGAGGTGATTCTACCACTGTATAGGTCATTAGTTAGACCGCACCTGGAGTATTACATGCAGTACTGGCACCCATATCTGAAGAGGGACATTAAGTTACTGGAGTGGGTGCAGCACAGGGCAACAAAGATGATCAAGGGGCTGGGGGACTTATCATATGAGAGGAGGCTGAGGGAGTTGAACATGTACTCTCTGGAGGAGAGGAGGGACAGGGGGACATGATTGAAACCTTTAAGTACATGAAAGGAATAAACAAGACAGGTACAGAGAGGCTGTTCAAAGTAAGGGAGGGAAGGGGAGGGACACCAAGGGCCGTGATATGAGACTGGAGGGAGGAAGGTTCAGGAGGGAGGGAGATGAGGAGACACTTTTTTACAGAGAGGGTGGTGGCTGGATGGAATGCGTTACCTAGAGAAGTGGTATCCAGTAGAACAGTGGACTGCTTCACAAAGGGATGGGACAGGACAAGAAGGAGGGTCAATGAAGGGAAGGGTGGAAGGGAGGGGCAGCTGCAGGATAGCGGTTGCTAGCTGCACATTCAAGTAGAACTGGATAGCCCTGTGGACTGTTTTGCCTCTGGTAGGAACCATTTTATCAGGAGTTCTCAGAGTCGGGTGAAGGCTTCTCGAGGACTGTCAACTGAGTTATACTTCAGAGACTGAAATCTCTGCCTGTAGGTCTCTCCTGAGATGTCATACCTTTTCAGGATTTTGCTTTTCACCAGGTCATAGTTTTCTGACTGTGCAGTGTCCATATTGCTGTAGGCAAGTTGGGCTTTCCCTGTCAGGTAAGGTACTGCCCATTGCTGCTTTGGCCACTGGCAGGCTGTGGCAACCCTTTCAAAAGTTGTCAGGTATGCTTCAATATCATCGGAGGGACACAACTTTGTAAGTTTAATGTATTTTAAGTTGCCTGTGTCCTGCTGCTTGTCTGGAACTGTGCCAGATCCTCTGCCTTTGAATGCCTGCAAGGCATCCAGCCATTGCTGCTCCTGTTGCTGCATCTCTTCTCCCCTCTGCTGTTTGAGTTGTTGCATTTCTTCTTTTCTCTATGCTTCTAAACGTTGAATTTCTTGTTCTCTCTGCTGCATCTCCTCTCTTCTCTGTTTCTCCATCTCTTTTTGTTGTATAATCCACCATTTGAAAAAGGCAGTCAGGCTTTCAGGTTCTGTCGCTGCCTGTTCTTTTTCAATAACTGGTACCAGCTGTACAGTCTCAGCTTGGACTTCTGTCTGCTAGTTTGGCTGCCATGCTCCTGGTAACCACTCATGGGCTTGCTGCTGCAGAATCCATAACATTCTTCTATGCCACCCTGGTACCAATTAAGTACCCATGCACAAAACCCATGGCTTAGAGTATGCACGGTGTAAATCCCACTTAGGCTGACACCATCTGTCGTCGAGGCACATGTCAGAAAGCATAGGAAAACCAGGAGCAGTTGTAGAATTCGCAACAAGTGATTTATTATTAATAACAGTGAAATAAAAAAATAAAATTGTTCAGTATAACTATTTACAAAGGCAGTATACACAGAAAGTCCATCTGGGTTTCTTCTCAATTTCCAATCTCAGTCTCTGTTTCTCTCTTGAAAGAAACTGCAGCTCTGTTTTTATAAGTCTTTGCAACCCCCACTCCACTCGTTAAGAAACAGCATGCTTCTCACACAGTGTTCTTGTAAGTTCCAACAAATGCAGCAAAAAGAACACTGTGACCCAGAACTGACTTCTTGCTTACAGCTTCTCAGAAAGTCTGCAAACAGGTTAACCCCTTGAGTTCCAAACAGCTTTCTGCAATCATTTCAACAATATAACTATACATTTCAATAGTACAAATATATACATTTCTAAACAAAGGGATCCTAGTATCAGTTACATTTCCACATGAGTCACATACATTTTATACACAGCGGATATGCAAGGGAGAAAAACAGAACAGCAAGTGAAGGCAGAAAACTGCAGGACCATAGGGGTGATCAAGTTCTAGGTCTCATGAGAAAATCTGGTTCTTGCGACCAGAGGAGAAACAGAAAAGGAGAGAGAGAACAGACTCTTGCATTTAAACTCTTTCTCCAGAACAACTGGGGAGGGCCCTACTCAACCCTGTCACACTGAGGTATGGTCTCCAGAACTGGACCCCATACTCAAGGTGTGGCCTGATCAACTGCCTATACAAGGGCATTATGACCTCCCTCTTCCTGTTAGTGATTCCCCTACGATACATCCCAGCATCCTACTGGCCTTTGCCACTACCTTCTCACATTGCTTTGCCACCTTCAATTCCCATGAAGTGATTATACCAAGGTCCCTTTCCAGCATGATTACCTCTAGGATATGCCCCCCCAATCCGGTATTCCACTCCCTAGTTTTTCTTGTCCAAGTGCATGATTTTCAGTGTCAGTGGCTCAGTAGGTAGCACACTCGCCTCTGAAGCCGGGAGATCAGAAGGCTGTGGGTTCAGTTCCCACATCTGGTGCTTGGGTTAATATCCCAGTACTGACACTATTGTGCAGCATGAGAGGGGTGCTGCACTTCTGAGGTGCCGTCTTTCGGACGAGACGTTAAACCGAAGTCCCATCTGCCTGGATTGGTGGTAGTTCAGGTGGATGTTAAAGATCCCATGGCTCTTCTCGAAAAGAGTAGGGGAATTTCCCCAGTGTCCTGGCCAAATTTCCCTCGTTCACTAAAAATACCACCAACAGCTTAATCTGGTTCAAGGTCAGTTAGAATTCATCTGTATCCCCCTCCCCCGGGTCGTGCCTGAAAATAGGCAGAATTTGTCTAGTGCACTTACCTGGTCAACAAAAACTAAATAAATGAATAAAAATAAATGTTGCACTTTTTGGTATTGAAGGACAGCTGCCACTCCCTGGATCACTCCTCTAGTTTTTCCAGATCCCTGCGCATTCTCTTAACTCCCTCCGGCATATCAACTCTACTGCAGATCTTCATGTCGTCGAATAGACATACACTCCCCTCCTGTCCTTCCGCTATGTCCCCTATAAAGATGTTAAATAGGAGTGTCCCTAACACTGACCCCTGAGGCACCCTGCTGGTAAGCATGCCCACCTTTGAAGGTATCCCATTTACAATTACCCTTTGCTTTCTACTCCCTAGCCAGTTTTGCACCCACCTTACTACTACCGACCCCAGTCCAAGACATCTAATTTTGTGCAGGAGTCTCCTGTGTGTTACAGAATCATACACCTTCCTAAAGTCAAGGTACGCAATATCTACAGACCCCCGCTCCGATCCACCAGCCTGGTGACCCAGTCAAAGAACTCTATCAAATTCATTTGACACGACCTGCCCTCTGTGAACCCGTGTTGCTGTTGGTCCTGTAGGCCATTGGTTTCGAGGTAACTAGTGATTCTTTTCTTTAGCAGTTTCTCCATGAGCTTGCCTACCACGATGTCAAGCTCACTGGTCTGTAGTTGCCCTACCTCCTCCTTGTCCCCAAAGCCTTGTGTAGGGGGACCAACATCCACCATTCTCCAGTCATCGGGGACCTCCTCTGATTCAAGGATTTGTTGAAGAGGCTGGTCAGAGGCTCTGCCAGTGCTTTACTAAACTCCTTGTGTTTTCATTCTGGATATTTTTGGGTGTTTCTAGTTTTCCCAGTGACCTGCCTTAGTCATTTTCTTTTGATGTGCTAATTCAGGCCCCCACGTTTGCTGTTTTTCCATTCTTTTTGCAATCTCTCAGTTCAACTACAATCCTTAAATGTTTATACCTGGTTCCTAGACAGGCAACCTTTCCCTTCTGGGTTCAGGTGCTGTTCACTGCAGCCTATGGCTTCCCTAGTTTTCAGTTCCCATATGCTCCAGCTCCTCCTATCAGTTTCATTTCTTGTTTCTACTGCCTCAGCCTACCTGACTTGCACTGCTTCAGCAACTAACTCTAACCTCCCATGGAACTGGTTGGCATGCAATCATTATTCAGTCCAGGTTCATATCATTCAGTCCCATACAATGTCCTGGTTGTCATTAGTGTCTCAATTAGCCATTCAGCCTTACCTATGTTTGGTTTCTACCTTGTGCTCATGGCCATAAGGCTTTACCATCGGCCTCCACTACTTCTGCATTTAGATGCATGCAAGCCACAAGTCATAGCATAGCTTCCAGGGCTCCTGCCCTTTAAGCTAATGGTTTTGCTCTACTCCTTGAAGTGCACATTTTGAGGGTAGGTCCTTCTGACTTGGGCGGGTCCTTCTTCTGCCTTCGGGTGAGAAATGTCCCATGCTCCAGGGAAGCTTTGGCCATGCAGATCAACTTGAGGCACCTCCTGTAGCATTTAAGACTTCAGCTGCCGGAGGGTGGGGCCTCTAAGTCCACAGGGGCTCCTTTAGTTGTGCAGACCCCGTTGGCAGCATCTTTGAAAGCTATTTCCCCCCCTACAGTGCCTAAGGTTCTCATGGTCTCCACCTCTTTCCCTTCCTCTGCCCCTCAAAAGTGAATATCATACAACTCCAAGTCCCAGCCCCTCAAGGGCTCAACTCCTATGCCTTATCCCTCAAGGGTCCGGCTTCCTCTCTAGGCCACCCCTCATGGAGGCCAGGTGAGTGCCTTTCAGTGGCTGTTGCTCTCCTCCTTCTGCCTTAAGGGGGTGGGCCTCCTTTACAGAGAGCCTCCTTTAGCTGCAGAGATTAGCTAACAACCACCCGACGACTTTCCGTTAGGGCTACAGTGAGAGCCCTTCCTCTTAAAAAAAAAAAAAAAAAAATCTTACCCTTGAATTGTGTCTCTAAATTGCATTAGCTGAGCCATCACTAATTTATCTCAAGCCTGGAGGAAGGCGACCAAGGCCTTGGATCCCAGAAGTTTCCCTCTCACAGGGGTTTTTCCTCCTCCACGCTGAAGTTCATAAGTTAAGTAGTCTCTGCATGAGATATTCCATAATGTAGTGCATTTATATTAGTATAACGTTTATTCAGGTAGGTTTCCGCCTTGAGTTGGGGTTGGAGGGTGACCTTCCTTCCATTTGGTTGTTCCCTCTCTCCTTACAGAAGTCATGCCTCTTCTTTCAGTTCCAATATCTGTCAGTCATTGGTTAATTCAGTCTCATTTCCAGTCTTCACTAGTTGCCATCAATCTGTCCTCACTCAGGCTTTGTGTTTCACCACTTGCGCTCAATAGTTTTAGGGCTCCTTCTAAAGGTACTTTAGCCTAAAGGAATTATGTTCCATGGCACCTCAGGGGTGGAACCCTCCTTAAGAGGTTCCTTTGCATTCACGATACCCTGACAGGGTGGTAGTCCCTGTGGGACAGAGTGCAAATGGCCAAAGTATTCACCTATGTCAAGTCAACAACACATTCATTCAAATACCTTCAGACTATCAACAAAGCTGCACAAGCATAACTCCTCACTAAGTTACGTAAGCCCATTAAATGCCTTTTAAGTTGTTTTGCGTTCTGTTGATCTGCTAGACCTGTACCAGATCTTCCAGCTTTGACAGCTTGCAAGGCATCCAGCCATGCTGCTCCTGTCACTGCATTTCTTCTCGTTTCTGTGCCTCAAGACGATGTATCTATTTTTCTGTCTGTTTTTCAGTATGTGTCTTTGCTGTATTAGATTGAATGCAAGTGCAAAGTAATGCACTGGGGAAACAAATACCCAGAGGAAGAGTACACAATTGGGGAAGGGGGTACTAACAACAAAAATGGAAAGGGACGTGGGGGTAGTCATATTAGATGGTCTAAAGGTAGGCAGGCAATGTAAGAAGGCAGTTAGGAGGGCTGTAGGGGGGGATACTGGGCTGCTTAGGGAGAGGCATTACCAGCAGAAAACAGGAAGCTGTCATTCCTCTGTACAGACAGTTGGTGAGGCCCCAACTGGAGTACTGCATGCAGTTCTGGAGACCCCCTCTCTGCAAGGACATAGACAGATGGAAGCAGTTCAGAGGAGGGCAATTAAAATGGTGCAAGGTCTGTACCAGAAACCATACGAAGACAGACTAAAGAAGCCTAATATGTACCCTTCGAGGAAAGGCGGGCGGGGGCATGATAGAAACTTTCAAGTATCTCAAGGGAATCAGCAAAGTCCAAGAGGATAGCATCTTCAGAAAAGAGATGTGCGAGAACAAGGTAAAGAC
Organism: Neoceratodus forsteri; assembly: GCA_016271365.2. Classification (NCBI taxonomy): domain Eukaryota; kingdom Metazoa; phylum Chordata; order Ceratodontiformes; family Ceratodontidae; genus Neoceratodus; species Neoceratodus forsteri. The sequence continues at coordinate 1,748,443,442 of CM057450.1, read as the reverse complement.
AGTTTGAAGATAGAAGGAGGACGGCTCAGGGGCAACGTGAGGAAGTAATTTTTGCACAGAGAGGGTGGTGGACGCAAGGAACAGCCTTCCTGAGGAGGTTGTGGGGTCAAAAACAGTGAGGGAATTTAAGAATGCATGGGACAGACATAAGGCAATTATAATGGGGGGTAGGAGGAGGTAGGCTATTGGTTAACTAGGATCTGCTGCTACCAATACGTAGGGAAATGGGCAGACTGGGTGGGCCAAGTGGTCCTTATCTGCCGTCAAATCTATGTTTCTATAGACCACCATTTAAAGAAGGCAGACATGCTTTCAGGTTTTATCCCTGCCTTTTCTTTCTTCACTGGTGCTGGTTATACATTCTCAGTTTGGGCTTTTGTTTCTGCTTCTTGTTTGGCCTCCATTCTCCTGGGCTTGCTGTTGCAGGATCCATATGTTTATTTTTTGTATCAGAACTTTGTTAGTTTCTTTCCTGATGCTGGCTTGAAGAGTACGTCTAGTCTTAACATGTGCAAGAAAACAGAACATTCTGTCCCAGAGCTGGTATCCTGTTGACAATTCTGTAAACAACCTTGTGGAGGTCAAAATGCAACTCAAGGTCTGGTCAACCCCCTGTGTTCCAGACTGTTACCTTTTCTAATAAACCCAAATAGCTTTCTGCAATCATTTCAACAATATAATTACTGTACAAACATTTTTTAACCAAAGGGATCCCAGTTTCACATAACGATTCACATATATTGTTTAACCACAGAGAACCAAGGGAAGAAAGAAACTATGGAAACAGCAAGTGAAAGGAGGGAGATAACGCGGGTGGTGGGAATTGTGGAACAATTTGAGTAAACAATTTCTAGGTGCCACAAGAAAATTTGATTGCGCAATCAGACCGGATATTGGCAGAATAAAGAGGACAAAATAGATCCTTGCTTTTAACTCTCCCTGTATAACAAATGGGACAGGATCTTACCCAACCCTGTCATGCACACACCCCTCTTTCAGAGGGAACCTGTTTTTTCCCTTAACAAAAAAAGTTTCTAAAACCTTCTTTAATTTCTGTTTCAGCATTACCTTATAGCAATTAAAGTTCTTCATATACAGTATCTTTTTCATAACATCTTTTACAGCAACATTTCAGTTAGGCATACATTTTTTTTAACCTTCTGAATTCTCAGTTTCTGAACCATATCTTGACAGAAAATCAGCACTGATATTTTCTTTCCCAGATTTGTGCACCACTTTAAATTTCAATGGCTGTAGTGCCAGGGACCACCTTTAGATTCTGAGATTTTTTATCCTTCATTTGATTAAAGCAACAGAAAGGATTGTGATCCGCTGTAAGTACAAAAAACAGCTCCTAGCAGATAAAACTTAAGGGACTCCACTGTTCATTTGCAGCAAGACATTCTTTTCAATAGTGGAGTACTTTTCTCTCTTCATGCAGTTTCCTTCTGATATACAGAATCGGATATTCCTTCCCATCTATATTCTGACTCAGGACTGCACCTAGGCCTACCTCTGAGGCATCTGTCTGTGACAGAAACTCTTTCTCAAAGTCTGGACTTCTTAAAGGGAACTCCAGTTTATCCAAACTCCCACCCCCAAAGCCTCACCCCAGTTAGACTTTTGCAAATAGAAAAAAAAATTGTCAGTGCTATACTTACTTTACATTATTTTCATGATCTGTCAGGTAACATAGGCGGTTGCACTGCGGTGCCATCTTGTGTTAGAGTGCAACGTCAATTGTTTGTATGCTTTTCAATATAAGTGAGAAGTGTGGTGCGATTCTAACATGAGATGGCACCCCTGCACCTGCTATGTTACCCAACAGCAGAGATTCATGAAATAATACAGCAAGTGCAAGCAATTACAATTTTTTTTCAGTTCGTAGAAAAGCCTAACCAGGGATGAGGCTTTGGGGAGTTTGGATAACCAGGAGTTCCCCTTAAAAGAGGGGCAGAACATAATGTAGTCTTGATGGTCTGAAAAGCCTCATCATACTCTGGGGACCATTTCACATTATTCGGGTACCGTTTTTTTCATGAGTTCAGTGAGGGGAGTAGCTAAGTGAGCACAATCGGGAGAATACCGGTAGTAACCAGCCAGACCTAAAAATTACCTAATGTGTTGTTTTAGTGACAGGACTACAGCTTCTATCTTGGAAATCTCTGGCTTTACTTCTAAATTTTTTAAAATATAACCCAAATATCTGGTTTCCTGCATGCCTAACATGCAGTTGGTAGGATAATGAGATCAGACCTGCATTTTGATAAACTGAATAACTGCTTGTAGGTGTCCCAGGTGGCTTTTCCAGTCTGGACTGTACACCACAACATCATCCATGTAAGCAGCACAATTACCCGTGTGAAGGATTAAAAGTACATCCATGCACACGGAATGTAATGAAATCCAACTGAAGAGGAAAATGCAGTTTGTCTCTTGATTCTTTAGCTAGGGGAATTTGCCAGTAACCTTTGGTGAGACTGAGGGTCGAAATGTACTTTGCACTTCCCTATCTCTCCACCAAATCATCTACTCTGGACACAGGATACCTGTCAATACGGACACTTGATTAAGTTTCTAAAATCAAGGCAGATTCTTACGTCCCCTTCTTTTTTTTGTTTACAGTCGTCACTGGTAATGACCAAGCAGTTCTCAATTCTTCAATGATACTCAATTTTTCATTTTTGTATTTTCTTAACCATGTCTGACCTTAACCACTCTGGTAATCTGTATGTCTTTTGTCTGATAGGACAGCATTCTCTGTCACTATTATGTGCTCAACCCCTTTTGCTTGGCCTGGCACTGTGATAAATGTACTTTTAATGTTTTTACCACATTACAAATTTCTGCGGTCAGTTCTGTGCAGAAGGAAACATTCACCTTTACAATATCAGAACTTAGTTGGTTCCAGTCTGTCATCAGTTACATCAATATCTTCTTTAGCAGTTTTGGGTAACACTAACAAAGCAACCTTTGGCATTTTTTCAACCCATTCCTTCAGGAGATTAGCATGGTATATCTTGCTAGGATTTTTCTTATCAGGGGTCTCTATCTCATAGTCAACTGTACCAGTATGTCTAACCACTTTATAAGGCCCTGCCACACAGGTTCGCACAGGGTGGAGCTACAGACCTGGGAGGGCATCTAATTGGATGCCCATCCCGGGTCCCACAGTTAAATCCCTTACATGGCAGGACACACATTGGCTGCGCACCCCTGCGGATGTTGGACAGCCAGCGGTCGTGGAGGTGTGCGGAAGGCAGTGGCGCCGGCCATCCTGAGCCGCGGCACCAACCAGCCCGTGAAGTGACCGGAAGGGGTGCCGGTGCTGCAAGGTGGTTCATGCTTACGTGGGCAGGCGTGCCTGCATGGGACTGGGGTGTTAACCTCGCAGTCCCATGATGCTGACAGAGGCACCGCCATGGGGTGTGTGGGGAGCATGTGGGATGTTGCTGTTGGGGTGTAGAGCTGCCACTGCCATCTTGGACCAGGCGGGGTCTTGAGTGCGCTAGGCGCGCTGAGGGAGTTATGACAGGGTCCCCCTGCATTAACCGGTGCCCTCCCTCTGCACCCCAGCAGGCAGCACTATCTGTATAGAACATAGCATGTAGTGCTTGCATGCCCCTGCCTACCTGCCCTCGGCGTTACTAACCACGGCTGGGTGCATAGAGGGCCCTGCGCACCCAGGTCGTGCATCAGTGTAATGGGTGCAGAATGGCTCAGCACCCCGGATCCGCAGTATGTAGCCACTCTCCACAGTGCATAGGGCCCACTATTTGTATTTTTGAGTTGATATAACTATAACATTGTTTGTGGTTAGCTTTGCTTGCAGTTTTAGTCTGGGAGATTTCATTTTTCTTTTTCTTTTCTTAGTTCAGATCTACATGCCTTCAATTTCTTTTTATCTTACTGCCATAAATCTTGCACTTTATTTTTGAATTTCGGATAAGCTTTTTCCTTGCTATTTATTAGCAGTTTGATTTTATTACTAAGTGTCCAAGGTCTAAACTCTCTACTATTGTATTTTTTGGTCTTTGGTATAGGTTTGTTGCAACTATCACATATTTTGGCCTTATAAATATGAAATAGGTCACTCAAATGAAAAGAAACAGAAACAGTACCAGTGAGGAGAAGGAGATATGGTAGTATATGTGTGTGTGTGTGTGTGTGTGTGTGTGTGTGTGTGGTTGTGGTGGGGAGACCAAGCTACAAAAAGTGAGATTAGGACTCAATAAATATAAAGTAATAAGTAGACTGACAGAGTTGCAGATAAATAGCAAAGTAATAAGTACATCAGCTAGAATGACAGATAAATAGTAAAGTAGTAAGTAGGCGGATCAGACAGAGTGAAAAAAGCAGAAAAGGGGCAAAATTCAGCAGAAGGGCAGACAGCAAGGAGAACCAGGGATAAATGACAACCAAGGAAGGGGCTGGAGTAGAACAGTGAAACAGTCTAGGGAGGTCAAATCATGGAAAGCCATGTGTGCAAATGCCAGGAGCCTTAGCAACAAGATGGAAGATCTGGAGGCTGTCATGGTACAGTCAGACCTGGACATTGTGGCCATCACTGAAACCTGGTGTAATGATAACCACGACTGGGAGATGGCCATACCTGGCTACAACATATTCAGAAGAGACACAGCAGGCAGGAAGGGGAGAAGTAGTGCGGTATGTGAAAATGACATAAGGGCCACAGAGATCCAGGAGGAACAAAATGGGGGAGAGATACTGTGGGTTAAGCTGGAAAGGAAAATGGAGACAGCCATCCGCACAGGTGTGGTCTATAGACCACCAGCCCAGGAGGAAGAAACAGATAGGGAGCTGATGCTAGCCATCTAAAGGATGGCAGACAAGGGTGAGGTAGTACTGGTTGGAAACTTCAATATTCCAGACGTGGACTGGAGCATCCCAGCAGCAGCATCAACTAGGAGCAGATTTATCCTGGACTCCCTTCAGGGTGCCTTCCTCAAGCAACTGGTCATGGAACCAACTCGACAGAAGGCAATACTGGACCTTGTGCTCACAAACAGGGACAGTGTGATGGGAGTAACAGTGGGAGAGCACCTGGGAAACAGTGACCACCAGTCATTGTGGTTTGAAATCACAGAAAGAGCAGAACCAAACCACACAAAAACACGTATCCTGGATTTTAGGGGGGCAGACTTTGGGAAAATGGGGAGATACTTGAAAGAGGCATTAAGGGAATGGGACAGGAATCAGGGTTGAGGAACAGTGGGCAGTATTTAAAATGGGGATTACAAGAACAACAGAATTATGCATTAAGCAGGTTAGCAAGAGGAAAAGGAAGAGGAGACCATTATGGTTTTCCAAAGAGGTAGACAAAGATGAAAGCCAAAAGATTGCATTCAGGCAATACAAAAAGACACAGGCAGAGGGATAGGGAGAAGTACCAGGAGAAGCAAAGGGAGGCAGGGAGGTCAGTAAGGGAAGCCAAAGCTCAGACAGAAGAACACATTGCAAAATCAGTGGGTAGAGGGGACAAAACCCTTTACAGGTACATAAGTGAAAAAAGAAAGACAAAGGGAGGGATAGTGAGACTGAAGGGGGAGGATGGGGGCCGCATGGAGGATGACAACAGTAAAGCTGACATATTGAACAGGTATTTCTGCTCAGCCTTTACTGAGGAAGAAAAAGGTAATGGGTCTGAAGGGAGTACAAGGGGTGAGAATGGTGCAGAAATGGACACAAGTCCCTTTACCGAGAAAGGGTCCTGAAGGAACTGGAAATAATAAGAGTTGATAAAGCAATGGGGCCAGATGGGGTGCACCCCAGGGTCCTTAAGAACTAAGAGGTGGTGGCTGAACCTCTGGCTATCCTGTTTAGCCGATCACTGGAAACAGGGGAGGTACCCAAAAGACTGGAGGACAGCAGATGTAGTCCCTTATACAAAAGTGGGGAACAAAGAGGAAGCAGGGAACTACAGACCAGTCAGCCTCCCACCTCTTGATGGGGAAGATCATGAAGCACTACTGAAGGAGAGATTGGTGGAACATCTGGTTGTCAATGGACTACAGGACCCAAGGCAGCATGGTTTCACCAGGGGAGGTCATGTCAGACCAACCTCGTTGAATTTTTGACTGGGTGACTAGGGAGGTGGATCAGGGGAGGGCAGTGGACATGGCCTATCTGGACTTCAGCAAGGCCTTTGACACTGTGCCACAGAGAGACTATTACACAAACTGGGAATATGGGTGTGGGCAGGACAGTAGTGTGGTGGGTAGGTAACTGGCTGGGTGGCAGGACACAGAGGGTGGTGGTAAATGGCGTCCTCCACAGAGGGAAGAGTGACCAGTGGGGTACCACAGGGATCAGTGCTGGGACGGTCCTATTCAACATCTTCATCAGTGACATTGCGTAGGACCTGAAGGCAGAATTTCACTGTTCGCTGATGACACAAAGCTCTGTAACAGAGTAGAGACACCAGAGGGTGTAGACAGAATGAGAAGCGACCTGCAGAAACTTGTGAAGAATGGTCAGGGTTTGGCAGTTGAAATTCAATGTGAAGAAGTGCAAGATAATGCATATGGGGCACAAAACCCTGGCACAATATATCAGTTGGGGGTGAGGATATAGCATGCACCAAGCAGGAAAGGGATCTTGGGGTTGTCATCTCTGATGACCTCAGGGTAGAGAAACAGTGTGACAAGCAGCAGGTAAAGCAAATGGGATGCTGGGATGTATAGGCAGGGGCATCACCAGCAGGAAAAGGAGGTCATAATTCCGCATACAAGACACTAGTGAGGCCCCACCTGGAGTACAGTGTACAGTTCTGGAGACCATACCACGAAGGACACAGACAGGGTAGAGAAGGTTCAGAGGAGGGTAACAAAGATGGTGCATGGATTGCATCACAAGTCCTATGAAGACAGGTTGAAGGAACTGAACATGTACTCCCTGGAGGAAGGAGGAGAGAGGGATATGATAGAGACATACAAGTATCTTACAGGGAGGAACAGGGTGCAGGAAAACACTATTTTTAAGCGAAAAAGATGTTCCAGGACAAGAGGGCATGGGATGAAGTTGGAGGAGGACGATTCAGAGGAAACATGAGAAAGAATTTCTTCACAGAGCGGGTGGTGGACAGTGGAACACCTGCTGGAGGAAGTGGTGGGGGCTGAAACAATCCAGCAGGATTTAAGCATGCATGGGATAGACACAAAGGAATTCTTGAGGTCAGGGGTAAGGGAAACAGAGCTGCTTGGAAAACAAACTGAACTGACAAGCTCAAATGGCAGACTGGGTACATAGGCTCTTTATCTGCCGACACTGTCTATGTATCTATGTATCTATGAAGTGACAGATAAATAGTAAAGTAGTAAGTTGATCAAATACTGTGATAGATAAATAGTAAAGTAGTAAGTAGACAAATCAGATAGAGTGACAGATAAATAGTAACGTAGTAAGTAGACAGATGAGCTAGAGTGGCAGATATATAGTAAAGTAGTAAATAGATCAGACAGAGTGACATATAATTAGTAAAGTAGTAAGTAGTCAGATGAGATAGAGTGGCAGATAAATTGTAAAGTAGTAAGCAGACAGATCAGATAGAGTGACAGATAAATAGTAAGGTGGTAAGTAGACAGATGAGATAGAGTGGCAGTGGCAGATAAACAGTACAGTAGTAAATAGACAGATCAGATACAGTGACAAATAGAAGGTAAAGTAGTAAGTAGAAAAATCAGTGATAGATAAATAGTAAAGTAGTAAGTAGACAGATGAGATAGAGTGGCAGTGGCAGATAATAAAATAATAAGTAGATCAGATAGAATGACAGATAAATAATAAAGCAGTAAGTAGACAGATGAGATAGAGTGGCAGTGGCAGATAAATAGTAAAGTAGTAAGTAGACAGATCAGATAGAGTGGCAGTGGCAGATAGACAGTAAGTAGACAGATCAGATAGAGTAACAGATAAATAGTAAAGTAGTAAGTAGACAGATCAGATAGAGTGACAAATAAATAGTAAAATAGGATCAGACAGAGTGACAGATATAGTAAAGTAGTAAGTAGACAGATCAGAGTGACAGATAAATAGTAAAACAGTAAGTAGACAGATGAGATAAAGTGACCTGGGAGACTAGAGCACATGTGGAAACCTCAGATGCCCACACTGGGACTGACTGTGGGCCTAGTGCATCTTGGAACAGAGGCACTTGTTTCACTGGGAGAGGACACAGGCCACCTGGCACTCACTAACCCATATGCCAAGCCTCCCGTTTTCCCTCCTGACTAGGAGAAGTATGTGACTATGCTACTCAATACCCAGAGGCAGTTCAGTATGTACATGCCAACCCCAAGGTGGCAGCCAGAGTTTGCAAAATTTTCAGCAGAGGCATACCTAAAAAGTATTACTGAGCAGGGTAGTAATGTTGTGCTGCATTGCTGAAGGAGCTGTACCATCTACTATGTATCACTGCCATACAAACCTCCCCTTATCGTCAGATGGTCATGTTGAGCGTTTTAATCAAATCCTAAAATGCTAGATAAAAAGGTTTGTAAAAGGGGAAGGGAAAGATTGGGACCAGTACTTACCTTACCTGCTTTTTGCTTACAGAGAAGTGCCACAAGCATCAAAAGGTTTTTCACCCGCTAAAAATATTGTATGGTAGACAACCTAAAGTGCCACTAGATGTACTCAAAGAAACATGGGAAGAAGAACCCACTCAGAAAAAATCTAATACATCTTACATGTGTGCACTGAGAAAGAAACTGGCAACATACGTTAAAACTGCCCACAGTAATCCGGAAGAAGTCCAAAAACAGCAGAAGGTGTATTATGACCATACGGTGAAAGAAAATTTTTTTGAGCCTAGTGAAAAAGTCTTGTTACGGTTACCCACTGCAGAAAACAAACTGTTAATGCAATGGCAAGGGTCTTATAAAGTGGTTAGACATACTGGTACAGTTGATTATGAGACAGAGACCCCTGATAAGAAAAATCCTATCAAGATATACCATGGGGGGCGCTGATGAGCAGCTAACTGAACAGACGCAGATTCCCACGCTGCTCCCGCTAAACAGCCTAAAATCAAGTTTTAAAGAATAAAAAATACCTTTATCCGGGAAATCAGGTGCCCCGTGGCTAGGAAAGACAGGATGGACAATTATTTGACTCCCAGTCCCTCAAAAAGTCAAAGGATAGCCTCCAAAAACACCAAAAAGGGAGGAGAGAATGGCGGCCTGGTTTTGTTGTCGGCGGCGGAGGTTGCTGCGCTAGGCAGAGAAGTGACGGGACAGGTCATAGCGGCCCTGGAGCTGAGATTAATTAAACTGGAGGGGAAGCTGGACCTGAAGCTCCAAGAGATACAGGAGCAAAAGGAGTGCAGGCATGTAGAATTACAGAGGTGGAGAAGCAGGTATTGCACCTGGAGGACAAGTTGTTGGTGACGCCGGTGCAGGCTGCAGCCCTACAGAAAGAGTTAAATGAAATGAAGGAAGCGAAAATTATCATCAGCGCCTCAACCTGTGGTTAAGAGGCTTGCCGGAGGGATGGAGGAGAGCTCTGGACTGTGCGAGGGATCACCAGAGGCTACTGGGCCTCCAGCCAGGGAAAGATAAAGTTGGAGAGAAGGCGTACAGGCGGTGATGCCCGACCGACGAGAGATCAGCTGCCGAGGCAGATAAATTTTCGTTCCACCATTTTCAAGATAGCGAAATGGTGTTGAAAGCATTTCGAGAAAAGGGCAAAGTGGAGTTCGAGGGGCACCGGCTTTTCTTGTTGCAGGACTACTCGGCCCGGCTGCTCAAGAAGAGAAAGATGTTTAATGGAATTATGCAGCAGCTTAGAGAGCATAAGATTGATAACTTTCTAGTGTACCCGGCCACCTTGAAGATAAAACACGAAGGGGCAACATATTCGTTTTGGGAGCTAGACAAGGCCGAGGAGTTCGTAAGAGCATTGCAGCAAAAAGTGCACTTAAGAGGGAACAAGGACTTTGCATTATTTAACCATTTAGCGTTGGAGAAGGGGAGATTGTTTAAAGTGTTGTGTTTCTATGCCTAACTCCCACAACTTTAAGAAATGAGCTGGAGAGAGACAGAAGCTTCCCCCTGTGTGTGAGACTGCAGTGGAGGTGCCCCTTTTCTTTTGGGCCTCCCTTCCACTTGAATCTCCCAGTCATGTATGGAGCAGGTTGTAGGGCTGGATTAAGATGCCCGAGTACTGGAGGAGAGACTCATGGCACGGAAGACTGGACATGGGCCGAGCATCAGAAGCCAGGAAAAGGAAGCGCTGGAGAAGGAGAGCAGATGGAGGTGGAAGATGCATTTAAATGAAGGTACGAGGGCAGGTGAGGCAGGGCTTAAGCGCATGGTTGTTGGCAAGCCTACCCTGCTGCTAGCCTCACTGACTGTAACGTAGGTAAAGCTTGCTTCATGGACTCTTTCCCCTTTTTGCTTTTTGTGGGAGAGTTCATACATGGGAGGGAGAAGAGGCCAAAGAGGGGGGTAGGTTGAATAGGATGGGGAACTGAGGTGGGCCAGTGGAAGGAGACAGATGAAGGGGGAGGGGAAGAAGAGGGGAGTATGAATAATGGTAAGGGGAGGTAGGAATTATTTAATGCAAAACGGACAAGGGAGAGATAATGAACGTGGCTGTGGGGGGAGGATGTGGGAGCATCTTAGTATATGGGTAAGCGACAGACACTCAAGTCGAGGAGACGGTTAGTGTCAAGGGAGTAAGCGAGAGACAAGGGGAGAGGGAAGAGCTATATTTAATGAAACGAGAACCCTGGAGAGAGAGAGAGAGAGAGAGAGAGAGAGAGAGAAGGAGGATGGAATATAGGAGGAGAGGAGGAAATAGATACGAAGTGCAAGAAAAGGCGGCTTGGAAGAGGAGCTGGAGGAAGACCTGCAGAGATAAGGAAAGGAAAGAGGTGACAGGGGATGGGGGAGGGGAAAAAGGGGAGGCTTAGGAGTAAAGGAGAGGGACAGGCCGGAGGATTGTAAAAGTTAAATGTTGTAGTTGTTTTGTTGATGTTGTGTTGTGAAAATGGTGCCTATTTTGGCTAAATTGAATTATCTAAGGGTGAGTGATCGCTCTCAATTAAGAATGCTGGACAAAAGAAAGAAAGATTAATGTTTGCAAATGGCTGACAAAAAGTATTAATGTGGTTACTCGGAATGTTAGGGCATCATAAATCAGTTAAAAGGACTGTATTGTTAACAGCCTTAAAAAGAGTGGGGCGCAGATAGCCTCAATACAGGAGACACCTAACAGAAGTGGAGCATGCCAAACTGGCCAGAGGATTGAAGTGTTGTACATCTGCATCATATGAGAGGTGTGTAGTAATACTGATTCACAAGGCTTTCCCACTGAAATTGCAGAGGTGGTTAGAGACCCTAAGGAGGGTGATACATTTTTATCTGGTTTGCTAGAGAGCAGGATCATTAGGGTCAGTGTATGCCCGGCAATCTATGACCAACAATTTACATGTCCTTACTGGATTTATTGATCAAGGAACAATTCGGGTTTAATATTGGGAGGGACTTGAATTGGACGACGGATCCAAATATGGACCACTCTGAGGGGAAAGGGAGAGACAGGCTGGATGCAGCAATGGCAAGGAGGAATGGTGGAACTAGATTTGGTGGATGCCTGGAGTGCAACAAATCCAGGAGCGAGAGTGTATCCTTTATCAAATCCCCATAAGATGTGGTCTCGGTTGGATTATATATACCTGACAAGAGAGTGGTATACCGGGTTTAGGGATGTTAGAGCATGGTCCCTAGCATACTGTAGGATCGCATGGAGTGTAGTGATGAAAAATTCAAGGTAGGGGAGAAGCGGGTGGCCCCTGCCCCATGGAAATTTCCAAACATATATGGCCCAGAAAGAGGAATTTAAGAAACACTTGGAGGAGAGAGCGGATTCTTTTGGAGACAATGATACAGGGAGGTGTCTAGAGACATACTCTGGGAGGCGGGCAAAGCTCTATGGGGGGTAATCATCGAGTATATGCTCTGGATTAAGAAAAAAGACAGGAACAGAGAAGGTTGGAAAGGAGGCTAAAAGAGCTTGAACTGAGGGTGGCTCGGGGGGCTGCAAGATCCTGACTATGGTGAGAGCCCTGAGCGCTCATTTAAGAACACAGGCAGGGAGGACTTACTTCTTTAGAAGCAACAAATATTTGGTGGAAACAAACGGGGCCAATGCTGGTAAGTCTTATGAGAAGCGGGAAAAGAATGGGCTGAATTACAGGGGTGAGGGATGAGCAGGGAACTCTGCACCGGGATGCCAGAGATGAAGAAAGAGTATTTACATCTTTCTCTCCTGGCTATACCGAGCAGAATGTCCACCGGAGAAATAGAAAGTGCAGATGTCAGACTTCTTGAGAAAAGTCAAACTACGGAGCCACAGGAGCAGAGGGTTAAACTGGGACAACCAATAACTAAGGAGGAAGGTCAGGAAAGCTATCAAATGCTTCACAGGGAAAGCTAGTGGGCGGATGGATACCGGTAGAGTATAAGGCTGATGGGAGCCGGATAGAAAAGGTGTTAAGTGAGGTATTTCAGCAAAAGGAGATAGGGGAGGTTAAGTTGCCTGACACATGCTATGAGCGCCACTATATGCCTTATACCAAAAGAGGAGAGACGCACTACTCTGTGCTACATATAGGCCGATTTCTTTGCTGGTGTGACCTTAAAATATTAGCTAAGGTGCTGGCCAACAGGCTGGAGGAGGTCCTCCGGGGCTGATTCACCCAGACCAGACTGGGTTTATAAAGGTGCAGCAGTCATATCATAATATGAGGCGCTTACTCAATATAATATGGCGGGCAAATAGAAGAAAAGGAGGACATGAGGATTATATCACTGGACACTGAAAAAGCATTCGATAGGTAGAGTAGAGTACTTGTTAGAGGTGATGGAGCAGTTTTGGTCTGAGTGAAGCTTTCCTGAAATTGATTGCAGGCGATGTATCGGATGCCCTGGGGCAGGTGTTGGTGAACGGTAGATAATATGTCAGTGAAGTTTAATCTTGGGCGGGTACACGACAGGGGTGCCCGCTCTCCCCCCTCTTGTTTGCTCTGACGATTGAGCCTTCAGCTACTGCCATACGGGGGAATGAGGAAATAATGGGGGGTGGGAGGGGAGGCAGAATGCAACATAAACTTGCATTATATGCGGATGATATGTTGCTGTTCTTAAGGGACCCTGGCCGATTGGTGCCTCCACTTTTACAGCTGATGGAGGAGTTTAGTTTCTTCTCAGGCTATAAGATCAATTTAGGAAAGTTGGAGGTAATGTGGCATCAGGGCTCGGGGAGAGAAGTGAGACAGTGGGGACTAAAAATGGTAGGTACGTGTATGAAGTACTTAGGTGTGCAGGTGGGGCGATCCTTAGGGTCCCTGTACAATTTAAACTACTCCAAATTAGTGAAGACTACTGAGACGGACTTAAGGAGGTGGATACAGCTACCCCTATGGGTGCTTGGGTAGAATCAACCTTATTAGAAATAACATGTTGCCCAGGATTCTGTACTTTTGCAGATGTTACACATAGGATTGAAGAGGGAGGATATTCAAGATTGGAAAAAGCTTCTCTTCCTTCATATGGAGAGGAAATACCGAGGATAAGTTTGGGAAGGCTGAAAGCGGACAGAGAAAGAGAGGGGCTGAACTTTCCAGATTTGGAAAATTATTTCTTGGCTATCCAACAGAGATATGTGGTGGATTGGGTGCATAGCCCTAAGGTAGCCAGCTGGGTTGAGATGGAACAAGAGATGACTAAAGTTAACCTAAAGGCACCTTCATAGTAGGGGCCGAGTGCATATAGGTGGGAGAAAGAGGCCAACCCATAGTAGTCCAAGTATTGCTGGCCTGGAGGATGCTTGGGAGACGAGGATGGAGGCAGGGGGAGGAGACACTGCTTTTACCAGTGGCAGATAATCCCTTTTTTGTACTGGGAATGGAGGATAAGGGCTTCCGAGAATGGGAACATAAGGGAATACAGAGTTTGGGGCACCTCTTGGTACGAGGGCAGCTGTGTTCCCTTCAAACACTACAAGAAGTGGTGGGAGGAGAGGGGAGACACAGGTTTAGGTTTCTGCAAGTGAGGGCATTTATGGGAAGTCTGGGAAGGGAGATTAAAGGGGCATATGAAGTGGACTCGGTGGAGACTGTGATCTACCAGACCAAAGAGAAGGAGAAAGGTTTTATTGGTCGGGCGGTAAAAAGAGGGAAACAAATACGCCCTGACAGAACTGTTAGGATGAAAAAATTGTGGGAACGTGACCTAGGGAGATGCATTACGAAGGAGAATTGGGGGATGCTGCTCACGAAGCACTCTAGGATCATGGCCTGAAATAAATATAAAGAGGCATATTTTAAATTTGTCCACAGGCTGTACCACCCGCCGGTGATGGTACATAAAGCACACCTGCAGTATCACCCCTATGTGGTAGATGTGTGTGTGTGTGTGTGTGTGGGGGTGCATGCACTGTTTCTGGAGCGTGCCGGTGCTGCAGAAATTTTGGAAAGAGGTGGTTGCTGAGGTGAGTAGGATCGCTGGTAGGGAGCTACCATTAGATCCCCTGGGCTGCTTATTTGGAGTAGAAATTGGAGAAGGAGAGGAGTGGACGCTGCTTCCCAGGTGAATCAGGGTGCTATATGTCCTGGTCCGACATGGTATACAAAACACCTGGGTTTCCCAGCTCACACCAACTGTGCAAGCTTGGAAGAGGATGGTGCTACAGACCCTGGGGTTGGAGAGGCTAACCTATGCAATGTGGGGGAGAGAGGAAGGTTTTACCAGGAATTGGAGTCCATTCCTAGCTTCCCCTACAGTGGAGGAAGGTTGGATTCTGAGGGAGGGCACTATAGGCTGAAAGTGGGGAGAAAGAGGAGAGAGGGCCTTGGGAAGGAGAGGGGAAGGAAGATGAGTAATTGGAGTAGCTCCAAAGGAAAAGGCACTGAAATTAAGGAATGGTCCAGGGATATAAAGTAAAGAAGGGAGAAATGAACTTGAGAGCAAGTACTTGTAAGTACCATTTATTTGTGTTGATTGTGTATATTAATAAAGTTAAAATGTTACATTTTTCTTTTTTTTTAATTTGAAGTGTTGTAGTTTGTTAAGTATTTGTATCACTGTTGTGGCGGTAAAATGAATAAAAATATTATACAAAAAAAAAAAAAAAAAGATATACCATGCTAACCTCCTGAAGAAATGGGTTGAAAAAATGCCAAAGGTTGCTTTATTAGTACTACCCAAAACTGCTAAAAAAGATATTGATGTAACTGATGACAGACTGGAACAAACTAAGTTCTGATATTGTAAAGGTGAATGTTTCCTTCTGCACAGAACAAACTGCAGAAATTCGTAATGTGGTAAAAACATTCAAAAATACATTTATCACAGTGCCAGGCCAAGCAAAAGAGGTCGAGCGTGTAACAGTGAGAGAAAGCTCGCCCTAACAGACAAAAGACATACAGATTACCAGAGTGGTTAAGGTCAGACGTGGTTAAGGAGGTATGGTGCAAAACTGAAAGAAAAAAAACTTACTTTCAGTTCTTCTTTAGAAACTGCTACATTAGACCAATACAGTAAAAACTTCATATATTTGTACAACCTACTTTAGACATACTAACCCTCCAACAAGACAGCACCCCTCTCCCTGCATTGCACAGTGTTAGGTGTCACCTCAAGCCCTCAGCGGTACTTAAACCATGGATATAAGATACCAAGACCGTACAGTCTGGATCAGCGTTACCATACCTTAAAGAAATAGGGAACCAATTTCACACCCAAGTCACATAATTCTGGAAAGCAGTTCTTGAGAAAAAAAATAAAACCCTGTTCCGGCACGAATGCAAACAAATGTCCTTTTTAGGCCTAAGGGAAGGTTAACGGTGTTCTTTAAGTACTCACTAAGCTTATTACAAATGTAACATGCAGACCAAACTGTTTTATTATTCCACTTACTTCAATGTACAAGCTTTTGGGTGGATTCATGTCCTGAGTCACATCCAGTCCCTCCTCCCCGCCTAATGACCTCATGTAGGTAGCCAAGGACTTCTTGTACTGATTGAACCATACCATCTGTCAACAGGTGAAATTAACAGTTAAAAACAGTTCCTAAAAGCTCTCAGAATTTTTTTTAAACTAACAAGCTTCTACATGCCACACCACTGGTGTACGTGTCACACAGCAGACGCACGGCTTAGAAAAACCCAAAGGCTTTTCGCCAACAGAAAAAATAAGTGAATCCGTTTAGTTTTTCAATAGCCAGCATGCAAAGTTGATAGTCTGGCTCCTTGAGGATTTTGCTGATTAACACACAGAACCACAGCAGTTTTCAAGGTTATGGATTGCAGGCCCTTAGAAAGAGAATTATCCTAAGGGCTAACTTTTGCCAGTCGCTAGACAGCAGGGTTAATGACAGAAAATGTATTGACCTCATAGATATTTTGCTTGCCCACTTTCATGTCAGAAAGAAGGCAGCAATCATCACTAACAGCAGGGCTAGTGACTCTGACTCTCCAAATATTCTACTTGCCTACTTCCATGTCGGAAAGAAGGTGACAATCTTGTCACTCCCTTAACTTTTTCCTTCTCAGTTTCTCCCATGTCTTCGCTTCTTTTCCTTTTTTATGTCTCTCATCATGCATTCTTTTCTACCCTTTGCCTCTCTTCACTGTCTTATTCTGTTTATCATGTTTTCTTCTGCCCCTTGTCACCCCTCATTTCTGTCCTCTGCCTGTAGTCTTTCTTGTTTGTCGCTTTCTTTTCTCTGCCCAGTTTCTCCCTCTCTATCTATACTTCACTCGCTTAGAGCTGCACTATCAGCACTGCAGTCACCCTTTCAGTATCCAACAGGTGAAGGACTGGTATCAGAACTGGATTTACTGGCAACCACTCCAGGAGGGAATGTCCTTCGGCTTTGAGTGTTGCAGTGATATAGTCTGTTGTTAGTAGTCATTTTCTACTGAAGGCTTTAGATTCCTTTTTGTCTCCCTCATTTTAGTACTGAGGTATTGCAGTTCTTGTCACATCAGTTAGAAAATGGTAAGATCAAGAAGTATGAAAGGAATTATGTAGGGAGCCAATTTAATGTCCCAACCCTTGGTAGATCAGGGCATTTTTTCTTCTTTTTTACTTTCTATTTTTGCCCCGTCTCCACGTCGAGTCCCCCTTTCAGGGCTTCCTAATGCACCACTCAGGCTATGCTGCTGAGAGGACCGTGGATTGCTCTGGCAGTGCCTCGCTCCATTACCTCTAGAGGCCCGGATGACCCCCCTCCCGGGGTGGGGCAGAGGAGGCCCCTCCTTACCTCCCCCGAAACTTCAGGGGAGCGTGCAACTGGAGTCCACCATGGGTCCTCTGCGGTCGTTTGTTGCCCAAGCCAGTCGCCTAGACCAGGCGTCAGGTCTTTTTTCTTGTTCTGTTCCCCCCTCTGCCGATGTCAGCGCCAAGGAGGACCAATGAGACGGAGGCATATGAAGACGCACCTCCACTTGGGTCCTCGGCCAATGCCCGCCTCTTCCTATTAATTTGCTTCCTCAGCTGCACCAGCACCACCCACAGTCACCCAGGTGATGATGGTATAGCAGGGATCGACAAATTTCAAAATGGCATGCTAGTCCTGGACAACTGGTCTAGTCAAAAATGGTAGTCCCAGAGTTCCGAATGGTAGCCCAGTACACTTATATGAAAATTTTAACCCAACTTATGTAGAAATAAATGACATGGTGTGTCTGGGGTTGTACTGTTGTATTAGGATGGATGTAGATGTAGAAGAACAGTGTAAATTGGGAAAAACAATACTGAGTGACTTTCCATCCAAATCCTTTCTTTTCTGAATGTTAATACGGCAGGTCCAGGGTGGGAAGGACCGTAGGTACTGTGTGTGGGTACATACCCTGCACTAGATTTTGGGATGCCAAAAGAGGACACTTAGTTCCCCGATGAGCCCTGGTGCCAGACCCCGAGTAAATAGGTTTAAAGTCTCCACTGCCTTCACAGCTCATATACAAGGGGAGGTCCGGTAGGAGAAGAGAGTAAAACAATTATAAAAATAATAATACAACAGGAT
Organism: Neoceratodus forsteri; assembly: GCA_016271365.2. Taxonomy (NCBI): domain Eukaryota; kingdom Metazoa; phylum Chordata; order Ceratodontiformes; family Ceratodontidae; genus Neoceratodus; species Neoceratodus forsteri. The sequence continues at coordinate 1,748,425,391 of CM057450.1, read as the reverse complement.
ATTGAAGGTACATGAAGAATATTTGGCAGCTGGAAAAGAGGACATGTCTACTCCTCGTAAAAGAGGACATCTGGTGGTGACCCTAAACTAACCATGTGTGCAGGCTGAGGCTGAAGTCTGTTTCAGAAGAGATCGGATAATTGTTTAAGAATTAGTGAAATGAAGCCAACCAAGGCCATCAATCAACAAGCCATTCTGTGAATATAGCATGGTTGTCAGTCATCAAAGGGTAGACTGACTAGAGATTGGGAGGACAGGAAGATGATGGAGCACTACTAGGAGTACTTGCATCGGATCATCATCACTCATCAGGAGAAGAAACGGAAGAAGCAGCGGCACCACCAGCAGTAGATGTAGCAGCAGTAACAGCAGCATGCCCATGAACATGTCTAGTTCCTGGACCAGAGAGCAGCCAGTGGTTAATTGCAGGATCAGGATTAAATTCATGCAGTTCAGGACCTTCTACCACTATCTGCAGGAGAGACTGTAGTGTGTCATCAACAAGCCGTGTCCGTATTTTTGTTTTGATAAGGTTCTGAATAGAAAAACTTTTCACACTTAGCAGTTGAGACACTCATAGTTATTAGTATTTCTACTAAGTCAAGAATAATGTGCCCAATCTGTGGTGGTTTTCTTTTAGTAATTTTGCATAGACCTGCAAATAGGGCTTGTCAGCTGAAGATTTAAGCAGCATTTTAAATGCAGCATACTCTGACTTTATATGTTCCTGCTGCTCTTCCGTGAAAAATCAAAGTATTCAACCAGGTTTGCCAGTTCACAGGTCCCAAACACTGCTAGTTGGTCTCGGGCAGATCAAACTGCTTGAAATCTAAACAGCTGAACCATTTGAGAGGCACCTCTGAGAAATTTTTAAACCTCTCATCTATGTACGTTATCGCTGCATCTATTAAATTCTGCAATTATGCATCTCTTACAAAATTGACTACTGGGCAGTTGCCTCTGAATGGGAAAGGAACCGTTCTCTCCTCCTCCTCCCTTCCCCTCTTTGACATAGATACATAGATACATAGACAGTGTCGGCAGATAAGGGCCTATGGCCCACCTAGTCTGCCCATTTGAGCTTGTAAGTTCAGTTTGTTTTCCTAGAAGTCTATTTCCCCTTACCCCTGACCTCTAGAATTCCTTTATGTCTATCCCATGCATTCTTAAATCCCGTGATTGTTTCAGCCCCCACCACTTCCTCTGGCAGGGTGTTCCATTTGTCCACCACTGCTCTGTGAAGAAATTCTTTCTCATGTTTCCTCTGAATCGTCCTCCTCCAACTTCATCCCATGCCCTCTAGTCCTGAAACATCTTTTACGCTTAAAAATAGTGTTTTCCTGCACCCTGTTCCTCCCTGTAAGATACTTGTATGTCTCATCATATCCCCTCTCTCTCCTCCTTCCTCCAGGGAGTACACGTTCAGTTCCTTCAACCTGTCTTCATAGGACTCGTGATGCAACCCATGCACCATCTTTGTTGCCCTCCTCTGAACCTTCTCTACCCTGTCTATGTCCTTACGTAGGTATGGTCTCCAGAACTGTACACTGTACTCAGGTGGGCCTCACTAGTGTCTTGTATAGCTGAATTATGACCTCCCTTTTCCTGCTGGTGATGCCCCTGCCTATACATCCCAGCATCCTATTTGCTTTACCTGATGCCTTGTCACACTGTTTCCTCACTTTGAGGTCATCAGAGATGACAACCCCAAGATCCTCTTCCTGCTTGGTGCATGCTATATCCTCACCCCCAACTGATATATTGTGCCAGGGTTTTGTGCCCTATATGCATTATCTTGCACTTCTTTGCATTGAATTTTCAACTGCCAAACCCTTGACCATTCTTCAAGTTTCTGCAGGTCCCTTCTCATTCTGTCTACACCCTCTGGTGTGTCTACTCTGTTACAGAGCTTTGTGTCATCAGCGAACCAGTGAATTCTGCCTTCTATATCCTGTGCAATGTCACTGATGAAGATGTTGAATAGACCGGTCCCAGCACTGATCCCTGTGGTACCCCACTGGTCACTCTTCCCTCTGTGAGTGACAGCCATTTACCACCACCCTCTGTGTCCTGCCACCCAGCCAGTTACCTACCCACCACACTACTGTCCTGCCCACACCCATATTCCCTAGTTTGTGTAATAGTCTTCTATGTGGCACAGTGTCAAAGGCCTTGCTGAAGTCCAGATAGCCATGTCCACTGCCCTCCTGATCCACCTCCAGTCACCCAGTCATAAAATTCAATGAGGTTGGTCTGACATGACCTCCTGGTGAAACCATGCTGCCTTGGGTCCTGTAGTCCATTGACAACCAGATGTTCCACCAATCTCTCCTTCAGTAGTGCTTCCATGATCTTTCCCACTACCGAGGTGAGGCTGACTGGTCTGTTAGTTCCCTGCTTCCTCTTTGTTCCCACTTTTGTATAGGGGACTACATCTGCTGTCCTCCAGTCTTTGGGTACCTCTCCTGTTTCCAGTGATTGGCTGAACAGGATAGCCAGAGGTTCAGCCACCACCTCTCTTAGTTCTTTAGATCCTGGGTGCACCCCATCTGGCCCCATTGCTTTATCAGCTCTTATTACTTCCAGTTCCTTCAGGACCCTTTCTCGTAAGGGGACTTGTGTCCATTTCTGCACCTTTCTCACCCCTTGTACTCCCTTCAGACCCATTACCCCTCTTCCTTAGTAAAGACTGAGCAGAAATACCTGTTCAGTATGTCAGCTTTACTGTTGTCATCCTCCACGCTGCCCATCCTCCCCTTCAGTCTCACTATCCCTCCCTTTGTCTTCTTTTTTTCACTTATGTACCTGTAAAAGGTTTTGTCCCTTTAACCACTGATTTTGCAATGTGTTCTTCTGTCTGAGCTTTTGGCTTCCTTACTGACTGTATTGACACTACATACTCCATCCATTTCTGTTCAGGTTTGTAATGGCTAAGGAAAGCCGCCATGTATTTCCTGGTGACGTTTTCGTCTGAAGCTGGAGTAGGCAGGTCTCAACAAGTAGTGGAACTTCAGTATTACTATGTCATCTCTTTGAAACTGGAGTGACAGGTTTTTAGTATTGGCAGGAAGTCTTGTAGTACACATAGGATTTTACAAACTGCACACTCTGTACTTCTTTAAGAGGGCCTTTGTTCTAGAACCTTCATCACCAGCAGCAGAAGATGCATGTTCTAAGTGTTGAGCGACACTGGGTAGGTTAACCTGAACTGCATGAACTGACTCGTGACCTACTGGCAAGCCATCTCACTTGTTTTATAGCACTAAAGTGAGCAAGATCAGTATCCATGACATTTGCAATTTCTTTTAGTTCTCTATTTTTTGGGACTGTAATGATAAAACTTAAATATTCCTTGAGAGTACTTTCAAGCTTTGACACAAATGTATTTTCTTTACCACATCAAGAACTGCCAGCTCTAACTTATGGCAGCACAGCATCGCAATATGTGAGGACAGTGTTCCCGCAACTTTGCTATGGTTCCTCCTCTTTTCGCCTCATCATGACACTGGCCCCATCAAAATTTGCTGAAACAAGGAATGGCCCTGCATTGTGAACATTTTGTAGGTTACTTAGAGGAAGATTTACTGACTCAAGTGCAGTCGTTATTATGCAAATACACCTTCTGCATGTGCATGTTCCAGTGGCACAGCTTGATAAGCACTATGTACTTCACCTGTTTTGAGTTTTGGTCAACAAACCGTATGCGAAAACATTTTTCCCACTCAGTTATACTACAGAATCTGTACTACTGTCAGCAAGAACTGTCACATATTTAACATCAGTAAGAGTCTGCATCTGGGTTTGGGATATAACTGCATATAGCACCACAGAAGTCCCTGGCCTGTTATCATTGGTATATTAGAACCAAAGCGTTATCCATTTTTTCTTGCAGTTTGAAGAGCCACTCCATGTCCGAGCGGCGTAGATTTTTGCAATGGAATATGCTGTGTTGAACAGGCGTTGCATCTTGACCTTAGTGCCCTGATCCAACTGCGTAAATGCTTGATACAGTGGGGACTCAGTGATATCAAAATGTACCACACGCTGACCACTGTGTGCACTATGTTGATTCATACACAGCAAATGTGGATTGGACTTGTCATGAGCACGTAGTGACTCAATTCGAAAATTATTTGAGCCAGTGGCAAAAAATACAGGTTACTCACCTGTAACAGGAGTTCTAGGAATGGTATATGTTGTTCATCCACACTTATTGGCAGGTTCCTTGCCGCTTTAAATCTTGCCGGAAGGTCTTCAAGCTAGCTCCTCCCACCCACCCGGGTGGTAAAACTCTCGGCTCCGCCCCATGACGCCAGATCTGGCCCGCTGGAAGCTCAGGTTGTGCGTCGAAGCCGGGAGGTAGGGGTAGCTAGGTGATGAACAAATATACCATTCCTAGAACTCCTGTTACAGGTGAGTAACCCACTTAGGACATGGACATGTTGTTCATCCACACTTATTACAGACTCCTCAGCAGTTCTCCGGAGGAGGGAGGCACACACACCCCTCAATACTTACTTGGGAACAAAGATTGGAGAACCGAGGCCCCAAAACCAGCATCCCGGGCGTGACTCCAGGGTCGATGTGGTAGTGGGAAATAAAGGTGTGACTTCAGGTAGCAGCCCTGCAGATCTCCTGGATAGGGACATCCCTGGAAGCAGCCACCGATGCAGCAGTATGGCGGGTAGAATGAGCTCTTATCCCTCTGGGAGGCTCCATGCCTGCTAACTCATAGCGCAGATTTATGCAGGAGGTGACCCATCTGCCTATCGTCCTGGCTGTAGGTCTGCCTTGTGCGGCTTCATGTAGGTGACAAACAGCTGGGCGAACCTCTCCCGCTCTCTCAGCCGTGGCGCTCCTTATAATAAGCGAGCGCTCTCTAGGGTCCAGAGTATGAGCCTATATTCGGCCTCCCGAGGTGTGATTGGGTAGAACACCGCAGAGTCAATACCTGATTAAGGTGAAACTCCACACCACCCGAAGGAATTTCGGTGGGGGCGAGGACAACCTTGTCCCTGTGGAAGACCAGTGTAAGTGAGACTCGATGCTCAGCGCCTGGAGTTCTCCCATCCTTCTGGCTGACGGATAGCCACCAAGAAGGCGTGTTTTCCACGACAGGTGGGGAGACCACACCTGTGCATTGTCTAATGGCTTGCCCATGAGCTTGCCAGTACCAGTGAATCCCACGGAGGTGGGGGTTCCTACACTGGAGGGGAAATGTGATCAAGGCCTTTGAAAGCGCCTCACCACTTTTTCCTCGCGCCACTGACTGCTGACCGGCCCGCGCTCGGTAAGCAGAAATGGCTGCCAGGTGCACCTTAAGGGTCGCCGACTCCAAGCCCTTGACTAGATAGGGTACCATAGATAGTCCAAAATGCTCGCCACAGGACACGAGAAAGGGTCCAACCCTTTTTCCGACACCAAATGGAGAACCTCTTCCATTTGAAGGCATAGCATTTTCTGCCCGACTTACGGGACGCCCAACGACGCTGAGGACCTCGTCGGAAAGACCCAAGGCCTGGAACTCTAGCCAGGGAACCAGGCCGGCCAGGTGCAGGGATTGAAGGTCCGATGGAACACCTCCTCCTGACTGACTGAGAGCAGGTCCGGCGAGCTGGAAGCTGCCGCGAGTCCTGGAGCTGAGACTGAGAGATCTGGTACCAGAACTGGCGAGGCCAGTCTGGGGCTATCAGAATCACCCTCGCCTTGTCCCTCCTCGCTTCAGCAGGAGGACCCTGTGAATCAGGGAACGGGGGGAAAGCGAAAGAGGCCCGGGTCCACGGCTCGAAAGGCATCCCCTGCAGCGAAGCCCTGCTGAGGGGGCGGCATGAAACAGCTCGCTTCGCTGCTTTCCTGGAGGCAAACAGATCCACCAGAGGTGTGCCCAGCCGAGAACAGGTCTTGTACTATCTCCGCAGGAGAGACCATCAGGATGCAGCCCCTATCCGGCTCAGGGCATCGGCCAGGGTGTTGGAGGCTCCTGCCACATGAATGGCCAGGAGATCCGCCCAGGCTGCGTACTAGTGACCAGATGCGGAGAGCTCCTTGCATAGAGGCAAGGAGCTGGCCCGCCTCTGGCGCGCAAGGTTTAGATAGTACATGGTCGTGGTATTGTCCGCCTGGACTCGACCACTTGACCCCGGAGAAACGGAGCAAAGGCGGTGAGAGCTAGGGCGGACCGCATGGAGCTCCAGCAGGTTGATATGGCATCGGACTCGCTGGGGACCAGAGGCCGTGTGCTCGTGTTCCCCAGATGGGCACCCCAACTCATCAAAGAGGCCGGTCGATAGAGAGACCGCCGCTCGGGCGGATAAACAGGATACCTCTCCTGCAGATGGGACGGAACGGTCCACCACTGGAGAGCCGCTCCACATCTCCTGGCGCCCACACGCTGGTCCAGAGGATCGCAACACTGTGACCACTGGCCGGCCAGACCCCCGGAGGGGGCGATGTGCCAGCGCGCTCAACGGACTACGCTGGTACAGGCCGCCATAAGACCCAGGAGTCGCAGGAAGTCCCGGCAGGGGCGATTGCCCAAACCAGAAATGATTGGGCAAAGGAGGTAAGAACCTCGCCCTGTCCGCCGAGTCGCGGTTTCGGCTCAAGAGAGTCGAGCCTGCCCCGATGAAGGATATCACCTGCTTGCCGAGTCTCGACTCTGGCCTCGCTGACCAGGAGGCCCAGTTGAGAGCAAACCCGAGGGCCAGATTTCTGGACCGCCTCCACCTCCAACCTGGAGGGGGCTGCTATCAGCCAATCGGCCCAGGTAAGGGTACACCGACCCTCGGGCGCCGAGGAAAGCTGTCACCGCTGCAATGCATTTGGTGAAGACCCTGGGAGCTGAAGAAAGGCCAAGGGTGCATGGTTCTGAACTGGTAGGATCCTCCGCTCTGAAGCGGAGGAATCTCTGATGAGATGGACGGATAGGGACGGAAAGAACGCTATCCTGAAGTCCAGGAGAATAGAACCACACGCCGTGTTCCAGAGGTGGTATTATCTGAGCCAGAGTGACCATTCTGAAGGTTCGAGACCTTAGGAACTTGTGTTCAGGTCAGGTTCTAAGATGGGGCGCCAGCCCCCTCGGCCCGCTTCGGGACCAGGAAGTACCTGGATCACCTAACCCTGGTTCTGGTGAAGGGTCCTCTACTTTTATCACCCTTTTGAAGGAGGAGGGTGGCGTCGGCTCGACGAGCCTGTAGAGATTCTGGGACTCCCAAAGCGCCTCAAGGCGACGTCCTGAAGGGTGGAGCCTGCTCAGATTCCAGAGGCAGGCCTCTTCCCACCACTTCCAAACCCACCTGTCCGCGGGTAACAGCGGACCAGGCGGAAAGGAAGTGTCGAGAGCTGCCTTCCACGGGGAACCAGGGCTAGGTGACGGGATGGGGGTGTGACCCTCAGCCCGTCATCTTAGCAGGCTTGAGGGTGAAGGACCGCCTGGGGACCACCCGGCCTTTTCCTCCTTGTTCCTTATTAGAGGAAGCCGATGGCTTGGGCTTGAATACCAAGGTTCAGGCCTGCTGGCCCTGACGCTGTTGTTGGCCGGGCGTGGGGCGGAGTAGAGGGACGAAGGACTTAGGCTGGGGCTTATGACCTTGTCCTTCAGGTGGATTAGACCTAATCCAAGGTGGCATTGGATTTTTCGATCCTCTGGAGGTGGCCTTCCACTCCAGGGCCGAACAGGTCTGTTCCCAGGAAAGGAACGCTCCGCCAGCTTGTGCTGGTATCCGCGGTAAAGGTGGATATTCGCACACGCCACGCTGACGCATAGCCACAGCGTCGCCACTGACCGGGCACATGAGTCTCCTATATCCAGAGCAGTCTGGAGCTGTTGTTTGGCTACTGTCTCTGCTCTGATCCCGCACCTGCTTGACCGTGGTCTGCAGGTCAGCCGGAAGATGAGGGACCGCCTTACTCAGGAAACCCAACAGGCATGGGGAAAATGTGCCATGAGGACGGCCGAACTGGTCTGACGGCGTCAGAGAAGAGGGGTAGCATACACTTTCTCTGCCCGAGTAGTCCAATTTCTTGGACTCTTTGTCGGGCGGTTTGTCCACGTTCTCGGTATTACCGCACGCCGGAACACTGTCCGTGACCAGCCCTTCTGTACGGGGGTTCAGAAAAAAACCCGACAGAGAGCTAGTAGGGACCGTGATACTTTCCTGGCCATCCTGGCCGAAGGCGCAGGACAGAGGTTGACGCCAAAAGTTCCAGGGCCGGCCTGACAATGGCTTCGGCCACTGGAAAGGCTCCGTGGAGAATCCCTCGGTCCAGAATCTCGGTGAGAGGATATCTGGCCCGTTTGGATCTGGTTCAAGCTTCATCCCAGTGGATTCTGAGATGAGCCTAAGTCTAGGAAGGACGTCGGCCATCGGTCCACTGACTGCCCCCAGAGGACTCCAAGTCAAGGCGCTTGGAGAACAGGGGGAGTCATCCGACTCCGACGAGTTGTCGAATAGCTGCCTGGAGCCCGAGCCACCCTCCACTTGCCGAGGCTTGTCAGGCGTGAGAGGACCGACAGCCCACGGGAAGGCCTTGGGCCAACCGCAAATCTTCGTCCGAGCCCCAGCTGTCGGCTGAGGTGGGAGGCGTTCCACCACACTGGGGGGCAGCCGAATAGGTCGGACAACTGGCCTGAAACAGGTCTCGACCACTACTTGGTCCGTGGCAACCACTTAATGGCTGGAGAAGAGGCCTGAGCCTGCTTATTGGCCAGAAAAATTTGTTGCCACATGAGGTCTCCTCGTATTTTCGTAGCTTACGCTGAGCTTCCCCTCTTCGGCCGAGGAGGAAGAAGAGGAAGAGCGGCGCCGCTGCTTGCGGTGTCGAGACCGAGACCGCTCTGTGTCGACGGGAACGGGTTGGACCGCGAAGATGTCCGGAGACCGAGACCGAGAAACTCGGCCAGGCTAAGGTCGGTGAGGCGGGGATCGAGGATCGGCGATCCCTCGGTTCGGTCGGCAAAACGACGGTTCCTGATTCACCGCGTACGGGAGAGCCGACGATATCTCTCAACCCTCACCGGGAACCGGGAGGAGGGAATTCGCTTCTCCAGCCGACAACCCGCCTAACGGGTCGAGAAAAATTCGACTGTCGAGTGGGAGTCTCAGTCACCTGGCCTGATGGGGCACCGTGAAGCCAGTGGTCGAGCCGGAATTGATCCGGTCGATTGTCATTTAGGGAGGATCTTTCCTCGCCCCAAGAGCGCCGACGATGAGATTGTTTTAGACTTCTTCGACCGGTGAAACGGACTCAAGAAGTAGGGACCCGCCTAGTTGAGAGGGGTCAAGCTAAAAGCTCCTTAAAGGAAGCTGAATATGAGGACCCGAGCGATAGAGGGACAAAGGCCGGAAGAGGAGCCACTGCCTGAGCCTCTTGCTCTTCGGGTACCACAACTCTCTAGTTGTTCGCGGATCCCGCAGCCGCTGAAACCGCCAGTCGGGCCTCTTTGGATTTGACCGAGGAAATCTCTTTCGGGACGCCCCAGAAGTGCAGCGGGCAGCGGTCTCGGGGACGAGACCGAGAAGGAGGAACACAGGTCGCCAAGCCTGCGGGTCGTGTTCTGGCCAAGTGCAATAATACTGGAGTGCGGGTCCGTCTCGAGACATCTTTCTGCCCACAGGGACATTCCCGAACCGAGTCGGAATGGTCCATCGCAGCCGGGCGAAGAAGACCGAGAAAGTTAAAGGTTTTTTTTTTTTTGAAACCGGCTGATTTTAGGCCCAAACTTAATCAAGAGAGCGTTATGAGGGAACCTGAGCTTCCAAGCGGTAAGGAAGATCTACGTCATGGGGCGAGCCGAGAGTTTACCACCGGTGGGTGGGAAGAGCTAACTTGAAGACCTTCCGGCAAGATTTAAAGCTGCAAGGAACCTGCCAATAAGTGTGGATGAACAACATATCCATGTCCCTAGAACATTAGGGTTTCTTTGAAAAGGCTGGTACTGCAATGGTTGGATATTTTTCACATAGTGCAATACATCGTTCTTTTTTTCATCATATCTCAGCCAGTTATAAATGGTTAACCAATGTCTTTGGAAACAATCTGGCCCTTTCTCCTGATCGTATTTCTTATCTTTATTTGGCCTCTCATCCTGCTCATGGAGCACTAAAGTACGTTTTTTTAGGGGTGGATGTAAACTTTCAGTTAAGCCTTCATTGCTTAATTCAAGACACTGATGATCAGCAGTTATATCTCCTGACACAGATATAGGCTCATTGTCGTTGTTATTACTCTTATCTGCACTAGACACAGAGGTGGATTGTGTTTCAGTTTCAGGTGGTGTATTACTGATGGAGTCTGCTGTCACTGCTGATACTGTGAGGCTACTGACCAGAGAGAAAAAGAGTCTGCTGTTTACTGCTCCTCCTACTCCTGTTCTGCATATTGTGGCATTTATTTTCTTCCTCCAGTGATAATAAAATAATAAATATATATAGTGTGTTTGTGTGAGTTTCTTTGGGTGCGGGGTTTGGTGGACGGGTGGCAGACGGTGACACTGGGGGCGGCCCAGAAGGACACTACAATGAGCTGGTGCTCATTTTTGAGGTGCTAACCTCAAAATATCAACCAATCAAAGTTTTGATTTATTTATAGCCCTGGCCTTAAGCCCTCCTTGCTTTCTTTCTCCTCCTCCTTACTGCTGCAATTTTTTTTGGCACAGATAGACACTACATTTAACTTGACAACACAAACGCCTCGTCTTGCTGTCTTTTTGCTCCTCAGTGGCTGATCCTCCCCTCCTTCCCTTATTAGGCTCACCACTGACTCCACAGTCTCAACCTAGCAGACAATTTAGCTCCAGACAGCAGTCCAAACTAAAAAGTTGCTGCAGTACAAAGGCTGCCTGATACTGAACTTTCTTTACCAGCTTACAATGCACTGTGTTTCTTGGATCACTGCACTAGTAAGTTCCCCCTTCCTCCTGTTTATTTTGGTTAGTATACCCTCCTGATTTCCTTGTTCTTCAGTGGTCCTCCTTCAATTAATTTATATAAAATACGGGAACAAATTCAGTTCACTTATTTGTAATACCTTATTGACTTTGTGTTTTCTCTCATTTTTTTTGGCTTCTGCAATCAGACACAACTCAACACAGACAGTAAAAGGCTGGCTTCAACAATGTTCTCCCTCAGTCCCTATTTTTTTATTTGTGTGAGCAAACTGATGGCACTGGCAGCTTCAGAAGTTTCATTTGTGTCCAGCTTATGCTTCCGCCTCCCCGCCACAGTGCGCCGCTACTGACCTCGCCTCATACTAACCCCAACCTCCTCGCTAACTCGAACTCTCCTGCTGTTTTTTTTTTTTATTACAAGTAGTGCCTTTAAACAGACAAGACAGCCCTCGTAGGCCTAATCGACTTTCTCTTCCAAGTCTCCATGACAAGACAACAACAAACTGCTCTGGGAACAGCACGCGCGTCCTTTCTCTGTGAAGATGAGAGAGAAAGTGAGTGCGTCCAGTGCGTCAATGTCCCCAGATCAGTCTCGCCAAGCCTACACTGCTGGAGCCAATGTGCACCTTACCCGCCCGGTGAGCCTCGGATGGATTTGCTGCCACAGCCTCCAGTCTCATGACTGGCTCTCCTCCTCTGTTCCGTTTGGCGCTGCTGGTACCGCTCAGGCGCTCCGCACTCGGCTTGTTCCCCTGCTGCCGACCTGCCATATCACGTGAGTGCTGCTCCTGTGGGTCAGATGACCACCAGCACAGGACAGGTCGGTGCAGGACTGCTGCAGTATCGCGTGACGCGCACCCTGCTGGCAAAAGTTGGTATTGCAGCCAATATATATTTTTTTATTTTAATGCTTGCCCACGGACAAGTGGCTCCTTACAACAGTACTTGTCCCTGACTGGGAAGTAATAGCCCGGGACGTCGGGCGATCGTATTTGTCGAACCCTGTGGTATAGCAGCGAGGAGAGCAACCCACCCCTCCTGGAGAAGGAGAGTGGCCCATCAGGTGCTCAGTCCTTCTCCCTTGACTGGCCCTCTGATGTCCCGGGCTGGCTACCGAACCCGGGTTGCTGGCGTCGCAAGTGGTAGCGCTACCGCACTGCCGGCGGGCCAGCGATCAGGGCATTTTGAATAAGACTGTTGTTAAAATGTGTACTCATAAGAAAAAAGGGAAATTAATGACCCCACGCAAGCTAACATTATGGATATGAATATATTAGGTAAATGAGCAGTTGCTTCACTAACTCTTCCTATTTACAATCTACCTAGCACTTTATCTTTCTGTTCTTGCACTTACAACAATGTCAAATCCTTGACTGCCTACCCCCCTTTTCCCCACCCCCCCCTCTTATCCCCCACCCCTTGCTCCACTTATGTCACCCCAGGATGTTTTTTATTTGTATTTGTGTCTTGCTATATATACACACCCGTATTGTTAATAGTGCATTGATATTTGCCACTGACTGTTTGCTACTGTGCTAGTCTATACACATGTACCGTGTTTTGCTACTAAGTTAACCTCCTGATGTGTAATGTATCTTACCTCTGCTTACTTCTATGTTAACCACCTGACCCCGTATTGTATCTTACCACTGTTTTGCTTGCACCCATTGGTGATGTGGAACCTTTGTAAAAGAACCCTTGGTTCAAAGGTATTTGTAATCCTAGTAATACATAAATAAAAACAAACAAACAAACAAAAACAATCTGCAGCAAGTACCCCAACTCCCGTTTAGTAATATTGTGTTACTGTAACTAGTTGTTGATGTCCCCAATAAGTCTGGGTAATTTAGACTTCTGCCCTTGTTCTGCTGACTGTATCAATTCTGCAAATTCTAATATAATTAATAAATCTTTTAACGGTATTCCCATTAATGTGGACTCTCAGGGGACTCTGACAGTTCTTCCTAGATACAGTCTACCTTTGGTATGCCAGTGAAGTTGAATGATAGTGACCTGAGTACAGGAACATCAGAAGATTGTTTCAAGCCTAATAGTACAATTCAGTTCACACGTGGCATTAGTCGTGGTGTAAGTAATGCATATCCACCACTTAAATGTATGCCTCCTTCTAGTGATCCTTGTAGACCCCCAAAAAAATCTGATTCGATAACTATGTTTGAGAGTCTTAAACTGGTTTCTCAGATTTCGGTCAGCAGCACATCTGTACATGCTTCATCCCCATTTGTTTCTTCCTGCTACAGTTTTAAGAACACAAATGAAGGTCTTAAATGATCTCCCTATATTTTGAATAGCAACACTGACCTTAACTCTAGCCTCACCTCATCTTACTTATTAATGTATAGTGGAACGTTGTTATAAATGAAAATCTATTACTGTCAAAAAGCTGTTATGCTGCAGTAGCTGCTTTATGCTGCACTAGGCACGTAGCTACTGCAGCATAATAGCTTAGAACCTAGCTTGCGTTCCAAGAGTGTGAGCCACACTGTCAAGCTTTACCTCAGAACATTTGCCAGTTACCCGAGCGGTAAATTCACAGTGGGAGCCAGCTATAAAAAAAAAATACAGTTTTCGGCTTCTGTTTTCTATAGGGAGCTTACTAACAAAGAAAGATTTATTCAGGAGCAAGAAAATAAAAAAATTAAAAAAAACAATAAAAAAAAGACTCAGTCAAAGTCAAATTTATTTAAAAGACGCCCAATCCCACAGGCGCTGGGCGCCGCACAAAAACTGTACAGTATTTCATACCGTATACATTAAAATATAATACACATAAAAATTTTACTCCCCAAAAGCTTGCACAAATAAGGTCTTTAGGCGACTCTTAAAGGCCATTGTAGTGGGGCGACCATAAAGCGACCTTAGGATGTTTAAAAGCTTCACCACAAATATTTTTTTTTCTTGCTGGTTTCTGGGGAGTCACATGCAAAACATGTCTACGTGGTGCCCATGTTTTCATCACGGAACAGGACTTTTAGTTGAACTTTGCAGTGGATATACTTAATAGTTAAATGTTAACTGTTCTAATTTTTTCTTTAACTTTTTATGCCCTATGTAATGTTTTTCCACTGCCTCAGATTTCCCGACAGATGGCAACTTTATGATCCGTGAGTAAAAATCTTAATTTGCAAATATGCAGACTGAGTATTTTTTTTTACCAACATGAATCATAGTAGTTGCTTGGTGTTCAGTGTCAGACCTCTCATGTTTTGTGTCTTTTAGTACCAAAATAAGCTGAAAAGGGTATACACTATAAAAGATAATGTATAGAACCCTATCTCTAACAAGTTTGAAAACGCTTCTCGAGGTCGTCATGGCAATGGAACCTTGAGAGCGAAGCATCGCCATGACGACCTCTTGAAGAGTTTACAAACTTGTTAGAGATAGGGTCTTATTCATTATCCTCTATATTACTCCTGATTTATTTGCTCTTTCTATAGAGTACCATGTTATTGCCACTTGCCAACGTGCACACAATACTAGTCGGTGTAGTACTTGCTGAGAAGATAATCACCCAGGTATACAAGATTTACAGTGGTTTACAAAAGTATTCAACCCCCCCCCTTGAAAGTTGTCAGATTTGTCTGAATGACAAATGATACATTGAGATTTTGTTCTGTGTAATATTTTATTTAAAAAGACTGACCCTCAAAATAATTATTGTAAAGTGACATTGGTTTCATGTTAGAATATATTTTTAAGAAAACAAAATAACTGAAATATGCTGTTTGCATAAGTATTCAACCCCTGTGCTCTGGAAGCTCCAAGTTTACACAGATGAAAAATATTGCCCTAATGAGGGCACAATTGGCTTACAATTGGCCTCACCTCCTCTGAAACATTAAAGTAGCTCACATTTTCTGGATAAAACCCCCCCTCAGTTTAATGACCATTGGTCAGACTGTGAATCTGAAGGAAGGGTGTGAAAATGAAGACTAAAGAGCATGCTAAGGAAGTTAGAGATAAAGTAATAGACATGCATAAATTAGGAAAAGGGTACGGAATAATATCCAAGTGTTTGGATATCCCAGTGTGCACTGTTGGATCAATAGTGAGGAAGTGAAGCTGCATCACACCACCCAGGCACTACCTAGACAAGGCCGTCCCTCAAAACTCAGCATCCGAACAAGAAGGAGACTAGTGAGGGAAGCCACAGAGAGGCCAACAATCACTTTGAAGGAGCTACAGAGTTCAGTGGCTGAGAGTGGAGTGAAGGTACCAGTCAACCAATATCAAGAGCTCTGCATAATATTGGCCTGTATGGGAGGGTGGCTAGGAAGAAGCCATTACTCAAAAAGAACCATATCAAAGCACATCTGGAGTTTGCCAGAAAGCATGAGAGTGACCCAGCTAAGATGTGGCACAAGGTTTTGTGGTCTGATGAGACCAAGATAGAGATTTGTGGCACAATTCAAAGCGCTATGTGTGGCGCAAACCTAACACTGCCCATGCCTTGAGAAACACCATCTCTACAGTGAAGTGTGGTGGTGGCAGCATCATGCTGTGGGGATGCTTTTCATCAGCAGGGACTGGGCATCTTGTTATAATTGAAGGAAGAATGGATGGAGCAAAATACAGGGAGATACTGCAAGAGAACCTGCTTCAGCCTGCTAAAAAACTGAAGCTTGGGAGAAACTTCACCTTTCAGCAGGACAATGATCCCAAGCACAAGGCCAAGGCAACACAGGAGTGGTTAAACAACAAAAAGGTGAATGTCCTACACTGGCCAAGTCAAAGTCCAGATCTCAATCCCATCGAGAATCTGTGGCACTGTTTGAAACTTGCAGTGCACAAGCATCACCCAACCAACCTGAACAACCTGGAACAGATCTGCCAAGAAGAATGGGCAAGAATCACTCCCGAACAGTGTGCAAGGCTGGTAGATACTTACCCCAAAAGACTTAAAGCTGTTATTGCAGCAAAAGGTGGCTCTACCAAATACTAAAGTGTAGGGGTTGAATACTTTTGCAAGCAGCATTTTCCACTTTTTAATTTTCTTTAAAAGATCTGCTGACGGATAATTAATTTTGGCTTTGACAATATACTGTTAGGGCATATGAGTTTGCAGTACAAATATTGACTGGAATAATATATGTAAGTCTCATTTGTAATCCAGACAAATCTGATAACTTTCAAGGGGGGGGGGTTGAATACTTTTGCAAGTCACTGTATTGCATGATTATTCACAGCCCAGGTTGGTGCCCCTTAGTGAGGATATGATATCTGATCTCAGCAATAATCACTCTTCTACTTATGCTTCAACAGGTGCATCTTATTAGAGAAGAGCTTCATGCTTTAACAAAACAAATTGTTCACTTGCATGACTCAGTTGAATCAATTAGATCTGCAGTAACTCAGGCAGGGAGTTTAGGATCTCGGAGCCAGATGAGAACATTTTGCTTCGTAGTAATAAAGATTTCTTGATGCCTGCCAAAACTGCTGGCAATCATCGATTTGAGGCCAAATTTCTCTCCTATACAAATACGGCTGAAGTGAATAACTCAGGAAATCAGAAAAAGACAAAAAAATGGGGCGGGGGGGGGGATGAGTAACCTTAGGTATATTGGGGGCTCAGGTATGTCAAGTGCAAATGCCTAAGAACACAGTTTTCCTGGCCTCCAGCCCTTCACCTTCTCAGTATGGAGTCAATTTGGTTGGACTAGACGGCTCACCAGCATCATTACATATTTCTGCGGCTACAATAGATGGTTGTCTACTTGCCAATCATATTTTGACTCATGGCCAGACTGCAAATTCTTTTTCTATTTTATTATTTTTTTTTTTTTTTTTATTTGCGCCTCCCCTGTACCCCCCGACCAACCTCTCCTTCGGGCTGCTCAGGTGTACCTCACCGCCCTCCTCTTCAACTACTGCCTCATATTGCTGCCGCCCGGGTAACCCAACGTTTCCCTTCTTTGGGCGAGTCTTCTCCTTCCAGGAGAAAGCACCGGTAGGCACATCTTACTATTGGCCTGGGTGCTGCTGAAGTCGGTACAGGCTGTCCGGGACTTTGTGGCAGTGAGGGACTGGCGCCCGTCAACTCGCTGATCGGGGGGCCATTTTTCCAGTTTCCCTTGGGAAGCGTGATGTGCCACATGACATCAAGGTATGAGCTGATGTCTGCCATGCTCCCTTTCCGCAGAGAGGTCCAACGTGTTGCCACGTCCCCAGCCTCTGCTAGGAGCCAGCAAACGCCGGACTGCGCACTCACTCCCTCCCTCCCAGGAGAAGGCGAGCAGTTGTTGGACACTTAAGCCATCTTCCCCTGGCTGGCCCTCTAACTCCTGAGTCCGTTGCCGAACCCGGGTTGTTGGTGTCGCGAGCGGAAATCCAGCTGCTGCGTTGACGGGCCGGCTAGACTGCAAATTCTAACACTATGTTGTGCCTGCATGTCAGGTAATAGATGTGGCCGGCCCAGTGGTCTTTCTCTTTTAACTTACAAACCTAAAAAATGTCTTGTGCCCTTTCATTACTATATGGGCAAGTCTCTGTTCTGTTTGCACCTTTGAGGTTCTCGCTGCTTTCCCTACTTCCTTATGTTTCCCCGATATAGCTCTTTATCCTCCTCCTGTGCATCTCCTTATACCTTCAGAAAACCACCCTTTTGGTCTTTATCTTTTCAGCCACCTCTTTCGAGAACCACAGTGGTCTCTTTTTCCTCTGGCTTTAGCTCTCTGTATGAAACTGATTATTCCTCTTTGAGTTTATATACTATTCAGTTAGGAAGGAATTGGGTTTTATGTCCTGGAAAAAAAAAAAGGTTTTCAGTTTGCTGACTAAATATTTTTTTTTTAAGGTATTTTTTTCATAAGTTTTCTCCTTTCACATGAGGTCCTGGCATGGATGTATGTGCATGTGGAGGCACACACACACACACACACACACACACACACACACACACACACACACACACACACACAGGAAGCCAGCTCAACCCCATCCATCCACCCATACTGCAGCCCTCTCCTCACCTACGCTACTCCACCGGACCTCCACCCAGTGGGGGCGGAACTACAAGGGAGGGGTGACACCCCCCCGGGACAGGAGATCAGTCTGCTGGCTTGCTCAATCCCGCCCCTTCCCCCCCTATGCCTGCACCCCGACGACACAAGGTAATTCCCGAACCCGGTCACTGGCGTAGTGCGAAGTAAGGCATCCAGTGCTTCAGCCCTCAGCGCCACCGGTCCGGCCTTGTTGACTAAACTCTGACCCTTCAGTAGGTGCTGTACTAATATTAATTAATTCGAGCTAACTGTACAAATCAATATATAAATGCATAAAACATCTTGTAAGATTAGAAAGTCAAAGAACTTAAGCACAAAAGCACTGAGGCAAGGGTTACCCAGAAAGGTCACTGGCAATAAAGCCAGGTTTCAAGGAAATGTGATAGTAGTAGTAGTAGTAGTAGAATTACACAGATCCCTATAATTCAAAGCATCATGGAAAGCAGATACAAATCACCATGGAAAAAATCTGGACTGCTTCCGTTTTAAGCAAAAGTGTATGGTGTTTTTTGTGACATTACAGTGCGCCCTCATTCTCTTCTGTATCACCTTTTTCTATTCTTCCTGCCACTGGCCCTACAATCTAACAGTTCCACTGGTACCTGTTTAAAGTCTATAGCACACTACCCATTTGCAGTTGCGGCTCTAGCCACAAATGGTTACCAGGGCACAGCTGGGGCACAATAGATGGCAGCCAGGGCACTGATATATTGTTAGTAATGGAAGCTCTGCACCATATGGGGCACCAATATGGAGGAAGCTCTGCACCATATGGGGCACCAACTGGGGCACAGCATTTTTTTACCAGGGCACGTGCCCTGGCAGGCCCTAGTGTAGAGCCGCCACTGCCCATTTGCCCGTGAGCAGAAATGTCAGAGTGTAACTCTTTTAGCTTTCCGATTCCCTAAGAACAAATCTGAGACAGAACAACTTACAGGGTTTTTTCAGAAGTTTTATGGGGCTAACTTGGGCAAGCTTGGTATGCTAGCTACGTGTAGGTCTCCATCCATCTGGGAGAATTATTTTATTAGGTAGATTTTGCTGCAGGATCAGTAGCTGGCAAACATTTTATTTCTGAATGCAGAAAAAGCTGATGCTTTATGTATAATTTCCAATTCGGTTTAAAGATACACAACTTGATCTTGTACTGCCTCTATAGGTCTATGTATTTAACATTAATTGTAGCTCTAAATCTGCTTATATCTCAAAATCTCCTATAGTAACATATTAAATTAACAATAGGGCTGGAATTTTGTTGTCCAATAAACATAGAAACATAGAAGTTGACGGCAGATAAGGACCGCAAGGCCCATCCAGTCTGCCAATTTCTTTTTCTACCTTATGAATGTGCCCTAGGCCTTTACTCTGTCAATGGTCTAGCTATTCAAACTCATCTGTATTGCTCCCATATGCCTATCCCATGCCTGTTTGAAGCCCTGCACTGTATTCATATCCACTATTTCCTGAGGTAGGCTGTTCCATGCACCCACCACCCTTTCTGTGAAAAAGAACTTCCTCCCATTATCCCTTAATCGGCCTCCGTCTAATCTCATGCTGTGTCCTCTTGTCCTGCTATTTTTCTTATATTGAAACATGTTAGACTCTTTCACCTTGTTAATGCCCTTAAGGTGTTTGAATGTTTTGATCATATCACCTCTCTCCCTCCTTTGCTCTATGATATATACATATTGAGCTCTGTTAATCTGTCCTCACATGATTTCTGATGTAGTCCCTGCACCATTTTAGTTGCCCTTCTCTGGACTGCCTCCATTTTGTTAATGTCCTTGTGCAGGTGCAGCCTCTAGTACTGCACGCAGTACTCCAGATGGGGCCTAACCAGTGTCTTGTAAAGAGGGATTACTACCTCCCTCTTAAGACTTGTGATACCCCTACTAATACACCCCAACATTCCCCTAGCCTTACCTACTGCTTTAGTGGTCTGCTTGGATGATTTCAGGTCATCTGTGATGATGATGCCCAAGTCTCTCTCTTCCCTTGTGATTACCAGCAACTCCCCTCCCAACCTATAGGTGGCATCAGGGTTTCTCTTCCCTATGTGCATAATCTTGCACTTCTTTGCATTAAAACCCAGTTTCCACTCTTCCGAACATTTTGCCAGTTTATCCAGATCTCTTCTCATTCTGCCCACCCCATCTGGGTCATCTACTCTGTTGCAGATCTTGGTGACATCTGCAAACAAACAAACCTTATCCTCCAGTCCATGTGCAATGTCACCGATGAAGATATGGAAGAGGACTGGCCCCAGGACTGATCCATGAGGTACTCCACTTGTGACCTGCATCTCTTCTAACTGTATACCCTTTACTACCACTCTGTTTTCTGCCTGCCAACCAGTTTGCCACCCAGTTGACCAACTTCTGACCCACCCCAAGCCTACCCATCTTATTACTCAATCTTCTATGTGGAACAGTATCAAAAGCTTTGCTGAAGTCAAGGTAGGCAACATTAACTGCACCCCCTTGGTCCACCACTCTGATTACCCAGTCAAAGACATCTATGAAATTAGTTTGACAGGACCTTCCTGTTGTAAACCCGTGCTGTCTTGGATCCTGTGCTCCTATGGATTCCAGGTGTTGCACTATACTTTCCTTAAGGAGTGCTTCCATAATCTTGCCCACTACTGAGGTAAGATTGACTGGTCTGTAGTTCCCTGCCTCCTCCCTGCTACCATTCTTGTGGAGCGGGATCACATGAGCCCTTCTCCAGTCTTCTGGGACCTCTCCTGTGCTCAGAGACTCACTAAACAGTTCTAATAATGGCTCTGCTAATTCCACCCATAGCTCCTTTAGTACCCTGGGATGTATGCCATCCAGTCCCGTTGCCTTGTCCACTCCGAGCTTAGCAAGCTCTTGTAGGACCCTTTCTTTTGTGAAGCGACTTCTGCATACCTCCCTCTCCCGTGTCCATGGTGCTGAGCTGTGGGCCCTGCCCTACCTTCTCTGCAGTAAATACTGAGAAGAAGTATCCAGAAGTCTCAATTTAGGATAGATGCTTTTCCTTGGTCATCCTCCACACACTCCCCCTTATCCCCTTTGATCTTAGCAATACTCCCTCTGGACTTTCTCCTTTCACTAATGTATCTATATAAAGTCTTGTACCCTTCTTTTACTGTTTGTGCTGCTGTTTCCTCAGTTTGGGCCTTTACTTGCCTTACTTGCTTCCTTTAGGGAAATTTGGTATGCCTCCCTATCTTCGTCCCACTGTGTTCCATTATATTTCCTGAAGGTCAGTCTTTTGGCTCTGACCTTTTCTGCTACTGTTTTTGAGAACCAAAGTGGTTTCCTCCTTCTGTTAAATACAACCCGTTGATTGTAATGGAGAAAGCTCGACTGAGGAGATTGTAACTGAGGTACTACCACATAGATCAGTTGCCGTGGAGCATCTCAGGCCTCTATAGTAAGCTTGCAGACAAAGATATAAGTTATTTAGCATCATTTTCTGTAATAAATCTAGAGGAAACCTGGATCTTCACAGACTTCTCATTGTCACTGAATGGTTATGCAGTGTAGCAAGTTAAGAAACATAGAATTTGATGGCAGATAAGGACCGCTTGACCCACCCAGTCTTGCCCATTTTTCTACCGAACAGATAAGCTGCAGATCCTAGTTAATCAACAGCTTACTTCCTCCTACCCCCCACTAGGACTGCCTTATGTCTGTCCCGTGCATTCTTAATTCCCCCACTATTCTTGACTCCACGACCTCCTCAGGGAGGCTGTTCCATGCATCCACAACCCTCTCTGTGAAAAAATAATTCCTCACATTACCTCTGAGCCGTCTCCCCTCTATCTTCAAATTGTGCCCCCTTGTTCTTGCACATCTCTTTTTCTGAAAGATGCTACCCTCTTGGACTTTGTTGATTCCCTTGAGGTGCTTGAAAGTTTCTATCATGTCCCCTCTCTTCCTTCTTTCCTAAAGGGTATACATATTAAGCTTCTTTAGTCTTTCTTCGTATGTCTTCTCGTGCAGACCCGGCACCATTTTGATTGCCCTCCTCTGAAGAGCCTCCACTCTATGTCTTTGCGGAGATGGGGTCTCCAGAACTGCACACAGTACTCCAGATAGGGTCTCACCAACTGTCTGTACAGAAGGATAACAACTTCCTGTTTTCTATTATTGATGCCTCTTCCTATGCATCCCAGTATCCCCCCAGCCTTCCTTACTGCCTTCTCACATTGCTTGCCCACCTTTAGGTCATCTGATATAATTACCCCCAGGTCCCTTTCCATTTTTACTGTTGTCAGTATCTCACCCCCCATTGTGTACTTTTCCCCTGGGTTTTTGTTTCCCATGTGCATTACCTTGCACTTCTTTGCATTGAATCTGAGCTGCCATACATTTGACCATTCCTCCAACCTTACCAAGTCCCTTCTCATCCTTTCCAATCCATCTTGTGTATCAACCCTGTTGCAGATCTTTGTGTCGTCTGTAAAGAGACATACTTTTCCTTCCAGTTCCTCTGTAATGTCACTTAAAGACATTAAAAAGAACCAGTCCTAGTACTGAACCCTGCGGTACCCCGCTAGTAACCCTCCTTTCTTCACTGTGTACTCCATTTACTACTACCCTTTGCATCCTGTTGTCTAGCCAATTTTTTATCCAGGCTACCATCTTAAGACCCACTCCAAGGCTGGCTAACTTGTGTATTAATCTTTTGCATGGGACTGTATCAAATGCCTTGCTAAAATCTAAGTAGGCCATGTCTACAGCCCCTCCCTGGTCTACTACTTTGGTCACCCAGTCAAAGAAATCTATTAGATTCGTCTGACACGACCTTCCCATCGTGAATCCATGCTGCCTTGGGTCCTGTGCCCCACTGGCCTCTAGGCACTCAACAATTCAATTAAGGCTAGTAAAGTTAAAAAGTAGGGAGGAATAGCTGGAGCATTTGATTAGTGTGAAACTTAATATCTATATAGTGGTATACATTCTTCAACACAGCAGTAATATTTATTCTCTTCAAAACTGAGAGTTTAGCAATAATTCTTCTGACCGTTTATGCTCCTGCTTTTGGCTGTTATTGTCGTGAAGACATCTGTAGTGAATTGTCTTCTAGAACCCAATAAAGCATGTTTTTTTTTTTGTGTGTGTGGATGACATCATTTATTGCTTTAAATTCCAACACTTAATTGACAAAAGCACAACATTTAGGCAGGAGCAAAGAATGTTTCGAGGCAAAGTATGGAATATCCTTGAACACCAGGTACACTCGAGACCTATGTTTGACATCATAATAATTTCTGTAGCAACCAGTTATGATATTACTGGATGGGGGCCATCCCGTGGATTTACTCTGTTTCGATTCCAGCAAGGTCTTTGACTCAGGCAATTGCTGAAAAAGATGGAGGATCTGGGAGTGGCAAGGGACATAGTAAGAAGGGTAGGAAATTGGCTGAGTGGGCCGCAGCACAGGGTTGTGTGTTTTTGTTTTGTAAACTTTATTTAAGAAAGGACAAACAAGGACATACCTTATCCCCCATCCAGTGGGGGATACTTCCAACATGTAGCTTAAGGTACAAGTACATATATTTAAGTAAAAAGATACAAGAGTATAACTAAAAAGAATCAGTCTAGGATCCATCCTAAGACAATGGTAAGAGAACATACAATGATTTAAAGGTCCTGAGTTAATGGAATGCCAACCAAATATTTAATAGCATCAAAAGCTTGGGAACCAATCCCCCGTAATGGCTTGTTCTAATGGAGCCCAAATTTCCTCATATTTACTAATCTGTCCCCGGACCAGGTATTGTGTCCTTTCCAACTTCATAACTTGCATGAGGGCCGTGGCCCAAGAAGCTATGGTGGGTATCTGGTCAAGTCTCCAGTGCATAGCCAGCTCCCGCATTCCGACCACTATTCCTATTCTCCACAGTTTCTGACTGCCTTCTGGATGCCAACTGCCCAACGTGGGGAGTCCAAGCAGAATTTCCACTGGGTCTGGGCTGATCACAGCATGTAAGGTTTTGGATAGAATTTTAATTATTCCCAGCCAGAAGTATGACACTTTGGGGCACGATCATACCATGTGGAAGATGTCCCCCACTTCAGCATGACATTTAGGGCAATATGGGGAAGCTTCAGGACCTACTGTATGGGCCAATTTTGGGGTGTGATAAGTACGCTGGAGAAAATGATATTGTATAGCTCTTAAGCAATTATTAACTGAACAATTGAGAACGTTTTTAAGAAGTAGTCTCCAGTCCCCTCCAGTGATCCCCTCAGGGTAGATATCTTCTTCCAGGCACATTTAATTCTTTCCAGGCGGTCTGGGAGGCCATTCAACAGTAATCTGTAGCACCTATTTAGCAGTCTAAAGCCCTTAATGTTGGAAAATTTGGTAAAAAGTTCCTCTGGGGGAACCGACATAGGGCAAAGAGGTCCTGAACCTCTGGAGGGGTTCCCTGTATTCTACCACGGATTCTAAGGTATAAGAAGTATTGAGAGGGGTGTAACTTGTACTTTCTAACCAAGGTGTCAAACTGTCACACCTCCCCTCCCTTTAGAAATTGGCTAAATCGAAAGAGACCTAGCTTATCCCACTTTCTGAGGCTTATTTTATCACTGTTGGAGAGTCTACTTTTCCCTTTTAGGAATCTGTCTAATGTCATGTCTGGAGAGAGGCTAGGTTTGTGTCCTACTAGTGCATGTGACTGCATCCAAGCTTTCCAGTTGGCACTTGTACATGGATTGGCAATACTGGGTGGGGTGTCTTCTCCTAATGAGTTGACAAGCAGGGCATAATAGAGGTAGGGGTCACCCTCGCCCTCCATCTACTTCAAAGCTGGGGCATCCCCCTTGACTTTTAAAAAATCTTGGATGTGGGCTAGCTGGGCTGCTATATAATACAGATGCAAATTGGGTAAATTCAGGCCCCCAAATCTTCTCTGGCAACCACAGTATTTCCTTCTTGATTCTTGACTTTTTCCCCTGCCACAGTAGTTGGGTACAAGCTCCCTCTAGTGCTTTTATATATTTCTGTGGGAAGGAAAATAGTATAGACTGAAAAAGGTAGAGCGCCCATGGGAGGAAGTACGTCTTAATCAGATTAACCCGATCCAGTAAGGTAAGTGGCAGGGTCCTCCAGTTAATACAATCTGTCTTAAGTTTCCTAATCAAGGGGCCGTAGTTTATTGGTATTATTTGGGAGTTTACTGGGTAGCAGAATCCCCAGGTATTTAATCTGTTTTGTGGGGTTAATTATGGTTCCAGCTGTGTCTATAGACGTCTTTCTTTTCCCCAAGGGGGAGCCACTCATACTTGTCCCGGTTAATTTTATGTCCTGAGATGGGACCATACTTCTCAAATATCTTGTTTAGCTGTGGAAGGGCCTCACCAGGGCTGTTTAAGACTAATGAGATGTCATCGGCAAACAATGATATCACTTGGGTTTCCTTCCCTAATACACATCCCACAATATCCTTGTTTCCCAGGATGGCGGTTGCTAGTGCCTCCATTGTAAGCACATGTAGTATTTCTTCTGGTCAATGAGAAGGGAGCTGAGAGGGTACTGTTGGTCAAGATCTGCACCTGTGGGGAAGCACAGAGGGCCTTTATCCATTTTAATATGGTATCCCCAACCCGAATTTACTCAGCACTGCAAACATGAAAGACCATTCGACCTGATCAAACGCCTTTTCAGCATCAAGTACAAGTATACCTCTGTGAGGCCCCCCTTTTTCCCAATCATGGATGACACTGCTGGACCTACGAAAGTTGTGCTTAACCTGCCTTCCCTTGACAGCCCCTCCTTGATCTGTTTGGATCAGCCCTGGGAGTACCACCTCCAGTCTATTAGCTATGATTTTTGCTAAAATTTTTAGTCCGCATTGAGAAGCCAAATAGGGCAGTATGATCCGCACTTAGAAGGGTCTTTCCCTCGCTTGGGGATTACAGTTATGGTGGCCATCATCTGAGAGTGTGGCTGCTCCCCATGAGCCAGAGCAGATCCCAGAACTTCTCCCATCAAAGAACCAAGGGTATCCTAGGTGGCTCTGTAAAATTCAGTGGGTATACCATCAGGGTCCGGTGCTTTTCCCTTATTTATGTGCCAGACTGCCTGTTTGAGCTCTTCAGGGGATAAAAGGGAATTAAGCTCATCCCTGCTGTCATCACTCAGGTGTGGCAAATCCACTTCCCATAGAAAAACCTCCGGATCCCCATCTGGTGGCCCTTGAGTAGTACATAGGTGAGAGTAGAAGGTCCTAAAAATCTCATTGATCTCCTTTTGATCGTATGTAGGGGAACCATCAGGTCTGGCCATGGACAAGATGGCCCTCTCAGCTTTCTTTTGTTTAACGAGCCCTACCAGCCATTTGCCAGATTTAGCCCCTTCAAAGTGTGTGTAAGATTTAGTGAGCACCAGGTCTCGCTTCAGCTTCCCTGAAACCATTTGATTTAGTTTCCCCTTTAGTAGCTTCAGCTCACTGACTAATTGTGGCTGGGGTTGAGTCATGGCCTGCCTCTCTAACACCTGTATTTCAGTAGTGAGCTGTTCCTCTTCCCTTATTGATTGTTTCTTTTTGTAAGCCACATACGAAATTGCCTCCCTCTGTATAAAAGCTTTTAGAGCATCCCCGACAAAGTTTATATGTGTCCCCTTGTTTTTACTGTTATTAATAAATTATTTTATTTTCTCATTAATGGAGTGGATATATCCCTCATCTAAGAGTAGAATTGGGTCAAATTTCCACTGAGGGTCCTTAGGGGAATGCTGTCCTACCATTAAGTGTAGTTGAAGGGCTACATGGCCCGAAATTAAGATGGGACCATATGTAGCATGCGTAGTGTCCGTAACCAGGTGGGGGGAAATCAGCATACAGTCCAATCTGGTGTATACTCGATGAAAGTGGGAGAAAAATGAGTATTCCTGGTCTCCAGGGTGAGAGTGTCTCCAAACCTCCACCAGGGCTCTATGAGTTACAAAGTCTTGTAGTGCTGCCAAACTTCTAGGGTAGGGTTTGGTTTTGGTTCCAGAGTGGTCCAACCTGGGATCGAGGTAAGTATTATAGTCTCCTCCCAGGACTAGATTATCCTGATAGGGGGCTAAAGTGATCCCCAGGTGTGTGAAGAAATCCAGGGAGTCAAAGTTCGAGCCATAGACAGATGCAAAAGTATACTCCCTACCTCCCAGGACCACCTCCGCTATGGCGTATCTACCCTGTGGGTCAGCCAGAAAGCTATTAACTTTATGTGGTAGGCCAGGTCATAGCCAGATGGCCACCCCTCTAGCTCTCAAGGTAAACTGTACCACTAAAAGAACCCCTCCCCAGGATTGAGCAAGTTTTTCTGCCTCCTCCCTCTTCAAATGCAGTTCTTGCAACAGTACCACGTCCCCTTTGACTTTTTTAATATAGGTCCACACTCGCTTCCTCTTAACTACTCTTTTCAGTCCACTACCATTCCAGGACAAAACTGTTAGTTCAGCCATTTGTTTGGCTTAAAGAAATATAAGAAGTCTACTGTACCTTTAAATCGGAGTTTAGAATATATAACCATTTCAAGGCATTGTCCAAATTGTCCACATTTTTTTTTTTTCAACACTATGCCTCTCATTAATCTCCTTCCCCCAACCAAAGAAAAGAGAAACCTCCCAAACAGGTCTCAAGTCCCCCTATATTAACAACCAAACTTCCTAAGATTAAGTTACCCCATTCCCTTCAGGTCTGCATCCCTAATCTAGTACCCCTCTTCCCCATTCTATCCTGTAACCCTCGCAGACCACCCCCCTCCTTTGTGGTCTCGAAAGTGACACTCCCTCTACTTCTCGTGGAGTGAGCTGCCAGATCCACAATTATAACAGGTGCCTTCAGCTCACTTCTCTAGCAGTCGCCATAGAGGGACTGCCCTATACCTCCCACCCTTGGCTGTGTTTTGCTCCGTACACACACCGTCTAAAGCCTGACTTGCATCCATAAAAATTCTGATAATATATCTGGCCTACTTCTGTTGCTTCCACTACCTGCTTCCCTTCCTCTCACCTTTTCTATTTTTCTTACAGCCAGGATATCCCCTGATCACATTTACCTCGGCACTGTATGTATTTTCCCGCTCAGTGTTATGTATGATAATGCCTATTTATTGCATGTACATAATTGTATTGTTCCTTGACCTTGTGTAATGTAGGTCCACCTTGTAAATGAGCTTGCTTGCCTTATCCGGCAAGATAGGGCAGGCTGTAAGAGAGGTGGGGGTGTGTTCATATACTTTAAGGCTCACCTAAAAGTTACGACTATGGCACACACTCCCTCCACACCCCCAGTCTGTGAGTTCCTTCATTCCCTCCTACTCCTTGGGAACACAAAGAAGGTGCATCTCGTCTGTGCCTACAACCCCCCTAAAGGAGGTGCTCCTGGGCTCTCCTCTACTAGACCAGATCAGAGATAAGGTGGGCTCAAATGAACTTATAATCCTTGGGACCTCAACCTGAATTGGTGGGGCCCAATGCCAGGCAGTTTGAGTCGCTTTCTCTGGTCTTGCTCTCAGTCAGCTGATCACGCAACCCACTAGGCCTTCTTCCCGGGGGGGGGGGGGTCACTCATTGACTGGGTCATGTGCAATAGACTGGATGCTATCACTCACTCTGGGATCCTCCCTGACGCTATAACCGATCACTCCCCGACCTTCTGCATCCGTGGCCTCAACTCACCCAAAGTCCCCAGCAGAGTGATCTAAATGAGGGACTACTCTAAATTGATCCCCTACAATTACCTTGAGGATCTGCGTCAAGTTGACTGGTCCACGCTGTTGGCCACAAACGACCCTGACTCGGCTCTGGATCTCTTCCTTGCCGCTCTCATTCCCCTGCAAAACAGGCACACTCCCCTCACCAAGCGTAGGGTGCGAGGCACTGTCACAAAATGGCTCCACGCTGGTCTTTACTCCCTCATGAAAGAAAGGGACAAATGCTGGGTAAAATTCAAACTTTTCCATAATGACCTTGACCTTGTTGAGCATCAGCACCTCAGAAACATATGCAAGCGTGCAATACGTACCGCCAAAAGTGAGTACTGCAAGTCTGCCCTACTCGCCTCGGCAAACAACCCCCGCGGATTCTGGAAAAATGTCAGAAACCTGGTTGGTGGGACTGCCACGGAACAGTCCCCCCCCCCCCGATATGTATGTCGGGAGGGCCCACTGCAACAACCCCCACACTATCGCCTCGGCCTTCAATCACACCTTCTCCGATCTGCCAGTCCCCCCTCCCACCTGTCTCTCTGCCCCTGAACTACCGCGGGCCCCCTCCTCGCGTCCGCCCTTCTACCTCAAGAGGATCACAGTTGGCGAGACCCAGGTGCTCCTGGCGTGGCTCTCCCACCACATGGGGGCGGGTTATGACTGCCTTGAACCCAAGCTCCTTAGCCTCGGAGCTCCCCTCCTTGCTAGACTGGTTGCGCACATCTTTAACTCCTCTCTCATCTCGGGGTACCATCCCGGATGTATGGAAGATAGCCAAGGTGGTCCCTGTCCACAAGCAAGGTGACCCCAAAGACATTAGCAACTATCGCCCCATTGCTATACTGTCAGCCACCAAGCTCCTCGAAAAGGCTGTTGCTTCCCAACTTTTACACTACCTCGAGGGATACTCCGTTCTCTCCCCAGCCCAACATGGCTTTAGAAAAGGACACAGCACATCGATGGTGCTTGCTGTGGTCACCTCCGAGATCAGATCCGCTACTGATCTAGGTTTCTTGACGGGGCCTTCGACCGAGTGGATCACTCCCTCCTCCACACCAGGTTGCACTCCCTCGGACTCTCTCACCGTGCCCTCGAATGGTTCTCAAACTACCTTGCGGGTAGACAGCAATTCACCTGCTATAACCACACCAACTCAGCCTTATCCCCAGTTAACTGTGGGGTCCCCCAGGGATCCGTCCTGGGTCCTCTACTGTTCTCTCTATACATCAATGGATTGCCCTCTGCAATTACCCATGGTGTTCCACTCTTATATGCGGACGACCTTGTAGTCCTGGCCAGTTCCGGTGATATCAACTCCATCAACTCTCGGCTAAACACCGACTTTGAGCATATCCAAAATTGGCTTAAGGACCACAAGCTCATCGGCAACTTAAAGAAGACCCATACCATGCTATTCAGGTCTGGGACACGCACTCTTCCTGCCCTGCCCCTAGAAATCCATGGGATGATGACTTACTGCCAGTCTCTGACGGCCAAATACCTAGGGGTCACCCTTGATCCCTAACTCGGTCTCACTGCACACATCAAGAATGTGTGTAATGCCTCTAATGGCAAGCTTGACCTGCTCAGAGCAAAGGACTGCCTCACCTCTGCCACCTGGCTAGCCACTGCTAGGGGATGCTCCTCCTACACATGCTTATGGGCTCTTGCCTTTGCCTTGGTCTCCAAAGCTCAACTCACAAAATGGGACACTACATACAACAACATATGCCCTTCAGCTCTCCTGCCCCCCCCGCCCTAGCATCGTGAGCTTTACTCACGTCTCTGAGTGGCTCCCCAGCACCACATTCGTCCTAAGCAACTTGTTGACAACATCGTCTGGACTGCCACCCCTCGGTTCTTGCCTCCCCTAATCCCCCCACCAACTCTACCATCTCAGATCTTGTGCTTCTCAGGCCCAACGTGTTTCAAGGACATGCACCCTCACTGGGACAGGGCCTTCTCAGTCCACACGCCTAAAATATGGAACTCCCTTCCCGCACTAGTGTGGGCCTCGCCTCCACCACTGCTTTAAAACATCCCTCTGGCATTTTCAAGACTTCTGTGGCCTGCCTATGCTCCTCCTAGGCCAGGTGTACCTCTCACCCCTCCAGCCTTCTGGGGAGGGAGCCAAGGTAATTATCTCTATACCCACCACCAGTATAGTTCTCGTAGCCCCCTTTATTGTGCACTTACTATATATTGTCATTTTCATTTTTCTCCCTGTCTTTGTATTTATCATGTACTGCGTGGTGTTGCATACTATAACTTGACTGCCTGCCTAGCCTCACTTGAGCCTGATCTGTACCTCTCACCATTGTAGAGCCTGCGGCTCCTGACTGTAATTTCTCTTACATTGTATTTCTGTTTACTTAGCGTCTATCTTGTTACCTGTATGCTCTGTAACTCTCCCGGGTCGCATCTGAAAAGAGGCACCTGGTTGTCTAGCGTGCTTACCTGGTTAACAAAAGCAAATAAATAAATAAAATGGTATTCGTTTGGGTAAATAAAGACTTGACTGATTGATTGACTGAGAATAGAAGGGTAAAAGGAAAACCCTAAGCATATTAACTTGCATCCATCCACTTAAATCGATAATAAATTATTCATGGGGAAGAGTTGCGGTCGGCGTATCTCACCAGCTGCAGTCTTGCACCTAAAGTAAGCCAACAAGGCCTCACATCTCAGCAAGTCTCCTCCGCTGTCTCTGCACGGTCAGACAGGGTAGTGTCATGAGAGGTAGCATCCTCCATGCCTGGAGTGGTGTAGTGCACATCCTCCCCTCACACCATATGGAATAATCAGTTTGCCATAATTGCTCAGCCCTAAAGAAACCATCGAGCCCCATTCTGATCCCCGATGGTGGCGAACCGCCGACATGGAGGCTCCATCTATCCCAGATACATGCTAGATCTCACCAGGTCTCTCCCCACCCCCCCTTTACTGAGAGATACGGCTCTATGAACCTTTTTTTTTTTTTCTTTTCTTAACATTTTCAGTACCCCTACTGACCACATTATATAGCTGAGTGTATTTTCTATACCTTTGCCCCGCCGAGAGGGAGACAATCCAACCCCAGCCCCCTTCCACTTCATTGAGGAACGTCCGCTAAGAGGCGGTGATTTAAACTGAGATAGTACACTGTAGCTGTTTCTGCGTCCCCCTCCCTGGGGAAGCCGGATGGCCCCCCCCCTTACATCTGGACAAGATCATACTGATCACTGGGGTTCAGTACTAAAATATAAAGCTTGTCGATGTGTTAGACAGCCTGCATGTATTTAAACATAACAAGCCTTAAACATAACAAATCAGAACAGGCCTTAACAAGAAGAGGTCACAGTAAACAGAAAATGTTCATTGAACCAATGTTAGGCCTTGAATAGGCCAGTATCTCAAAGAGTCCCAAAAGATAATGAACTCTCCAACTCCCCGGGTAGAGGGTGGGTGAGTACGGGGAGATGCTAGAGTACGCCCTTATAGGCCTCCGACCCCTAAGTTATGTACCACAGTGGACCCCACCCTAAAACCCCCATACCACGAGGTACACCAGTAAAGGTAGAAAATACAGGTTACTCACCTGTAACAGGAGTTCTAGGAATGGTATATGTTGTTCATCCACACTGTCTGGCAGGTATCCCTGCCGCTTTAAATCTGCCGGAAGGTCTTCAAGCTGGCTCCTCCCACCCACCCGGGTGGTAAAACTCTTGGCTCCGCCCCATGATGCCAGATCTGGCTGGAAGCTCAGGTTGTGCGCTAGCCGGAGGTCAGGGTTGTAGGATGAACAACAATACCATTCCTAGAACTCCTGTTACAGGTGAGTAACCTGTATTTAGGGACATGGACATGTTGTTCATCCACACTGTCTGGCAGACTCCTAGCAGTTCTCCAGGAGGAGGGAGGCAAGGTGCACACCCCCTAGTTAGGGAATAGAGACTGGAGAACCGAGGCCCCAAAACCAGCATCCCGGCGTGACTCAAGGTCGATGTGGTAATGGGTGATGAAGGTGTGTGCTTACTTCCAGGTAGCAGCCCTGCAGATTTCCTGGATAGGGACATCCCTGGAAGCAGCCACCAATGCAGCAGTATGGCGGGTAGAATGAGCTCTTATCTCTCTGGGAGGCTCCATGCCCGCCAACTTATAGCAGAGATCTATGCAGGAGGTGACCCACCTGCCTATCGTCCGCTTGGCTGCAGGTCTGCCAGGTGCAGCTTCAGTGTAGGTGACAAACAGCTGGCAAACCTCTCCCCGAATTTCAGCCGTGCACTCCTTATAGTAAGCGAGCGCCCTTCTAGGGTCCAGAGTATGGAGCCTATATTTGGCCTCCGGTGTGATTGAGGTAGAACACCGCAGAGTCAACATCTGGTTAAGGTGAAACTCCGACACCACCTTCGGAAGGAATTTCGGGTGGGGGCGCAGGACAACCTTGTCCCTGTGGAAGACCAGGTAAGGAGACTCGATGCAAAGCGCCTGGAGCTCTCCCATCCTTCTGGCTGACGTGACAGCCACCAAGAAGACGGTCTTCCACGACAGGTGAGAGTTCACACCTGTGCACTGGTTCGAATGGCTTGCCCATGAGCTTTGCCAGTACCAGCAGTAGATCCCACGGAGGTGGAGGTTCTCGCACCGAAGGGGAAATGTGATCAAGGCCTTTGAAAAAGCGCCAGACCACCTTCTCCTGCGCCACCGACTGCTTCCCGGTCCGTGACCGGTGAGCAGAGATGGCTGCCAGGTGCACCTTAAGGGTCGTCGACCTAAGTTCTTGCTGAGAAAGGGATCAAAGGTAGTCCAATATGCTCGCTGAGGAACAGGAGGAAGGGTCAAGGCCCTTGCCCTGGCACCAAATGGTAAATCTCTTCCATTTGAAGGCGTAGCATTTTCTGGACGACTCCTTACGGGACGCCTCAACTACGTTGAGGACCTCGTCGGAAAGACCCAAGGCCTGGAACTCTAGCCACTCAGGAACCAGGCCGTCAGGTGCAGGGATTGAAGGTCCGGATGGAACACCTTCCCCTGATTGAGAGCAGGTCCAAGCGAGCTGGAAGCTGCCTCGGGAGCCTGGAGCTGAGGCTGAGGAGATCTGGGTACCAGTACTGGCGGGGCCAGTCTGGGGCTATCAGAATCACCTGCGCCTTGTCCCTCCTTGCTTTGAGAAGCACCTTGTGCATCACGGGGGAAAGGCGTAGAAGAGGCCCAGGGTCCACGGACTCGAGAAGGCATCCCCCTGCAGCGAGCCCTGCTGAGGGGGGCGGGCATGGAACAGCCTCAGCTTCGCATTCTCCCATGAGGCAAACAGGTCAACCTGAGGTGTGCCCCAATGGGAGAATAGATCTTGTACTACCTCCGGCAGGAGAGACCACTCGTGGGACGCAGCCCCTATCTGGCATAAGGCATTGGCCAGGGTGTTGGAGGCTCCTGCCACATGAATGGCTAGGAGATCTGCCTCCAGGCTGCGCATGAGTGACCAGATGTGGAGAGCTTCCTTGCATAGAAGCATGGAGCATGTCCCGCCCTGGCGGTTTAGATAATACATGGTCGTGGTATTGTCCGCCTGGACCCGGACCACTTGACCCCGAAGAAACGGAGCAAAGGCGGTGAGAGCTAGGCGGACCGCTCGGAGCTCCAGCAGGCTGATGTGGCATCGGGACTCCCGCGGGGACCAGAGGCCGTGCGCTCGGTGTCCACCCAGATGGGCACCCCCAACCCATCAGAGAGGCATCGGTCGATAGAGAGACTGTCGGCTCGGGGCGGACAAACGGGATGCCCTCCTGCAGATGAACTGGAATGGTCCACCACTGTAGAGCGTTCCACATCCCCTGGGTCACCGTCACTAGGTGGTCCAATGGATCGCAGAGTTGGGACCAATGGCTGGCCAGCCCCCACTGAAGGGGGTGCATGTTCCAGCGGGCCCAACGGACCACACTGGTACAGGCCGCCATGAGACCCAGGAGGTGCAGGAAGTCCCAGGCAGGGCGCGATTGCCCAACCAGAAATGATTGGGCAAAGGAGGAAAGAACCTCGGCCCTGTACGCTGGGAGCCGTGCTCTGGCTCGAAGAGAGTCGAGCTCTGCCCCGATGAAAAGAATCACCTGCTTTGGCTCGAGTTCCGACTTGGCCTCGTTGATGAGGAGGCCGACCTGAGAGCAAACCTGGAGGGCCAGATCTCTGGACCGCTCCACCTCCTGTCTGGAGGGGGCTGCTATCAGGCAATCGTCCAGGTA
Source organism: Neoceratodus forsteri (assembly GCA_016271365.2). Lineage (NCBI taxonomy): Eukaryota > Metazoa > Chordata > Ceratodontiformes > Ceratodontidae > Neoceratodus > Neoceratodus forsteri. The sequence goes on along the minus strand of CM057450.1, from coordinate 1,748,390,563 downwards.
AGGGTAAACCCGACCCTGGGTGCCGCAGGAATGCTGTCACCACTGCCATGCATTTGGTGAAGACACTGGGAGCTGGAGATAAGCCGAAGAGCATGGCTTGGAACTCGAAAAGGGATCCTTCCGCTCGAAAGCGAAGGAACCTCTGATGTGACGGACGGATAGGGACATGAAAGAATGTGTCCTGCAGGTCCAGAGAGCAGAACCACTTGCCGTGTTCCAAGGATGGTATTATCTGAGCCAGAGTGACCATCCTGAAGGTTCGAGACCTTAGGAACTTGTTTAGGTCGTGTAGGTCGAGAATGGGGCGCCAGCCCCATCCGTTTTGGAACCAGGAAGTACCTGGACACGAACCCCGGGTCTGAGGGAGGGTCCACCACCTCTCTGATCACCTCCTTCTCGAGGAGGAGAGCGATGTCGGCTCGGCGAGTCGACAGCGAGGCTTCAGACCCCGAGGCCCCCCGAGGTGCGACGGCTCTGAAGGGTGGGGCCTGCTCGAACTCCAGAGGCAGGCCCTTTCCCACCACCTCCAACACCCACCGGTCTGTGGTGATAACGGACCAGACGGAAAGAAAGTGGCGGCCGCCCCCCCACGGGGGGCACTTGGGTGAGGCGACGGGTTGGGGAGACACCCTCAACCCGTCACTGGGCAGGCTTGGAGGAAGGACCGGCCGAGGGACCTCCAGGGTCTTTACCTCCTGCTTCCTGGAGGAGGAAGCCGAGGCTTGGGTTTGGGATGCCAAGCTGGCCTGCTGGCCCTGGCGTTGCTGGGCTGGATGTGCAGCGGCGCAGAGGGACGGAAAGGCTTAGGCTGCGTCTGCGGCCTTTGTCCTTCTGTGCGGATGAGACAGAGTCCAAGGCAGCATTGGACTCTCGATCTTCTGCAGGTGACCTTCCACCCCAGGGTCGAAGAGGTCGGTCCCCAGGAAGGGACATCCGCCAACCCTGTGCTGGGTATCCAAGTGAAGGTGGATATCCCTCAGCCATGCCCAAAGCGCAGCCACTGCGGCCGCACTGAACTGGCACATGAGTCCCCAATGTCCAGAGCAGTCTGAAGCTGCTGTTTGGCCACTGCCCTGCCTGGTCCCGCACCTGCCTAACCGTGGTCTGCAGGTCCGGCGGAAGATGAGGAACTACCTGCGTCAGGAGCCCAACAGGGCATGAGAGAAATGTGCCATAAATGCGGCCGAACTGGCCTGGCGAAGGCGAGGGAGGACACAGCGTGAACTTAAGCCCAGCATAGTCCAATTTCTTGACCTCCTTGTCGGGAGGTTTGTCCATCGTCCCTAGTGTTCCTCGCGGCCAGAAAACGCTGTCGGTAACTAGCCCCTCGGCTGAGGGGTGTTCCGAAAAAGCAGACAAGGAACCGGTAGGGACCGCATACTTCCTGGCTATCCTGGCCGAGGGCGCAGGACAGGAAGCAGGGCGCTGCCAGAGCTCCAAGGCCGGGCCTACTATGGCCTCGGCCACCGGAAAGGCCTCCGTAGGGGAATCCCCTCGGTCCAGTATCTCCGTGAGGGGATACCTGGCCCGCTTAGACACAGGTTCGAGCTTCATCCCGGTGGACTCCGAGATGAGCCGAAGCAATCCCAGATAGGACGAAGGGCTATCGTCCATCGACTGACCTCCAGAGGACTCCAAGTCTACTTGCCTGGAGAAAAGGGAGGAACCGCCGTCGGACTCTGAAGAGTCTGCAAAGAGCTGCCTCGGGCCTGAGCCACCCTCCACCTGCCAGGAAGGAATGCCGAGCCCACCACCGTGTCCACAACTGCTCCGATATATTGGAGCCTCTGGCAAGGAATGAGCCCAGACTTTGGCTCATTCACTAGAATGCCCAACTACTCGAAGAGCTGTCTGGTACGGAACAATATTCAGAAGCGAATTGCTGAGGCAGAGGAAAACAGAAAGGGCCTCCCCCGTGGAGAGTGTATGAAACTGCTACAAAGCATTTTGTAAAGGCACATGATGCAGAAGATAAGTCAAAGGGCAACACACAGAACTGATAACGAGAGCCCTGTAGAATAAACCACAGGTACTGTGTATGGGACTTGCAGATCTTGATATGAAGGTAAACATCCTTCATAACCAGAGTATGTGGCCAATCCTCTTTTAGAGGCAGTGACTGCAAAGAGACCATTAAAAACCATCTGTATTTATAAACAGGTTCAGGCCCCAAAAGGTCCAGTAATGGTCTTAAATTTCCAATCTACTTGGACACGAGAAAGTACTGGCAATAGTATCCCTGATTCAGTTCCGCGCAATCTGGACTGGTTCAATAGACCTCTTGCAAAGGAATGATTGAACCACTTCTAGCAGGATGGCGAGATGTCCTGAAAGATACTGTTTTGATCAAAGAGGATGGACCGGAAATACACAAAGCAGTTTCAGGGAATATCTTCTCTGAACTACCTTTAGCACCCACACATCTGTAGTACTCTCCCTCCACTTTGGAACGTAGAGAGAAATGCAACCTCCCACTAGGATCCCCTCATCTACAGGAGTTGGGGGAGGTTGAAGGGAGTCAAAAGGCTCCCAGAGTGGCCTGTGAGCTGCTAACATCTGCACGGTTGGAGACCCTAGCATGGGGCACTAGTAGGTTGGTGCCCGCTGGGATCCATGGCCAGGAACTCTTGAACAGCCTCTACCTCGGTGGGCATAGGACCTACAAAATGAACTGCCCCATCCCGAGGCTTTGGATTCAGCATATAGAGGGAATATAGAGTCATTTTAGAAGTCTGTAGGTCCCACAAAGCAGATTCCACATCGGTACCAAACAGCTGCTTACCTCTAATAGGGAGCATTATGGACCAAGTGCTTAACATCGGGCTGCTTACCTCTAACAGGGAGCATTATGGACCGAGTGTGGAACATTGATGGCAAAGCCAACCCCCCCGCAACCATGAGTGGTAATGAAGGCAAATACCAGAAATGGCCGCACAAGCAACAGCATCACAGGCACTGTAAGCAGAATGTAAGAGGTGATTAAAAGCCTCCAAACCATGGGCAACAGACTGTTGGACATCAGTTTTAGCTGGCGCATCAGGCGGCTTGTCAGCCATAGACTTCCACAGGCTATTATGATATTTAATAATATAAGCCTGGTAGTTGGCAGTCCCAAGGCAAAATGACACAAAAGCATATGTCCTCTTGCCCACCACATCAAGCTTTCTGGATTCCTTATCAGGAGAAAGAGCGCTCATGTGTTCTGGAGCCTTAGACCGGTCATGGGCAGCCATAATGACCACCGAATCAGTTTCAGGCTGCATAGCATAACAAGGCTTGGCAGTAGGGGTAGGATACTTTTTATTCCCTTTATGAGGTACAGCTGGCAGAGCACTGGGTCTATATCAAGCTGCCATAGTGGCGTCCTCCAAAGCTGAATGTACAGGAGGAACTATGACCACAGGCAAGGCTGGAACCTCTAGAAACTCAGATTCTTCTTAGAAGAGTCCTTCTCCTCAGCAATAAATTCCAAGAGTGGACTGAACTTGCTCGAAGAAAGCCTGAAATGTGGCATCCTCAGGAGTAGATCTAGGTGAATATTGTAAACTATCCTCACTACAGGAGCATAAAGTGGATCTGGAGACCGTCACATTGGGGGTGGGGGTTCGGTTCATCTTCATATTCCTCCTCCAATACATCTGAATTGTATTCCATTACCTCATTAGTGTCAATGGGAGCAGGCAGCGGGTTGATGGCAGCAGGAGGAAGCCATGCAGGGTTTTAAACAAGCTGAAAAAACTGATTAGCAGTGCTACTCAGTTGTGAAAATGCATAGCACTTGGCACAGACTGATTAGCAAAATTTAAAAAAATGATATTGTTTTATTAATGTTGTGTACTGTGTTATCGACTCACTCAAAAAATGGTCAGCAGTCTACTGCTAAGCATTTCTGAAAATGGTTCGCATTACCCTCTGCTTTGCCTATCATTTTGCTATGCTATACCAGCTATTAAAGACCCTGCCATGGAGGAGGCAATGTCAATGGTACAGAGAGCAACAAAATAATCCCTTGGCCTGGTTTTGGCAATGGAATGGGAACTATTGGTGGTGTTGACAAAGCTGAAAGTGACGGACCAGGCAGCATTGATGGGGTCAGCATCGCCGCAGACACTGAGGCAGGAGCAGTGCATGAAGTATAGACATAGTATGAAGCTGCAGCTATGCAATGATGGGCCATGAAGGGCTGATTTGCTGATGATAGCCCAATGGCGGAATCAGCTGAGAGTCTCCCATAAGGGGATTAAAGCCACTGCCAGACTACAACCTTTATGCCTATAAGTCGGTTGAGGGGTAGCAGGACCCAAATTAACCTGGATCCTGTCTTATCCAGTAGACTTACCTCTAGTTTTAAGAGGAGACCTAATGGCTGGCCCATCGACACAGCGGTGGCGATACTGCTCGTGATACCAGCAACCCAGGTTTAGGAATGAGTCTGAGTTGCTGGATGGCCAGCAGGGGGGGGAGGAGGTCAGGCTTTCCAGAGGTTGCTCACCTCCTTGGGGAAGGGAGGGCTGTATCTCCTACCACGTAACCACCACCTGGCTGATACTAGGTGGACACATAGGCAGGAAACGAGAAAGGGTGGGAGGGGCCACATCTCCACTCAACGAGACGATGCCACACCCTGCGTGTGTGCACCCATCACTGAGCCCTGCCCAGTCTCTCTCTGAGGAAGGCAACGCACAAAGGAAAACACTCGCAGTATGCAGGGCGAGGCAACACTGGCTCTCCTGGGCCCAGACATGCTGATTGTCCACTCACTTCTTGCAACCATGTTGTTGAGGGAAGCCTGGCCAACTCCCCTCACCCCGCCTTGGAGGCAGAAAGTCTGTGGTGAAGGAGGACCGGGGTAAGTGGCAGAGAAGGATGGGGCTACGAGGCCAGGACACTGCTAATGGGTGCAGCTGTGGGGAAAGCAGCATTAAACAAAAAAGAAAAAAAAGAGACCTAGACATGGTAGGAGAGGCATCCATTTCTCGGTACCATTGTTTATCAGCGTGGCGATGTTTCTCCCTTGACTTTAGTGACTTCTTTTTAGATTAGTCCTTCTTTGACGAGTCTGCTGACCGCACAGGCGACCACAGGGAGTGCAGAGCCGAGAGTAGAGGGCAACAGTGAGGCTGGTGGCACATCTTGCAGTTCATGCTGTTTGTCCTCCATAGCAATTTTTTTAAATAAGTTTACAAGGCCTTCTTCCAATGTCTCTGTGTAGCCTGGCTAAAACCCTGGAAATGCTGCAGGCCTTCATGTCGTGTGTAAGGCCCAAGTAGTGAGTACACTTAGTATGAATGTTGTCCTTATATATTTTAACTTAACCACAGGGTCAGTAATGAAACAACAGTTTCTTGTCTTTTGATGGCGGCATAAACAATTGTATTTAACAAAAAAAATAATTAAAAAAAAAAAAAAAGAAAAAAAGCTAGGCCCAGCAAGCAACAGTTTCTGGGTGGTCCTGAGGCTGACTGCTTAAAGTTCTGTGATGTGTCTCAGTGGAGGGAGATTATCATTGAAGAAAATCTGTGTTTCCCTTAGCATTTACATCTCCCCCCCCCCCCGCAGCTCGTACCCCACTTGCACTTATTATTCCTACCTACCCCTCCACCTCCCTCCCTCCTCCTCTCTCCACCATCCCCACCCCTCCTTCCCTTCACCCATGTTTCCTTGCCTTACCCCTCTTCTGACAACTGCCTCGGCTGCATCTTTGTGTCCCTCCTCTCGCTTTTCCTCCTCCTTGATCTCTGTTCTGTCCGCCTTTTACCGAGGCCTCACTGTTATTCCATTGGTCCCTTACTTGGCTCCGTTCCTGAGTGTTCTATGGTCCTATCTCCAATTTGAAATGTTGTTGTACCATGTCTTTATTGATCCTACCTCTAATCACCATATATTGTTGTACCATGACTACTGTTCTCCTATTTTGTTGTGTGTCAACCCTGTTCTGCATTTGCCTCAGACGTTGAACCTTTGTAAAAGAGCCTTGGCTCAAAGGTCTTTGTAATCCTAGATTTCAATAAATAAATAAATTCAGCCTAGAACAGAAAGAGATCATGTATTTATTTATTTAGTTTTTGTTGACCGGGTAAGTGCACTAGACAAATTCTGCCTATTTTCAGGCACGACCCGGGGGGGATACAGATGAATGCCAACTGACTTTGAACCAGATTAAGCTGTTGGTGGTATTTTTAGTGAACAGGGGAAATTTGGCCAGGGCACCGAAATTCCTGTTCTTTTTGGACAAGTGGCACTGTTGGAAAGTCAGTTTGCTGATATAAGGAAAGTGGTTGGAGCTTAGGCGACGGATGGCCCACAGTTACATGCAAGAATCGAGGAGCTGCACGGCTGAGGATGCACTGTGTGGTGGCCAGCAAAATGTACCAAACCCCTCGCACCAAGTTTTTCAGTCGGACGGTGCAAGAGTCACCGATAGTCCAACATCTAAGAGTTCTACAAGCACTAATGGGACAAACGTACCCACAGCTAATGGTTTATGTTCCGGTCCAGAGGCCTTAAATCCTGTTGTCGGTGATATTCACACAGATTCTGCAGTACAAGAACCTATGGCCTGTCTCAAGGAGAAACGGCAGCTCTGGGAACTGGCTGCCGCAGAGTACTGAGCTGCTCAACTTGCCACAGAGGAAGATTTAAAAAAGAGACAATGACCCGAGGTAGATTTGCCCTCGGGTCACACAGGTATTGAAGCAAAAGTACATAAAGGCCTTATTTTGCCAACCAAAGCCCTCTGGGTGTCTTGCGGCGCGGCTGCTACTGAATGGTCCCCTTATATTGCACATAAACATGCATGCTGGCTAAAATTGGACTCTGGCCAGTGGACTGCTGACCCTGCCGTGCCGATCCCAGGCATGGAGGGGGTAACTATTGCACAGCCCTTAGTTTCTGATACCTCCCTTCTGGAGGTTAGTACACCTTCATTACCTGCTGCTGGATCTTACACCAGCTTAAACCAGGTTGTTTCAACAGGTGATGTGAATTTTCTGGAACTAACCCACACTTCAGTTGTTTTGAACATTGTGGTTGACCCTTCCCCATTAATTAAACCTGACCAACGTTTAAACCCCCCTGTGCAATCACAAACTTCTGTCCCTGATACAAGTATAGTACAGGGTGACGCAAATGAAGATATGGTGAATGAAACGGACTCTGTGCAAAATACGAAAGATCCACCACGTCTTTCGATCCCAACTGCCTCTTATGCCAGCCTCATTCAGAAACCAGTCTCCCTAGCTAAATGATGGAATGCTGTGAGACTGTGGAATGCTGATTTCTATTGGTTTAAACAATTACATTTTCCTTTTCTATTTTAAAAAAAGCTACATCAACTTGATATGTTGTCACCTGTTTGTTGTTGCTAAGTAGCAGATGTTTTTGCATTGTGCTCTGATTCTGTGATAGAATCTGTATTAATAGAAGGTAGATTATTGTGATTGTAGTTACCTTTTGATTGTAAGGATAAAGAGCCTAGATAGAAGTGTATGTATTTTCAAATATTATAGGGGAACAGTGGCAGGATTTTTAGGACAGTAAATTAATAAAAAGGAACTAGGAGAGCTTCAGTAGCAGACAAGTAGTGGGAATTGCAGTATAATGTGGGGGTGGTGCAATGCAGTGGCTGTGGGCAGCCATATTCAGGCAGACCTTCTGGACACTGAGGTGCTGCCCATCTGCATGCATCTATCTGGACTCGGGATAAGGTAGCCAGATTCAGGAGCGAAGTAAACTGGGTCAGAAGTACCAACACCCTATCCAGGGATCACCCAGTCCAATGCAACTGCCTCAAAGGATGCCGAGAATGAGGAGCACTTGGATGACAGTGGGCTCAGGAGGGTTAGAGCAGTCAGGCAGAGGCACATCCCAGATCCTATTCCACTCAAGAACTCATATGCCACACTGGCAAACGAGGACAACCAAATACAGGTACCCAGAGAAGTGGAAGGAAAGGATGTGGAGGTTAGCCAAGGAGGTGACCTCAGCGGGAAAGCAGTGGACCCAGAGGGGAGGAAGCGAATCTGGTGGGGACTCCATCATAAGAGGGATCCAGCTAGGAACACAGGAGGGGAGGACAGGAGGTGAGGTGCTTACCAGGTGCCACGGCATGGAGGGATGGAAGGAAGATCCTGGGATCACTGGGAAGGCAAGAGGGAGGGTGAGCTGGATGTCATTATCCACCTAGGTACTAATGACCTGGCAAATGGGGAGCCAAAGGAAGTTCAGGAAGAGTTTAGGAAACTGGGAGGGTCTCAAGCAAGTAGCTACTTCTGTCACTTTCTCAGAAGTACTGCCTGTGAGAGCAAGGAGAGCATATGAGTGCATGCACCAGGAACTTTAACTCATGGTTGAAGAACTGGTGCTGTGAGGAAGGGTTTGGATTCATTGGTGACTGGGAAATCCACCTGAGGATGGACGTTGTTCGCCTGACGGCCTGCATCCATCCTGAGGGGAATCCAAGACTCAATGATAAGTTTAAATGCTACATTGACAAGCATTTAAACTAGCAAAGGGGTGGCAGGCCAGCAAGGAGGGTACTCACTTGCTCACCCCCACAGCTAGCAGTGGAACCAGTGAACCAGAGGAGTGGCTATCTCTGCAAAGCAGTATGCAAAAGATGGAGATTAGTGCCCAAGAGGTGGATAAGCAGAAAGGGCAAAATTCAGCAGACGGGCAGACAGCAAGGAGAACCAGGGATAAATGACAACCAAGGAAGGGGCTGGAGTAGAACAGTGAGACAGTCTAGGAGGTCAAATCATGAAGCCATGTGTGCAAATGTCAGAAGCCTTAGCAACAAGATGGAAGATCTGGAGGCTGTCATGGTGCAGTCAGACCTGAACATTGTGGCCATCACTGAAACCTGGTGTAATGATAACCACGACTGGGAGATGGCCATACCTGGCTACAACATATTCAGAAGAGACAGAGCAGGCAGGAAGGGAGGAGGAGTGGCACTCTATGTGAAAATGACATAAGGGCCACAGAGATCCAGGAGGAACAAAATGGGGAGAGATACTGTGGGTTAAGCTGGAAAGGAAAATGGGACAGCCACAGGTGTGGTCTATAGACCACCAGCCCAGGAGGAAGAAACAGATAGGGAGTTGATGCTAGCCATCCAAAGGATGGCAGACAAGGGTGAGGTAGTACTGGTTGGAGACTTCAATATTCCAGATGTGGACTGGAGCATCCCAGCAGCAGCATCAACTAGGAGCAGATTTATCCTGGACTCCTTCAGGTGCCTTCCTAGCAACTGGTCGTGGAACCAACTCGGCAGAAGGCAATACTGGACCTTGTGCTCACAAACAGGGACAGTGTGATGGGGTAACAGTGGGGAGCACCTGGGAAACAGTGACCACCAGTCATTGTGGTTTGAAATCACAGAAAGAGCAGAACCAAACCACACAAAACACGTATCCTGGATTTTAGGGGGCAGACTTTGGGAAATGGGAGATACTTGAAAGAGGCATTAAGGGAATGGGACAGGAATCAGGGGTTGAGGAAGAGTGGGCAGTATTTAAAATGGGGATTACAAGAACAACAGAATTATGCATTAAGCAGGTTAGCAAGAGGAAAAGGAAGAGGAGACCATTATGGTTTTCCAAAGAGGTAGCAAAGAAAGTGAAAGCCAAAAAGATTGCATTCAGGCAATACAAAAAGACACAGGCAAAAGGGGATAGGGAGAAGTACCAGGAGAAGCAAAGGGAGGCAGGGAGGTCAGTAAGGGAAGCCAAAGCTCAGACAGAAGAACACATTGCAAAATCAGTGGGTAGAGGGGACAAAACCTTTTACAGGTACATAAGTGAAAAAAGAAAGACAAAGGGAGGGATAGTGAGACTGAAGGGGGAGGATGGGGGCCGCGTGGAGGATGACAACAGTAAAGCTGACATACTTAACAGGTATTTCTGCTCAGTCTTTACTGAGGAAGAGGAGGGTAATGGGTCTGAAGGGAGTACAAGGGGTGAGAATGGTGCAGAAATGGACACAAGTCCCTTTACACGAGAAAGGGTCCTGAAGGAACTGGAAGTAATAAGAGTTGATAAAGCAATGGGGCCAGATGGGTGCACCCCAGGGTCCTTAAAGAACTAAGAGAGGTGGTGGCTGAACCTCTGGCTATCCTGTTTAGCCGATCACTGAAACAGGGAGGTCCCGAAGACTGGAGGACAGCAGATGTAGTCCCTTATACAAAAGTGGGAACAAAGAGGAAGCAGGAACTACAGACCAGTCAGCCTCACCTCGGTAGTGGGGAAGATCATGCAAGCACTACTGAAGGAGAGATTGGTGGAACATCTGTTGTCAAGGACTACAGGACCCAAGGCACATGGTTTCACCAGTGGAGGTCATGTCAGACCAACCTCATTGAATTTTTGACTGGGTGACTAGGGAGGTGGATCAGGAGGGCAGTGGACATGGCCTATCTGGACTTCAGCAAGGCCTTTGACACTGTGCCACATAGAAGACTATTACACAAACTGGGGAATATGGGGTGGGCAGGACAGTAGTGTGGTGGGTAGGTAACTGGCTGGGTGGCAGGACACAGAGGGTGGTGGTAAATGGCTGTCACCCACAGAGGGAAGAGTGACCAGTGGGTACCACAGGGATCAGTGCTGGGACCGGGTCCTATTCAACATCTTCATCAGTGACATGGCGCAGGACCTAGAAGGCAGAATTTCACTGTTCGCTGATGACACAAAGCTCTGTAACAGAGTAGACACACCAGAGGGTGTAGACAGAATGAGAAGCGACCTGCAGAAACTTGAAGAATGGTCAGGGGTTTGGCAGTTGAAATTCAATGCAAAGAAGTGCAAGATAATGCATATGGGGCACAAAAACCCTGGCACAATATATCAGTTGGGGGTGAGGATATAGCATGCACCAAGCAGGAAAGGGATCTTGGGGTTATCATCTCTGATGACCTCAAGGTAGGGAAACAGTGTGACAAGCAGCAGGTAAAGCAAATAGGATGCTGGGATGTATAGGCAGGGGCATTACCAGCAGGAAAAGGAGGTCATAATTCCGCTATACAAGACACTAGTGAGGCCCCACCTGTAGTACAGTGTACAGTTCTGGAGACCATACCTACGTAAGGACATAGACAGGGTAGAGAAGGTTCAGAGGAGGGCAACAAAGATGGTGCATGGATTGCATCACAAGTCATATGAAGACAGGCTGAAGGAACTGAACATGTACTCCCTGGAGGAGAGGAGAGAGAGAGGGAATATGATAGAGACATACAAGTATCTTACAGGGAGGAACAGGGTGCAGGAAAACACTATTTTTAAGCGAAAAAGATGTTCCAGGACTAGAGGGCATGGGATGAAGTTGGAGGGAGGACGATTCAGAGGAAACATGAGAAAGAATTTCTTCACAGAACGGTGGTGGACAAGTGGAACACCCTGCCAGAGGAAGTGGTGGGGGCTGAAACAATCACGGGATTTAAGAATGCATGGGATAGACATAAAGGAATTCTGGAGGTCAGGGGTAAGGTGCAACAGACTTCTAGGAAAACAAACTGAACTTACAAGCTCAAATGGGCAGACTGGGTGGGCCATAGGCTCTTATCTGCCGACACTGTCTATGTATCTATGAGGTTTTTGGGGCCTACAGATTCCATGCCTGACAGGTTTTAAGTGGGTAAAGTTCTGATTAAACAGATGTTGGGTTTTACTCCCAACGAAGTATATGCTTTAATTCATACGCCTGGTGATAACACCTACGATATTAGTTTCCGAACACCTGACATCTTGAATAGATTCTGGATGAAGTATTCACTTCTAAAAACCAATCCAGCCTGGTCCCATTTTCAGGCCATTCCCCTAACAAAACAAACTTTTAAAGTTATCACTGTTGTTCCACAACGAGGGGGTTAATGTTGAGGATATTTCATATTGGCTTGAAAAAAGGTGTACACTTCAAGGTAACCCTGAACCCATTCTTGATACAGAGGGTTTTTGGAATGGGGGTTGGAGATACAAAATCAACCTCAATCAAGATGAGGAAGAGTTACAACATCTCCCAAGCTGTTTTTATTTAGGAAGAGACAAAGGTTTTATATTTTATCCAGGTCAACCTCGCCATTGTTACAAATGTGGCTCAGGCAGACATCTCAGTAGAACTTGCGATGTTGTGAAATGTGTCCAGTGTGGTGAATTGGGATGTCTGACTGTCACCACCCGGCTAAATGTTCACTATGTGAAGAAACTCACTCGTATGTAGATTGCCCTTGGGCTGCCCAGAATAAAACAAATGGGGACTTTTGTATTCAAGATTCTTATCTTAATGCCACTGTACATGCGGCCCAGAGACAGAAACCTGCACCCCTACCCCCGGTAGATCTTTAACCATTTCTAATGAAGAACGGGTGGAGCCTTCAGAGCTGGTTGCAACTGCTCCGCTGCAAGGTGTAGAGGTCGCTGCTCCTACCCCAGTGGTACTTTCTATAGTTCCTGCTTCTGCTGTATCCCATATTATTTCTACTTCAATGCCTCCACCACTTCTACCTGAGGTATCTTACACCCTTATAGCTACTCGGCGAAGTAGCTTAAGATCTAGGACCCCTAAGATACCTTTACCTGAACAAGAACATATACCTTTACAGAATGCCTTTTCTGCTTTACAAGAATATATTGGTATCGAATCTGATTAGACTTCTGTACATTCATCTCAACCTGAAGGGTTCTCGGACTTAGAACTACCTTCAGATAATGTGGATTCAGTTGAAAAAAAGAAGGCTCGTTTAGGGACAAAAAAATGGACCAGGAAAAATGATTTTAGAATTCCCTGATAATGGATTATAGCTCCAAATATCTGTTACTGTTCTTTAATGTTACCGCTTATGCTGTATAATATAAATGTTGCATCACTTAATGTCAACAGTATTCAGTCTAATAGGAAACAGATGTTGATATATTCCTTTTTTGAAGGTAGTAAGCAAGATGTAGTTTTCTTACAAGATACTCGCCTACATACTCAGTTTGAGGTAGAACAGGCCACTGAATGGTAGAAATGGGGTATTACATATTGGTCAGTTGGTGGAGATTTGTGTTCTGAGGTAGGTATAGTGGTTAATAATCCCACGGCCCATTTTGTCCAACTTGTGGATATTGAGCTTGGCCATGTAGTGATGTTAGATATGATACTCAATGATTTACATTGTAGATTTATTAAAACCTATGCCCCTCAAATCAAGTCTGCTAGAATTGCTTTATTCTGAACTATACAACCTTATTTGTTTACATCAAAATTCGTCTTCCTAGGGGGAGATTTTAATTGCAGTCTATATCGTACAGATAGAGGTCCCTGGACCACAAAAGTGTACTGTGACACTAATTGTCTTAATGATTTATTGCTATAGACAGGACTGGTCGATGTTTTTGATAAGATAGGTAAGCCACATAAAACGTTTTTTCAAGGTACTAAGGCTACAGGAATAGATTTTTGGTTTCTTTCAGATTCAGTAACAGTACTACATGCTCAAACTGTGCCAGTTGCCCCTTCTGATCATGTTATACTTGAAGTTACAGTAGATAGCCATGAAGTTAAGCATAGAGACGAGGGTATTGGAGATTGAACTTAGAGTTAATTAAGCTTCCATCTGTGGAAGAAGGATTTTGACCTCTATTACAGGCAAGAAAATTGGTGGTTAGTTTATACGATACTTACAGGCAGTGGTGGGAAGAAACAAAGTTAGATATTAAACAGTATTTTCAGATAATTGGTAAAATTATTGGGAAATACAACTCAGATACCTATTTCGAGTTAAGGAAGCAATTTTTATTTTTATATTTCCAGGCAGCATAAGGAAATCGGATGGTTTTACCTGAATTAGATAGAATTTGGAAATTGCTAAATTTAACACAATATAACCGTTTTAAAACTTTGGATGTGGAGCGACGGTTTGGTACCCAAGGCGGTAAAGCCGTTCTGGATCCTTATCAATTTTGTGCACAGCAGAGACACCAAAAATATATTACAGAGGTTTGAGATGGTTTGGGGCAACGCTGCATGACTAAAAGTGATATTATGAAAGCTTTGGATAGCCATATATGCAATTTATTTGGTTGCCCTGTTGTACCTTGTCTCCCTCATTCCCTATGGTTAGCACGGGTTTCACCACCCATGTTCGGTAAACACAGTAGAGATATGTTGGTGGCTGACCTTACCCCCCTTGAAGTATCAACCAGCTTTGCTCAAACCAAAGCGGGTACAGCTCCCGGGAATGATGGGATGCCTTATGAGATATATAAAGTGGGCCTTACAATTCTGTTACAAGAGTTCATGGAGGTTTTGCAGGAAATTCTCACTTCCGGGATATTACCAGATAGTATGACTGAAGGTCTAGTTTTCTAATGTATAATAAAGGTGATAGGACTATATTGACAAACTGGAGACCGATTACATTGCTTAACACTGATTTTAAAATATTCACAAAGTTATTAAATAATAGACTTATGTTGCATGCTGATTTTTCACTACATGATTCCCAGACTTGTTTGATTCCAGGCAGAAAGATTACTGATGGTCTAATTCTACTATGTGAAATATTCCATAGAGGTTCTACTGGAGAGCTCACTGGTCTTATTTTTAGTTTGGATCAAGCCAAGGCATTTGATAATGTCAATCATGAATATCTGTGGAGTTGCTTGGCTATGTATGGGATTCCTGCAATGTTTATTGATTGGATAAAGACTTGCCATAAGTTTGCTACAGTACAAATTTTTTGTAATGGTTGGTTAGGACATAAGTCTAGTATCTTAAAGGGACTTCGACAAGGATGCCCCTTTGAGTGCCTTACTGTATTTGTTTACTATTGATCCACTGCTTAGAATTGTGCATAATACGGTGGATATTCAGGGTATCCCCTTTTCCTGTAGTGACCCTGAAATAAAATGCATTGCTTATGCTGATGTTATTTGTTTTATAGTGGGAAATATACCATTGGCAAGGAAATTGGAAACAGTACTAGCTGATTTTACGGCTCATACTGGAGCTTCAATAAATTATGACAAATCTTATTGTCTTCCCCTTAGAATTAAGGATGTTACGGATACCATGATAATTGATGTCCCAGTGATGACAGGAACCGTCTCTATTTTAGGAATTCTATTCGGTACCGCAGATCTGGCATATCAGAATTGGATGCTTAAACTACATGAAGCTCAAACTAAAGTGAACTTATGGAATACTTGCCGATTAGCTAAATTAAAATGGATTTATATGATTAAAACATTTCTATTACCTAATTTTCTATATCTGAGTATGGTATTTAGTCTTCCATCAGCACAGGAAACCACAATATATACTTGTTTTTTTCCTGCATTTGGGGAAGTCGACTTAACCCTATAAAGAGAAGCTTGTTGTTGTGAGACAAAAAATGGAGGATTAAAAATTATCCAACTGATGGTATTTTTCTTTACTATGTTTCTCTATTCTAACTTACTCCCTTTAGTAGCCCAAAAGGTTGAAGGATGGACTCCACGGGTTTTAGATTCCTTAGGACCTATTTTTTCTATTTGGCCTATGTATGCTGTTTTACCTACAAAAATTCCTATTTCTTATTTACCCGACACACTGAAGACATGTTTTGGTAAAATTAAATTATGGGGCATTGCTAAAGACCATCTTGTTAGTTGTACTAGAAAACCATTGCATGATCATCTCATACTTAAATATTTTCAGGAGATAGCTGTATTTGATTCCTGTTCTTTGACAGACCGGTTATTAATCAGTGAGATGTTAGTTTCCCCTCGAAGCCCTGTGTTTACGTGGGATGTAACATGGTTAGCCCTCCATGGTCGTTTGAATGTAAGAGGGAATCTCAAACAAACAGCTCTCAGAGAGATATTGCCCGAGAGATACCTCTCCTGATATAGTGGAGACAATGGAACACCTATTTTTAGATTGTCCTTTTATTCAACAGTTTTGGCAGACGCTACAACACCACCACCGGCCTACATCTCCATTCTATGCTATGTCATTGAAAATATTGTGTTTAGGTAGTCTACCTTTTTTGTGGACGAAATGTGATAGAGTGACTTTATGGCTATTTCTTGTTTGCTTTAAATTTTATATGTGGTTTGTATGGTGTAGGCTGACTATACAGCAATTGCACTTTACTTTTGAAGAGTTATTTTTTATGATTGAGAAATCAGTTATTGATTTGAGACAGCAGGAATCTGATATGGTACATTCTACTATTTTTCAACGTAGATAGGCCCCAATTGATTGGTTACAGTAGATACTGGAAGGATAACTAGGGTACTTCCTGTCTATTTATTATTCTCCAATAGAGAAAGAGTAACGAATACGCAAGTTATAATATATATATTCTAAGGTCTTAGTATATGTATAACATATTATGTTTTTCATTTCTGATCATTTCAGTTTTGTATGCTTTATTCTTCTTTTCTCATTTAGCAGTATGCAACAATACTTATTGATTTTTTGTTTTGTTAATTTTGGTTTGTATGACGTAATACACAATTGTTTATCTGTTTTGAATGAGAAATTTCCCTACTCTTTTGGTAGGGAGAGGGAGGGGATATCATGTCAGTAGTATAAAGTAATACCTTTATGTTTGTTTTATATTTTTTTATTTATTTATACAAAATGATATTCTATTGCTTTGCTTATATGTTTTCTGTTTATGTGAATAAAAATGCCCCTACTCGTTTCGAGAAGTGCCATGGGATCTTTAACATCCACCTGAACTGCCACCAGAACAGGCAGATGGGACCTCGGTTTAATGTCTCATCCCAAAGACGGCACCTCAGGAGTGCAGCACTCCACTCTCATGCTGCACTGCAGTGTCAGTATTGGGATATTAACCCAAGTGCCTGGTGTGGGGATAAAACCCTCAGCCTTCTGATCTCCCAGCCTCAGAGGCGAGTGTGCTACCTGCTGAGCCACTGACACTGACCTGTAGAACAAACTAAGAAATATAACTTCTCAGTGTTTGTCATGTCAAAATATTGCTCCTGAATCATTATGTATTATTAATCAAAAAGAGAGTTCTGAAGTCACCTCAGATGGAATTTGAACTGATGACTTCTTAATGACACAGCATCCTCCTTATTAACAAGAAGCAAGAATACAGATTACTGCCAAACATATGTGTTTTGTTACAGGTACGATTTTCCAGTCGATTTCATTACTTTATTGCACAACAAAGCAGAGAATTATTCATGATATGTGGTTCAATAAGGTGGGCTCTACGATGCCGGTTCAACAACTAAGTTGTTGACCGCCATCATAGTGACAATTCGCTCGACGCAACTTCGGGCGACATAAATCTGACTAGAGACCCGTTGCTTTTTCCATCAGGGGCGCCCCTGAACCCCATGCAGGCTCTGCTCCCACCCCTGATCTCTAGGATTCTAATTCCGAGTTGGATCTGGGGAGGGGTGGAGGACCGGGAGACAGGGTAAAGCTGGAGATATTACAGCGAAAACGTCGATGTTGATGGCATCGACATTTTCACTGTAATAGTGTCGCCATACAGGGGGCATACCCAATAAAGTGTGTAAAGGTGAAAAAAGAAAAGGGAACAATTGTCTCAGCAGGGTAAATATAATTTGAACAGGGGAAAACCTCTTTTTAGATATGCATCTGAAGGAAAATAAAAAAGTGTTGGCTAAACAGAAAGAATTATTTTATAAATTTAAGTGGGATGCAATGTTAGAAGTAGTCGACTCTTCTAACTCTGCTAAATCCTGGATGTTAGTTGCCAAAGTGTCTAACAATTATCTTTCTTGGTCACAGTACTATGTTAGTTCGCAGACCTGGGCTACACATTTTATTAGTTTGCTTTATGATAATAGTGATCCAGTTTCCTGGGAGATAGTTCACTGCCGTAGCTCTTTTTAACTTATTAATACAATGGATGTTGCGCAAGCAACAGACATGTTGGGGGCAAAAAAAAAAAAGGTGCCAGTGTAGATAAAATACAAATAGATATGTACAAATTGGAGCTAGATGTGTAGGCACACATTTTAACATCTTTCTAAATAAGTTAATATATAGATGAGCACCTAGAAGACTGGGCAAAAAAGTATGTTTTATTTGAATATCAGGCAGGTTTCAGAAAGGCTCAATCCATTCTGGATCGCTGTTTTGTATTGTACCATCTTGCATATAAATATTCAGTGATACATGGACAGAGATTCTATGCTGCTTCATCGAGTATTCCTCAGCTTCTGACTCCTTGCCTAGACTAGATTTGTGGCAGGTGTTGTCTGATTTTAATATTGATTTTAACCTGCTAATAATTATTAAAGACCTTTCATTTGGATAACTTGTCCTGCTTTAGATACGGTCTAGAAGGTAATCTGCCTCAACATTTTACCACATACAGTACATGGGTGTGAAACAGGGCTGTATTCTGGCCCAGCTTCCTTCTAACCTATGGAGTAAACAGCTAGTAGCTCCAAAAAACAGGAGGCAGAACGTTTTACTAACTTGAAAAGGTTGCTCCTGAATTATTTTTATTTCTGAAGTGTTTTTCTTTTCCCATGTGCTCATTAGATGTTTTTTTATTTTCTTTTTTTACGTACAGCAATAATACTGGGTGTGATGAAAAAAGCAGTGCTTTACCTGGAAGTGGACATATCTAGTTCTATTCTTCCCACTACATCATCAGCATGTGACCTCACTCATTGTTACATCACAAGCCCTGCTGCCTGACTGGTAACACGTGTCACAAATTAGCAATCAAGCAGCAGGAGATTGTCTCTTCTTGGTTATTAATGATGTCACAGTAAGGTCACAATGCTAATGATGTACAGGGAGAAACAGAACGGACCATGTCAGTCTCCAGGTAAAATGCTGTCCCACAAAACACACTCAGCACTGTAGAAAATCTTCTTAAGTATCAAAACAAAAAAAAAACTTCAGATATAACAAGTGATAGCAGATTACTTTTTTGTTTAATTTATAGTTTTTTCGCCACCTTTTGTTCTGCCCGGAAGGCCCCGTCTGGTTGAAACCCTCACCCCCATCACCCTGCTGCTCTGCAGCTTACCTCACTCCACTGTCTTCTGCCAGAGGACCTCCTTCGGAGGTGCTCAGTCACCAGTGCAGAGCCTGGGAAGGGTGGCACTTCATCCTGTTGCTGGGGATTTTCTACCATTTTCACACAAAGGCCCACTCTGTGTGCAATGGATGCAATGTGTGTGCTTCACCGCCACGAAGATGCCCCCAGGCTCTCTGCATGTCGGATCCCTATCCCTGCGTGGTCCAGCTGTGCTGCCACCCAAAATCCTCTAGACAGAAGGAGTAGTGGGACACTGTCATCCCCTCTCTGAGGGAAGTCAGCTGTCCTAGGGATGCTCCATCCTTCCTCCCTCGGCCGGCCCCCAAGAGACCCATATCCATTTCCGAATCCAGCTCACTGGAGTGCAGGAGGTGATTCGCCCATCGCCTCAACTTTCCTTACCACTGGGCTGGCTAGCACATCACTTTACTATTAATTCCAGGCAGCAGACTCACTCTTTAACAGTGCTGTTGAAAGCTGTAGAATTTTCAAACCTATATCCTCCTGCTACTGGTGACAATAAGGTACCCATTTTTTGTGTAAGCAAATGACTTGGTGCTGCTTTCACTGTCAATCAGGGGCCTGTGGAAACAACTTGAAGTATTACCAGAAATATCTGCTAGGGGTCGGACCACCAGAGCAGCAGTAGCACTACTGCTTGCAAAGCTGATGACCCAGGTTTGGAAATCAGCCCAAGTCATCAGAGGACCTGCTGGGGAAGGAGGACTGAGCATCCCAGAGGGCACTCTCCTCCTTGGGACAGGAGGGATCACGGTCTGCAATACCACTGACTGGGTGACCACTGGTGACAGTGTATGCAGGAGCCTGGTAACCAAGGAACAGAGGACGCCAAAGAGCCAGGATATGCACCGACATGCAATTGGAGTACGCAAGCATCTTTACAGTCACTCTTGGAGTCCTGGGAGGTACAAGAAAAAAACAAAAAACAGAAAAAAACCCTGGACATGGTGGTATTTTTTTTCCCCCCTCAACTTTGTTTATCAGTCCTACCTCCTGAACTCTCTCGGGAAAGGTCTCTCGGCGCTTGCCTTTATCCTGCCCGCCTGAAGCTCTCTCTCGCTCCTCCTGGGTATGGCACTCCACTATGCTTCCCGGCCACCCAGCTCCCCAGCTCTGAGTCCCCCCCGAGGTGGGACAGACAGATTACTCCTCCTGGCGCTCTATCTAGAATATAGATAGGCGACCCGGAGCAGAGGAGACGAGAGAGGAGCCTGACATCGGGCGTGGTTGGCAAGCACCCCTGGACCCTCCATCGCCTATCAGAAGGCAGAGGGTTTTTCTGCTTTGTGTTGTTACACCCTCTCCCCCTCCCTCCCCGCAGAGCCCAAGTGTGCAATGATGCCAGGGACGTCAGTCGAGGCTCTGTGACCCACTTGCTGAGCCCTTAGCATTGCAGTGCCTCCAGTCTCCACTGCTGCGGTGCCGGGCTAACCCTGGACCCCGCCGAGAGAGGACAGCAGTCCTCCGGATGCTCAATCCTCTTTCTGCCCTGCCGACCGACGGCCCAGGCTCGTTCCTGAACCCTGTTCACCAGTGCGGCACTAGGTGTGGTGTCCAGTGCCACTAGGCTGGCCTGGACATGGTGGCATGATGCTGCCCCCACACCACAGACCTCAGCTTCTCCTCTAAGACAGAGCTAAACTCCATCGGGAGGAACATGTCCCACCTCCAGATAGCCCTACTGGGAAGGGGGGGGGAAGCCAGGGAAGAACTGTGAGGTGGCAGGTAGGTCCAGGAGATGGCAGGTGACAAGGCTGGGTATGGGGCTCAGGACAATGTAGGTAGGCAGTCTGTACAGCAGAGGAGATAAAGCACAATAAATTAAAATTTAAAAAAGTTTGTCAAGTTAAAATGGAAGGTTAATATTTCTAAATTCAAAGTCATGTACTTCAGTAGTAACAAGCATTTGTCAATGCCGAATGTTTGCTTGTTGGCATTGGCATTGGTAGTGTAGGAGTTACAGAGCTGCATAATAGGAATGCCAGTGAAGTGTTGAACTGAAGCCAACCCCACCACCACCCTGCAGATACTGACAGGCATTGGGGTGTGCCTTTGGGTCGTCAGGCATAACAGCAACGCCATTTCACTACACCCTACCCTGCAGACACCACCAAGTGTCACGATGTGCCTTGGGGTCTTTGGCCCTTATGTTCACCCCATTCCATCTGGAAATACGGTGAGATGGGTGCTGTATAGGAGAATGGGGTGAACTTTGGTGCTGAAGAGTCCAAGGCACACCTCGATACCTCTCACTGGCTGCAGGGTGTGGGTGGGGGTGGAATGGTATGAGCATTACAGGTGACAATCCCAAGTCACACCCCTGATGCCCGTCATTCTCTACAGGGTGGGCGCAGGGTCAAACCCTGATGCTCAGGCGCTCATTGGTATTTTCTACCCAAATTTTCAACATGGTTTTTTGTGACTCCCACCTCATGAACAGTGGCAATATCAGTTTGTTAGCCAAAGCTGCTTTTGCACAACGACTAATCCTTTGGCACCACAGGTGCGAAAACACATTTCGAACAGGATGTGAAAATGACAGCTGTACTGTTCATGGGGAGGTGTGAAAAATGGCAATGTTGAAAATCTGCAGTGAAAATATAAAAAAACTGGTGAAGTCAATGAAGCGCATGAGAAACTGTGCAACGACAATCGTAATATAATTAGTTTGGGATTTTTTTTTTTTTTACAGCAGATTGTCAACATAGGCATTTGGGACCTCCGCTCATGAACAGTGTCACTGTGATTTTCTTAATCTGTCCCAAACAGTGATTTCCCACAGCAACCACGCATTTCTGCGCTGGAAGGGCGAAAACACATTTCGGTCATGGTGTGAAAAATGACAGCTGCACTGTTCATAAGGAAGTGTGGAAAAATGCCACTG
This sequence comes from Neoceratodus forsteri, assembly GCA_016271365.2. Taxonomy (NCBI): domain Eukaryota; kingdom Metazoa; phylum Chordata; order Ceratodontiformes; family Ceratodontidae; genus Neoceratodus; species Neoceratodus forsteri. The sequence goes on along the minus strand of CM057450.1, from coordinate 1,748,368,631 downwards.
GTGAAAATCTGGACTGAAAATATTACATACTCATGAACTTACGAGGATGTGTGGAAACTGCGCAATACTCACTCGTACCACAGTCATTTTAAGGACTTTTGTCACCAAATTTTTAACACAGCCATTTTAAGACCTCTGCTCATGAACAGTGTCACTGTGATTTTCTTAATCTGTCCTGAACATTGATTTCACACACCGACTGCGCCATTGTGCGCTACATGTGCAGAAACACATCTTGGGCGAGATGTGAAAAATGAGACTGTACTGCTCATAAGGAGGTGTGGTAAAATGGTAATGTTGAAAATCTGGGTGAAATATTAAATTCGCAAACTTACAGAAGTGTGCGTAGGAACTGCGCATATCACACCAGAAATCAGTCATTTTTGGGAATTTTTCCACCAAATTTTCAACACAGGATTTTTGGGGGCCTACCTCATGAACTGTGACACCGTCATTTCATAAATCGGTCCCAAAAGGTGGTTCCACGCAGTGACCGCGAAATCACTGTTCAGGGACGATTAACGCCATGACAGTGCCAGAATTCATGAGGAGGGGTCCCAAAAACCCATGTTGAAAATTTGGTGCCAAAATTCCAAAAAATGCCTGAGATATGCATCAAAGTTGAAAAAACCCTGTTTATTCCATTATACAGCTTATCAGCATTTCTTCAGTTCATGGTCAGCTGTGAACAGTGCAGACGTGTTCTCGGTCCACCGAAGATTATCACGCCGGCCTCCAGAGGTAAGTATGGGGTGAGATGGATGTGTAGAGGGTGAGCACGGGTTGGGGGGCAAGACAATCAACGAGGGACGTTTTTCCTTTTCAGGTGTTTCTTTTCTTTTTAGGAGGATGACACGTGACTTGTGCCACACTGGGGTGGGCTCCCAGTGTCGTAGCTGGAAGATTTTTTTGGGGGCCATGAAGCTGACGGGGATTGGCCACCCCGTTACTATACAGCGTGTGCCATGCTGGGGTGGGCTCCCAGCGTGGCAACCGGAAGTCTGTTTCTTTTGGGGGTTTAATTGACCCGACGGAGGACTGGGCACCAATGAAGAGAAAGTAGAGACGTATACAAGCAGAATTGCCATCAATATGCTAATCAACACTATCTTATCGCTGCTCACTGAAGCGGAGCTCTCCCTTTTAACTGTTCAGCACTGCATTTTCAACTGCTGTCATAGACAGCCGCAGCATTCATTGGTGAACTGTGGCCGCGCCTGCAAACACACTGACTGAATTGGAAGACAGGGTGCCACACCTACAAAAACTCAGATGATGGCACTATGTTTCTTGCACATGCGTGCAAGCAAACATAAAAATCTAAGTTTTACATGAAAACTGGGGGCCAACCAACTTGGAACGGTTACAAGATGCTCTTATTTGGAAATCATTTTCAATCAGAACCTTACTAGGTTTAAATCAACTTTTTACTTTGAAAGGCAAACTTGATAAATCTGTTGTGTGTTTGGCCTTTCCGATTTAATTAAACTATATGCTGGCTACTCTAATGACACTATCTTTAAAGTTGTGGATGCCAAATTTAATAATTAAATATTGTATGCATCACAATTATGGGGGACTGTGGAAAAAAAAAACAGGTTACTCACCTGTAACAGTAGTTCTAGGAGTGGTATATGTTGTTCATCCACACTTCTTGGCAGAGTCCCTTTCCCTTTAAATCAGCCGGAAAGTCTTCAAGCTGGCTCCTCCCACCCACCCAGGTGGTATAACCCTCGGCTCCGCCCCATGACGCCAGATCTCAGCCCACTGGAAGCCAGGTTTGTGCGTCTGCAGCCGGGAAGGTCGGGTGGGTCTGTGTGGACGAAAAACACATACCACTCTTAGAACTACTGTTACAGGTTAGTAACCTGTGTTTCTAGGATTGTGGATATGTTGTTCATCCACACTTCTTGGCAGACTCCTAGCAGTTCTCTGGGAGGAGAGAGGCAAGGTGCACACCCCCTACTTGGGAAACAAAGATTGGAGAACTGAGGCCCCAAAACCAGCATCCTGGTGTGACTCAAGGTCAATGTGGTAGTGGGTAATGAAGGTGTTTGCTGTCTTCCAGGTAGCAGCCCGACAGATTTCCTGGATAGAGATATCCCTGAAAGCAGCCACCGATGCAGCAGTATGGCAGGCAGAATGAGCCCTCATCCCTTTGGGAGGCTCCTTGCCCACCAACTCGTAGCATAGACTAATGCAAGATGTAATCCATTAAGTAATCATTCACTTTGTTGCAGGTCTGCCAGAAGCGGCTTCAGCGTAGGTGGCAAACAGCTGGCGAACCTCTTCCCGAATCTCAACCGTCTTCTCCTTATAATAGGAGAGAGCTCGTCTCAGGTCCAAAGTATGGAGCCTGTATTCGGCCTCCGAGGTGTAACTGGGGTAGTACACCGGCAGAGTCAACACCTGGTTACGGTGCAACTCTGATACCACCTTCGGAAGGAATTTCGGGTGGGGGCACAGGACAACCTTGTCCCTGTGGAAGACCAGATAAGGGGAATCCACCAAGAGCGCCTGGAGCTCCCCTGTCCTTCTGTCAGACGTGATAGTCACCAGGAAGACCGTCTTCCAGAACAAGTGTGACAACTCACACTTGTGCATTGGTTTGAATGGCTTGCCCATGAGCTTTGCCAGTACCAGCAGTAGATCCCACAGAGGTGGAGGTTCACACACCTGAGGGTATATTTGATCCAGGCCTTTGAAAAAGCACCGGATTGCTCTCTCCTGCGCCAATGTCGGCTGACCGGCCCATGCCCGGTAAGCAGAGCTGGCTGTCAGGTGCACCCTAAGGGTCGATGACTGAAGACCCCCTTTGGACAGAGACCAAAGGTAGTCGAGAATGTTAGTCACTGGACAGGACAGAGGGTCCATCCAGGCCCTTGCCCCGACACCAAATGGAAAACCTTTTCCATTTGAAAGCATAACACTTCCTGGTCGACTCCTTCCTGGATGCTTCCACTACTGTAACATACTAACATACTAAAAGCTAGCAGAATAGGCCAAATGGTCTGTCTTGTCTGCTCGAAAGCCAGCAACCTAGTGACTGCTCGACTTACCACCCCCTAGCCCCTGAGAGGATCTTTTTTGGTTTCAGTTTCCCCTTGTACCTGTCTCATCCTTTCTTGAAGCCCTCCACTGTGCCTTCCTCCACAGCCTCCCAGGCAGCGTGCTCCATGGCTCCACCACCCTCTCAGTGAAAAAATGCTTCCTACCTGTAATTTCCCCCCTCCAGCTTCCACTCATGTCCCCTGGTTGTTCACTCCTTCTTAAGCCTAAACAGCTCCAAGGTTCCACTCCTGATTATTCCTTTCACATACTTGAAAACCTCAATCATGTCTCCCCTGTCCCTCCTCTCCTCTCTTCCAGTGTGTAAAGCCCAAGCTCTTCCAGACTCTCTTCATAAGACCTCCCTTCCATGCCCTGAATCATCCTGGTTGCTCTCCTCTGGACTCTCTCCAACAGCGCTACGTCCTTCTTCAAATGAGGTCTCCAGAACTGTACACAGTACTCGAGCTGCGGCCTGACCAAGGCATTATATAGAGAAACATAGAAACATAGAATTTGACGGCAGATAAGGACCGCTTGGCCCACCCAGTCTGCCCATTTCCCTACCTAATGGATAAGTTGCAGATCCTAGTTAACCAGCAGCCTACTTCTTCCTACCCCAACCCCCTAGAATTGCCTTATGACTGTCCCATGCATGCTTGAATTCCACCACTGTTTTTGACTCCACAACCTCTTCTGGAAAGCTGTTCATGCATCCACAAACCTCTCTGTGAACAAATACTTCCTTAAATTACCAATGAGCCACCCTCCATATTCAAATTGTGCCCTTTGTTCTTGCACACCTCTTTTTTTGAAAGATGCTACCCTCTTGGACTTTGTTGATTCCCTTGGATCACCTCCCTCCTTCTGTACATAATTCCCCTGGCTATGCAGCCTAGTATCCCGTTTGCTTTGGCTGCAGTTCTTCTAGATTTCAGAGTTATTCATTTGACATCTACCTCCACCCCTAAATCCCTTTCTTCTAATGTGGCTTGCAGTGTGACCTCCCCCCCCGGGTGTATACATGGCCCGGGTTTTTGACCCCCAAATTAAATAGCTTAAATTTCCCGGCATTAAATTTAAGTCCCCATCTCCTTGACCACCCCTCCAGTGTATCCAAACCCCCCTGGACTGTCTCCCTCGCTTCTTCACAATCCACCAGTGCCCCCAGTTTTGAACTGTCCGCAAAGAAACTCAACCTATTTCTAACCCCCTTCCCTATATCCGAGATGCAGGCATTGAACAAGAGTGGTCCCAATACTGAACCTTGAGGGACCCCATTGATTACCTTCCTGTGGGAGGAGAGTATTTCACCCACCATTACCCTCTGTAAATGCCCGGAAAGACAATTTTCAACCCAACTGAGCTCCTGTCCTCCCACCCCCATCTCCCCCATTTTTACCATCAGTCCACTATGGGGCAATGAATCAAATGCCTTGCTGAAATCTAGGTATAGGAATTCCAAAGGCCTATGTCTATCCAAGGCTCCCTTCAACCAGTCATAAAACTCTATGAGGCTGGACTGACACGATCTCCCCGGGACGAATCCATACTGTTTATCATCCTGGTGTCCTAACCTTTCCAACTGCCTCCCAAGCCTCTCCTTGATAAAGCCCTCCATTACTTTGCCTAGCACAGACATCAGACAGACAGGCCTATAATTCCCCATCTCCTCCCTAGATCCCCCTTTATGTATCGGTACTACATAAGCCACCCTCCAGTCCTGTGGCACCCATCCTATCTGCAGAGAGGTGTTAAAAGAGTGCAGCCAGTGGAGCTGCCAGATCCTCCGCCAATTCCTTCATAAACCTCGGATGTAGTCCATCCGGCCCTGGTGCTTTATCAGTTTTTAGCTTCCGAAGGACCTCCGTCACCCTATTCACTCTGATTTCACCCTCCCAATCCACTCTCTCATGCAACCTTAGTACTGTAAGGACATCCTCAGAGAGACCCAAAGCCTAGAACTCTAGCCGCTCAGGTATCAGGTTGTCAGGTGCAGGGATTGAAGGTCCAGATGGTATACCGTCCCCATATTGAGAAAGATCAGGTCCAGGCATACTGCAAGTCGCTCCGGGGGCCTGTTGCTGAGGCTGAGGAGATCTGGGTACCAGAACTGGCATGGCCTGTCTGGGGCTACCAGAATCACCTGCGCCTTGTCCCTCCTCACCTTGAGGAGCACCCTGTGGTCGAAGGCGTGAAGGGCCTGTGTGCAGGCCTCAAGAAGGCATGCCTGCAGCGAGCCCTGCTGAGGGGGGCGGGCATGGAACAGCCTCAGCTTGGTGTTTTCCCGGGAGGCAAACAGGTCCACCAACGGTCTGCCCAGTGGGAGAACAGACTGTAAGCTACATCTGGATGGAGAGACCACTCATGGGATGTTCTGCCTATGCAGCTGAGAGCATCCGCCAGTTGGTTTGAGGCTCCTGCCACGTGGATGGCTAGGAGATCCGCCTCCAGATGGCTCACAAGTGTTCAGATGCGGAACGTTTCACAGTATAGTAGAGGGGAATGCATGCCGCCCTGTTTGCTGAGGTAGTACATGGTCGTGGTATTGTTTGTCTGGACTTGAACCACTTGACCCTGGAGCTGAGAAGTGAAAGCTGACAGTGCCAGTCTGACTGCTCTGAGCTCCAACAGGTTGATGTGATAACGGGACTCCTCGGGGGTCCAGAACCCGTGGGCCCTGTTGTCCCCCATGTGGGCTCTCCAGCCCATGACAGAGGCATCAGCCATAAGGACGACTGTCGGCTAAGGGCAGACAAACAGAATCCCTTCCTGCAACCGGTCTGGGATGGTCCACCATTGGAGTGTGTCCAACATCTTCTGGGCCACAGTGATCAGCTGGTCGAAATGACTGTGGCGCTCAGTCCACTGGGTGGCCAGCTCCCATTGGAGGCGATGTGCCACTAGACCAACGGATGTGCACGCCACCATGTAACCCAGAAGGCGCTGAATGTCCCGGGCAAGGGGACAGTTGCCCAACCAGAAATGATTGGGCAAAGGAGGAGAGAACCTCTGCCCTGTCCGCCGGGAGCCAAGCTCTGGCTTGACGAAGTCAAACTCTGCCCTGATGAAGCATATCACCTGAGAAGGCACAAACTCAGACTTGGCCTTGTTGATCAGGAAGCCGAGTTGGGAGCAGGTCTGTAGGGCCAGGTCCCTGGATCTCTCCACCTCCTGCTGGGTGGAACCTGCTAAGAGCCAATTGTCGACGTAGGGGTAAATTCTGACCTCCGACACCTGAGGTGGGCTGCCACCACTGCAATGCATTTGGTGAAGACCCGTGGGTCCAATGACAGGCCAAATTGCATGGCTCGGAACTCGTATAGGGTTCCCTAGGCACTGAAGCGCAGGAACCGCTGGTGGGATGGACGGATTGGGATGTGAAAGAACGCATCCTGGAGATCCAGTGAGCAGAACCACATGTTTCGCTCCAGGGATGATATGATCTGAGACAGAGTGACCATCTGGAAGGTGCGTGACCCGAGATACTGATTCAGTTTGTGCAGATCTAAAATGGGGCGCCAGCTCCCTGTTCACTTGGGAACCAGAAAGTACCTAGAAATGAAGCCTGGGTCTGCTGGAGGGTCCGCCACTGGAGCTACTGCCTCCTTGAGGAGCTGAACAATGTTATCTCAGAGAGCCAACTGAGTGTGGGCAGATACCTTCTCCTCCCGTGGGCAGCGGGCTCGACTTGGAGGGTACTGCTCGAATTCCAGAGGTGGTCCCTGGTTGACCACTTCTAAGACCCACCTGTCCAAGGTAACAGCGGACCAGGCAGAAGGAAAGTGGCGGAGCTGGCCCCCATGGGAGGACCCAGAGCTGGCGTGACAGGAGTAGGCGTGGCAGCCCCCACCCAGTCACTGTGCAGGCTTGGAGGCAGAGGATCCAGGGCCTGGACCCCAGCCTCCCTGACGGGCCTGGGAGGGTCTGGGCTTGGGACAGGGCTGCAAGTTTGAGCTTGCTGCTGGTGACCCTCTTGAAAGGAGGAATGGAGGGCCGCAGGGGGAGAGTGCCAAAAGGCTTCTTTTTCTTCTTCTTCTGCTGCTTCTTGAGACCAGAAAAACCCTTAGCAGAAGTGGCGTCCAAGATGGCATTGGACTGCTCAATGCGCTGAAGGTGACCAGCCACACCTGGGCCGAAGAGATCAGTGCCCAGGAAAGGCACATCAGCTAGTTTAGGCCAAGTATCCACCGGAAAGGAGAAGAGCCTCAGCCAAGCCCTGCAGCGAGAGGCAACTGCAGCTGACAGAGAATGGGCACGAGTCCCCGATGTCCAGAGCTGTCTGGATCTGTGATTTAGCAACAGCATGGCCTTGGTCCCGGACCTGCTTGACCGTGGTCTGCAAGTCCGCGGGGAGATGTGGGAGGACTTCGTCCAAGGACCTCAAAAGGGCATGGGAGAAGTGTGCCATGATGACGGCTGAGTTTGTCTGATGGAGGTCTAATGATGAGGCTGCACAGACCTTCCGGGCAGAGTGATCCAAATATTTGGATTCCTTCACAGGAGGTCTGTCGGTATCGGTAGAACTACCAGTACGCCCGAACATAGAGGCGGTAACAAGTCTATCGGCGAAGGGTGCTCTGTGAACACCCACAAGGGACCCCATGGGCACCGTATACTTGTGGGCCATATGGGCAGATGGAGCTGGACAGGAGGCAGGGTGCTGCCAAAGTTCTAAGGCTAGGCCAACAATGGCCTCGGCCACAGGAAAGGCTTCCATCAGGGTATCCCCTCTCTTGATGATGTCAGTGAGAGGGTACTCTGCCTTTTTCTCATCACAGGTTCCAGGGGCATCCCGGTGGACTCAGAGATGAGGCGAAGAATGCCCTGAAAGGAGGAAGGACCTTCCTCCATCTCCGTCCCACCAGTCGATTCATCATCCCCTGGATGAGAATGGAGACCAGTTTCATCCGAATCCGAGGTATCTGGATGCAGTGGTCGACCACCCACATCACCCTCGACCCGCTGGGGCCGGTCAGGGTGACAGTGACTGAAAGAAGCCGGGGAAGGCCAGTGTCCTGTCTAGCTTCCTTAGAAGGAGCCCTTCCCACAGGCTGTTTGGGCAGCAGTTCCACCAAAATCAATGAAGAGACCGGTTTAGGCCTCACCGCAGGTTTTGCCGGCTCCGTAGATGGAGGAACCGACTTAATCGGCTCCAGAGGAGTCGGCTTCAGCCTGGAAGGTGAAAGTCAAGTAATGGCCATGGTAGAAGCTGGGGTATGCTTGTGCCCAGACAAAATCAGCTGTTGCCACATGAGGTCCTTGTAGCGCCGGAGCCTCTCCTCTTCCGAGGAGGACAAGGACGACCGATGGCATTGCCTCTTTTTATAGCACTTATGGCCCTTCCCCGGCCTATCTTAATTCCTTGGGTCTCAGACCAGCTACCCTGAGAGTTCATTTGGCAGCTGTATCTGCTTTTGTGTCAGCAGGAAAGTCATCCCTCTTCCTCTCATCCTGTGTTTTCCAAGTTTTTAAGGATTACTCCATACTAATCCTCCTTTCGGAACCGCCCCTGCTTGGGACCTTAATGTTTGCATTGCCCAGTTAATGCAACCCCTTTGAACCTCTGTTTTCTGCAGAGCTTAAGTACTTAACTTGGAAAACTGTTTTTCTAGTGGCTATCACTTCTGCCAGACGATAAGTGAATTGCAAGCCTTGTCAGTGGAGACTGACTTTATTTCTTTCCACAGGGATAAGGTAGTCCTTAGGACTAATAGGAAGTTTTTGCCTAAGGTGGTTTCAGATTTCCACCTTAATCAATCTATCTCCCTTCCAGTATTTTTCACTGATCACTCCTCTTCGGGTGAGAGGAGGTTGCACAGCCTGGATGTTAAGAGAGCTCTTAGTTATTATATAGAGCGTACCAAAGGTCTCAGGTTCGAATCCCTCCAACTTTTCCTTACCTATGGTGAAGTTGGGAAAGGCAAACCTGCCACTAAGAGATCAATAGCCAGATGGATTGTCTCTTGTATCCAATTTTGTTATCAGAAAGTGGGCAGAGGCCCCCCCGCCGGTTTGAGGGCTCATTCTACAGGGTACAGCCTAAGTCTCTAGCTGCTGCCAGAGACATTCCTTTATTAGAGATTTGCCAGGCTGCTACTTGGAAAACGGTATACACTTTTCCAAGCATTACCCCTGGATGTCCAGGCCAGGAGAGATGCTCAGTTTGGCACAGCTGTTCTTCAGAGCCTATTCCTAAGTAGGTTCTGCCCTCCTCCATGGAGGTACTGCTGTGTATTCTGCTAATGTCTATAATATAGCAAGACTTCATGTTGTTTGAAGAAAAATTACTCACCTTAGTAATGTTGTTTCTTCTAATGAGTCTTGCTATATATTAAACCTCCCCAACCTGCCCTCTCAGAACCTCTACTTGGTGGGGTGCGGGCAACTAGTGTGAGCACTACTTATGTCCTGTTAGCATTTGTCCCTTTGGGACTTTGGGGTGTGTATGTGATGCGTGTGTGTTTTATTATACTTATGTTCCATTTTCATATTATTAGAATGGTGTTAGTATTTCTGGTCCCCTGACTTGAGTCTTGGGTGTTGGGACCATCAATGGTTGTTATTATTTAGGTAGCCATTTGGCTAGTGAGTTTCAGCTTCCACACAGACCTTAGTGAGTTTGGCTCGTAAAGATCTGACAGTTCAAGTTTGAAATGACACAGATAGAGCTGCTCGTGCCAAAATTCTATTTTGGAATGGTTTTAACCATTTCACTCGGGGCAGTTCTAGAGCTGGATCAAACTGCTAATGTCTATAATATAGCAAGACTTCATGTTGTTTGAAAGGGGAGATACTGTTGATGGGGGACCTGATTATGCCAGATGTTAACTAGAGCACCTTTGCTGCAGTCACATCCAAGAGCAGGGCCATTCTCGATGCCCTACATGTGGCATGCCTCAGACAGCTAGTTTTGGGGCCCACTTGTGAGGGAGCAATCTTAGACCTTATATTCTCAAATGGACACAGTGAGAGGATCTTAGATCTAGAAATGGGTAGCCATCTGGGAACAAGTGACCACCAAACAGTGTGGTTCATGATAAACTCAGCTACAGAGTGAAGCCATATAAAAGTGAGGGTCCTGGACTTCAGGAGGGCTGACTTTGGCAAGATGGGAGAGTGCCTTAGAAAAGCACTAGCAAACAGGCTAGGAGGAGGGGTGGAGCAACAATGGGGAAACATCAAAACCGCCATCACAGAGGCAACAAGCCTTAGTGTGAAGCAAATAAACAAATCAAAATGAAAAGAAAAAGCCACTATGGTACTTAAAAGAGGTGGCAGGGAAGGTTAGGGAGAAAAAGGTAGCATTTAGGAAATATAAGGAAACACAGAAGGAGCAGGACAGAGAACTGTACCAGTTAAGGCAGAAGGAAGCAGGAAGGGAAGTCAGAATAGCAAGGCCCAAACTGAGGAAAAGATAGCCAACTCCGTTAAGAAGGGGGATAAAACCTTTTATAGGTACATCAGGAAGCATAGAAAGACAAAGGGAGGGAGGTGAGGCTGAATAGAAGAGGACGGTGGGTGGGCAGAGAGGACAGTGAAAAGCAGGATACTGAACGAATATTTCTGCTCAGTATTCACAAAAGAGGAGGGAGGTGTCTAATCCAATTAACAGAAGCACTCTGGATTGGGGGGGGGGGGTTGAGTCGATCCCAGTCCTTTCACAGAAGAAAGGTTTCTGAAAGAACTCCTAAAACTGAAGGTGGACAAAGCAATGGGGCCTGACTGAATTCACCCCAGAATTCTAAAAGAATTAAGGGGGGAACTAGTGAAAAGTACAGTTACGTAAGAACTTACCGTAACAGTAGATCTTCGAGAACAGCTCTTGCAGCAGGTTACACCATTAGAACTGAAGCGGCAGGCGTCAGGACCACGGAAAAAATTCTAGCTAGCTATCTTCGAGGGACCATCCCTGACGTCGGTCCCCCCCCACATCAGGCGTGGTACATAAGGGGGCGGTCCCTCAGATTCCCAGTTCTCCACCGAGACTCCCGCCGCAGGATGACATCAGAATGGGAAACCGAGATCCACCATCAGAAGAAAATAAGGAATGAAAATCCCAACATGTAGAGGTAAAATGCCATGCCTCCTCCAAGGGGGAAGGTGAAGGAGAGGTATCTGCTCAAGATCTGTTCTCGAAGATCTACTGTTAGAGTGAGTTCTTACGTAACTGTACTATCTTACTTGAGGACACAGCTCTGCAGCAGTTACACCATTAGACTGATTCCAAGCAGTAACGCTGCCAGAAATTCCGGAGGTGGAAAATAGGAAATACATTCCAGGTCCTGAACCTAGGACAGGAGACCCTGCAGCACCGCAGTCGAAACCAGCCCTAAGCCGAGAGCGGCTGCCCAGGCTATAATGCCTGATAAAGGTATGCACAGAGCTCCAAGGGCTTGCGCATAAATAGCAGAGATGGAAACTTTGAGTGCTGCAAAGGATGTGGCCACATTGGTAGAATGACCCCGGATAGAACCCGGGGCTTTTGTTTATATCATAACAGTAGGAAATACACTGGACAAGCCAGCGAGACAAAGTCTGTTTGGATACTGATTGGCCCAACATTCTCTCAGAGAAGGAAACGAAAAGCTGATCAGAACTACGAGGGTTTAGTTCTGTTGAGGTAATACCTCAGGCTGCGGTGAACATCCATGGTGTGGAGCAAAGCCTCTCCTCTATTTGAATAACTCGGGAAATAGACCGGAAGGTCAATATCTTGGTTTAGAGTGAGTGAAGAGACCACCTTAGGTAAAAACTTAGGGTTCGTCTTCAGGGATACTCTGTCCCGGTGGAAAACTAAATAAGGCTCTTTGCACATGAGAGCGTGAAGCTCAGAAATTCTTCTCGTTGAAGTAACAGCAACTAAAAATAACGTCTTCCACGACAGAAAACGTAGCTCGCAATCCGCGGCAGGTTCAAAGGGAGGAAGCGTGAGCTGTTCCAGGACAAAGAGCAGATCCCATGGAGGCACAGGGTCCCTAATGGGAGGCCTAAGGTGTAACACTCCCCTAAGAAATTCCAGAGAGGTGTCCAATTGAGCTACTGTACGATGCCCCACCAGGAGGTGTTAGGCAGAAATGGCACAAAGATGTACCTTAATAGAGGAGTAGGCTAGGCCTGAATGAAAAAGGGAGAGGAGATAATCCAACACTACTCCCACAGGACAACCTAAAGGGGAAAATCAAAGACACGTGACCATAAACAAGCGGCGCCATTTCATGGCGTGTACGTTGCATCGGTTTTCTGGCTGCAGAAAGAACCTCTGCAACCTCTTGCGAGACCCCGTGACGCAAGATGGCTATGTCTCTAGGAGCCAAGCATGCAGGTTCAGAGAACGTAGATCCGGATGGACCAATGAACCTTTCTCCTGAGACAGTAGGTGGGAGCTGAGCGGCATCGGGAGCGGGGGTTCCCGAGATAGTTGCACCAACAAAGGGAACCAGATCTGTCTGGGCCAGAATGGGGCCACCAGAATCATGTGTGCGTGCTCCCTGCGCAGTTTGAGAAGAACTCACTGGATCAACGGGAAGGGAGGGAAAGCGTAGAGGAATCTGTTCTCCCAGGAGAGGGATAACGCGTCTTGCCAGAAAACACCAGGCCCTGGATCTAGCGAGCAAAAATTGGGCAGTTTTGCGTTGGATGGGGATGCGAACAAGTCTAGTTCTGGAATTCTAGCGAAAAACAGGTCCTCTACTACCTCTTGAAGGAGTTCCCTCGTGGACTCTGGCCTGGGAGCGACTCAGGCCATCTGCAACTGTGTTGTCCACCGGGAACATGCACAGTGATGAGATTTCGCCGCTTCAATTAGCCAATCCCACACCTCATGGCCTCCTGCAAAGGGGGTAAGAGTGTGCGCCTCCTTGTTTGTTGAGGTAATACATCACCGCCGTGTTGTCTGTCTGAAGCAGGAGAGTACACGGTGGGATTACTGACTGAAAGGCCTGCAGGGCATAGAGAACTGCCCTCATCTCTAGGACATTGATATGGAGATGAGCTTCCAACGGGTCCACGTACCCTGGGACTTTACCCCATCCAGGTGTGCCCCCACCCAAGACCTGAGGCGCCTGTGGTGAGGGTTACCTCCGGGACGGCGCTTACAAATGGGACGCCCTTGAGAGCGACCCGGACTAGCCACCACTGCCAGTCTCGGATCACTGAGTTCGTGATCCTGACCGGATGCTGCAAGTGGTCTGCCTTTGGTCCCATTGCACTTGAGCATCCACTGGGTTACCCGCATGTGGAGCCTTGCGAAGGGACAGTAGGAATGGCCGCAGCCATGTGTCCGAGCAACCAAAGGACCGACCTGGCAGGTACGATCTTGTTCGACGACAAATCCCTTATGAGGGATCTGATGCGCTCCGCTCTGTCGTCCGGAAGAAAAGCTCTTCCCTGAACAGTGTCCAGTACTGCGCCTATAAACTGCAGTTTCTGCGATGGTACCAGGAGAGACTTCTCGTAATTTATGAGAATGCCAAGAGATTGGAACAAGTTCTGGGTGCTCTGGACCGTGAGTAACAACGCCTCTCTGGAGGCGGCCATGAGAAGCCAGTCGTCGAGGTACGGGAACACATAGTGGCCCTGTCTCCTCAGAGATGCTGCCACGACTGCCATGCACTTGGTAAAGATCCTTGGTGCGGATGACAGTCCGAACGGAAGAGCTCGGAACTGAAAGTGGTGGTCGAGAAACTCGAAGCGCAGGAACCTCTGGTGCGCGTGAGCTATAGGGATATGCAGGTATGCGCCCTGCATGTCTAGAGACGCTAAAAAGGCGTCTTGTTTCAGCATGGGAATAAGGCCCGGAAGAGTCACCATGCGGAATCTTTGGTAGGTGACCGACACATTGATGTCACTGAGGTCCAGAATCGGACGGAGGTCCCCTGATTTCTTGGGAACCCGGAAGAAGTGGGAATAATATCCTCGTCCTCTCTGGTTCTCCGGGACGTGCTCTATCGCTCCTTTTCTTAGGAGCGCGAGTACCTCTTGCCAGATCAAATTTTTGTGCTGACCCGGATACTGGGAGAGCAAAGGAGGCCTCGAGGGTGGCTTTTCTGCGAATTCTATAAAGTGGCCTAGACTGATCAACTGCAGAACCCACCTGTCGGTGGTAATGGCCTGCCATCCCGGCAGGAAGTTCGCAATGCGACCCCCACCATGATTTCCCATTGATCCTGAGGGGCGGGCCGGAAAGGAGCCAGGCTGTGGCGGCAGGATGGGCCCGCTGGCTGGGTGGCCTAGGGAACGCTTGACCCGGCTGGCGGGCTGTTTTCCTGGGTTCTACGGAAACCGGAGCCCTCTGATGTGTGGCGGAGCGGGCTGCTGCCTGTGTCCACCCACGAACGGTTTTGGTTCCTACGAAAGGAACCAAGCTTGGTCGGTACATGGCTTGAACCGACCTTCCACTTTCCGGCCTCTTGAAGTTTGGTAGTGATCTTCTCGAAGGATTACCAAATAAAACTTCACCCCGAACGGAGCGGCCCATACGTTTTTCTGGACATCCGGGGTAAACCGGGACACGTAACCAGGGAGTGTCTCCGGAGGCATAAGCCAGCTGCTGCTCGGGCCGATGAGTCCGTGGAGTCGACGTGGCTCAGGCACTTGGGTCCCCACTGCCTGAACCCGTACGGAGGAGCTGCAGCATCTCCTCCTTCTGCTCACCTTCGGGCAGCTTTTCAATCGCCTCCAGACCCTGTTCCCACAAAGCGTTCTGGAATTGAACCATGTGGGTCAGGTAGTTCAAGGATCTGATAGCGCAGGTAGCGGAAGCGTACGTGCGCCTGCCCAGTGTGTCCAACTGTTTGGACTCTGGGTCCGGTGGCAGGGTGCTCAAATGTTGCGGCCTCTGTGACCGGTCATGTGAGGCTGTGATGACCAGAGGGTCGGCCTGAGGCTGCTGTGTCAGGTACTGGTCATCCTTAGGAGCCTTGTACAGACGATCAGCTTTCTTCGGCACCGCCGGGAGCGAATGTGGACGCTTCCACGCTGCCTTGGTGACGTCCACAAAAGTGTCCACCAAGGGTGGTACCACCACAGGCTTGGGGTCCTTCTGCCGAAGATATTTGGCAAGGCGTAACCTTTCGGGGTCTAGTTCTTCTGCATCCCATCCCATGTTCTCCTGGATATGTCTCATAATATCCATGAACGAAGGGTCATCCGGAGGAGATCTCAGTGTCTCACGTGGGTCCGGAGAAGGGATGGAGAGAGGAGATGGGGATCTAGAGGAAGAGTAGACTGATCCCGTGTCCTCCGTCGACGGCGAACGTCGGTGTCTCCTGGATCTCTTGGGGCTGGGTGATCCAGAAGAGGATTTCGACGGAGGTCTCCGTTTTTCTGATCTTCCCTGGGAGAGATCTAGGCCCCGGGAGGTGCTGCCCGCTGCACCCCAAGGTGAAGGGGGGCAGGTACCGGAGGAGGAGGGAGAGGAGGGGGAGAGGAGGAGGAGCGGTGGGGGCCATGTCCCTTTTAATGGTGTCCCACCAGTAAGTGAAGAGATCCTTCACTTCTGCTAAAGAAAGTCCCGACGACGGCCCAGGCACCGGTGGGCAGTCGGGTCCCGGCGCGCTCCACAGGGGCCTTGGGTAAAGGCGAGGGGGCCCTGGGAGTTTCGGCGAGGCCGGGGTCGCCCGTCTGGTCCTCGGGCTGCGTTAAGTCCTCCTCAGTCAACGTCTCCTGACCGATGTTGGTCGGAGGCGTGGAACCCCTCTTCTCAGGAAGAACGGACGCCGGTCCCCTACCGCGTCCGCTGGGATAGACTGTGGCCGACAACGGCCGTCCGGCGACAGCGGCTCCAGGAGGAATGACGACGCCGACGACGGTCGAGCCGGCATCGGGTCCACAGGTCTCTTCAACGTGAGCTCCAAAGTTTTGGCGAGGAGGCAAGAAGACGACCGGACGCCGGGAGCCAAGTGGCGGAACCCGACTTATGATGATGGTGGTGGCGCTCCCCGGACTTCGCCAAGGCCTTGGAAGAGGAAGACGACGACGGCCTGGCGGACTTGGTCTGAGAAGAAGGCTTTCTTACCGCAGCCGGGTGAGGCTGAGAGCTGGCCCTGGAAGGAGAGCGGTCGGACCGAGAACCGGAGCTGCGGGACTCCGAAGCCCTGGAAGGGGACCTGGAAGGGGCCTTCTCCCTTCTTTTCTCCGCTGCGTTGTGGGATTTGGACAAAGATTCCCTTGGAGGACATGGTCTTCAGTTTTTCCTCCAACAAAAAGCCTGGAGGGCCTTCTGACGCCGGATCCTGGTTCGCTGTTGAACCCCTGGCAAAACGAACAGGCCCGGGTATCGTGGTCTGGGCCCAGGCACCTAACGCAGGCCATGTGGGGGTCCTTGAAGGGGATCTGTTTCCCGCAAGCACACTTGGAGGAGTGACCGGAGGTCGGAGAGGACATCGGCAACTATCTTGCTTGAAGAAAATTGAATTTCCCGAAGGAAAGCTCTGAACCACGCATCGCGCGCTAGACTGAAACCGAAGGGTGGAAACATGCAAGTCGACGGCGGGAAAGAACTGGGGAATCTGGTGGGACCGCCTCCTTATGTACCACGCCTGAGATAGCTAGCTAGAATTTTTCCGTGGGGTCCTGACGCCTGTCGGCTTCAGTTCTAATGGTGTAACCTGCTGCAAGAGCTGTGTCTCGAAGTAAGATCCGCTGACTACTCTTTTTAACAAATCATGGAAGGATGGTGTGGTACCTGAGGACTGGAGGAAGGTGGATGTGATTCCCCTTCACAAAAGTGGGAGCAAGACAGAGGCAGGAAACTACAGACCTGTCAGTTTGACCTCTGTGGTAGGGAAAGTGACGGAATCACTTCTGAAAGAAAGAACTGTTGAGTACCTAGAGGCCAGTGGGGCACAGGACCCAAGGCAGTATGGGTTCACAGCAGGAAGGTCATGTCAGACGAATCTAATTGATTTCTTTGACTGGTGACTAAAGTAGTAGACCAGGGAGGGGCTGTGGACATGGCCTACCTAGACTTTAGCAAGGCATTTGAAACAGTCCCACACAAAAGATTAATAATCAAATTAACCAGCCTGGGAGTGGGTCCCAGGATGGTAGCCTGGGTAAAACATTGGCTGGACAACAGGACACAGAAAGTAATTGTAAATGGAGTCCATTCTGAAGAAAGTGGGGTTACTAGTGGAGTACCGTAGGATTCAGTACTGGGTCCAGTCCTTTTTAATGTCTTTATAAGTGACATTGCAGAGGGACTGGAAGGAAAAGTATGCCTCTTTGCAGATGACACAAAGATCTGCAAGAGGGTTAATACACAAGGAGGCGTGGAAAGGATGAGAGGGACTTGGCAAGGTTGGAGGAATGGTCAGAAGTATGGCAGCTTGGATTCAATGCAAAGAAGTGCAAAATAATGCACCTGGGAAACAAAAACCCAGGGGAAGATTACACAATTGGGGGAGGGGGTACTAGCAACAACAAAAATGGAAAGGGACCTGGGGGTAATCAGATGACCTTAAGGTGAGCAAGCAATGTGTGAAGGCAGTAGGGATAGCGGGGGGGGGGATACTGGGAAGTATAGGGAGAGGCATCACCAGCAGAAAACAAGAAGTGGTTATCCCTCTGTACAGACAGTTGGTGAGACCCCATCTGGAGTACTGCATCCAGTTCTGGAGACCCCATCTCCGCAAGGACATAGACAGGGTGGAGGCAGTCCAGAGGAGGGCAATTAAAATGGTGCAAGGTCTGCAAGAGAAGCCATATGAGGAGAGACTAAATGAGCTTAATATGTATACCCTTGAGGAAAGGAGGGAGAGGGGGACACGATAGAAACTTTAAGTACCTCAGTGGAATCAACAAAGTCCAAGAGGGTAGCAGCTTCAGAAAAGATGCAAGAACAAGGGACATAATTTGAAGATGGGGGGAATGGCTCGGGCAATGTGGAGGAAGTATTTTTCACAGAGAGGGTGGTGGACACATGGAACAGCCTTTCTGAGGAGGTTGTGGGGTCTAAAACTGTGGAAGAATTCAAGAATGCATGGGACAGACATAAGGCAATGTTTGTGGGGGGTAGGAAGAAATAGGCTATTAGTTAACTAGGATCTGCAGCTTATCCTGTAGGTAGGGAAATGGGCAGACTAGGTGGGCCAAGTGGTCCTTATCTGCCATCAAAGTCTATGTTTCCAAATGATAAGGACTCCAAGCTACAGCACAACAGAGGCTGGTGACAAAAAGCAATCAAAACAGGTGACCAGGGACCTCAATGAAGAGAGATTGGCCTCCTGTAAAGGGTGCAGGATAAAAATAGTGGATTTGTGAGAGTCCCCTTCCCCCCCCGGGAATTCCCCAAGCAAGGCAAACGGGTGAAGATGAAGACAAGTGTACCACGTAGTTTAGCCTTACCAAACCACAGTGTACCCCAGATCATGTGACCGAGGCTGGAAAACAGTCCATCAAGAACCTACAGGGCTATCTCCAAGAGATCCACACCCACAGGTGAAGAAACTCCATAGTCAGCAGCGCAGCAGAGGTGACAGGGCATGATGTGGCAAGCACAGAGGGAAAAATAACAAAAGATTTTGTGAAAATATTTGTTGCAAACTGAATAAAAATCATCACAATAGCAAAAGATTGCTTGATAAACTGCACAAGTTTTCAAGAAAAGAAATTGTGTGGAAAATAATGCAAGATGCAAGAAAAGGTGATTTGTGAAACATTAGTCGAGTGAAAAAGTAATGCAGGCATGTGTTAAAAAAATGCAAGATGTATGATGATGTAAACTGCGTAGCAAAGGGAACAACTGTATGATGTTAAACAAATAAAAAAAATATAACAGGTTTGTGCAAGAAATACTACAAGATAGGTGAGAAAGGGCACACACTGCGTGAAATAAATTGTGTGAACAAGCAAGTTTCCATGAAAAATACACAGACTTGCATGGAAACCATGTAAATGAGAAAGATGCATACAATGAGAAAAATGTAAATTGTTTGAAAAAGCAGGCTTGTGTGAAATACACGCACACACCTGCAAGAAAACCATGCAAGAACAGTGAGACAGATACATACTGTACTTTGTGGGATACTGCAAACTGCCTGAGGAATCAGGCTTGCGTGAAAAATATAGACGTGTGAAAATCATGCAAGAAAGGTGAGAAAGATGCACACTGCATGAAAAATCACAATTGCGTGAAATGAAACTGGGGAAGCCTGGCATTGAAGCAGGGAGTGACACTGGCACCAAGGCCAGCAGCAATGTCGGAACTGTTACTAAGAGGCCCCACCATTAAGTCTTCGGAGAAAAATCTGTGAAGGACAGGGTTGTCTAACAAGTAATGGCCCTGTACCTTGCACCAGATGTAGCAAGGGATGGCGGTGATAGGGTCTGCGAAAAATAAATGACAGTGTCTGCAGGATGCGAGATGGCCCGGAGATGGAGTCTAGGCAGTGGATGCCAGGAGAGACCCCATTTCATAGTCTCTTAACTAAACTTCTCACCTGAGACAAATAGAAAACCAGCCGAGAGTGAGCACACACATAAGGCATCAGGCAAAGCATTAACTTTGATGGATGATGTTTTACACTGCTGCAAAAAACATCTTTATTCTACAAAAGTGCTCAGTGTGATAAATAGGTACAGCTTAGTAGCAACTCAAGTCAGTCAGTCAAAAAGAGTTTATTTGATTGACAAAACGCCTATACAAACACACAACAATTCTATACAAATCTCATTAAAATATACAAATCACATTAATTGGTTTGACATTTACAATTTCTTTGTAATAAATGTCATAAAATACGAATAGATTCATTTCTTATACGCGATACATAATTTCTCATTCCTAAAATTATTTCAGAGTCATCAGTTTTCTTTCTACTCCTTAAAATATTTACAAATGTATTGCTTATAAATATCCTATAAATTTGTTTAATATATCAACATCAACAGTAGCAAAGAGATAGCTTAGCATAAGATTGGGAGGAAGGCCAAGACTTGCTAGGATTTCTCCAAGGCACTTCTTTCTAGCTTTTGTGTGGATAGGGCACAGTAAAAGAACATGTTTTAAGTTATCTTCTACTCCATTCCCACAACCACAGAGGGGATCCATTACCTCTTCCCTCTGTTATCTAAAATGTATATATTTAGCTACATAAAGCTCTAGCTGAAACCTCGTGATTAATCGCCTACTTTGAGGGTTTGAAATTTTAAGCAAATATGGTTCTAATTGATGTACTACTATAATCTCTTTATACCATCTGTAAAGTGTTAGATTTTGCATTCTTCCTAGACCTTTCGCAATTGCCAAAGCCCTAACCCTCAATTTTACTATTGAGGAAATTTCTTCTTTTGGTGTCATGTAAATTTCATAGAGAAGGTGACCTAGTCCCATTGGGTAAAGTTCTTTTCGAATCAGTTTAACATTTGTGGAAATAAAGCCCAAATTTGCGTAAGTAAAGTACAGTTACGCAAGAACTTACCGTAACAGTTGATCTTCGAGAACAGCTCTTGCAGCTGGCAGGCATCAGGACTGAAGCTGGCAGGCATCAAGACCCCACGGATATCTTCTAGCTAGCAGTCTTCAGCGGGGACAGCCTCCGACGTCGGTCCCGCCCCCGACGTCAGACGTAGTACATAAGGAGGCGGTCCTGCCAGAATCCCCAGTTCTCCCGCCAGAGACTTCCGGCCGCTGGATGACATCAGAAGTGGAGACCGAGGATCCGCCATCAGAAGAAGAAAAGAGCGTAAGCTCCTGCCAAGGCCTGGTTAGGCCGTACCTCCTCCAAGGGGGAATGGTGGGCGGGAAAGTACCTGCTGCAAGAGCTGTTCTCGAAGATCTACTGTTACGGTAAGTTCTTCACGAACTGTACTATCTTACTCTCGAGATACAGCCTTGCAGCAGGTTACATCATTAGGACTGATTCTTGCCAATAGCGCCCTAGACACTCTGGAAGGAGGCATTACGGAGAGATCTTAAAAATCCTGACTCTAGGACAGGAGACCCTGTAGAACAGCGAGGCCAAAACCTGCTCTCCGCCACGAGGCGATGTCCAGGCTGTAATGCCTGATGAAGGTGTGCACTGAGCTCCATGTAGCTGCGGCACAAATGGCCGAGGTGGAGATGTTCCGCAGTGCTGCGATGGAAGTAGCCACCCCCCTAGTCGAGTGGCCCCAGACTGTGCCCGGAAGGGGCTTCTGTTTGTTGTTGTAGCAAAAAGAAATGCACTGGACAAGCCAGCGAGAAAGAGTCTGTTTTGAGACTGGTTGGCCCAACATCCTCTCAGCGAAGGAAATAAACAGCTGCTCGGAGTTGCGATGCTGTTTGGTCCTGGTCAAGTAGTATCTTAAGGAGCTGTGAACATCTAGGGTGCGAAGCAAAGCCTCTCCTCTATTGGTGTACCTAGGGAAGTACACCGGCAGATCGATGTCATGATTAAGGGTAAGGGCTGAGACCACCTTAGGCAAGAATTTAGGATTCGTCCTCAGAGACACACTGTCCTGGTGGAAAATTAAATAAGGTTCCTTACACATAAGAGCGCGTAGCTCAGAAATTCTCCTTGCTGATGTGACAGCAACGAAAAAATAACATTTTCCACGACAGAAAACGTAGCTCGCAATCTGCGGCAGGTTCAAAAGGGGGCAGCGTGAGCTGCTCCAGGACGAAAAGTACGTCCCAAGAAGGGATGGGATCCTTGATGGGTGGCCTAAGGTGTAACACCCCCCTCAGGAAATCACGAAAGGCATCGAGTTGTGCCACTGTGCATTGACCTATCGGGCAGTGGTAGGCCGAATCGCACAGAGGTGAACTTAATCAGAGTAGGCAAGGCCTGAGTGGAAGAGGGAAAGCAGGTATTCCAGGGTTGATTTCTCTGGGCAATCTAAAGGGGAGAGGCCACGTGCCTGAGACCACAGGCAAAACCGGTGCCATTTCATGGCGTACGTCGCATGCGTTGCCGGCTTTCAGGCGGCAGAAAGGACTTCTGCCACCTCTTGCGAGACCCCGTGTCACATAATGGCTATGTCTCGAGGAGCCAGGCATGCAGGTTCAGTGAGCGTAAGTCCGGGTGGACTAGCAGACCCTCCTCTTGAGACAGCAGATGGGAGCTGATGGGCAACGGGAGTGGAGGTTCCCGGGACAATCGCGTCAGCATGGGGAACCAAATCTGTCTGGGCCAGAAAGGCACCACCAAGATCATTGTTGCGTGCTCCCTGCGAAGTTTGAGAAGGACTCTCTGGATCAACGGGAAGGGAGGGAAAGCGTAGAGGAATCTGTCCGCCCAGGAGAGGGACAATGCGTCTCGCCAAAAAACACCAGGCCCTGGATCTAGCGAGCAAAAATTGGGCAGTTTTGCGTTGGATGGGGAAGCGAACAAGTCCAATTCTGGAGTGCCCCATCGAAGAAACAGATCCTCTGCTACCTCCTGAAGAAGTTCCCACTCGTGGACTCTGGCCTGGGATCGACTCAGGCCATCTGCGATTGTGTTGTCCACTCCGGGAACGTGAACTGCAATCAGGCTTGCGCCGTGTCAGATTACCCAATCCCACACTCTCATAGCTTCCCTGCAAAGGGGGTAAGAGTGTGTGCCTCCTTGTTTGTTCAGGTAATACATCACCGCCGTATTGTCTGTCTGAAGCAGAAGGGTACTTGGCGGGATTTCTGACTGGAAGTCCTGCAGGGCATAAAGGACTGCCCTCATCTCCATCTGCCAGGTCTAGTCCCTGCTCCCACAAGGCATTCTGGAAGTGGACCATGTGGGTAAGATAGTTGAGGGACCTAATGGCGCAGGTAGCAGCTGCGTAAGTGCGCCTGCCCATTGCGTCCAATTGCTTGGACTCTGGGTCCGGTGGCAGGGTGCTCAGATGTTGCGGCCTCTGGGACTGGTCATGTGAGGCTGTAATGACCAGGGAATCGGCCAGAGGATGAGATGCCAAGTACTGGTCCTCCCTAGGGGCCTTGTACAGGCGGTCAGCCTTCTTCGGCATCGCCGGGAGCGAGTGTGGACGTTTCCACGCTGCCTTGGTGACATCCACGAAGGTGTCCACCAAGGGTGGCACCACCACAGGCTTTGGGTCCTTTTGCAGAAGATATCATGCAAGGCGTAGCCTCTTGGGGTCAAGTTCCGATGCGTCCCAGCCCATGTTCTCTTGAATATGCCTCATAATCTCCAAGAACGATGGGTCATCCGGAGGAGATCTTGGGAGCTCACATGGGTCCGGAGAGGGGACGCTGATGGGAGAAGGAGATCTGGATCCGTATGAGAAGTCCGATCCCAAGTCCTCCGTCCAAGGCGAGTGGCGGCGTCTTCTGGGTCTCTTGGGGCTGGGTGACCCAGAAGAAGATCTGGACGGAGGTCTCCTCTTGTCTGGTCTGCCCCTAGGAGATTCCGCAGGCTCCCGGGGGGAAGGTACTCAGCCTACTGCCCCAGATGGGGTGGGTGGAGTCACGGGTGGGGGAGGAGGAGGAGGTGTGGGAACGTCCTTCTTTATGGTATCCCACCAGTAGGTGAATAACTCCTTGACCTCTGAAAAACTGAGGCCCGACGACGGACCGGGCGCTGGTGGTCGGTCGTCTGGTTCCGGCGTCAGCTCCCCGGGGGTCTCTGGTTCAGGGGAGGGTTCCCTGGGGGTTTCGACAGGACCGGGTTCGCCCGCCTGGTCTTCGGGCTGAGTCGACTCCTCCTCCGTAAGCGCCTCCTGGCCAACATCGGTAGGTGGCATAGGGGTTCCTCTCTCTACTGGGTCGGGCGTCGGTCCCCCGGACGGCGTCCATGGTGGAGAAGGCCTGACTGGCGACGGGCGTCGGGCAGTCGTCGGGTCTCGGGACCGGTGCTGCTTGGCCGACGTCGGGTCCGACGTCCTCTTGAGCGATGTCAGCTCCTTGGTTTTCCGCTGGGGTGGAGGGGGCAAGGAGACCGACCGGACGTCGGGAGCCGAGTGGCGGGAGCCGGACTTGTGGTGATGGCGGTCCCCTGACCTCGGCGAGGCCTTGGAAGAAGATGAAGAAGGCCTGGAGGTCTTAACAGGCTGTAGAGAAGAGGAACCCGAAGATGACTTGACCACGACCGGGGGAGGCTGCGAGCGGGCACGGGAAGGCGAACGGTCAGACCGGGAGCCGGAGCTACGGGAGCCGGAAGCCCTAGAAGGAGGATTTTGATCTCACCCTCTCCTTGTGCTTTTTGAGGTGCCGGCGGACTTTCTCGGACGATTCCCCCTTGGAGGCAGAATCCATGGCCTTCAATCTCTCTTCAAGAAGGTAAGCTTGTAGGGCCTTCTGGCGATGGATCCGGGTCTGGCTATTAAACCCTTGACAGAAGGAACAGGCCCGGGTGTTGTGGTCCGGGCCTAGGCACTGCACGCAGGCCAAATGCAGGTCTTTAAAGGGAATTTGCTTCCCACAGGCACACTTAGATGGATGGCCCTCCACGGAAGTTGGAGAGGACATCAGATGGCAGACGTTTGTTGAGAAAAAAGGTTTCCAATTCGGAAAAAGAATGTTTCCAGGCGTCGCGCGCTAGAAACAGCCCGAAGGGTCGAGACATGCAAGTCGACGGCGGGAAAGAACTGGGATTCTGAAGGGACCCCTCATGTACCACGCCTGACGCCGGGTGGGACCGACGTCGAGGCGGTCCCCGCTGAAGACTGCTAGCTAGACGATTTCCTTGGGGTCCTGACGCCTGCCGGCTTCAGTCCTAATGGTGTAACCTGCTGCAAGAGCTGTATCTCGAAGTAAGATTTTCTTCTTCCAGACACCATCTAGGCATCCTGGTCTCCGAGAGACGAAAAAGTCCCAGCATAAACAATATTTGTTTTTCTATTACCCAGAGAAAATTATCCAAGTTCCATCCTGAGAACTTTCTCAGGAACCGACTGTGGTACCATCAGAATATAACGATACCATTTGTTAATGTACTCAAGATCTTTTAAATTTGAATCACCCCACACTTCTGAAACATACAAAATACTAGCCTTCAATTTAGCATTAAGAACCTTAAGAATTCCCTTAACTGTACCTTTGCCCAGTTTGAAATTAAATAACAAAGCATTAGATGCCACTTTCATTTTAGACTGTGTAAGCAAAATGTGACTCTTCCATGAGTTATTTTGCGCAAAACGTAATCCTAAATAATGGTAGTATTTATCAGTTATAATTCTTTCATGATATACAACTGCTTTAGGCATTAGTTTTGATTACCAAATAGTACTTAGTTTTTTTCTTTGTTTATATTCAAGCCGTCAGCTTTGCACATTTCTGCAAAGCTATCCAACTTCCTTTGAAGTCCCAGAAAAGATGCATTAATCAAAACCAAATCATCCGCACATGCCAAGAGTGAAATTGTATTATTTCCAATTTTTGGTGAATGATATTCAGAATTATCAAGATTCTTCAAAATAGGATTTAATGTATCAACTGAACAAAGTTGGGGCCAATACGCATCCCTGACGAGCCCCTAGGTTCGTGTTAATTTTTTGAGGTTGTCAGTCCCTGTTGGTTATATTGTATTTGGGTCCAAGTGTCCTTATGCA
Source organism: Neoceratodus forsteri (assembly GCA_016271365.2). Lineage (NCBI taxonomy): Eukaryota > Metazoa > Chordata > Ceratodontiformes > Ceratodontidae > Neoceratodus > Neoceratodus forsteri. Next base: position 1,748,343,116 of record CM057450.1, on the reverse strand, counting down.
GTCTAATAAGAATGTCCTGAAGGGTATAATCAAGACTCAGATTCTGCAATCTGTCCCACAGAAGCGCCCTACTTATACTATCAAATGCTGCTGATAGATTCACGAAAACAAAATAACTTCAAACATGACAATGCTGAACCATAGATCTACCAGCTCTTAAACCATTCAGATATTCACTTAGTATTGAATTATTGCTAATCTAGGATTGGAGTCGATATAATATAATTTTACAAAATACTTTCTGTGAAATGTCAGACTTATAGACAGATATATTCTAGGGTCCATTGGTTCTTTCTTTAGTATTGGGAAGACAGTGCTCCCTTTCCAACTATCTGGGATATTCTATCCCTGTATCAAGGAGTTGAATAAAATACAAAGACTGGTATCCACCAGTTCGGAAAGGTTTTATATAGATCACCTAAAATGCAGTCAGATCCAGGGGCTTTATTCAAAGTTATTGTGACTAATGCTTGAAATATTTCACTTTCCCCTATAACCATTGGAGCTGGGTATAATATAACCCCTTCAATCAGTTTATTCGTTATTACATTTTTTATCTGAAATGCCTCTTCTTGAGAAATATAATTTCCAAAAATGGGTCTCCCAGACTTCCAGCATGACATAAACTTCTATTTTAGTTGAATATTGACCGTGTCCTCCACTAACAATTTTCCAAAATATTTTATCTTTTGCAATAGAAGTTTTTCTCAACTTTTCCCATTGTTTGATGTTATATTTATTCCTCTCCTGTTCTAACAACTATTGATAAGTCTTCCTTGCTCTGTTTAAGTCTCTGATGTTCTTGTTCTCCTTAGTTTTATTGCTCTAGCCATCTGATTTAATTTTTGTTTAGTTTTTTTGCAGGTGTTGTTGAACCATGTTTTCCAACCCAAAATCTGTTTTATTTGTCTTGCAAATATATATTTATTTTTTGCCATTCTTGTATTATATTGGTAAAGTTGGCAGTTTCTAACAGATACTGTCACTGCTTTTCCAGGCTACTTTCCGTGAATAGTTCCTGGAGTATGCTTATGGTATCTCTCTGCCACTTGATCCTTTCAAGATTCAGGATTTCCATGTCACTCTCCTGGGTGAAAATGTCTACTTGTTCACCATTAGAATTTTGTATCTGTATCATAGTTAATATTGGATAATGAGAAGAATCTGGTTGGTCCAAGACCGTTAAATTTTGTATTTTACTAAGTGCTTCCACACTGACCCAAACTAGATCAACTGTGGAAGAACCCATGGATCCTATATATGTGTAACTTCCTTCCTGATCTCCAGTTGATCTTCCATTCATTAATATGAAGTTATTCTCTGAGAGGAAGGTTATTAAATTCTTCCCTCTTTTATTATATTTTTTTATCTTTAAGTTTCCTAAAATAACTTACTTTATGGTTAATTGCTGGGAGACACTGCAAGAGATCTTTATACAGATCCCTTGTATATTTCCCATTTGGGACTCGGGCATTAAAGTCTCCTACCATCACAACTGGGCTGACCTCTTGTTCCTCTATTAAATTTTCCAAAATTTCTTTGGTGTTTATCCACACATCCACTGATTTTTTATTTTTTGGAGGTATATATATACACATTGATTATTAATAATTTGATTTTGTCATTTTCCATATTTAATGGGAGTACAGAAATACTTTCAGTGACTTCTCCTCATGGCCTGGTTTAACCCTGGCAAATGGTGCAATTTTTAATGATGTGTGAGAGAACCCAGGAAACAGACACAGAGTGTGTGAGCATTATCCCTAAATATCTTTACTTTGCTGCAATGACAGAGACCGAATATAGGTTCTTTATCCTTCAATGGCTACAAACAGAATTCGGCCTTAGTAGGCAAGACCGATTCAGATACTTACAGTTCCGTCACTGCCTTAACATAGAACCATGTATGTTGGCCTTGCAACTGGAAGAGAACATGTCTTGTCAACATTTGTGATTACGACGTGGCAGATGGCACCAAGGATGACATCGGTCCTCCTACCTTCACTGTTACGACCCAGGCAACAAAGTCACTGCACTGCATAATGGATGTTGCAAAAAATTACTAATCTCCCGACTTACCGAAACCCCGATTATCCGAACATTTTTGATGTCTCCCGTTGAGTTTGGATAATCGGGGTTATACTGTATATGGATTCATCTGAAAATAAAAATGCAATATCCTTACAGCTTTTCCATTCCATTTATTTCAAAGGCTCAGACTCAGTTTCCAGAAGATATAGTTTTGTCTTTGCTGAAATCAATTTCTTGGCTTCTCAGCAAGTAGATATAAAACAACTTTGAATAAATAAGGCCTTCCCCTTTGCATCTTTGAGCCGATTCCTCTTGTATGGAAGCTCCGTTCAATTTAGTCAATATCAGAAAAGATCCAAGTCTTCCTGAAAGCTGCCTTGTGGTTCTTTGAAGCTTCTTTATTTCAAGTTAATACAGCTCTTTGCAAAAGCTTGCAGACTTCTTCTAGATTCTCCACTTTAGAGAAAGACTGCAATGCTTCTGCCCTAGCACCCACTGAGTTTCTAGTTAAACTTCTACCTGTAATCACTCAGTTTAATAACAGAAAAAAAAACTAGTAGCGACTCATCTGAGACATCCCCTTAGGCAGCGGAGGTTATCAGAGAGCAAGGTGCTGGCACTGCTGCAAGAAGACCATTAACAGGTTCCCTGCCCTTTGAGGAGATGGTGGTGGTGGTGGTTATGGGGTGACACCAACATCAGTTCACACAACATGGAACCAGAAGTCTCAAGGCACAGTGGCGAGCACCAAACTGGGACCCATGTACTTAAATCTTATATGTGAAGACAAGGTTGTACAGTCCCAGGAATCTGACGCAGAGTGCAAGCAGGGCCAAGACTGTTACTTTTTTCAGTTCTGGGAGGACTGTTTATCTTCCTTGGCGTGATGCTGTTGAGTACAGAGACACTCAGTCAGACAGGATTGGCGGTACAAAAACAGACTCATTGCCAAAGCAAAGAACAGTTACTTACCATGACAGCAGATCTTTGAGGATCTGCTCCATCGTGCCACATCTTTGGAACTGTAAGCCATCAACATCAGGACCACATGAAAACTTTTGATAGCCAACAGCAGCCCATGATGATGTGTAATGTCGGAATCTATATAATGTGGGTGGCCTCACTGCTCCTTAGTTCCCCGCTGGAGACAAGTTTGGAGGGCCTCTTACTGTGAGGAACCAGGAGACCAAACTAGTACCAGACATACAAGGAGAGGCATGAATGGAAAATAGTATACATACATAATGCCAGCAGATACCTCAAAACAGGAGAAGAAGGGCTGAGTGCAGTGTGGCCCAATGGAGGAGAGTCTCTAGAAAACAGTACAGTTACGTAAGAACTTACCATAACAGTAGATCTTCGAGAACAGCTCTTGCAGCAGGTTACACCATTAGGACTGAAGCCGGCAGGTGCCAGGACCCCACGGAAATTTTCTAGCTAGCAGTATTCAGCGGGAACCGCCCCCGATGTCGGTCTCGCCCCCAACATTAGGCATCGTATAAAAGGGGGCGGTCCCCCAGAATCCCCAGTTCTCCCACCGGAGACTCCTGGCCATTTGATGACATCAGAAGTGGAGACTGAGGATCTGCTATCAAAAGGTATTCAAAACGGTGTTATAAACACCTAATCCTAGAAAAGAGATATTGGAACAACTCTACCTCCAGAGGAGATGGTGGGAGGGAAACTACCTGCCGCAAGAGCTGTTCTCGAAGATCTACTGTTACGTTAAGTTCTTATGTAATTGTACTATCTTATTTCGAGAAACAGCTCTTGCAGCAGGTTACACCATTAGGACTGATTCCCAAGCAATATTGGAAATCCCTACTTGGTGGGTGGAGGCTAGGTAGAGATTGCGAGTTGGACCGAAGCCTAGGATAGGAGTCCCTGAAGGACTGCTAGAACAAAACCAGCTCTTGCCGTGATGCCACATCCAGGCTATAATGCCTGATAGAGGTGTGCACAGTGCTCAAGTAGCTGCTCATGAGTGGCTGAAGTGGACATGTTCTTCATGGCACATAGGGAGGTAACCACCCCCTTGTGGAATGACCCTTAACCGCGCCCGGTAAGGGTTAGTTGCGTTTCTGGTAACAGAACGTGATACAATGGATGAGCCATGTGGACAGCGATTGTTTAGAAACCGGAGCTCCCATCATCCTATGGGCGAAGGAGATGAAAAGCTGATCAGATTTACGGTGGTGCCTGGTTCTGGTCAGGTAGCATCTTAGACACCTATGCACATCTAGAGTGTGCAACAGGGCCTCTCCTCTATTAGAGTATTTAGGAAAGTACACTGGTAAGTTGATGTCCTGATTGAGGGTGAGAGCTGAGACTACCTTAGGTAGAAACTTTGGATTTGTTCTTAGGGACACCCTGTCCTGGTGAAAAACCAAATAAGGCTCTTTGCACATCAGTGCGTGAAGTTCAGAAATCCTGCTAGCCGGAAGTAACGGCAACTAAAAATAACGTCATCCATGTTAGGAGACGTAGCTCGCAATCCACGGCTGGTTCAAAAGGTGGCAGCGTGAGCTGCTACAGGACAAAGGGTAAATCCCATGGAGGAATAGGATCCTTAATCGGAGGTCTAAGGTGGAGAACACTTCTCAGGAAAGCTCGTGCTGTGTCCAACTGAGTTATGGGACGTCAGCCTATAGGAGTATGATAGGCTGAGATGGCGCAAAGGTGCACTTTAATAGAGGAGTAGGCCAAGCCTGCCTGGAAGAGAGACAGGAGGTAGTCCAGGACTGACCTTTCTGGACAATCCATTGGGGAAAAACCTCGTGCTTGAGCCCAGAGGTAAAATCTGCGCCATTTCATGGCGTATGTGGTGTGAGTGGCCGGTTTACTAGCAGCCGCTAGAACATCTGCTACCTCTTGCGACACCCCGTACCGCATGATAGCTATGTCTCTAGGAGCCAGGCGTGCAGGTTCAGAGAGCGAAGGTCCGGATGGACCAAAGAACCTGCCTCCTGGGACAATAAGTGAGAGCTGATTGACAGAGGCACCCGGAGGTTCCTGGGACATCTGGTGCAGCTGAGGGAACCAAATCTGTCTGGGCCAAAATGGCATGATAAATATCAGCATTGCCTGCTCTCTGCGGAGTTTCAATAGGACCCTCTGGATCGAAGGGAGGAAATGCGTAGAGGAATCTGCCCGTCCAGGAGAGGGACAATGCATCTCGCCAGAAAACACCAGGCCCTGGATCTAACGAGCAAAAATTGAGCAGTTTTGCGTAGGATGGGGACGCGAAAAGGTCTAACTCTGGTGTGCCTCATCTGTGAAACAGATCCTCTACTACCTACTGGAGTAGTTCCCATTCGTGGACTCTGGCCTGAGAGCATCTCAGACTGTTTGCGATGACGTTGTCCGCTCCTGGGACATGAACAGCAATGAGGTTTGCGCCGTGCTGTAGAACCCAATCCCACACCCTCATGGCCTCCCTGCAAAATGGGTAGGAATGGGTGCATCCTTGTTTGCTGAGGTAATACATCACTGCGGTATTGTCTGTTTGTAACAGCAGAGTACCCAGTGGGATCTCCGACTGGAAGGCCAGAAGAGCATAAAGAACTGCTTTAATTTCCAAAATATTTATGTGGAGATGAGCTTCCTGGGGCATCCAAGAGCTCTGAGACCTGAGCCCGTCGAAGTGTGCTCCCCAACTGAACCCTGAGGCGCCATGGAGAGCGTCACAATCGGAGACAGCACAATGAAGGGGACCCCTGCCGACAGGTTCTTTGAATCTAGCCACCATTGCCAATCCCGGATGACGGCATTCGTGATCCGAACTGGAAGCTGCAAATGGTCTTCCTTCTGATCCCACTGTACCCGCAACATCCACTGGGTCACCCGCATGTGAAGACTGGCTAGCAGGACTGTTGCAATGGCCGCAGCCATGTGTCCAAGCAGGCAAAGGACCAGTCTGGCTGGGACAGTCTTCTTTGCCAAGATGTCCCTGATGAGGGATCTGATGTGTTCCGCTCGGTCCTGGGGCAGAAAAGCTCTCCCCTGGATGGTGTCCAGAACTGCGCCTATGAACTGCAGATTGTATGACGGACCCAAGCGTGACTTCTCCTGATTGATAATGATGCCCAACGTCCTGAACAGGGACGGAGTACAGTGAATGGCGGACATCAGAGGCTCCCGAGAGGGTGCCATGAGGAGCCAGTCATCCAGGTAGGGGAACACGTAGTGGCCTTGTCTCCTTAGATCCGCCCACTATGACTGCCATGCACTTCGTAAACACCCGAGGTGCCGATGACAGTCCGAAAGGGAGGGCTCGGAACTGATAATGGCGACCTAGAAATTCGAAGCGCAAGAACTTCCTGTACGCTCGAGCAATGGGTATGTGCAGGTAGGCATCCTGCATGTCCAAGGATGCTAGGAAGGCGCCCTGCTTGAGCATGGGTTTCAGACCGGGAAGGGTCAGCATGTGGAAGCGTTTGTAGAGGACCGAAGCGTTGAGATCACCGAGATCTAGTATTGGAAGGAGGTCCCCTGTCTTTTTGGGAACCAGAAAGAAGTGGGAATAGTAACCTTCACCTTTCTGGTTCCTTGGTACGTGCTCTATAGCTTCCTTTCCTAGGAATGCGAGCACCTCCTGCTGTATGAGCAGTGCGCGCTGACCTGAATAACGGGAAAGCAGGGGAGGTCTTGACAGTGGATGGTTGAGGAATTCTATAAAGTGACCTCTCTTGACCATTTGAAGTACCCACCGGTCGGTGGTAATCGACTGCCACCCTGAAAAGTGGCGAGCGATGCGACCCTCGACCTTTTCTGCCCGTTGATCCAGAGGAGGGGTGGGGGCCAGGAAGGAGTCATGCTGTGGCAGCATTGGTTCCTGCAGGCTGGGTTGGTTTGGTATACCGTTGACCTCTGCCTGGGGAAGATTTAGGTTGGGCCTTACAGTGGAAGGTGCCCTTTTGTTGCTGGCCGGAACGTGGCTGCTGTCGTTGTTGCCGGCCGCGAAAACAGTTCTGGTTCCTACGAAAGGAACCAGATTTGGATCTGTACATGGCCTGTACAGACCTTACTGCCTTCCCGGTATCCTGAAGCTTGGTGACGACCTTTTCAGAGGGTTCACCAAACAAGATCTCTCCATTGTAGGAGACGTCGAGGATACTCTTCTATACGTCTGGGGTAAAACCGGAGACATGGAGCCAGGAGTGTTTCCGGAGACAGATGCCTGAAGCTGCGCCCCTGGCGGACGAGTCTGCAGAATCATATGCGGCTTGTAACACTAGGGTCCCCACATCTGACCCTGTATGGAAGAGGTTCCAGAGCTCCAACTTCTGCTCGCCATCCGGTAGTTTATCAACTAGGTCCTGACCCTGTTCCTACAGGGCATTCTGAAACTGAACCATATGAGACAGATAGTTCAGGGACCTGATGGAGCATGTATAGCAGCAACATACATGCGCCTCCCCAGGGCATCCAACTGCTTGGATTCCTGGTCTGATGGCTGTGTGCTCAGATGCTGTGGTCGTTGGAACCTGTCTTGAGAGGCCGTAATGACCAGGGAATCAGCCAGAAGGTTGTTGCGCCAAGTACTGGTCCTCTGTCGGGGCCCTGTACAGGCGGTCAACTTTCTTCGGCCCCACGGGGGTGGAGTGCGGACGCTTCCACGCAGCCTTGGTGACGTCCGCGAAGGTGTCCACCAAAGGTGGCACTACCACAGGCTTAGGGTCCTTCTGCCAAAGGTAACAAGCTAGGCGCTGTCTCTCAGGGTCGAGATCTTCCGAATCCCATCCCATGTTCTCCTGGATGTGCCTAATGATCTCAGAAAAGGACGAATCATCCAGAGGTGACCTGGGCAGGTCTTGTGGGTCAGGTGATGGGATGCTGATTGGAGAAGGAGACCTGGAGGTATCTGAAGTGTCAGGTCTGGAATCCTCCCCTGGCGGAGTGGACCGGCGACGTCTGGGTCGCTTAGGACTGGGAGACCCTGAGGGAGATCTTGAAGGGGGCCTTCTCCGTTCTTTGGATCTTCCTCTAGGAGGTGGAGTGTGCTCCTTGGGGGTCGATGGTCTTCCTGCTGGCCCCTGCGGTGGAGGAGGAGGAGGAGGAGTAGTAGGAGGAGGAGGAGGTTTGACTGGGATCACATCCTTCTTTATTGCGTCCCACCAAAAGGTAGAGAGATCTTTGATCTCTTGCATATTCATACCAGATGACGGACCTGGCGCTGGTGGTCTGTTGTCGGTATCAGGCGTCAGGTCCAAGGGCATCTCCGGGATTGGTGAAGGCTCCTGTGGAAGTCCGACGTCCCCACTGTCGCCTACCTGGTCATCAGGCAATGTACGGTCCTCCTCTGTAGAGTCCCAGCGACCGGTGTCCACCGGTGTCGGGGAGGCAGTCTTCGGCCCCGGGCAAACGTCTCACCGGTGTCGGGTGCTTAGCCAGCGTCGGGTACTTGGCCGACATTGGGTGCTTAACCGACGTCTGGTCCGACGGGCATTTGCCCGATGGAGGGTCGGAAGCCCACTTCAGGTCCGTCCGTTTTAGGGACGTCAGGTCCTTAAGTCTTCCTGATAGGGGGGATCCAGACCCCTGGGAGGCTGGGAGACCAATCTGGTGTCGGGGTCCTGGCATCTGTCTGAAGAAGATTTGAAAGAAGACTTGGACTGGTGACGGTCTGAAGACTTCGATGAGGCCCGAGAAGGTGTTCAGGAAGCCGAAGGCCTGGAAATCTTGATGGGATGCAGAGAAGCTGAAGTGCTGCCTGAAGACTTGACCTTTACTGGAGGGGGCTGAGAGCGAGCCCTGGAGGGAGAGCAGTCTGAGCGCGTACAGCCGGAACAGGTGCACAAGTATGAGGCCCAGTTAGGGGATCTGGACCTGGCCTTCTCCCGATGCTTGTCTCGGTGTTTGTGGGATTTGGAGGTAGACTCACCTCTGGAGGCAGGGTCTTTGTCCATGCTTTTAAACTTTTCTTCCAAGAGGAGCCCCTGAAGTGCCTTCCGGCAGCGGATCCTTGTGTGACTATTGAACCCCTGACAAAAGGAGCGGGCCTTGGTGTCGTGTTCCGGGCCTACGCAAAGCAGACAGGACGAATGAGGATTCTTGAAAGGGATCTGTTTGCCGCAGACACACTTGGAAGGATGTCCTTCTGAAGAAGGAGTTGGAGATGCCGACATTTAGTGGTAAACTGTGAAAGTTCTAGTTGTCATACGCTAGAGTGGGACCGTGAGGACGGCGGGAAAAGAACTGGGGATTCTTGGGGACCGCCCCCTTTTATATGATGCCTGACGTTGGGGGTGGGACTGACGTCGGGGGCGGTCACCGCTGAATACTGCTAGCTAGAACATTTCCGTGGGGTTCTGGCACCTGCCGGCTTCAGTCCTAATGGTGTAACCTGCTGCAATAGCTATTTCTCGAAGTAAGATCTACTGTTACAGTAAGTAACTGTTCTATCTTCATCAAGGATATCTCCTCCACTGGGCCACAACTCTGGAATGATTTTCAAGCAATACACCATGTACCCAGGGAGGATGGCATAGTCTGATATGCAATCAGAACAGAAGGCCATGTAATACCGCAAGACCAAAGCCAGCACATCTACAAGAGACAATGTCTAGACTGTAGTGCTTAGTCAAAGTATACACAGTGCTCCATGTGGTAGCAGCACATATATCAGCTGCAAAAACATTCTGAAAGTAAGCAACAGAAGTGGACATATCATGTGTAGAGTGGTCATGCAGAACACCAGGAAGTTCCTTCCTTTCCATACTTCCTATAACAAAACTCAATACAGTGAGCCAGCCATTTGGACAGACACTGTTTGGATACAGGGGCACCCTATTTACCAGGGGCCAATGAGAAAAAGAGCAGATAGGACTTTCTGCAGTTCTCAGTGCGATCAAGATGGAAATGCAGTACCCTATATACATCAAGTGTATGGAGGAATGTCTCAGCCTTGTTGGCATGCTCAGGATAATACACAGGAAGGTTTATGGTCTGATTCAATGTGAAATCAGGGCCCACCCTGAGTAGAAATCATGAATTGGTTCACAAAGACATCCGGTCCATGTGAAAAATCAAGAAAGGAGGCTTATGCATTGGAGCCTGAAGCTCAGAGATACTACAAGCAGAAGTTACGGCGACCAGAAACTGCATTTTCCATGAAAGGAAATGTATCCCATAGGTTGTGTTAGGCTCAAATGGAGCCAAAATCAGCTTCTCGAGTATGAACTGGGGAACGCACGTGCAGAATACCCTTTAGGAACATACAGGACACTTCTAGCTGAGCCATCGTGCACCCATCAACGGGGCATGGAAAGCTGAATCACCAGCCAAGTGCACCTTAATGGATGAGTTCTGGAGACCACAGTCTGACAGACACACAAAGCAGGCAAGTACAGCACTGACAGGACAGGTAAATGGGTGCTCTGAATGGGAAGCACACCATATGGAGAAGCACTTTTTTAAAAATAGTTGCGGCTCAAGGAAGGCTTCCTAGCCGCAAGCAAGACATCAGCCACCTGGAGAAAAATGCCAAATGGGCAATGGCTATGTCTTCAGGAACCATGCATGCAGACACAGGGGCCGTAGGTCCAGATGGACCACGGCCCCCTTGCCCTGCGATTCAACAAAGAAACATAGCATTTGATGGCAGATAAGGACTGCTTGGCCCATCCAGTCTGCCCATTTCTCCCTACCTACACTATAACTGCAGAATGTGCCCGATCTATAGCTCTTTCTCCAACCTCTTCTTTCAATTATCATTCCCTTGTGCTTATCCCATGCATTATTGAACCCCACCACTGTTTTTTCCCCCCACCACCTCCACTGGAAGACTGTTCCAAGAATACACCAGTCTTTCTGTGAGGAATTACATCCTTACATCTCTCCTGAATCTATCACTCTGCAGCTTCACAGCATGTCCCCTTGTTCTTGAGCACCTTTTCTTCATAAAAATATTTCCATCCTGTACCTTATTTACCCTCCAAGAGGTATTTAAAAAAGTCTGTACCATATTCCCCTTTGTACATATTGATGTTCTTTAGTCTCTTCTCACAGGACTTTTGATGTAGATCCTGCACCATTTTAGCGGCCCTCCTCTGGACAGCCTCCACTCTGTCTATGTCCTTCTGGAGATGTGGTCTCCAGAACTGCACAAGGTACTGTAGGTGATGTTTTACCAGCGACCTATACAATGGCAGCACAAACTCCCTCTTTCTGCTGGCAATACTCCTCCTTATGCAACCCAGCATCTCACTTGCCCTCCCTACTGCCTTGTTGCACTGCCTGGCCACCTTTAGGTCATCCAATATGACTACCCCCAGGTCTCCTCCCTGCTTGGTGGTCATCAATACCACTCCACCCATTCTGTACTCTGCCCTTGGGTTTCTGTGCCCTAAGTGCATTATTTTACATAGAGAACATAGAAGTTGATGGCAGAGAAGGATTGCATGGCCCACTCAGTCTGCCCATTTGTCTACCTATTGCAGAAACCACAGACCCTAGTTGATCTGCAGCTCATCCTTTTTTTCCTGTCTCTAGGGTACCCTTATGTCTATCCCATGCACTCTTGAATTCCCCAACTGTTTTCACCCCCACCACCACTGCAGGGAGGGTGCTCCAAGCATCCACCACCCTTTCAGTGAAAACGTACGTTCTTGTGTTGCCCCTGACCCCGCCCAATTTTATCTCGTGGCCCCTTGTTCCTGTACATCTTCTTTTGTGAACGATGGTACCCTCTTGTACCTTGTTTACACCCTTGAGGTACCTGAATGTTTCTATCATATCCCCCCAATCTCCTCTCTTCTAGGGAATACATATAGAGTTCCCCAGCACTTTTTGCATTAAAACACAGCTGCCATACCCTTGAATTCTTCTCTAGTTTTCTCAGGTATCTGCTCCCCCTCCCCCCATCAGAATGTCCACCCTGTTACTGTTGCAGATTTTGTGTCATCCATAAAGCAGCAGACCTTTTCTTTCAGCTCCCCTGCAACAACACTTATAAAGACATTAAAGAGAACTACAGGGGAAGCTGAACAAGTGGACGCCATATCTGGCAAGGCCAGAAGGGGGTCACCAGTATTAGGGGAGCATGCTCTACTCACAGCTTGAGCATAACCCTCTGACGGAGAGTGACTGGAGGAAATGCATACAGGAACCTCCTCTTCCAGGAGAGGAACAACGCATCTTGCCAAAAAATTCCAGGCCCTGCAGTAAGGCCAGGGACCATGGCAAAATACTCAAAACAAATCAGTCCTTCTTCCTCTGTCCACAGTCACTTACCACCAAAAATGGCACTGTCAAATTCCTCCTGGTTTTAGTTGTACCGTCCTCAGCAGGGCAGTACAGACTAAACTTGTGGAGCCTGAGACATCATGAACGAGTATCCAGGCAGTGCTGCTGAAGGCACAGAAGTGCTTTCACTATGATTTGGCCCAGTGGTCATTTCTAGATTCCTAGGCTCCCGGGCAACATAATTCTTCCCAGACTGCTTGTCACGCCCCTATGGGTGTTCTTTTACTGATATCCATGGCTCCCCTGGCTGGAATGCTACGGCATGTTAATGCTGCAGTCACGGCAGCAAGCTCCATCCAGCTGCAAGTAGGTGCATCTTTATGACCCACAAGCTTGCAAAGGGTGGGGGGACAGGCTGCTTGTGTGTTGTGTCATTGGCACAATCCCATGGCCTGGAATGAACCCTGAATTTTACCTTATAGACTTGTTAGGAAATGGAATAACTGACTAAATAGGTCTTAGATAAACTGCCTATTATTTATTTTAGGTACTTTTTGTTTTTGTAAATGTGACAATGGCAAAGACCGAAATAAGGGGGCGCTGGGTGCCGAATAGCTCTCCTTCACTCATTAAGCACCTGCTTCTCTCTGCCATTGAAAAGCTAAGGCACTACATGCGGCGCTGACACAGCTTGCAGCTGTCACTACTGTAGGGGAGCGGGGGAGTGGTAAGAATGAACGGAGGTGTGGAAAATGAGCAGAGGGCAAGGGAAAGGGCGGAGAAGCAATGGGAGTGCTGGAATATTTATTTATTTAAAATTCTGGTAACCGGGAAAAGTGCTCTGAGCCAGGGCTTGTTTCCAGGTGCGACCCAGGGTAAAGGGAAAAGAAGGAGGTTTACAATAGCATTAAATCCTATTATACAATAGGAGTGAAATGACATGGTATCAATTAAATCACCTTATCACCACCCTCTACCGATAACAAGCAGATGATGTTTACATAGCAGAAAACAGCACCAGATATATATGCTGTGTAGATGTCAGCAGAAAATATCAGTACTCTCTCTACGTCATGGGTCTGAGGGGCCGAATGCCGTGGAAGAACGCCAACAGAAAAAAAAAACAGGTACCACATAAATAGTGTAAAGAAGCAAACCATACTAAAGAAAAAAGCCCCTACTGTATGAAACGCATATGTGATGTTAAGGGGCTTGATATGAGTAATATCACAACTTGTGGCAAGTCAGCTCCGGGAACAATCACTCGTGGCTCCGCTATGCAGAATCGCTCGTGATATTCCCCAAGCTGACTTGCCACTCATTGTGATATTACTCATATTAAGCCCCTTACATCATGTATCCCCTTAGTAGATAATATTTACATAAAATGAACAGAGATAATGCAGTGTACATTGTAACCAAACATAATTAAAAAGGATAAAAAAATAACAGAGTACAGTGCTACAGAACAAAATAATAGTTAACAGGAACAGATAGCTTTGCTAAAGCCACCCAAGGGGGCGGGGAGAAGATGAGAAAGAGAGAGAGACACGGCGGGACCTTAGTGAAGGGTGGGAAGTCAAGAGCAGAGAGAGGGGAGCTAACAATACATTACTTTTTAGGCCTTGTACCTTCCTCTGCCAAACACTGAACTGCTGATTGTGATCGCAGTATACAGTAAGTCAGGGCTCAGCTGTGTACTGCCACTTTTCTGGTGTTCTAGATCATCTCACAGGGGGATGTGGGCTGACTGAACTGACGGAGCGTAAAGCAACAATTTCAAGAGTACTCTACCCCTCCAACAGTCTTGAAGTATGTAAATGTACTCTTAATACCTTTAACAAAGATTGCAGGTCCAGTCCAAGCAATGTGATTTTCTTTTTATTCAGATGAGACTAGATCAAAGGTCAACAGTAGGAGCTTACAACCTGCCCCAGTGCTTTGACTCACAATGAGTCTTCCTCAGGGGTCTGTCTGGTCTTGACATTTGAATAAAAAGAAAATCTGCTTTACATTGCTTGAACTGGACCTGCAATCTTTGTTAAAGGTATTTAAGAGTGCATTTACATACTTCAAGACTGTGTTTACTGTGTATGGGCTGGCTGCCCTTTAGTATTTGCACCACCCATTTCTATCACCAATCGCAGCACTACCCTTTGAGCCGGTTACACTTCCCCTCCCCATGTAATTTTCTTTTTAGGTATGCAGCCATTCTTTTTCATATTGATCAATAGTTTTTTCATATGGCCATAATAAAAAATGAAAGCAATTCACTCAAAAGGAATCCTGTATTCATTTATGTTTCCCTGGTGTCTAGTGGCACCTCCCACCCTTCGAGTACTGTCCCTTTATTATTACCTGTTTACCTGGTGTTTAGTGGCACCCCCACTCTCCGATTGCCATCTCTGTATTATGTACCGTTTCTCTGGTGTCTAGTGGCACCCCCACCCTACAATTGCACCCCCACCCTACGATTGCTGTCCCCATAGTTGCCTAAGCTAAAATAAAGAAAGCCATCCCTTGATGTCATTTTTTTTTTTACAGCTCTAAAAAATTGTCAGTTCGATACAACCCCCACCCTGACATCTCACAGGTGCCCCCCACACACACACGTCACTAACCTGAACAGGCCTCAGGGTGAAGAGCCACTCTCTGATCAAAGACACGTCTTGCTGCTGGGACCACCGACTTCAATATGAGAAACTAAGGTAAATGCGGTTCAATGTATTTTAATGGGGTTTTGAACTTTGGTATATAACTTTGTCATTTTTGCATACTTTGATCCCAAATTTTCAACATGGCTTTTTTGGGACCCCACCTCATCTCATGACTAACGGTGTGGAATTTCACAAATCAAGCCCAAACTGTGATTTTGTGGTTGCTTGGCAAAATCACCTTTCGGGTGGGATTTGAAAATGTTTACCACCTTTCTTTATGAGGTGGGGTCATAAGAAGGGTATGTTGAAAATGTAGGGTCAAAATATGTAAAATTGGCAAATTTATGCACATACATTTAAATTTTACTACGCTCGCTTGTAACTTAGGTAAAATATTTTGACCCTAAATCATCCCTACCCACTTTTCAGGTGTAGTAGCAGTAATCTTTTATTGATTGGTCTAAAGACCATTACAAATTTGAACATACACAGATATAAACATATACAATCTGATAAACACTTACACAGTTTGCAATCAATAATTTAAGAATGAGATCCTTTTAGGCATATGCAATATATCAGTACTACCCCCAGGAAGCGACCAGATAGGAATAATGTAAGTTATTTTTTCATAACAGAACTCATGCAAGTTAAAGAAAATCAACCGGGCTTATAGACGTTAGCACGTAATCTACAAATTGCATCAATATACCTAGCAACCGTATGAAAGTACAGTTACATAGGAACTTACCGTAACAGTAGATCTTCGAGAGAGGTTCCTTCAGTAGGTTATCACATATAGGACTGGTGCTACCTGGCGTCGGGCTGCACGGCAGACTTTTCTAGCAATACCAGATGAGGGACCGCCCACCCGTCAAATGACCAACGTCAGCGTGATTGTATATAGTGGGTGGTCCCCACGCCTGCCCTCCAGTTCTCTTGCCAGAGCCAGGAAGAGGCCTGACAGCAGGAGCGAACAGGAAATGGGAGTGTCTATAAAAACAGAAAATGAGGGGAAGGAGGGAGGGAAAAATATGACCTACTGAAGGAACCTCTCTCGAAGATCTACTGTTACGGTAAGCTCCTATGTAACTGTACTATCTTACTTCGAGAGTGTTCCTTCAGTACATCATCACATATAGGACAGAGTCCCAAGCAGTCCCTCCAAGGAGAGACCGAGAGAAACTAGGGAGGCGGAAAAAATAACTCCAATGGAAAAAACTGAGATCCAGAATGGACCCAGCCTAGGACAGAAGGCCCTGCAGGACGGCTAGGCCAAAGCCAGCCCTCCGCCTAGATAAACAATGTCCAGACTATAATGTTTGGTAAAGGTATGGACAGAACTCCAAGTAGCAGCCACACAAATGTCGGCAGCGGAAACATTCTGTAGGAAGGCGGTGGAGGCAGCCATTCCCCTAGTAGAATGACCTCTGATAGAACCCGGCACAGGTTTCTCGTACTTCTGGTAACAGAATCTAATACAGGTGCCTAACCACTTGGACAAACCCTGCTTAGAAACCGGTTTGCCCTTCAATCTCGGGGCAAAGGAAACAAACAACTGGTCCCAAGAGTGGAACTCTTTGGTCCGGTGGGTTTAACACAGGAGAATCCGATGGACTTCCATTGTATGAAGGAGAGCCTCACCTCTGTTAGAAGGGAATGGATGATACACTGGAAGCTCTACTGATTGATTCAGCGTGGCTTCTGACACTGCCTTGGGAAGAAACTTCAGATGTGTTCTGAGGACCGCCCAGTCCCTATGGAAAATCAGATAGGGCTCCTTCCAGACTAGAGCGTGAAGTTCCGAAATCCTTCGGGCTGATGTGATAGCCACCAGAAAAAGTGCCTTCCAAGACAGGAAGTGCAAATCACAGCTCATAGCTGGCTCGAAAGGAGGAAGGGTGAGCTTTTCCAGGATGAAATTCAAGTCCCAAGGCGGAGTAGGGCTGCGGATGGGGGTTTCAGATGGAGAAACCCTTTCAGAAAGGTTTTTGAGACCTCCAACTGAGCCACGAGTTTACCATCCACTAGCTGACGATGCGCTGAGGTAGCTGAGATATGGACCTTCAAAGAGGAGTAGGACAGACCAGAGTCAGATAAGTGAAGGAGGTATTCCATGACTTGCGGGGCCGAGCAAGAGAAGGGGTTCCAACCCTTAGCGGTCACCCAAATGAAAAACCGCTTCCACTTCATGGCATAAGTGGAATGGGTAGAGGGCTTTCTAGCCTCAATGAGGACTTGAGCCACCCTGGAGGAAACCCCGAAACGGGAAATTGTTATGTCTGCAGGAGCCAGGCATGTAGATGCAGGGTCCTGAGCCCCCGGTGCAACAGTCGACCTTGGTCGTGAGTCTCTGGAAGCGGAACCAGTGGCTCCCTGGAAAGTTGCTGTAGCAGCGGGAACCAGATTTGTCTCGCCCAGAGAGGAGCGATGAGAATCATCCTTGCCTTCTCCACTTGAAGCTTGAGTAGAACCTTCTGCAGAATGCGAAAAAAGAGGGAATGTGTACACACATTTCCCTGTCCAAGATAGAGACAATGTGGCGTTCTAGAAAGCACCGTGCCCTGGAACAAGCGAGCAAAACCTGGGAAGCTTTGTGTTGGATTTGGAGGCGAAGAGGTCGATTTCCGGACGCCCCCAACGTTGGAAGATGGATTCCGCCACTTCCTGAAGCAGTTCCCACTCGTGAGTTAGGGTCCAATATCTGCTGAGACTGTCTGCCAGGACGTTTAAATTGCCTGGAAAGTGCACGGCTATGAGGACCAGATGGTGCTGGACTGCCCTGTTCCACACTCGCGTCGCCTCCCTGCACAGGAGGTACGACCGGGTTCCTCCTTGTTTGTTGATATACAAAACTACTGACATGTTGCCCATTTGGATTAGCAGTGATCCCTTTGGAAGTAGGGTCTGAAAGGCCTGTAGGGCGTACAGGATTGCCCTCAACTCCAGAACACTGATGTGAAAAGGAGTCTCCATGCTGGACCACAGTCCCTGGGCTTGGTGCTCCCCAAGATGAGCTCCCCACCCCATATTCGAGGCATCCGTGGTGAGAGTAGCTAGTGGTGCAGGGTTCTGAAAGGGAAGTCCCACAGAAAGACTGCGAGAATCTCTCCACCACTGCAATTCTTTCTGAATCGCAGAGGAGACCAGAACCAGATGGTCCAGGTTGTCCAGGAGCTGACCCACTGCACTCGCAGTGACCACTGAGTAACCCTCATGTGAAGTCTTTCTAGGGGAACGGTTGTGATCGCAGCCGCCATCAGGCCCAGAAGGCGTAGGACCTCACGAGCTGGGATGGTTCTGCAGGAAGCAACTTTGGAGGCCTGGCAGATAAGGGTCTCCAGCCTGTCTGAGGCAGGAAAGCTCAGCACTGGACCGTATCCAGGACTGCCCCAATGAATTGAAGTCTTTGGGCAGGGATAAGGGATGACTTGGGAACACTGACTGTGATCCCCAGTCTGTTGAAAAGGTCCAGGGTAAAGATAAGAGCCTCCAACAGAGAATCCCTGGACAGAGCTGAAATCAACCAATCGTCCAGGTGAGGGAAAACCGCAATACCCCTGCGGTGTAAGAACACCGCAACCACCGCCAGGCACTTGGTAAAAACCCATGGTGCCGAAGACAGACCAAAAGGGAGCGCTCAGAACTGGAAGTGTTCCCCTTGGAAGCGAAAACGCAGGAATCGGCAGTGGCTGGAGAAGATGGGGATGTCCAGGTAGGTATCCTGCATATCCAGGGCACAGAGCCAATGGTTCTCCATGAGGAGAGGAAGGAGGCTCTGGAGTGTCAGCATCCGAAATTTTTTGTACTCGACAAACTGGTTTAGATGGCTTAGGTTGAGTATGGGTTTGAAGTCCCCCGTCTTTTTTGGAACCAGGAAAAAATGGAAGTAAAATCCCTTTCCCCTTTGCCCGAAGGGGACCCGCTCGATTAGTTCTTTGAGCAAGAGCGAGTTTACCTCCTCGCGAACTAGGACGGCCTGATCCCGAGAACAGGAGGACTTCTGAAGAAGAGTTTTCGGAGGGATTTCCAGAAATTCTATGGTGTGTCCTATGGACACTAGTTGCAGGACCCATGCATCGGAGGTAATCGCTCTCCACTCCTGCACATGGAGGGTGAACCTCCCCCTCACCTGCTCCCCATCGCGAGACTGAGGAGGCAGTGGATCCGGGAAGTCAAGAAGTGGCGGGACTTTCAGGGGGAGGACCGCCTGAATGTCTCTGACTTTTGGAGGCAGGAGGGGTGGCTGTACCCCTGGCCTTACACTTCCCTTGGCGGCACACCTGAGCGTTCTTCCTCTGCCTCCAGGTCCTTTTCCGAAAGGGCTGCTGCTGCTGTTGTTGGGAGCCCGATCGGTACATCGACCTAACGGACCTAAGTGCAAGTCCCTTCGTCCTGTAGGTCTGTGATAATATTTTAGTTGTCTCCACCAAAAGTACGAAACCCCTAAAAGGGCATCCTGAATCACCGACTGGACTTCGTTGGCGAGTCCAGAAAGGCAAAGCCAGGAATGCCGTCTAAGGGCAACAGCCATTGCTGAGGTGCGAGCCACCAAGTCAACATAAGTCGTAGGTGGCATGCAAGGCATGCTTACAAGAAACTTTGGAGAGGCGGAGATCCTTGGCAAGTTCCTCCTTCAAAGGCAAGGGGTCCATGGACTGGACTCGCGCTTCTAGCCTGGCCAAGGCAGATTTCTGGTGGGACATCATGTGGAGCACGTAATTGAGGGATCGAAGGGCGCACGTGGCTGATGAGTATATTTACTTTCCGAACTGGTCCATCTGCCTCGACTCTTTTTCAGAAGGAGAGATGCTCATGTGCTTTGGTGTTGAGGAGCGATCGTGAGCTGCAGAGATGACCAGAGTCAGCCTTGGGATGAACCTTCAAGAATGGGGCATCCTTCGGCGCTTGGTAAAGCCTGTCCGCCCGTTTGGGGACAGCCGGGAGTGTGTGAGGCATCTGCCAGATGGTAGTGGCCAGTCGAAGTACTCCTTCATGGACCTCAACAAATCTGAAAAGGCAGGGTCCTCTGGTCAGAACTTCAGCGACTCCTTGCCATTTGTGTCCTCCAGGACCTCCTCAGAAGAATCGACCGCCCCCTCTGAACTATCATTGTCCACCTCCTCGACAGGACGATGTCTGGTATCCGGGAGGGAAACGTCCTGCCGAGTCTTCCCCAAGATATGGACGGTGGTAATGGAAGAGCTGCTCGGGGAAGGAGACCTGGGAGACCACGGTTGTGGGAGCCTAGTCTCCAGGTCTGAGACTAACTCCAACTGTGCCCCCTGCCAACAAGACTGGATGAAAGCCTTGAAATCTGGGGTGACTTGGGGGGAGGTGGAGTAGGCAGAGGCTGAAGGGGAGGAGGAGGAGGAGCAGGAACTGGTGGAGGATAATAACCCTGGAATCCCTGAAAATTTAAATAGGGATTGGATCCAGGGTAGAGCTGCCCAAAATTACTCCAGTCTGGAGTGGGGCCCCCCGGGTAGTAGCCCCCAGGATACCCTTGCGGGTAATGCGGGACAGTTCGGGGTCTGGTATAAATCCCAGTCAGATCTGGTGTCAGGGGGACCCACGTCGAACCTGCCGTTGTGTAAATGGGCAAAGGGTCCGGCATCGGGACAGCCCACGTCAGGGAAACCGACGGAACCGGCACCACCTGATCCGGCGCTGGAAAGGGGGCCAGTGTCGGATCCAGACAAAGGGGCCTTGGGGGTGGAACCTGATCTAGCGTCAGGGCCAGCAGCAGAGGCTGGACAACCGGTCCTGGCTGCGGAACTGTCGTCGGGACAACCAGTGTCGGAGGTGCCGGGAGCCCGCCAGAAGGAGGAGGAGGAGGAGGGGGGGCCTCTATAGTAAGGCCAGATGGCTGAAAAGGAGCCTCCTCCTCATTGACCTTGAGAGGGGAAAGCAGAGCAGACCCCGAGGCATCAACAGAGTCGAGGGGTTCTCCGTTGTCATCGCCAGAGGTACCAGCCGGTGAATTAGAGGGTACAGGCGAGGAAGGAGGAGGGAGAGAAGCTTTCTCCCTCTGGTCCCGCCGGATGTCGGGTTAGGTGCCATCAGGCCCCGAAGGGGGAACCGTACCCGTGCAGTCATCTGGGACAGCAGACTTATCGGGTGGGGGAGAAGCCCCCAGATGGCTCATCGACCGGAACTAGGCGAGTCTCCACGGCCTGGGTAGTCGTCTTACTGGCCACCGCGTGGTCCATGGAGGAGCTGGGGGCTGACTTATCAGCCGACGTGGTGTGGTTGCCGGAGAAGCCGACGGCTGACTGACCCACTGTAGATTTATCAGACTTACTGTCCTTGCTGTTCAGCGGCTGGGCCTTGCTCGTCGAGGGCATGGCATTGTCCACGGAGTGCTCCCGCTCCCTAGATTTCTCCTTATGTTTTTCAGAAGGAGCGGCCTTTTCAGACGAAGAATGTCTAAGCCGATCCATTTTCTTCTCAAGACAAGTCAGGAGGGCTTTTAGCAGATGGGCCTGCAAAGCCTGCTGTCTCCTCTTTTCTGTGGCCAGACTGAAGGTCTGGCACTCAGGGCAGGAGGAAACTGGGTGGTCCGGGCCTAGACAGAGGAAGCACTTGAGGTGACCATCTTTGTGCGGGATCTGTGTGCCACAGGACAAGCACTTCTTCTTTGGAGAAGACATCAATAGTAACACGAAATTAGTAAGTAAAATAGCAAGGTAAAACCCGACGCAAGACACTTTCTCGGTGATCACTATATGGGAAGTCTGCTATGCGACTGACACGAGGCGACGGCGGGAAAGAACTGAAGGGCGGGCGTGGGGACCACCCACTATGTACAGTCATGCTGACGGTCATGTGACGTCGGGTGGGCGGTCCCCCATCAGGTATTGCTAGAAAAGTCTGCCATGTGGTCCGATGCCAGGTGGCACCAGTGTCTGCCATGTGGTCCGATGCCAGGTGGCACCAGTCCTAAATGTGATGACCTACTGAAGGAACCCTCTCGAAGTAAGATCAATTACTTCATCATTTGTTGTAAAAAAATATGTTCAACAGTAAAGACTGGTCATCAGTTTGTATTAAATCACAGATAGATTTTAGCCATGTTACCCTAAGCTTGTTGTACCACGTACAAACAAAAAACACATGAAACAAATTCTCTGGATATTGGGAAGTACAGTGACAACAACTATCCGTAATATTAGTACGCTTTTGATATCTTGCAGTTAATATATTCCTTGGGAAAAATTCTAGCCTATATTTAGTGTACAGTACTCAATTTATTATCTGTACTCATAGCAAGATAAGGTTGATAATAATGAAGAATGTCATTTGCTCTTAACCAAGATGAGACATGCGAAGTCGCGATAAGATCTTGAGTTTTACATTTAGTAGAAATTCCATTGGACACATATTTCTGACATTTAAAACTAATTCTTATTTCTCTAGTTAGATAAGTTTTTAACCATTCTAAATCAACATCGTGAAGAATGTGGAAAATACAAGTAAGCAAATTTGATTATAAGTGGCCTAAATTAAACCAAGAATATTTTTCCATTAATGCGAGATAAGAAATGCACGTCTGATCATATTGTAGCAGCTTAATCCAATAATTTATTTCCTAGCTGCCCAAATAGCATGAAGATTAGTTAAACCTAGTTCTGCTCTAATAATAGCAGAGGGTACTGAATTGCCAAGGCCCATACTGGACCTCAGTAATCTATTTAAAGGTATTTCTAACAAATTATCATTTTGCACAAACCAGATTTCACTATTATATGCTGCCTGAGCACTGTGTTTGGCTTCGATGGCTGTTATTAACGGTCTTATTGAGTTTCCACCATACTTCCTATTAAAGGAATTAAGTGAAGCAGCAGTCTGTTTAAGCCTAATTTTTAAGTCGTTAATATGTTTAGTCCACTTACCATTCCAAAAAAGCACTCGGCCTAAATAGGTATAATGTTTAACAGTTTTAAGAGATTTTAGACTAGCCTTCCATGTTTTATGAATGCAAGTTGAACCAAAAACCAGTACCTGACTTTTACCCTCATTTATTTTCAAATTATAACTGTTAGCATATTTAACCAAAATGTTAAGCTTTTGAAGCAAATCAGACTGTGTAAGAGAAAATAAAACCAAGTCATCAGCATATGCCAAAACAGCAATATGCTTATTAAAAGTTTTGGAGAATCAGTTCTTAAAGATTGTAATTGACTTAATAATCTATCTATATATAGACAAAACAAGAATGGTGCGAGAACACAGCCTTGCCTGACCCCAGTGTTCGTTTCAAAATTAGAAGAAAGTTGTCCGCTTCTACCTAGCCTCACCTGGGCCCATGTCTGACTATACAGTTATCTGATTATAGCAATCAATTCGTGGGAAAAGCCTTTTTCTTTCAAACAAAGCCATAATTGGGTTTCAGCTACTGTATCGAATGGCGAGCTAAAGTCTATGAAAGCTGCAAATAATTGTTTCTTAAGGTAAATGTATTTCTCGTAGAGATGTGAGATAATATAACAATTATCAAATGTACTAAACCCTGGCCTAAAACCTGCCTGCAATTCTAACAAACTGCCAAGATTTTGTAATTGTTCCATCAGTCTCTTCAGTACAAGTTTGCAAGTTTTGCAAAACTTTTACCTAGATTGTCCAGAAGGGATATAGGACGGCACATCAATGCCTCTGACTTATCCTCCTTTTCATAAATGGAGATAATTAAGGCCCCCTTTCAGGATTTAGGGAATTCTAATTTATGACAACACTTGTTAAAAAAAAAAAAAAAATCACTAGAAGAGTAGTCCGAGCCTACTCTTCAGGTGAGCTGTTTTTCCCTATCAAAGCAAAACAAAAAGGAAAAAAAACAAAACCATAAATATGTGTTTTTATTACTTTTAAGGACATTTTCTTTATTTTTAGGTATTAAATCTTGGTTGGACTGAGTAGCTCCTGGTCGGCCACAAAATGCAGATAACCAAGAGCTATTCATGGCTCCCCATTAGCAAAACCTTATTTTGGCCCCTCCAATTGGTAGTGGATTTCTTAGATATATTTTGAATATGTATAAGAATGTATGGTGACTTAATATTTTGTATACAATCAACATTTATTTTCATAAGTTTTGTAATGGCTTTATAGCAGATCAATAAACCTATTACTACACCTACTACTGCTACCTAGACCCATCATGAAAATAGGGTTTGGCAGTCCTATATCAGTCATTAGGATAGATTCCTACACCTGTCAGGAGGATAGGGTTTATAAGTTCTGTATCTGTCGTGAGGACAGGGTTTATAAGTATTAGACCTGTCATGAAGATGGCAGTTGTGAGTCCTAGAACATGTCAGGGCCAGGCGATGGGGTGCGGGAGTCCTACATGTGTCAGAAAGATGGGTGTCTTGGTTTTACTAAGGAATATCTGTAGCTAGCTATTAAATAACACAAACTGCTGCATCAGTTATTTTAACTTTTAAGCAGTAGGGTACGTCTTTTAACTTGACTGACAAATTATGCAACTTCATAATCATTCTAAATCAATGTAGAACATGAATAAAAGGGACACTTTCAACCTCCTCACAGGTCGAATGTTACCCTTTTAAACTAATCTGAGGTTTAAATTAATTACCTTAAATACAACTGGATGAAGTGGATACATTTTAGTATTACCACAATATGGCACCTAATGTATGTATGTGTTTTTAAACAGATTTTACAAAGAGATCTTAAGCATGTTCAAGTCTATGTTAAAAGCATTTGGTATAAAAGGGCCAAAACTGGCCTGTGAAGGAGGGGCAGATGCTGTCCTTCTAAAATGCAACAGTAATGTTTTCTCTCAGGATTTCTGGAAAATGAAAGTTATGTAACTGTTGCTCTTCCTGAATATCTTCTCCACAGATTACCACTAATGGATCTGTATCAAAGGCACTAGGACCTGTGGGAGCCAGAACATTTCTGGAGAGCAGCTGGTGCAAATAGGCTTTGTGCACGTCACTACATGCACCCGTTGGTATATAGTGGCGCCAGCCGTCAACCACCTTAGCACATTTTTTTTTTATATTTATACTCCCTCCTCCCCTCCTGAGTCGCCTCTTCAGGAGATGCCAATGAAGCCTGTCCCTACCTACGTCTTACCTGACTGAACGGGTCCTCCATCATGGTGCGGTTTACCCCCCGCCCTGGGTCGGGGTGGGACCACCCACAAACCTTGGAATCTCATCAGGTCCCTTGTTCAAGGCAGGCAGGCAGGCAGCAGTATATCGGGACCCAGCTCGGCACTCTGTCTACCAGACTCCTGAGAGGCATTTTTTCTGTTTTCTCCAGACTGTGTGCCCCAGCGTCAAAGGCGGGCAGGCGCTTCATAAAGTCCACCCCCCAAGTACCCGTCCCGAAGCTGGTTGGCCGCCTCACGCCCAACCAATTGCGCCCCAGTGACTCAAGCAGCTGTCGTGCCCCAGCCTCCACCAGGGGTCACCGCTGCCGGTGTAAGAACCCACCTCCCCCAGAGAAGGCGAGCTGTCATCAGACGCCTCAAGCCTTCTCCCCAGCCAAACCCCAGTGGCCTAAGCTCGCCTCAACTCGGTCGCGGCGTGGTGTGAGGTGTGGCGCCCAGTTTCTCAACCCTCAGCGCCACCGGACCGGCGTACCTTAGCACATTTTCTTTTTTACTGAGGAGGTCAGCAGCATGAACATAACAAGCAACCTATACACTTAGCCTAAAGGCATAAAATAGCCCTGGTGGCCTGTGTAAGAAGGGCTACCAAACCCAGTAACATAGTGTTGTTAAAGACCAAACCAAGTACAAAGGGGTGAAGACCAACACAACAATACTGGAGTGAGTCCGGGGAATGGTGGGCGGACATAGTAATCTATGGAGAAGATATTCAGGAAAATCAATAGTTACGGTAAGGACATAACTTTCATGTCTTCCAAGAATCATTCTTCTCCGTAGATTCTCATCAATGGGCCAGAGTACCAAGCTCAGAGAAGGTACCTTGGACTAAGGAGGCTGGAGCTCGAGCTCACTTAGGATAGTAATCCATACGGAATTGTCCTGCCAAAGGTGGCATGCTGCCTGGCATGGCCATCTGGGGCATAGTGCTTGGTAAAGGTATGCACTGTGCTCCATGTTGCTGCTCTGCAAATGTCTCCAATAGGCAGAGAGTAAATTTATACCAGGGAAGTGACAATTGCTCTGGTAGAATGGGCATGTACCCTGGCCTCCAGTTTAACCTAAGCCATAGCATAGCAGTAGTGAATGCAGTTTACAATCCAGGCTGAAATGCATTTGATTGTGACAGGTCATCCCTTTCAATCAGGGTTGAAAGAGACGAAGATTGTTTGACTGTCTGTAATCCTTAATCCTGTCCATGTAAAACCTAAGGACCCACTTAACAGCCAATAAGTGGAGAGTCCTTTCTCTCTTATTCTGAAAGTTGGCAAGGTAGGTCAGCAGGATTATAATAGGAGTAAGAAAAAACTCCAACAGCACCACCTTAAGTAAAAATGTGGGCTGTGTAAGGAGAACTATCTTAGCTTTATGGAAAACAGTCTGCATGCAGAGATGACAGCTACCAGAAATGCTGCTTTCCAAGTTAGAAACTTCAAGCCACAATTGGCTTGAAAGACTTGTGAGTCAGCATATGCAGCACTGGGAGCCACTGGCTTCCTGACGGGATGTCTTGTGTGCAGAATATCCCTGAGGAACCTCTTAAATAGTGGCAGCTGTGCCAAAGACAGGGTACCTACAGCATCATGATATGCTGATATAGCACACAGGTGGACCTTAACTGTGGAATACTGCAGGTCAGCATCAGAAAGGTTCAGTAAGTACTCCGAAACCTTTTCAGGTAGACACCTGTAAGGGTCCATGGGAGTGTTGGCGCACCATATAGAAAATCTTTCCAAATTGACTGAGTATGTCTTGCTGATAGAAGATTTATATGCAGCCAAAAGTATTTCAGAGACCCTCTGAGATACCATGTACCGGTTCACTTGTATCTTTTCAGGACTCAGGCCTGAAGGTGAAGGGAGCACAGGTTGGGATGGACTAGCAGACCCCGGGTCAATAGGTCCATCCAGAGTGGCAGGACCCTCAGTCTGCTGACTGAAAGTTGAGTTAACAAAGGAAGCCATACAGGGTTTTATTTAACTTTAAAAATTGATTAGCTTTTTTCTCATAAGAGTTCTAAAACATTGTGAAAATGCATAGCACTTGCCTCACTGTGTTTAACAAACATAACACTTCTACAAAACCTATATAAATGCTTTATGTACAGTAAGTATTGTCCCAAGAAAAAAAGTGCTAATCAATTATTTAAAACCCTGCCATATCTGATGAAGCCAGAAGGGGGCCACTAGGATCATCTTGCTTCTATGTGCCTCCGTTCTGAGCACTCTCTGGATGTGACAGATTGGAGGGAAATGCATAGAGAAACAGATTTTGCCATGGCAATCTGAATGCATCCTGACAGAAAATGTCATGTCCTGGATTTCTGGAGCAGAATCTAGGCAGTCTGAGTGGAGATGCAAAAAGATCCACATCTGGGGTGCTTCACTCGAAGAGCAATCTCACAACGTCTGGTGCTAGTGACCATTCGTGAGATCTGCATCTGTTTGACTTAATTCATTTACCAGAATGTTCTGAACCCCTGGCAGATAGATTGCTTGGAGCAAGATCCCCTGCTCTAGGCACATTCCCCCACTTTCACTGCCTCCCTGCAGAAAGTGTAAGAGTGCATTTCTCCTTGCTTGTGGATATACTACGATAGACTTGTTGGCTCTTTAGAGGAGTGACCACTGCCTGCTCCATCTCCCGCATGGACAGGCTTGAAATTAGCCAGGTATCCAGATATGGGAAGAGTTGGAGTCCTAGCTTTCTGAAGTGCACTGCAAGTACTGCAAAGCACTTTGTAAAGACTTGCTGTACTCAGAAAAGCCCAAAGGGTAGGACTGTGAATTGGTAGTGCTGTCCTTCCAAGAACTGCCTTTCAGCTGACATAGTCCACTAGGGCCTTCAGACAGTACCGATCTGCACTCATCTTCAGCACACTGATGTGGAGATGTGTTTCTGATGAGTCCCAGACACCTTGCATCAGGAGACCCTGGCAGTGGACTCTCCACCCCAGCAGGGAGACATTCATGGGGAGACTCATCATTTGTTCCAGTGGGGAGAAAGGGAAGCCCTGGAGGAGACTGTCCTCCACTCAACACCACATCAGGGATTTTACTAGGGGTTTGGTCACCTGACTGGGAGTTTCGAGGGTGCAATGCCTGTGACCACTGGGTACTGAGCATCAACTGAGTTACCTCATGTGCAGCCTTACTAGAGGCACTGTGAACACTGAGGAGGCTATTAGGTCCAGCATGCACTGCATGGTGTAGGCTGGCACAGTTTTGCATTCCATGACATAGCATGCCATCTGCAAGACTACCCATTGACTGCTGTCTGGGAGGAAGGGCAGAGCCTGGGTCCTGTCGAGAACAGCTCCTATGAACAGCAGTGCCTGGGAGGGGCTCCAGCGAAGACTTTGAGGG
This sequence comes from Neoceratodus forsteri, assembly GCA_016271365.2. Lineage (NCBI taxonomy): Eukaryota > Metazoa > Chordata > Ceratodontiformes > Ceratodontidae > Neoceratodus > Neoceratodus forsteri. The sequence goes on along the minus strand of CM057450.1, from coordinate 1,748,314,740 downwards.
ATTCAGTAGGACTCGTACGGACACTAAGAACTGACAGGCAGTGGTCACTGCCTACTCTGTCTCCTGTGTGGACAGACTTGAAATTAGCCAGGCATCTAGATATGGGAAGACTTAGAGTCCAAGCTTTCTGAGGTGCACTGTGAGTACTGCAAAGCACTTTGTAAAGACTTGTGGCACTAAGGAAAATTCAAAGGGCAGGACTCCGAATTGGTAGTGTTGTCCTTCCAAGACAACTGGAGGTACTTGTGGTGGTTGGGGTGCACCAATGTATGGTGGTATGCGTCCTGCATATCCAAGGATGCTAGCCATTCTTGATATTTCAGGTAAGGTAGCAAGGATCCCAAAGAAATCATTGTGAATTTTTCTTGATCCATGTATCCGTTCAGATTTCTGATGTCAAGAATGGGGTACATTCCCCCTGACTTCTTTGGTACCAGGGAGTAGTGGTAGTAGAACTGTGTGTTCCGTTCCGACTCTGATGCTATTTTTAATGCCCTGTTTGTCAGAAGGCCTGCAATGTCCTGTGCCAGAAGCTCTACCACATGAGCTGACAAGGGGAGTTGCCTTCTAGGATGATTTCCACAGGATTTTCCAATAATTCCAGACAGTATATTTGTCAGATGATCTTTAGAACTCACCAGTCTGTCAAGATAGATTCCCACTGGTGGTAAAACTAAGTTAGGTGTTCCCCTACTGGGGAGGAGTGGTTTGCCTTGGGCAGCTGAAGCAGACCCAGAAGAAACACAAAAACGATTGCACTTGCAGGAAAATAATACCAGCAGGGTGAATAAGCTTATACTGTGAAGCAGACCAGGAGTTGGCGTTTCAGAAGGTGGCACTGAGCGTTTCTAGCACCTGTGCCTTGGACTGTGCTTTCGTCTGGGCCTAGGGAGGCTGGGATTTGTTTTGGGCTCCCCGTCACCATCAAGAAAGTCCAAAAATGTGTGTCTGCGAGCTACGGTGCTAGGTCGGTGCAGGTTACCACAGGCTGCCTCCCTGTAAGTGCAATGCAAAACTGAAGAGGAACTGCAGTCAAATGAGATTGCCAAGATGCTGAGCTGTGTTCAAATAACTGCTTTTATTGCTATAAAGCTCAGTACTTGGTGTACATGGAAAACTGCTAGCCATAAAGTTGCCGTGGTGCTTCGGGAATCACCCCCTTCCTCAAGAGGCACCCCCAAACACTGCGGCCTGCTCACCCATGCAGCCATGTGCGCCTTCACCGGGGACCATCAGGAGCTGCTCTAGAAGTGGTGCAGGATCTTGCTCTCCTTCCCAGGGAGCAGACGCTCCTAACCCTCCCCGACAGTCTCTGTTCCTGTCGTCCTTGGCGTGGTTGTGAACTCGGGTTGCCAGTGTACCGAGCAATCCCCTATCATTTGGCACCACGGAGCTGGACTGACCATTTCTTTTTCCGATTCTGGGAGGACTGTCCACCCTCCCAGATGCTAGACTGCCCACTGCCAAGAGAGACATGGGTGCCAAAACACAGCCCTGTTGCTGGAGTAACTTGCCTTTTCAGGTTCCCTACCTTCTTCCATGATCATCGACTGTTAGCACGAGGTAGAGCTGAGAGAAAACTGTAGATTTTTGTGTGTTTAACCAAACTGACACAAAAAATAAACTCTAGTGTATTTGAAACTAAAACCAATCAACTGAACACTGTCATTGTATAGGCGGTGAAGCTCTTGCCCCGATGTGCAGAATGGCAATGCTGCTGCTGTGCATTCAGCAGTGGGGAAAAAAATGGAACAGAGGCAGCAGAGGGCTGGCGCGGCCATACACTAGCAGTGATGCGTGTGGCGCCTCTTTGTGCTGCCAGCCCTCCAGTACATTCTGGCTCCCGCAGGGCCCTAGCACCTCCAGTACAGACCAATTAGTGGGACTCTATGGAGAAAATTGATTCTTAGAAGATCTGAACTGTCTCGGATGTAAGCTATGTGCTATCTTGCTATTTTAATACACAGACCAATACAAGTGATATCAAATACGAACATACGAAGAAGCCAGCAGAAGAAGGCCATTTGGTCTATCAAATCTGCTCGTATTGCAGGTTGAGCTAATGTCCCTGCCCATCCTCCCCACACATTGCTCTGACAGTGTACCATTCAACAGGAAAATAACGTAACAAAGCAAGTTATACCACGAAGCAGACAAGCTGTCAAAACCAACTAGTTAAATCTCTACTCTCAACCTCAGGAATCAGGCTACTTGTGTTATAAATGAAGAGGGATTGCTGGAGATTCCCAGGATGCGATTGAAGACCTTGGGAGCACGTGCTTTTGCTTTGCAGCTCCCTCCCTGTGGAATTCTCTACCTTGTCGGGTTTGACAGTGCCAGACAGTGGAGAGCTTTAAAACCGCTCTAAAAACATGCCTGTTTTTATGTGCTTTCCCTGAGTTTTAATATGTATGATTGCATATTTAGTTTTCAACGTTTATTTATTTGTGTGTTGTTTAGCTGTTGTATTTAGTTGTGTTCTTAGAAATTGTACAGTGCTTTGATATTTATTGATATTGTGCTATATAAATAAATTTATTAATATTATGTGCCACCTAGATGGCCCAGGTTGTGCCTGCAAATGGTCCCTGGGACCAGTGTACTTACCCAGTTATCAAAGACATAAATAAATTCGTATCTGCATCAGATTATATTTGCCCCTGTAAGGTACATCCTCAGGGTATTAGCATCATACAGTATATATCATGGTAGTGTTGCACCCGAGGCATCATTGCCGCTGCCCCCTCTTATGATGGCCTGCCCAACTTGATCCTTCCCCGGACAGATGTCTCAACTTTGCTAAGACTGTTCTACAGAATTATTTCAGATCTGGAGGACATTATGCGGAATAGCCAAGCTGTCCAAGTGTTATCTAGGATTTGTACTGTATTTTGCTGTTTTGATGTTATTTTTTCCATTTGTAAATGCCTACCACTAGAAATATTCCTTTAGAATAGTTTCCATAACCTTTCCTATAATTGACATAAGGCTTACAGGTCTGAAGTTGGATATCATTAGTTCCTTCCCCTTTTTATAAACTGGTGACATGAAAGCTTTGTTCCAGTCTTCAGGGACTGTACCTGATATTAAAGAGGTTTTGAAGAGGTCACTGATAGGGGCTGCTTGTGTCTCTGCCAGATTTTTTTAAAAGCTGTGGGTGGATGTTATCAGATCCTGGTGTGTTGTGGGGGTCAAGGTTGGTCAATTCATTTTTCACTCTCACTGGTGAACAATGCATTCTCCAAATTAGGGATGATTTTATCATTAGTTGGTATTGGGTCCCGTAAGTTATTGTCCTTTGTAAATACTGTGGCAGAGAATATGCTAAACGCCTCAGCCATATCTCTGGGATGTTCAACTTCTTTACCACCCACCACTATGGGGCCTATTACTATCTCTCTATTCTACAGTGAGTTTGTGTAGCTGAAAAAGGCCTTTTGAGTTCTCTGTTTTATTGTGGGCTAGTTTGCGTTCAAATCGTCTCTTCTTTTTTTTTTTTTTAAACAGCATTTCTGCATGATCTTATGTCTTTTTAGGGCTACAGAGGGCGGAGCCCTGAAGAACTCTTGCTATGAGAAAAGGATTCTGCATTCCTTTCGAACGAACAACCTGTTGGACACGGAGTACAGTTGCCTTTGCGTCCTTGGAGCTCTCCGATCCTTGTCTCCAAAGCACTGCACTATTTTTTTTTTTTTTCTTGTAAACCTCAGCGTCGTCCAGATTGTGACACTGGGGGATTTGGCACCCCCAGTGTCACTCTTCTGTGTTGGGAAGATGCGGGGTATTGGGTGCTGAGAGGGAGCGTGGGGGGGATATCAATAATTAAAAAACGAAAACAAAACAATCACAGGCCGTAGTCCACTGCGCATGGGCCTGTAGTCACACATGTGCAGTGGTGTGGGCGACCATCTTGGACATGCAGGAGTGTGCCATGACCGCTGATTAATTGATTTATTTTTTTTAATTATTGATATCCCCTACCCAACCCTCCCTCTCAGCAACCACCACCCCGCACCCACCAGAAACATAAGAGTGACACGGAGGATGCCCTCTGTCTTTTTTTTCGATATCCCCCCACCTGACCCTCTCTCTCAGCACCCCCCCCAAAGAAAAATAAGAGTGACACTGGGGTGCCCAATCCCAAGTGTCATGATGAGGATTTGCTCCCCACCACAGCCTCCCTCTCAGTACCCACTACCCCTCCCCCTGCAAGAAACGTAATAGTGCCCAATCCCCCAGTGCCGAAATCCTCAGTCTTTTAAAAAATGTTGTACCTGTAAAAAGAAAAGTCTATTGATGTCTTTTGTGGCCAAGACTTCTCCATCGCAATCCTGCCCACCCCAAGCCCTTACTTATTGATCGGCGGTCCAATGCCGTAATCCTCTCTGGACCGCAGGTACGTCCTTACTCTTCAGCACTGGACTGCGAACTGAGGAAAGCAGGTATGCATTTCAATGTATTTCAATGGGGTTTTGAACTTAGCAGCATAACTTGGCCATGTTTCACTATTTTTGCCCCAAATTTTCAACATACCTTTTTTTAGGACACCACCTCAAGAACTATTCAAGTGACGTTAGGTAAATCTGTCCCGAAAGGTAATTTTGCAGTCTCTGCACAAAATCACCTTTTGGGCAGGAGCTGAAAATTTGCTCTGCCACCGTTCATGAGGTGGGGTCATAAGAAGACTATGTTCTAAATTTGGTGTAAAAACATAAAAAAAAAACAAAAAACAAAAAGTTATGGAGCCACGTTGAATTTTGCGAATGCAGGCTCATAACTGTGGTAATTTTCAATATTTTTACCCCAAATTTACAACATATCCATATCTTTATAGCAACTCATTAAAGTGACAGCCATCATTTTTCAGATCCTGGCCAAAATGTTTTTTTTACTTCCCTAAAGGTGATTTTGTGGTCCCTGCACGAATTCACCTTTTGGGCAGGAGTTTAACATTTTCTCTGCCACTGTTCATGAGGGGGGGGATCATAAGAAGGCTATGTTCTAAATTTGGTATAAAATATTAAAAACAAAAACGTTATGAGGCTATGTCGAATTTTACGAACACAGGCTCGTAACTTTGGTAATTTTCAATATTTTACCCCACATTTTCAACATAGCCATTTCTTTACAGCACCTCATAAATGTGACAGCTGTCATTTTTCAACTCCTGACCAAAATGTGTTTATGTGTCCCGAAAATTGATTTTCCTGTCCCCGCGTGAAATCACCTTTCAGGTACGAGCTGATCATTTGCTTTGCCCTTCTTCTTGAAGCAGGGTCATAACAAAGCTATGCTGACATGTTTTGCATACAAATAATATAAAACAACAAATTTATAAGCCTATGTTACATTTTGCTAATGTAGGCTCATAACTTTGGTAATTGTCAATATTTTTGCCCCAAATTCCTCAGCGGCAGCCCTATCGGCTCTGGCCAGACTCTGTTTTATAAAGGTGCCTGCTTATATCACTCCTAATGTTTTTCCATTTTCTATATGAATGTTTTTCCTTATTTTTCTTTGGATGTTATTAGCGATCCATTTTGGCCGTATAGTTCGATTGTTCCTTTTTTTCCTTAATGGTACCCATTTTTCATGTAATGTTATCAGTTTCTCCTTGACATAAATCTATTTTTCGTTAGCTGTCTTATGTCTAAAGGCTGATTCCCAATCCCATTCCATGATACTGTTAGCCATTTCTGCAAATTTAGCTTCATTGAAGTTATAAAACACCTGGTTATTTGTAGCCTTCCTTAATTTCTTGTCTACAGTTACATTTATCAGCAATGGTCACGCTTACCCAGTGGCTACATAACTGTACATGTAGCATTATGATAAAAATGTTAGTGAACACCAAATCCAATAAATTGTTACCCTTAGGCCCTGTTCACACTAGGGTGTTTAAAATGGTTTAAGGAGCTTAAACCGTTTTAAAATGCCCTAGCACGGTTTACGTCCGCACTTAACACGCTTTGTAATCCATTTTTTAGAACTGTGTTTAAACCCTGATAAGACCTAGGCTTAAACATGGTTTTAAAAACATTTCAGAAGTTAAATCGGTTTGCCTGCAGTGCGGACAGTCAGGCACAGTTTCCCTTCATGAAGCTGGATGTCCCCGCATGTGAACTGGTTGATAGTAAATTCGGTCCAGAGACAGTAGTGCAGATGCTGTAAACCATTTTTAATAACTGTTTACAACATGCTGGCGGCAGTGCGGATGCTATAACACAGATGCTACAGCACAGTAATTAATCTGTTTTAAAAGACGTTTTCCATTACTGTGCCATAGTGTGAACTGGGGCTTTGTGGGTTCAGTCACAAGCTAGTTAACTTCGCTTTCATCCAAGATAACAAGAAGTTTATTTCAAGGGAACTAGATGATGTTTTATTATCCCAAGTAACTCTGTTTATGTTGAAGTCCGCCATTATTATGACATCTTTCTTTGAAATGCTCATGTTTTGGATGTTTTTGAATAATTTCTGTATATATTCATTAATACTGTCCGGTGGCCTGTAACATGTTCCCACTATCACAGATTTTGGTTTTGCTGAAATTTCTATCCATATGTTTTCAAAATCAGTTTAGTTCATCACCCACTTGGTTATCTGGAAGTAACTTACCATAAAGTTTGCTGTTGACATATATGGCTACACTGCCTCCTATTTTAGTTTTTTTGATAGATTTAAATAATATGTAACCTTCCAGTTAATAGATCCACTTCTCTTCATCTTTTCACCAGGTTTTGATTAATGAAGTTTAGATCATACTGCTGGTCACTTACTGTGGCTTTCAAGAAATCCATTTTATTTAAACTCTTAGTGCTAAGTGTTAGTATGTTAAATTCTTTTATATTATTTTTGGGTTGTACACATTTGTTTACAGCCTGTATTTTGCTATCCTTAGGGCTATCTCTAGTATCATTTATTATCATTTTACTGCTTGCAAGGGACCCCTGGAGTTAGTTTAAACTGTGGTAGACCGCTGTCTGAATTCTGTTCCCCAGTGCAGATGCCCCCATCCTACTGAGATGTAGGCCATCTCTGCAATAAAAATTTCTTCCAAAAACCGTTCCTCAATTTCTAATAAATTTAAAACCTTCCTGAACGGCCCATGCCCTCAACTACTGATTATGTATATGGACTGTCCTCGGCTTTACTAGTCCATCCCTAGGTTTGGGCAATACCTCCGACAAGATTGCCTTGCAATTGTAACATTTTAAAAATCTTTACCAATTTCCTTTCTCCCCTTTACTGTTACATGTTCAAGGGTCCTTCCAATGTCGTTGATTCCTGCTTGAACAACCACAAGCGGTGGGGCTACCTGATGAAAATCAGTCTATTCAGGTTCTGTTTTATATTCCTTAATTTTGCACCTAGAAGGTCTGTAATCTGGGTGTTTTCTTTATTGTTTCCACAAACAGCGGAGTCCGTGTAACGCAAGACAGAATCCCTCACCACTATGGTCTCTCTTGTCACACTGGAACACTTTCTGGTGTGGTGGAGTTTTGGTGCTATGCATTATTAGGGTCAGATTCATTTTCTAAATCCAGACTAGTAAAACTGCCTGTCACTGAAGTATCCACAGCTTTTACAGATTCTCTATTATCTGGGTCCACAGATTCCGATTCGCTAAAAACAGAGAATCTACTGGTCATAACTATGCTGAGCAAATGTCCAATGGCATGTCTTCCCCTTTTATTCTTCCTGCTGCTCTGAATAGTACACCATTAATTAGCTGAGTGTCATCATTTTGTGCCCTATTTCTTTTACCATTTTCCCCCAAAGTCGGGGATTCATTTCCTGCCCTATGCTGGGTTCATTGTGAGTTTTCTCATTTCCCTACTATTTGTTTAGCCATGTCCTCCAAACATTGTTCCAGCGTATCCAATCTCTGACACATGTTGTCGAGTTCAGCTGTTAAATCTTTATTTAAGATACATTTTTCACATACATACTCTCCCACTAGGCTGTCTTTATAATTGAGTACATAAGACAGCTAATGCATTTGAATGCTACATCCCTGTCTAGAGTGATAAGACAGTCAATGTTCTAACGATGCACAAATGCCAGTCACACCTTCCTTGTATTCAACAAGTGATATATTTTTTTGTTATGGTAACTCAAAGATCCCCTGATATTGCTCAATGTTTCACCCAGATGGACTTCCTCAGGGGCTTTAGGCTCTATGATACATACATAATAAATATTAATATATTACGTTACGATAGTCAGCCAACATCACTTCATATGTTATAAGTTACATCCAATCCCTTGTCTGGTACACTCCTCAGTGTATGGTTTTAATTAATATTTACTTCATATAAATTTTATTTTAATACTTCTTAACATTACTGACCTAGTCTCAGTGGCAATTTCCTTCATCACAGGTAAGTATTTACTAAAATCACTATGGTTATGTCCATTACTAAATTATTACAGCACTGCACAATATGGATTAGGATCCTAGGCAAATTAAATTACTCACTTTGGCTCTTGCACTTATGACCGATTAATCTTTAATTACCTGGGGTTCTTTAGAAGTGTTATCCTTTTTTTTTGTGCACTTTATTTAGGTCAGCAGTACATAGGACATACATGTTTTCAACTAAAACGGCTATACAATCTAGCCATACCTTCGGAATCTTTTACAAACCAGATTCATTGTTAATATGACATCTTCGATACATTATTTACATTTAGAAACTTCTGAGCTACGAAAGAGTTAACAATCAAGTCACATTTGAGAATCTTGTGATTCTTTTAACTCCTAAAACCCTATCCTATTACAGAATTCAACTTTATGACTTCTATGGACCGTGATTAGACATGTTTTCATTTGCCTTCCTCTCTCCCCCTGAGATATAAAGGGGGTTCCTTAAAACCCCGGAAACCAGGGTTGAGTCAAAGCCTCCTCCACTGGGGCCCACATATCCAAACATTTACTCAGTTGCCCTCTAATTGTGTACTGTATTCTTTCATACTTCATGCAATCTAGGAGGGCATTAACCCACTCTGATATCGTTGGAATGGAACTGAGCCTCCAGTGCGTAGCCAATACTTTCAAACCCATTACATTTCCTAATCTCCATAGGGCCAAATAGGGGTTTGTATGTTTTAACCTCCCTCCCTTCCGGCTCACCTGGGGGGAGACAAGCAATATCTCCACTGGGTCCAACCTGGGGGGGGAGGGGGGGACTTCCACTAATCTAGCAAGGATCTCTTGCACTCCTGTCCAGAAACTTTGGACTCGATTACATTGCCATAGCATATGATAAAATGTACCATTGAGTATTTGGCACTTAGGACAGAGTGGTGAGTCATTATGATCTATTATGTAGGCTAACCAAGGGGTATGGTAAGGTGTGTCAAATATTAAATTGAATAGCTGTTGCCCTATTATTCACTGAATATCTAAAACTATTACTTAATATAGTTACCCAGTCCCCTCCAGTCAACCCATCCGGTTGAATGTCAGTCTTCCACTTGTCTTTTATGGCGCCCCCATTTTGTCACTCAACATCTCGAATGCTTCTTTAAGTTTAACATACAGGGGCAGGTGAGAGTTACTGAGGTTTCTGTTTGTCACCAAGTCTGCAAAGGCACAGAATTTCCCCTCCAGAAGGACATGCTGTATCTGGGAGACCCCTTTAAGAGCCCAATGTTTTAGTATAGGTATATCCCAAAGCGAAGCTCCACCTCCTTGCTGTATAAGTCGACGAATGGAGCTTTCAGGGGACAAACCCTCACTCACACCAATCATGTCATGAGCCAGCTTCCAGGCTTTCACCATGTTCCCTGTACAAGGGTTGGGGTGGTTACTCAATGAAGTCACAACTCCACACAGTGCCGGATTGTCATGATATAAAGGAGACCCCCTAGATTCCTCCATTTTCACCCAGACTGGTTGTTCTTAAGGGTTTTTTTAATATGTCTTGAATATGGGCCACCTGCGCCGCTACCCAGTAATGTCGCACGCTTGAGAGGCCCAGACCACCCCTCCTCTGGGGCAACCACAAGTGATTTTTTAATCCGTGGTCTCTTATTATTCCATAGTAGTTGAGTGATAGTGCCTTCAATACTTTTAAAATACTTAAGAGGGATTTTCAAGGATACTGCCTGAAATAGGTATAAAAATTGGGGCAACACGGACATTTTGATCAAATTCACTCTCCCCAGAAGAGTCAATGGCAAGGCCCTCCAAGTTGTACAATCATCTTTTATTTTAGATATCAAGCCCTTCATGTCAATTTTAACCAGGGACGAAAGGACAGATGGAATCTGGATGCCCAAGTTTTTTAAAGATTTAGGTGGTCGTACCAAAGTCTGGGCAATCGAAACTGGCCCCTATCCTTCCCCCCGGGGCATCCATTCACACTTACTCCAATTAATCTTGTGTCCTGAGAGAGGGCCATATTTCGCAAAAAGCTGGGTCAACTCCACCACTGACTCCCGAGGAGAGTTTATAAAGAGAAGTACATCATCTGTGAAGAGTGATATCAAATGTCACTGTCCCTACCACTGTAACCCCTTAATTCTGACATTAAATCTAATACTTTGTGCCAATGCTTCAATTGAAAGGACATATATTAAGGGAGAGAGGGGCATCCTTGTTTGGTTCTCCTTGTTAAGGCAAAGGAGAAGAAATAGTATTGTTGGTAAGGATTTGGGCGCTAGGAGACTTATACAACACCCCCAACCATTTCATCGTTAGTGGGCTCAGGCCAAACTTCCGCAAGACTGCCATCATAAAGGGCCATTTGACGTGATCAATGGCCTTCTCTGCATCTAAAGTCAAAAAGCCCCCATCCCCTTCCTAGGCCACTGGTGTATAATGTTCAAGACATGTGTAACCCCTAGGTGGTGCTATCCCTTGGGCTACTACCCCTGTCTGCTTGGCTACCAACAGGTTAAGGGGCCTAAGTTCAGTGACGGGTGCCTCCACCCAAAGGTCTGGATTGGTATTAGTCTGACTAACCAGGTCACAGTCCTCTGAGACACTGTGACCCCTCTTGTCTCCTACTAGTGTCCCACACAATACATAATATGCACCTTCCCAACACCCCAGATATGTTTGATACATACACTTATATTTAGCACTTACCCCAGTACTGGTTCCTTCAGTTTGACTCTGGGGACCCCCTGTAAAATAAGGTGATGCAGTACAAAAGCAACAATGAAATACCTTCAACATAAACTGACACCACAGTCAATGTAAATTGCAGAAAAAACAGATCTGATTTATTCAGGGGACTATAACAAGGATGAGGACAATCAGGTTAATTGGCTAAAACACACTAAGAATCACACTACTGTGCATGCAATCAGAGTCCCACTCAGTCACACTCTCTGGATACCCAAAATGAAGGGAAAGGCTAGCCGGGACCGTTGCCCGGGGTAGGCCGGCGTCGCAGCTGGTTGGGGCCCTGTGATGGAAAAAGAAAATGCACACATACAATTTGTAATCCAGAGCCGGAGGGCTCAGTTCGTGGAAAGAGAACAACACAAGAATCAGATGACACACTTTTGATTAAGAAATATTGCAGGGTGCTACCCTGATTAGTACTCACGGCACCCAGGCTGAACACAAGAGGGCTGATGGATGGACCTTCTGGATTGTCAGAGAAAGCAGAGCCCACACGAGTTGCTTCGGCACTGTTCTTGTTCAGGCAGAGAGCAAGGACTGATCCCCTGGCTGGTCCCTCGTCGATAAATTGTCTCTGTGCAGCAGGGTAGGGAGACAAGACCCTGATGGCAGGGCCTGTCTGCAGTAGGCAACAACGGATTCAGTCCGAAATTAGCTGGGAACAGCTTCCAGCAACTAGCACACAGTCCAGAACAAGGGGGATTAGATCGCGATCCCCATCCAGCACATGGCACATTCATACATACAAGCCAGCAGCTCACAGCCAAACTAAATCACGATTCTCCTTCAGTACACAGTACATTTATATACCAGAATTCTACCTGTACCAGGCCAAATGCTCCCCAGTCATGATCGCAAGTCTCTGCACATGCTGGGAGCTCAGAAGTGACTGAAATTCCTGACGGACCGATCGCATTCAGCAAAATCCTCGGTCTTTTACAGGGTGAGCCTGGTTATAAATCAGCAGCTTAATTCAGTTCAGCACACCGGATTTAGTCCAATAAAACAAGCACTCTTCTCTTCTCAGGATAGAAAACAGCAAGCAGGCCGGAATTCAGGCCTTCCATGATTCTCCCGCATGAACTACTGTGCAACACGACCACTCGAACTAGACTAGCTCCTTCTCTCTCAGCTTCCCACACAGATCTGGTTTGCCAGCAGACAGCTCAGGGGATTTCCCTTAGATCCAAAAGGTTCGGTTAGGCAGTTTAGCTGTCAATCACAGTAAGCCCTCCCCCTTGTGTTGCAAAAAGGCGCCAACAGTCTAAAACTACAAATCCCAACTGGTAGTCCATACAGTCCCATTTCAGCAGGCTCCATTTTAGAGTCCCCGCAACCTGATTGGTCCAATCTAGCAGTTCAGGACCAAAATGGTGGAGCTAAACAGAAACAATTTGTGCTGCAAGAAGGCAGGTTAGAACAACTTACATTATCATCACTATTCTAAATGATTACCAGCAATCAGTTACATCTTTTAACAGGGCTCCCTCTGCACAAGTAGCGATGGCAGAAACGGAGCAATTAGTCAGCAGCCCGGGTGGGACTCGGGCATAGAAACACACAGACCCCCCATTCAAACTAATTAGGACTGTCAACAGGCAGCACTTAAAGAGAGACTGTACATGGAGGCTTTAAAACCACTCACTGCAACACCATTTAAAACGGCTTTAACACCAAACGCCACCCAGACTGTGAACAATTAGGCCAGCTCTGGGAAGACTTTTGGGAACCCCATTTGTAGGGGGGGTTACACCCACCTAATATTACGTTTGACCTGCCTACCCTTCACAAAGCCCCCTTGATCTGAATGGACAAGTTTGGGGGAGAAGATCCTCCAGTCTATTCGCCAGCAACTTCGCTAAAATCTTATAGTCTGCATTAAGCAAGGATATTGGGCGATAGGATGAACACAGAAGAGGGTTCTTCTCCACCTTAGGCAAAATGGTGATGGTAGCGAGGCACTGCGAAGGAGGCAGTGCACCCTCCTCCTGGGTTCCCTTATCATATCCATCATTAACTGCCCCAAATCCTCCCAAAGCAATCTGTAGATCTCGGACGGGATGCCATCGGGGCCTGAGGCCTTCCCCCTCTTAGTTTTCCATACCACCGCCTTTAGTTCCTCTATGGTTATAGGAGAGTCCAGCCTTCCCACATCCTGTGCCTCGACTACAGGAAGGGTAACTTCTTTTAAAAATTCTTCTGGACTAGCTCCCTGCAGGAACTCCATAGAATACAGATGAGAATAACAGGATTTAAAGACATCATTAATCTTTTGTTGGCCATAAGTAACCCCTCCCCCCTCCGTTTCCACTCCCAAAACTGTCCTCTCTGCTCTTTGTCGTTTAACCAAACCTGCCAACCATTTTCCAGCTTTGTCCCCTTCAAAATATGAATAGGACTTAGTTAAAATAAGGGTTCTCTCTATGTTTTGGGTGGAGATTTGGTTCTGCTTACATTTCAACACTTTTAGTTCTGATAATTTGGACTGGTCGTGCGAAGCCATTAGTTCTTTCTCTAACTTTTGAATCTGACTTTCCAAGTCCTGTTCTCGCTTAAGGTTTGACTTCTTCTTGTAAGAGGAATAGGAAATGGTCTTGCCCTGAATAAATGCCTTAAGTGTTCCCAAATAATCCTGATATCTGTGTCCCCAGGCCTGTTCACTTTAAGAAAGTCAGAAATGTGTTGTTTTAATTGTTGGAGGAACTTTGGGTTCACCAAGAGGTTGGGGTCCATATGCCAAAGGGGATTCATCTTAGGCCTCTCCTTCCCCTCCAATACCACCCGCAGAGTGGCATGATCTGAAATGAGTAGCGGTTCATATGTTGCCTCTACTATGTCTCCTAGCCTAGATTTTGTTAAAAATAGGTAATCTAACCTGGTATACAATTTGTGGGCATGAGAGTAGAACGAGTATTCCCTAGTGGAGGGGTGACAAAATCTCCACGCTTCCTGCAAGTATCTCCCCTCCATCATATGATGGAGCATTTAAGCACTCCTAGGGCCTGGGCCCCTCCTCACCCCTGAATAGTCTAACTGTGGGTCCCAATACGTGTTCATATCTCCTCCCATAATTATATCCTCTAGAAAGGGTGCCAACGTGGTTTCCAAATGTGTAAAAAAAAGTCCGGGGAATCTATATTTGGACCACAGATTGAAACTAAAGTAGTTGGGGTGCCTCCCATCTCTACCACCACTATGACATATCTCCCCTGGGGATCCATCACCGAGGAAAGTACCCTATGGGGGAAACTGGGCCTAATCCAAACAGCTACACCTCAGGCTTTAGAGGTAAAGGGAGATGCCACCAACATACCCCCCCCCCCATGAACAGCGCAGCCTTTCTAGTTTTCTTTGGTGGAATGAAGCTCCTGCAAAAATACAATGTCTCCTTTCATTTTGTTTTTTTATCTGGGTCAGTACTCATTTCCTTTTAATCACTGTTCGCAGCCCATTAACGTTCCATGTAACCAAAATGACCTTAGCCATATTTACCAGTCTTCCCATTTAATATGGTATGGTATGCCTAGTCCACCTTTGTACCAATGCTACATTTTTCCCCGCACTGCTGAAAGTTTTTTTTGAATTTTCTTGAAACTTTTGAACTGAACTACCTACCTTCCCCCCCCCAACATGGTGCAACCAAATCTTTAACTCTGAATTACTAAATGAATTTCCCGACCCCCGCCTTTCCTCCCTTCTAATCTATTTAACATCAAGTTAACACCCCCAAGCCTCCCTTTTCCCAGTTCTGGGATCCTAGAAGTTGAACTTCCCTCTACTTTTCGTGGATTGAGCATCCATCCCTTGCAACCATTTTTAAAACTAAAACCATACTGAATTGAGGTTTATTTCCCCCTCTAAAATGAAAAGAATTAATTATCTGCTGGGCAGAGTGTATTCCTGGGAGGTTACTTCAACTCCCCCATCACTCTCGGGCTGTTTTTAGAAAATGAAGGAAGAAAAAATAAATATCTATGCCTGGTGGAGGTTTCTTGAGAGTCCCCGCCCCCCTACTGAAGCTCGATTGGGGCAGGTCATCCAAATACCATGGATGCTACAGCGCTACCTCAAGTGCTCTTACCATTATTGAAAATAAGGAAAAACCTCCACGTTAAACCCTTCAACCAGGGATCAAAAAAAAAATACAAATCGTTTCACAGCCTGACTTCCCCCCTAAGTACTATTACTTAATTTCCTTAGAGTTCTAAATTCGGATCTTTTGTTAATATTGATCCCTCTTCAGCGCATAACTCTATTAAAAACAAAACAACTTTGAACTCTGGTTGATAAAAACAGAAAAAGTGAATCGAAACAAACAATAGTTCTATCCAATGTTCCTGCAAAGTTCCGATTTTAATTCTGTTTGCTTCCTTTGCTTCCCTTATTAACTATGCCCCCAAAACGATGCCCCTCGAGGAATAGACCGAGAGGTATGGGAAGAGGGAACCCCCGAATCCAGCCGTTATAGGTTCCTGATGGAGTTGTGGATCGGAGAATCGTGCCCTCACCCCTCCCAACCCACCTTAGACAGTACCTTCTGGCCAAGTTTTCCTGGTGGATTCAAGCTGCTTTTTGTTTTTCCAGCTCCCTGACATACTCCAGAGCTGCTGCCGGATCGGTGAAGGCTTTCGTATTACCTCCTGAAGACTGTACGATCAGTCGAGCTGGATAGGAGAGCGTAAAGGGGCAGTTTATTGAGTGTAGCAGCCGGCGAACCTCCGCAAACGCTTGCCGTTGGAGTTGGAGATGTTGGGAATAGTCTGGGTAAAGGCTGACTCGTCTCTGCTGCATGGTGACGACGCCCATCTTTCTCGCCTCATCCAAGGCCTGCACTCTGTCCTGATATCGCAGAAATTTAACAATTATGTGCCTTGGCTTCTGGTCTGGCGATCTGTGGGCCCTCTGGATCTCCAAAGAATAAACTTGAGGCATCTGTAAGGTATTTTTAAACCAATCTCGTAAAAACTTAATACTATCTTTCCCATCCAAACCTTCTGGGAGGCCAATTATTCGAATATTGCAGCGGTGCTCCCAGTTTTCATGGTCACCGATCGTTTGTTTTAAATGTTCTGTTTCTCTGAGGGCTTTAGCAAGGTCAATCGTTTGAGTGGAAATGCTGTCTTCTTGGTCGCTAACACGCTGTTCCACTTCCCCCCAAGCACCTTTCATGAGATTCGACCTGCTCCGATGTGGAGTTCACGGCCTGTTGTAAGTGTTGGATTTGGGCCGTGACATTGTCGAATCCGGCCTCCATCCTGGTGCCTAGGTCATACTTGAGATCTTTTATCAGCCTTTCTAAATGTTGATAGCCCTCTGCCATTGTCTGGTTTGGTCTCATTTCAAAGTTGTCACTCCCGGAGGCAACTTCTGATATCTGATGGTTTCTGTCCGGCTGAGCGGCCTGCGTAGTTCTTGGCGAGTGTTTAGGCCTACCCAGGCCTTTAACAGATGACTCGCGATGCGCGGATTTAAATGGAATTTTGGCCTGTTTCTTCCCCGATTTTTGTGAGGACAACATCAGCACTGGAAATATATCTGCTATTGCTGATAAGTAGGGAAACTGAGTGAGAATTAGAGGAGATTGCAAGGGATGGTTACAGAGCTCCCAGTTCAAGCTGCCATCTCGCTCTGATGCTAGGCCACACCCTCTAGAAGTGTTATCTTAATGACAGTTTTTCTCCATGTCAGGCTCATTTCGTTCATCCTGCATTGTTACACATAAAAATTTGTTTAAAATAACCTCACTTTAACTTCTTGTTTTTTTTTTCCCCTTTTAATAATATTTTACAAACACTAATGGATAATGTAGCACTCTAGCTCTGTCTACATTCTTTAGCTCTGCTTAGTCTTATAAGAATTATGTAATTCTTATAATTTGCTATGTCATTAATAGCAACAGATTCCTGTTCCTTTAAGAGAATCACATGCTTATCACTGTAATGATATGCACATTGCCAATTCCACTCTCTCATAGTTTGCTAATTTTTGGTCATACTGCCTTCGTTTTACTTTGCTCATTTCATGCACTGTTACACCACAGGTGAAGTTGCCACATTTGTTCTTTAACTGCTCTATTTCGCATTACATGTTCTTGCACCACGGGTGAAATTGCCACGTTGATAATTTATCTGCTCTCCTTAAAGTGTTGTGCACCAACTGAAATGTTTCCTAAAAAATTTACTTTACTATCTACAGTTCACTGCTACAGGGAAGTGTTGCTACTGTTTTATTAAGACCAACAGGTAGTCTGGCAAATTTCACTTTGATCAAGTAGTCATCACATACATAGCAATGTTGCAGGCTTAAAAGTGGCCCTATTATGCAAGACTTAACTGTCGTTCCTGCTTTCTTTTAGGATCTAATAACACAAGACATTTGCATTTACTCTCTGTAGTATTCTTTTTTTTTTTGTACATTCTCTTTCTGCTCTGGGGACCAGGGCATCTTGCGGGAGTGCCCTCACAGCCACTCCATCTACTCCCAGCCTGAAACCTCCGCTCCTGGAAAACACATTGCTGTTCACCCCCTCCCCGAATCCACAGACCTGTCCAGCCCCGGATCAACCCCAAGGAAGGGTCTGCCTCACCTACCGGTGGCCTTTCTGGGATTAGAGGGATGGTCCAGGTCGAGGGGCTCAGGAGAGCCGGTGGAAGGCAGGTCCGGCGTCGGGATGTGAGCCTGGGCTCCCGGAGCCTCTGCTGCCTCCCTAAGTCTACCAGGGATTTTTCTTTGTGGTGTTTCCCCCCTTGGGATGCAGCATGCAAAGGCTCCTGCACAGCTTCCACCACTTCTCTGCCACTGGAGTCTGCCTTCGTCCCACCCCTACGATGTCCCTTGCTCTTATGCTGCCTCCAGTTTCCACTGGAGGCAGCTATAGAACTGGGAACATCCTGCAACCCACCCTGGGAGAGGAGAGCAGTCCTCCAGATGCTCAATCCCCTCCCTCCCTTGCTGACCCCCGATGGCCCAGGTCCGTTCCCGAACCCAGGTCGCTGGTGTGGCGTCCAGTGCCTCAACCCTTAATGCCACCGGGCCGGCGCCTCTCTGTAGTATTCTTACTGAATACCTTACTACAGTTTTACTTTTCTGCACCCAGTACATTTACTTACATTTTTGCCACCATTTTCTCCGTACATATCCTGTATTTCTGCTTCGTCACAGTTAATTTCTCATGTTCTCTGTCTTTAAGATTCATTTGTTCTGGTTTTAAGAAGTTGTTTGACTGGAGCTGTAGCTTGTAACAAAATAATTTGTTTAATACACTGTGCCGTTACTCAAAATTAGCCAAATTAAGATCAGTAAAAGATTTCTACTACCTCTCTAGCTTCCTCTTACAGTTTCATGGTGCATAGTGATGACAGCGCTTGTTGCTTAGTGCAGTTTTTAAGCTCTGAACAAAAGGACACACCCATAGGTCAGCCAATAATTTTCTGCCACATCATAGAAGTGTCATAGCTGAAAGCTGCCTCATTAGCCCACCTGCTGGTGGTTGCTTAGTAACCTGCACCCAGAACACACACATGTGGAGGCGGACCTATAAGCCAGTATCTGGATGCACTTTGCGCCCCCTGGTTCAGAGAAGTGTAATTGGTGATTTTCATTTACACAGCACATTACCCTGCCATGGTATAGTTTGCTCCATATTGTTGTCTCTTTTCAATGCAAAATTGCTCAGTCTTGTCTATAGGGTTTTAATGTCATTAACTGAACAGGTGTAGGTACTGACCCAGTGGACAAGCAGCTAGGATCAGGGGTTCGACACACCAATTGGGGGGGGGGGGGTTGTTTTTAGGCAACCTATACCTAGCAGATAGCTACTGCTTCTGAGATAGTTGTTATCCCTCATAAGGCTGTAGTTATATTATTTTTCATTACCAACAAACTGCCCAATTCTCTTCTTCATTTATTCCTAATCTGTCATCAGTGGCATCCAGTACATTTCTTTTCTCTCCAAGGCTTTGTTCCAGTCCCCTCCTCTGATGGGCATGTCGACCCTTTCTGTTCCCCCAAATTTTAGGAATGCTGCTGTGTGGTTTTCTGTGTTAAAATGCACTGCAACTGGGCTGCTTTCAGATGAGTGACCTTGTTTTACCAACATATAACTTGGAACATGGACATGTCAGTGCATATACCACATGGCCGTGTCACAGGTGATATGAGAATGTATTTGGTATTACTATTTGGATGTGTTATTTCTAATTCCTTAGAGGTGTTGCTGCAGTGTGCACACCATCCACATGTACGCACACCCTTCTCCAGAGGGCCCAGAAGTAGTTGTTGTCCCCTAGTGGTCGTAGGTGCTTCTAGTTCTGAATGTATCAGTCTGTCTTTCAGTGTTTTCGCCTTCTTAGATGCTATCATTGGCCTATTTTCAAATTCTGGTATCCCCACTGGTTGTAACGTTTCCTAGTGTTTGTACACTATGTCAGTAATCAGTTTTGTCAGAGAAGAATATCCCAATGACATAACCGTTCTATTTACTGCTGGGGCAACTACCTCTTGTTGTCCTTCCATGTCAGTTTTGGCCCTATTTTTGGCAGCTAGTACTATATGTTTTTTATAGTCTTTGGATCTAAATCTAGTGACCATGTTGCAGTACTCTTTTTCTCTGACATCCATTTTGCTGAAATTTCTTTTAACCTTTAGCATCTTGGAGTATGGGATACTCTCAATGAGATGTTCAGGGTGGAAACTGTCAGCATTCAATAATGTATTACGATCAGTTTCTTTTTTGTAAAGTCTGGTCTCAACTTTACCATTGGATTTGTAAATTAAAAGGTCCATGAAAGCAACTTCCTGTCTGCTAGCTACCATGGTAAACTTTAAGTTGTCTGTTAGTGAATTCAAGTGTTTATGGAACATATTCAGCTGCTCCATAGTTCCTGTCCAGAAAATCAGGACATCATCTATAATGCACTTGTATTCTATAAGATACTGGTAGAATCGGTTCTACATGGGGTTCAGTACATATTACTGCTGAAAGTGACCCATGTATAAATCAGCATACATTGGTGCTAAAACATTTCCCATTGCTGTACCTCTTTTTTGTTTGAAATATTTTCCTTGAAGCTGGGCCAGTGGCGCTGAGGGTTGAGGCGCTGGATGCCACACCTTGCGCTACGCCGGTGACCTGTTTTTCGAGGCAGGCATGACGGACCGTGGGGGGTGGCAGGAGGAAGAGGATTAAGCGTCCAGAGACAGCTCTCCTCCTCTGGGGAGGGTGGGTGGAGTACGTCCACTGAAGTGCCAGCTCCTGGTGGCGGCTGGGGGCTGTGCAGCTTCAGGGATAATACAGAGGGACGGTGCTGGCAGTGTCTGACGTGCAACGTACCGAAGTGTACGTTGCAGCATCACTGATACCATTGCACGCCAGCTCCGGGGAGGGGGGGGGTACCTATACAGAAAAGAAAAATCCCTTAGCAGCATGACGGCTGCCCCAATGGCGCTGCCACGAACGCCCCAAAGTCAGCTCCCTCCTGGGCCCACCCTTTAGGTCTCTACAGTGGTGGGGTAAGTACCTGCTGTGATGCAGCCTGGGAAGGGCTGTGGCAGGGCGGTGAGCTCTGGTCACAACTGGGGTGGTGGATGCGAAGGCTGGCTGGAAGGGGGAAACCAAAGGCACACCCCCTTCCCAACCGAGGGATTAAAGAAAATGAGTAAAAAAAAATATATATATATTTTTTCCTTGAAATCTAAAATAGTTCTCATATAAGACCATTCTAGCCAATTCTACAAGGGTCTCAGTGGGGAGCATGTCCTCTACTTGCCTTGTTTGTAATCCTATTCCCAAACTCTCTAATCCCTCTTTATTGGGGATAGAGGTGTAAAGGTCTTTGATATCCATAGTGCTAAGTATGAAGTCACATTCTCTCTCTCTCTCTTGTGTTTATTTGTTGCACTAATTTAAGTACATCTCCCGTATCTTTAAGTGTAACCCCCCCTGCAAATAGGGGTTTCCAGAAGTCCTCCAGGAGCTTGCAGGAATGCTCCAAGCCTGGAGGTGTTCGGCATCTAAGCTGTTTAAATGTGGTTCCAAGTGAGTGCTATTTGAGCCTCCATGTACTGTCTCTTTAAGAGCCATCTGCTTTGCAAACATAATTAATTTAGGAGGGGGATTGTGTGTTTCAATGCCAGAGTCCCGCCCGGGCTGCTGTCAACTCGCTCCATTTCTGCCGTCGCTAAATGCGTAGAGGGAGCTCTTTCAAAAGGTGTAACAATCTGCCAGGAACTGTTTAGAGTACATAGATACATACATACACAGTGTCGGCAGATAAGGGCCTATGGCCCACCTAGTCTGCCCATTTGAGCTTGTAAGTTCAGTTTGTTTTCCTAGAAGTCTATTTCCCCTTACCCCTGACCTCTAGAATTCCTTTATGTCTATCCCATGTATTCTTAAATCCCGTGATTGTTTCAGCCCCCACCACTTCCTCTGGCAGGGTGTTCCACTTGTCCACCACCCGTTCTGTAAAGAAATTCTTTCTCATGTTTCCTCTGAATCGTCCTCCCTCCAACTTCATCCCATGCCCTCTAGTAATAATGAAAATACAGTTTGTCTAACCTGCTTTTGTTTGTAGTCTGAACTGTATTTGCCTAGCCCTCCATTCTGGGTTTGAATTGCTGAACTGGACCAATCAGTGTGGGGGGACCTTTAAAATGGAGCCTGCTGCTGGCAAATCCAAACCTGGACTCTCATTGTGGAGCCAGCCACCTATGTACTGTATGGCCAGTGCCTCTGGGAAATGTAGTTTGGACCTTGGTGCTTTTTTGCACCAACAGAGGGAGCCCTATTGTGAGTGACAGCCAAACCAGCCAACCGAACTGGGAGGAACTCAAAGAAAATGCCCTGCTCTGTTACTGGAAAGCTCAGATCAGTAGTGACAGTGAAGAGAGAAGGAGCCCTGCTTCTGATGCGGCGTACAGTTCGCAAAGAAAGCTCATGGGAGGCCCTGAAGTTGGTCTGCAGCCGTTTGTAAGTGCCAGTTCGGACTGAATCCGAGTTTTGAAGAGAAGGAAGCTGTGTGGAGAACCAGGCTTGCCCGTAGAAGACCGAAGATTTGCTGAAGTGTGATCGGCCTGTCAGGGACTGCTGATGCTGTGTGTGCTCCCAGGTAATTTGCAAGTGTTTGCGATTGGGATCGAGAAGCTGCTTCCTGGTACAGTACTTTCCTTTTACATATAAATGTGCGTAGTGCTTGTGGGGGATCGCAATGTTATTTCCCCTTTTTCTGTGAGTTGTGTGCTAAAGCAGGAAGCAGATCCCAGCTTGAGTCAAACTAAATCCGCTTGCTATCAACTGCAGTTGAGTCAAGCCACAAGGACCCTGTCTCTATACCTTGTTTTTCTGGAAATCCAGCTAGACCATCCTCCAACCAGCTTTCAACTTTGGTATTGTGAGTACAACTCTGGGTATCTCCCTGCAGCCTCTTATCAATTACAAGTGTGTCATCTGATTATTGCGGTTTCATTTCTTCATGAACTGAGCCCCAGGGCTCCGGATTATAATTTGTTTGTGCATGTGTTTTTCCATCAAAGGGCCCCAACCAGCTGCACCGACCCTGGATAGCCCCCCAACCACCCTGGGTACCCAGAGAGTGACATTTGGACCCTATATACTTGCACAATACTGTGACTTGAATATTTCCAAATCAAATCAACCTGATTACCCCCTCCTTGTTACTGCCCTCTCTAATAAATCAGATTTGTTGTTATCAAACTATATGCTGTCTGTGGTGTCAGTACATGTAGAAAAAAGCATTGCATTGTGTTTGTTTATATTGCCTGACCTTGTTTTACAGGGGGTCCTCAGAGACGTGCTGCAAGACATCAGTCCTGAGGGTAAGTGTTACTGTATGTAAGAAGTGTGCAATTGTGGGGTATAGGGAAGGTAACTCCCGAGTATTGTGTGGGCAAGTAGTGGAAACAAAGGAGGGGTCACAGAGTCCCAGAGGGCTGTACCCGAGCTAGTCTAACCACCATCAACCCTGTCCTCTTGGTGGAGGCACCCGCCATTGGACCTAGGCCCCTCGACCTGTTAGTAGCCAAGCAGGCAGCGGTAGTATCCCTTGGGATAGCGCCACCTAGGGGTTACATAAGAAAACTGTTTGTGGTTGCTACCACTGGCTGGGCAAAGTAGTTCACAAATCCTGAGAGTGGTTCTAGTATGGAATCATTACCTGAAACTATAGGTCTGCCAGGTGGATTGCTAACATCTTTGTGCACTTTTGGAATCATATAGAATAGAGGTATCTTAGGGAACGGTACATTTAAAAGATCTCTCTGTCATTTTTTATTTGTTGGAGGTCTAATGCTTCATCTAAGACCTGTTGGATGCCTGCAGCTATTCTTTTGTTGGGTCACCATTAAGCAATTCATAATTCTCTTCTACCTGCAGTAATGTGTTACACATGTCTACATACTTGTCTTTTGTCATGATGACTATTCCTCCCCCCCCTTGTCCGCTACCTTTATTACTACATTATCATCATCATTCTAGGTCCTTTAAAGCATCTGATCCTCATTTAGTGAAACTGTAGCGGGGAGTTATTTGGTTTCAGTTTTTGAAAAGTATGTTAACATCTTAAGTCACTGAGGCAACAAATGCTTCCACACTATGATTTCTATCCTTTGGAGGGTTGTATGCAGATTTGTACTTGACAGCTGCCCTGATTTCCCTGACCTTGGGATCCTGTGAAGTCTCCTGAGAAAATTGTTCCTTTAGCCGAATGTTTCTAAAAACACGTTGTATATCTGACATGAGTTCAAATGTGTTGGGATGCTGGTAGGGAGCAAAGAATATGCCTTTGTTCAAAACCGCCATTTCTGTAGGTGAAAGTTGTCTATTATTAAGGTTAAATATAACTAGCTTCTCCTCCCCCTGTTGTTCCTCCTCCTCCTCCTCCTCCCTCCCCATTTGCCTCCCCCTCTGTGTATTTGACAGCTGTTGCCCTGTTCATGGCCTTGGGCCCTGGTAAAGTATCTGGGGACTCTCTTCTTGGTGGAGTGCGGCTGGGCCCTGCTTTTGTTCCTTGTCTCAATAACGTGTTCTTGTTCTGATCTGCTAATCGGTACTTTATCTGTTCTTATGCCATAGCTTCCTGAGCTGTCAGAATCGGTGTCTTCTCTCTGTCTTCTGTATTGTGTTGTAAGTTTTCAGTTGTACACACTATTTAATCTATAATCATTTGTATCTCTTCTGAACTTTTTAATCTTGTTTTTTTTCTTTTTTATGTTCATCTTCAAAAGCCTGTCATCTCTTTTTGATTTCCTTCAATGTTTTTTGAACTGTCCTTTAACTGGTCCTGAACTTTTTGTTATTTCTTCAGCCAGTGAACTTCTGCCTTTTACAGAGGCTTCAATTAAGGTGTACATGAAATCTCTCAGCACCGTTTTTTTGATGCCCTCCCGTCTCTCCTCCAGATTTTTTTGACTCTACTCCTAAATTAGGATCCATCAGTACTCCTAGTGGACATAACCATAGTGATTTTAGTAAATACTTACCTGTGATGAAAGAAATTGCCACTGAGATTAAGTCAGTAACGTTATTAAGTATTAAAATAAAATTGATATGAAGTAAATATTGATTAAAACAGTGCATAGAGAGTACCAGACAAGTGATAGGATGTGACTTTTAACATATGAAGTAATCATAACTTCATATATTAATATCTATTATATATGTATTTATCATAGATCCTAAAGTCCCTGAGGAAGTCCATAAAGTCCCTGAGGAAGTCCATCTGGGTGAAACGTTGAGCAATATCAGGGGATCTTTGAGTCACCATAACAAAAGAATAAATCACTTGCTGAATACAAGGAAAGCATGGCTGGCATTTGTGCATCATTAGAACATTTAACTTTTTATATTAACCAGACGCACATTATCAAGGAGATCTCAAACAAATTGAACGATACCCACTGATGCTCTTTTCACTCTACATTGAGCATAGTGTCAGCCATATCATTATAAGACCCCTTTTAAAAAAAAAATAACTGACCTTGGAGAAAATGTATATTGGACCAGAGGTTTCTGGCTCCCCCGACTTCCCCTACTAACGCCAGCAGATGCCGCGTATTGCCTCTGTCGTTGCCCTCCTCATGCTCAACTGCTGCTTTGCAGAGGTGCTAAGATTTATGGGACAGAACCCAGAAGTGGCAATCTGAGAGCACTATGTGCAAATCCCCCACTAAGATTAAAACAAAAAATCTAAAGCCATGTCAGCTAGCCTACTCCTTTGGCCACTTACTGCTATAATCCACAGCCCCACTTAAAAATGCACTTCTAGTGCTGTAAAACTCTACACGGTTCGGTCTTGTAATTCCCTGTGTGCTACAAGGGAGCTACAACTTCCAGCAGCCCTAGGTCACTATGATCAAACAACTGTATGCAAATAAAAGTGGGGAAAGAACTCCCAAGGCAAATTTTTTTCTGTTGTTTTTCATAGGCACAGAACAATCATACAAGAGGGATATTTTGGGGACTAGGTTGTCATTCACATTGTAACACACATGGCACTGATTAAAATCCAGTTGCCTTGCAACAATC
This sequence comes from Neoceratodus forsteri, assembly GCA_016271365.2. NCBI lineage: Eukaryota > Metazoa > Chordata > Ceratodontiformes > Ceratodontidae > Neoceratodus > Neoceratodus forsteri. The sequence continues at coordinate 1,748,289,058 of CM057450.1, read as the reverse complement.
ACCAGTATAGCCTACCATCTCTTCAGTTGGGTTTTAACCAATCAGCTGGCAGGTATCAAGTATACAAGGCACTATAGTAACAGCCATTTATGGTTAGAAGGGACTCTAGAAACAGTCATTTATGGTTAGAAATGACTCTAAGACCATTGTGTCTGCCCCCCCCCACTTCAAAAGTAGAATGAAGTAAGCATGTTGTGCAAACAATACCAATTTTTAGGGAATCCTCTTAAGCTTCTGTATTACCTAGGGTACCTGATGATTTCCTTGTTAAGCAAAAATGTGTCCATAGGCTTACCTTAAATATCTGTACTGTCTTCATGTGCACCATCTCTGTTGATAGGCTGCTCCATAGTGTCACCACCCTCTGGGAGACAAAGTGCCTCTAACATTACCCACAATTTACCAACCCTGAGTTTCACAGCATGTCCTGCTGCAGGACACCAGATTAAACTTCTCCGACTGTTTGATCTTGCCAATACCCTTGAGTATGTGAAAGACTAATTCATGTTTTTCTCTGGGGTGAACATGAAAATGGCCTCCACCCCTCAGTTTTTTCCCCCCATCCTGCTGATCATTTTGGTGGCCCTGTGTTGCTCTCGCTTAACTGCTTCAATGTTCTTTTTGTATTGCGGAGACCAAAACTACATGCAGCACTCCAGGTGGGGCCCGACCAGGGTTCTTGTTAAGTGGCAAGATTACTTCCCCTGCTGTGCTGGTCACCTCCCTTTGATGCATCCCAGTGTTCTTCTGGCCCCCTTTACAGCCACTGCGCACTGCCTGTCCTGCTTCAGATAATTATCTGTTATGACACTCGGGTCCAATTCCTCCTCGACTGCAGTTTAAGAAGAGCCTCATACTGTATGTAGGACCAACCTCTAGTTTTCCTCCCCAGATTATAGAATTTGAAACATAGAATTTGACAGCAGATAAAGACAGCTTGGCCCATCCAGTCTGCCAATTTCTCCCTACCTACATTAATACCGCAGGCCATGCCTGATCTACGGCTCTTTATCCATCCCCCACTTCCTTACACTATGACTCCCTTGTGCTTATCCCATGCATTCTTGAACCCCACCACTGTTTTTGCCCCCACCACCTCTGCTGGAAGGCTGTTGCAGGAATCCACCACTCTTTTTGTAAAGAAGTACTTCTTCACATCACCCCTGAATCAACCCCCTCTAGTTTCATAGCATGTTCACTTGTTCTTGAGCACCTTTTCTTCTGAAAAATACTTCCCTCCTGTACCTTATTTACCCCGTGAGCTATTTAAAAGTCTCTGTCATATCCTCCTCCTCTGTTCCAGGGTGTACATATAGAGGTCTTTTAGTCTCTTTTTGTAGGGCTTTTGATGCAGAACCTACACCATTTTAGCTGCCCTCTCTGGACCACCTCCACTCTACAGTATGTCCTTCCAGAGATGTGGTCCTCAAATGTAGTACCTTGCATTTGGCTACACTGAATCTAAGGTGCCAGGAGTCAGGCCTATTGCTAATCTTGTTTACGTCCTCCTAAGGTTTGTCCCTATTCTCAAGGGAGTTCACCACCCTGACTAGCTTAGTGCCATCCACAAACCTAAGCAGCCTGCTGGAGACCCCAATTTCCAGATTGTTCATATACTGTAGATGAGGGGTGTCACTGAGTACTTCTCTCTACCTACAGAGTCCATCCACCACCAACCTCTGCTTCCTGCCCCCAAACCAGTTAGTAAAACACTGTGTGTATGTCTCGTGTATACCTCACTGGTGTGCTTTAAGCTTCTAATTCACGACAGTATTACAGGCCCTGCTGAATTTCAGACAGACTACGTCTGCAGGCCTGCTGCAGTCCAGCTCCCTGGTCAGCCCCTCAAAGAAGGTGATCAGGTTGGTTTAACTTTACTGCCCCTCTTAAAGCCATGTGGACAGGGGGCAAGAACCTTGGCCACAATCAAGAAATCCAACATTCTGTCCTTGTTACTAGCCTCCAGGATCTTGCCCAGCACTGCTGACAGGCTGGGCAGCCTATAGTGGCCTGTTTCCCCACCTTGCCCCCTTCCTGAAGATGGGGACATTGGCCACTTTCCAACCCTCTGGCACTATACCTGCTGGACAGACTCCTGAAAGATTATTACAAGTGGCACTGCCAACTGTTCCTTTAACTCCACTATGATCCTGGAATATATCCCATCCATCCCTTGGACTTACCTGTCTTGCTCTTGCCAGTCAGCCAGCTGCCAGGGCAGGTGTAATGTCCAGTCGCTGCACTGTGGCTTCCCTTGGTGTTATGGGCCCTCCCAATGTGCCCCCTACCGCATTATATGCTCTCAGATGAACACTGAAGCAAAGTATTCATTAGAAACATAGAATGTGTTGCAGAAAATCTAGTCTGCCCTGTTTTCCTTGCCTATCACTACACCCTGGACTTTATTTGGTCACAGCTGTTCCTCTCTCCTCCCTTACCTCCATTTATTATACCCATGTGCCTATCCCACATATGCTTGAAGCTCTCCACTGCCTTTGTCCCCACCACCTTCCCTGGCAGACCATTCCAGGCATCCACCAACCTTTGTATGAATAAGTATTTCCTTACATCCCTCTTCAACTTCCTCCCTCAAGCTTCATGACATGCCCCCACATTCTGGTGCTCCTCCTATTTAAGAGATACCCCTCCTGCACCTTGTACACCCCCAAGACGTACCTACAGATCTCAATCATGTCCCCTTTTGCTCTCCTCTAAGGAGTACAAGTTGAGCTCCTGCAGCTTCTCCTAATGTGGCTTCTCGTATAACTTCCGCATTATTTTAGCAGGCCTCCTCTAGACCACTTCCATATTGTCAATGTCCTTGTGCAGTTACAGCCTCCAGAACTGGACACAGTACTCCAGGTGGGGTCTCACAAGTGAGGGATACAGGGGCAACACCAATTCCCTTCTGCTGCTAGAGATGCCCCTGCAACTCAGCATCCTTCTCGCCTTGCCTGCTTCCCTGTCACACTGCCCTGCAACACTGAGATAATCAGATATGATCACCCAAAGGTCCCCTTCTTACCTGGTAACTGTAAGTACCTCCCCTCATCTGATACACAACACCTAGGTTTCTCCGTCCTAGGTGCATGACTTTGCACTTTTGAGCACTGAAACCCAGCTGCCACTCTCTAGACCACTCCTCTAGTTCCCCAGATCTCGTTTCATTAAAGAGAGTCACCAAGTTTAATGAATTACCTGCGCACCTGATATATCAGTGTCTGACCTCAGGGAAATGATGTTTTATGTACAGATGATCCAAAATATTCCAAGAGTTAAAATGTAATAGCCCTTGTAAATTCATTTTCACCGGGCTCACTCAGACTTCTCGGTTTTAAGAGCTGCCCAAGCTCTGCCCCCATGCACAGTCACATTATATAAAGCCAGGGAGAGCGAGAGGACGTGCTTCATTATAGTTTATGGGGGGCAGCTTTCACATTGTTTTTATATACTGTAATGGTCATTTGGTTATGGAGCATGTCCCCACGCTCTCCCTGGCTTTATATAAGGTGGCTGTGCGGGAGGGTGGAGCGTGGGCGGTTCTTAAGACCAGGAAGTCCGAGTGACCCGGTGAAAGTGAATTTACGAGGGCTATTACATTTTTAACTCTTGGAATATTTTTGGTCATCTGTACATAAATATTTCCCTGAAGTAAGGCACCGATATAGCAGGTAAACAGGCTGAGGCTGGTAAGTCTCTTTAAGCATCTCAGCTATTACCTCTGGTTCTCTCAAAGGTTCCTCCCCTCATCCCTGTTTATAATGGCCCAATTCTCTCCCTTCACCTTCCTCCTTCAATTTATGTACTGGAAGAAGGCTTTGGCGTTGTCTGCAGTTACTGCTGCTATCCTCACTTCCAATCCTTCTTTGGCTGTCTTTATTCATGTCCTGCGGTCCCTCAGTGCAGCTGTGTACCCTCTGGCCTGGAAGCAATCATTTTAGTGCTGTAGTGAGTGGAGCCCGCAGACCTGTTGCTTTTCCAAAAAAAAAAAAAAAGGGATTCTGCATTCCTTGCATTCTCTGTGAATGAACAACATGCTGAAGTGTCAGCACAGTCGCCCCCGTGACTATGGCGAAAACACTACACTAGCTGTCGGCAAGAAAGTAGCCCTTGATTCCCCCCACCTGACCTTCCCTCTCAACACCCAACATCCCAATCACTCCGGAAACATAAAAGTGACACTAGAGTTCCTAATCCCCAGTGTCCTGATGAAGAATCCTTAATGTTTATTTTTTGTTTCCCAACAGCGTCCCCACACTACCACGCATATGCGGTGATTTCTTCCATATATACACACACACGCGTCACACACACACACACACACACACACATTGTTATCCCCCCCACCCCATTCTCCCTCTTAGCACCCCGCCAGAAACATAGCAGTGACACTGGGGGTACCCAATCCCCCAGTGTCACACTGAAGAATTCTCTGTGCCTTTTTTTTTCCTCTTTCAAACCCTGTAAAAGTGTCCTCGCACTACTGTGCATGTGCGGTGATTTCTTGCTCCATATATCTCCACTCAACCTGACCCTCCCTCTCAGCACCCACTATCTCACCCCCCAGAAACATAGCAGTGACATGGGGGTGCCCAATCCCCGTGTCACGCTTATGAATCCTCTGTGCCTTTTTTTTATGTTAAACCCTGTAAAAAAAAAGAAGGTCCATTAATATCTTTTGCAGCCCTAACTGCCCCCACTGGACACTCCCACTCAGCGCCCCTCCCACCCCCTTACTTACCGATCGGGAGTCCAACACTGTAATCCTCTCTGGACTGCAGACATGTCTTCACTCTTCAAAGCCGGACCGCGAACTGAAAAAAACAGGTATGCTGTTCAATGTATTTCAATGGGTTTTGAACTTAGTGGCATAATGTGGGCATTTCTGCATATTTTTGGCCCAAATTTTCAACATGCCTTCTTCAGGACCCTACCTCAAAATCAAATGAACGGTCATCAGGCAGATCTGTCAGTTATTTATTTGTTTTTTGTTTACCGGGTAAGTACACTATCTTTTTTTATATATTTAGCTTTTGTTGACCGGGTAAGTGCACTAGACAAATCCTGCCTATTTTCAGGCACGACCCAGGGCAGGGGGATACAGATGAATGCCAACTGACCTTGAACCAGATTAAGCTGTTGACAACAATGTTGCCTATATTCAGGCATGACCCGGGAGAGTACTGACAGGGGAGACCAGAGTCAACATTAAAGAGTATTTCATGACGCAGCATGAGGTGAGAACAAACATTTGAACAGTATACAGCCAGGTACAGTCATTATCAGTAACGACAAAGAGAAACAGATAACATTACATTAATTATTTTCATCTGATGATACATCAATGACTAAATTGAAATGACAAACAGTAAACAAAACTTAAATGAAGTAGCATTATAACAATAGGATTTCTGCTGGATGTGGGAAACTTTCAGATTTTGGAGCCCAGTAGGAAATCAGTAAGTGCCATAGGGAGGAGAAAATGCTAGGAGAGAAGCTCAAGTTACAGCACAAGAGCAGCAGTTGGATTCTAATAGGTGTGCCCGAAGACTCAGTTTAAAGGCCTTGTGGGATTTGGAGAGTTTGATGTGGGAGGGAATGGAGTTCCAGAAGCGGGGGGCAGATATGGCAAAGGATCGTTCTTTTTGTGTGAGATATCTGGGAATTTCAAGTTGGGTTTGAGCAGATGCCCTGAGGAGGTATGCTTGGGAGGGCTGAGTTAATAGTTCGGCAAGGTATTTAGGGGACCCCGTTCTGATCATATTATCAATTTCACAGCCTGCAGAATAGTGTCTGAGCGAGTCTGGGGAGAGCCAATTTAGTGTTGAGTAGAGCAGGCAATGATGGGTAAGTCTGTGAGCGGAGAGAGCAAATATGCATATACTGTTATAGCAGGTGCTCCATTTCTGGAGTGCTCCTTTGCTAACTTTAAGGTACACCTGAGAGCAATATGTTAGAGCAGGGAGGAGAAATCCTTGTGCAATAGCAAGCCGGGCAGCATCATTGAGGGAGGACCTAATTTTAAAGGCAAGACCAAGTTTTGAGTAAACTGTCTTACATGTAGCCGCAATGTGGAGGTTAAAGTCAAGAGATGGGTCGAGAGTGACTCCTAGATACCTGAAGGAGGTAACTAATTCAAGAGGGGAGTCATCTAGAGAATGTATCAATAAGTCTGGAGTAAGAGATCTGATTCTTGACGGGGGGCCAAAAAGCATAGTTACAGTTTTCTTAGCATTCATTAGGGGCATGTTCTGTAGTAACCACTCCTGCCAGCAGCTGAAGTCTGCTTGAAGATGTGCTCTTACTGATAAGGGATCTTTACCACTGGAGAGAAGCACCATGTCATCGACATAAAGGATTAATGAGCAGGAGCAGGGAAGGGAGGGCAAGTTGTTAATGAAAAGGGAGAAAAGTAGTGGGCCAAGAACAGATCCTTGGGGGACTCCAACAGAGGTAGGGGAAAGATTTGAGACGGCGGATTCAATTTGGACAAATTGCAACCTCCCTGAAAGGTAGCTATCGAACCAGGAGATGGACGACAGGTCAAAGTCAAGGCGGGACAGTTCGGAAAGTAGCAGAGAGTGATTCACAAGGTCAAATGCCTTTGTGAGATCGATAAATATAGCGCCAGTGAGCAGGCTCTTATCCATCGCTGTAAGGACTGCATTTGTCAGCTGAAGTAGAGCAGCTGTGGTGCTGTCTGTTGGAATCCATTATGGGTGGGGGATATAAGGTTGTTAAGGTGCAGGGGTATTGACCAGTAGCGATGGCCTTCTCGAGAAGTTTATTTACGGTAGAGAGAATGGCAATTGGTCTATAGTTTGACATATTTTGGTATCCCCTTTTGTGAACAGGGACAACGCGGGCGGTTTTCCATAATGTTGGTACTGTTTGGGTTATTATGGAAAGATTAAAGATTCTTGCAATAGGAACAGCAAGGGCAGGGGCTGCCTGCTTCAAGAAGCATGGCAGCAGCCCATCTGGGCCAGCAGATCCATAGGTGGATACTGATTTGAAGAGATGCAGCACTTCTGTGGAGGAGACTAATGTGAGACGAAAAGGGGTTTCATGCGAAAGTTGCACCCAGGAGGAGGTGAAATAGGTTGGTTGAATTTCTCAGTGTATTCGGAGAGATCCGAGAATTGTGCATGAAGAGCATTAGCAATAGTAGGTAACTTGTTACAGTTTGCGTCATTCAGTGTCAAGTCGGTAATGGCCGTCTTGGGCCTTTGCCCAATGAAATTTTTGATGTGGTTCCAAAAACCCCTGGTATCACCCGCTGAAGATTGGAGAAGCTTAAGGCAGTAGCTCCTTTTAGCCTTCCGAATATCTTTTTTGCAGGCATTTCTCAGTTGTTTATAGTTAACCCAGTCTTCTGATTGTTGGGACTTCTTTGCCAAGGTCCAGGCCTTGTCTCTTTTTATCATGGCTTGAAGGAGGTCTTTTTTAAGCCATTTATTAGGGGAGCTCCTAAGACGCCTTTTTTTCAGAGGGATGTGCAGATCCTGAAGGGCCAGAAGCTGAGACATCAGGTATTCAAGTGCTGTGTTTACATCATCAGTGTGATAGATGGGAGACCAGTCTATATTATTAATATCCTCAAGGAGTGCAGTTCAGTTTAGTTTGGCAAAATCCCAAAATTGAATGATTCTTGGGGGAAGTTTAAGGCAGTGGCCATTCCAGATACAGAACGTAGGCAGGTGATCACTAATAGAATCCGAAAAGGTCCCTGCAGCAATTATTTTATTTGCTCTATTTGTAGCCATCCAGTCCAGGAGATTGGTGCTCTGAGTTGGAAGAGATGTGTGTAGGGCTAGAGATAAACTGAGCGAGGTTAAGTCGAGCGAGAGCTTCAGTATATGTACCGGCGTGACTCCCTGATAGGTCTAGGTTGAAGTCTCCCATGACTTCAGATCTACCATTTAGAGTGGCCAGATAATCCAAGAGACCATTTAAGCCAGGGACAGCCCCCTTTGGAGGATTGTAGGCACAGATCAGATTTAGCCTTTTATCACCACCTAGTTGTAGAGTGTCCAGTGGGGGCAGTTAGGGCTGCATACATCTCGAACCTCTTCAAACGGGCTAAAGGTTCCTATGGCCTGAAACGCTTCTCCATAATCTGCTTCCAGATTCCTAGAGTGAAAACGACCCTTGACTCAGCAGCAATCAACTTCTCACGTCCATCACTTTGGAACACTATGCAAGACTCATTAAAATTATCCTCACTTCCCAGCATTTTCACATTCAAAGCTTTATTAATGGATTATCTGAAGGAATCATTCAACTGTTTCAGACACCAATGACCCCTAAGCCCCGGGTGCCACTCTCAAATCCTACGCCTAAGTATCTCATCCACCCCACATTCCTAACAACAGAAACCTAGGACCTACAAATGGGAGAGTGCCTCAGAAAAGCACTAGCAAACAGGCAAGAAGGTGGGGTGGAGCAACAATGGGAAAACATCAAAACCGCCATCACAGAGGCAACAAGTCTTTGTGTGAAGCAAATAAACAAATCAAAACGAAAGAAAAAAACACTATGGTTCTCAAAAGAAGTAGTGGGTAAGGTAATGGAAAAAAAAGATAGCATTCAGGAAGTATAAGGAAACACAGAAGGAGCAGGACAGAGAACTGTACCAATTAAAGCAGAAGGAAGCAGGTAAGGCAGTCAGAATAGCAAAGGCCCAAACCGAGGAAAAGATAGCCAACTCGGTTAGAAAGGGATAAAACCTTTATAGGTACATTAGGAGCAAAGAAAGACTAAGGCAGGGATACTGAGGCTGAACAAAGAGGAAGGTGGTTGGGCAGAGAGTGACAGTGAAAAGCAGGGATACTGAACGAATACTTCTGCTCAGTATTCACAGTGGAAAAGCAGGGGAAATACCTAATCCGTCAATAGAAGCACTCTGGGAAGTTGATATTAGTCCTTTCACAGAAGAAAGGGTTCGAAAGAACTCTTAAAACTGAAGGTGGATAAAGCAATGGGGCCTGGTGGGATTCACCCCAGAATTTTAAAAGAACTAAGGGAGGAACTAGTAACACCACTGACTACCCTTTTTAATAAATTGTGGCAGGATGGGGTGGTACCGGAGGACTGGAGAAGGGCGGATGTGATTCCCCTTCACAAAGGTGGGAGCAAGACAGAGGTAGGAAACTACAGACCTGTCAGTTTGACCTCAGTGGTAGGGAAAATGATGGAATCACTTCTGATTTTTAAGCGAAAAAGATGTTCCAGGACTAGAGGGCATGGGATGAAGTTGGAGGGAGGATGATTCAGAGAAAACGTGAGGAAGAATTTCTTCACAGAACGGGTGGTGGACAAGTGGAACACCCTGCCAGAGGAAGTGGTGGGGGCTGAAACAATTATGGGATTTAAGAATGCATGGGATAGACATAAAGGAATTCTGGAGGTCAGGGGTAAGGGGCAACAGACTTCTTGGAAAACATAAACTGAACTTACAAGCTCAAATGGGCAGACTGGGTGGGCCATAGGCCCTTATCTGCCGACACTGTCTGTGTATCTATGTATCTATGTAAGGAACAAATTGTTGAGTACCTAGAGGCCAGTGGGGCACATGACCGAAGGCAGCATGGATTCACAGCGGGAAGGTCGTGTCAGACAAATCTAATTGATTTCTTTGACTGGGTGACCAAAGCAGTAGACCAGGGAGGGGCTGTGGACATGGCCTACCTAGACTTTAGCAAGGCATTTGACACAGTCCCGCACAAAAGATTAATAAACAAATTAGCCAGCCTGGGAGTGGGTCCTAGGGTGGTAGCCTGGGTAAAACACTTGTTGGACAACAGGACATAGCGGGTAATAGTAAATGGAGTCCACAGTGAAGAAAAGAGGGTTACTAGTGGGGTACCGCAGGGTTCAGTATTGGGGCCGGTCCTTTTTAATGTCTTTATAAGTGACAGATGACACAAAGATCTGCAACAGGGTTGATACACAAGGTGGGGTGGAAAGGATGGAAAGGGACTTGGCAAGGTTGGAGGAATGGTCAAATGTATGGCAGCTTAGGTTCAATGGAAAAAAGTGCAAAGTAATACACCTGGGAAACAAAAACCCAGGGGAAGAGTACACAATGGGGGTGAGATACTGACAACAGCAAAAATGGAAAGGGACCTCGGGGTAGTCATATCAGATGACCTAAAGGTGGGCCAGCAATGTGAGAAGGCAGTAAGGAGGGCTGGGAGGATACTGGGATGCATAGGGAGGCATCACCACTAGAAAACAGGAAGTTGTTGGCCCTCTGTACAGACAGTTGGTAAGACCACATCTGGAGTACTGTGTACAGTTCTGGACGCCCCATCTCCGCAAAGACATAGACAGGGTGGAGGCTGTCCAGAGGAGGGCAACCAAAATGATGTAGGGTCTGCATCAGAAGACATATGAAGAAAGACTAAAGGAACTAAAGATGTATAGCCTCGAGGAAAGGCGGGAGAGAGGGGACATAATAGAAACTTTCAGATACCTCAAGGGAATCAAGGAAGTCCAAGAGGGTAGCATCTTTCAGAAAAAGAGATGTGCAAAAACAAGGGGGCACAATTTGAAGATAGAGAAGGGACGGCTCAGAGGTAATGTGAGGAAATTTCTTCACAGAGAGGGTTGTGGAGACATGGAACAGCCTTCCTGAGGGGTCGTAGAGTCAAAAACAGTGGGGGAATTCAAGAATGCATGGGACAGACAAGGCAATTCTAGGTGGGGGTAGGAGGAAGTAGGCTGTTGGTTAACTAGGATCTGCAGCTTATCCATTAGGTAGGGGAAATGGGCAGACTAGGTGGGCCAAGCGGTCCTTATCTGCCGTCAAATTCTATGTTTCTATGTTTCAAGCCTAGTTCCCTTAATCTGAGGCGACCCTGCCTTTCTCTACCTTTTACCTATTCTGGCCTCCCTCTTGGCTGCCTACTCTTTCACCCCGTTTTCTACCCTATTCCTTAATACCTCCTTATTTTTTATCATTTAGGTATGAGCTCTTACTTAGCGGAGACTATATGGGATTGTTGTCTCTTCTCATTCCAGTAAAGCTTATCATTATGTACCTTTGCATGTTAATTATGTTGACCGGTATGTATAGGCCCATATTGACTGGCACCTTCACAGTGTTTTTTTTTTTTATGCTTTGCACCACTGTCCACCGTAATTGTAATCTTATGAAGCGTACTGTATTGTATTAATGCCCAGGACCACCTTGAAAATGAGCTTGCTCAATGGTGTTTATGCTTGGTTAAATAAAGTGATTGATTGCCTGATTTCCCCTCCCATATGCAATTACGACTCAGATGAACAGGACTAGGTTAAAACTGTATCAGAAGAATGGCGCAGCCTATAAAAAAAAAAAAAACACTCAGCGTAGCCAAAAATCACGCTACTATAAATAAACCAACTCCGAAACCATGCACGCTGTAATGTAAGCGCAGTTTTCAACAGTGCCATTCTTCCGATGCAGTGTTGACCAAAATGACCAACCCTCTCATCTGATGCAGTAAGTAATGGAGCTTTCTGTTGCAGTGGTTACAACTCTTAACCCGAACTAAACTCAAACTGCAGTCTTTCACAGCAACAGACACTCAAGCTAACCACCTAGTTAATGTGGCTATTGAGCAAGCAGCTACTTCTGCCTCTGCATCTGATCATATTCCATTTTCATTCCAAAGGATAAAACTTGATTGAATTCCCACCCGCCTAAGCAGGTGCTGAGCTCACTGAAATTACCACATGCTGCCTCTGTCTACAGGGCCCTACCAGTGGTAGCAACAACACCAGGGGATCCAATGTCACAAAGTATAAGAAAGTCAGAAGAATCATTACAGCTGGATGACATAAAATCCATCTTGAATTCATCCCATGTGGATTAGGGGAGGGCAGTGGATGTGGCCTATATGGACTTCAGTAAGGCCTTCGTCACTGTGCAGCACAGGGGGCTAGTTAAGAAACTAAGCAGCCTGGGGTTGGGGAGAAAGTGGTAAGCTGTGCATCAAACTGGCTGAAGGCTAGGAGGAAGAGGGTGGTGGTAAACAGCTGACATTCGGGGGTGGAAGAATGGGGTGGGGTGCCACAGGGATCAGCAGTGGGACTGGTCCTCATCAATGTCCTTTGGGGAACTGGAGGGGAAGGTATGTCTCCTTGTGAATGACACAAAAAAGGGTGGACATTCAGGAAGCGGTGGAGAGAATGCAAAGGGATCTAGGGAAACCAGAGGAGTGGCCTAGGGTGTGGTATCTGGGTTTCAGAGCCAAAAAGTGCAAAGTCATGCACCTGGGAACTGTCCATAAGATGGGAGGGGGGCAGTCCTTACAGTCACCAAGCAAGAAAGGGATCTAAGGGTAATCATACCTGATGATCTCAAGGTGGCAGAGAGTGTGACAAGGCAACAGAAGAGGCTAGTGGGATGCTGGTGTTTATAGGAAGTGCGATTTCTAGCAGGAGAAGAGAAGTGGTGTTGCCGCTGCATTGCTCACCAAGGACACCCCACCTAGAGTACTGTGTCCAGTTCTGGAGGCCGCACCTCTGCAAGGACATTCACAGAGTGGAAGTGGTCCAGATAAGGGCTACCAAAATGGTGCGCAGGTTGCATGAGAAGCCATATGACGAGAGGACGCGGGATCTCAACATATACTGCCTTGAAGAGAGCGAGAGGGACATGACTTAAACCTATAAGTACTGGGGTGAAAAAGGTGCAAGTGGGGAGTCTCTTTTGGAGGAGAAAAAGCACCGGAACACATGGGCATGCAATGAAGCTAAAGGATGGGAAGGAAAGTTTAAGAGGGATGTTAGGAAATGCTTCTTCACAGAAAAGGTGGTGGATACCCTGAACAGCCTGCCAGAACAGGTGGTGAGGGCGAAAATAGCGGGGAGCTTTAAGCATGCGTGGGATAGGCACACAGGCATAATAAGTAGAGGAAAGGGAGGCAGAAGAGAAGTCAGTGAACAGATAGGGTCAAAGGTGTTAGAATAGGCAGGAGAAAAATAGTGCAGACTGGATAGGTCTACCAGTCCTTTTCTGCAAACAAGTTCTATGTTTCTATGTTGAATTTAGCAGGCTGGAGCTTCCAATGAATTTATGTCTGGATAAAGTAATGCTAGAGAAACAAAAAGGCAGATTTTCCCAGCTGCAAGGGCAGTCCAAAGTATGCTCTACAGTTGAGTGAAAGGATTTCTGACAAAGAACTGAATGGCTCTAACAGACACAGATTCCATAGCCAACATAAAACATCTGCTGTTTCACCAGTTCAAGAGACAGTTACAACTTAAGTAAATTGATACACAATACTGTACCTCATCTGCAGACATCTGGAATCTCAGCGCAGATGGCAGCACACTGCCATACTCCCACCTTAGGGCTCGGATACGAAGCAAACGGTCGTAGCTAGGAAGAAAGAAGGACTCTGGTTAGATCCTGCATTTTCCTTCAAGCTGGCAACTTGTAAATGACTCTGACACATATTTATTTAGTTTTTGTTTGGTAAGGCACACTAGACAAGTAAACGCCTATTTTCAGGTACGACCCTACCCTGACCAGTGACAGACAGGGATCTGCATAGGGATACTGGTAGCCAGGATGGTCATTACCAGAAACTCGAAAGACTAAAACCAACCTAGTGTTAACCAGTGGTTCCATTTTCTTGCAGGTGCAACTTCATTTGTCTATGATGAAAATGGAGGACAGAAATCTGCAGAGAGCTATAGTTCAACTTGTAGCGGTTCCCCCTTAAAATCTCTAATTATTTTGTAGCCTTACCAACTTGGAAGAAATATTGGTTCGTTGGAGCCTTTCTGGTAGCCAGGATGGCCATTACTAGATACTCGAAAGACTAAAACCAACCTAGTGTTAACCAGTGGTTCCATTTTCTTGCAGGTGCAACTTCATTTGAAAGGACAGTACTCTACAGTGGGCTAGAATGTACGCGGGTTATTCCTACAACATGGTTTAGGGTCAGACAACCTACCACTACCAACCACAATGATTACATAAAATTCACACACCTGCTCTTCCACCACTCTTCCTAACTCCTAAAATAAAGAAGAGTGCCCCCTATTAACTTGTCCCTCAGTAGTGCTAGCAGGATGTAAAAGATGTTATTTGAGTAGTTTGCCTGTGCTGCACTACTTCCAGGCTGGCCCCAGCTCCCACTCAGCTTTTCTAGGCTGTAGCACTGGCCCCGCTCTTTGCAGGGACCATCAATGCCTCTTTTAGTGATGGCCTTCTCCTTACCTGCGTGACAGTGCAGCGGTTAGGCCGCTGCTCAAGAAGCTACTGTTGGCTCCTGATGACCTTGCTAATTATTGACCAATCTCCATCCTGCTTTTCTTGGGAAAGCTAGTTGAGAAAGTGGTGGCGGAGCTGCTGTTTTTGTAGCTTCAGAACAACATCATTGTGACTTTATAATCTGGGTTTAGACGGCGTTAAAGCACAGAGAAGACTCTTGTCAAGGTTTGCAATGATTGCCACCTGGCAAAGAATCGGGGAGGCTTTTCCGTTCTCTCTCTTTTTTTTTTTTTTACAGTATTTTTCCATAACCATTCAACTCATAAGTAATGCCAATACAGATAACAAAACTGTTACATTTTGCCATAGTCGGGTGCAACCACACAATCTGAAGTAACTATATGCGGGCGCATAAGAGAGGTAATAAAGTTCACACAGTTCTAGGTAATGATGTTTCAAGCAATGCATTTGGAACAGATACAGATTGTGGGTACGGATTCAGCAGGAATTAAAACACAAACCAGAGGTTACTATCTTCAGTTAGCATAACACTGTTCGAAAAAGAAAAGGTCCTGCACACGAGACCCTCCATTCAGGCAAGTACCAAGTCTTTAGAACTCTGGATAAAGAAAGAGTGTATAGTACTCTCCCTTTACCCTCAAGTCGCCAGATCCACTGTGCCTCATTCATATCCAGATACTGGTTTGCGTCCCTTCCCTCTTGTCACTCCTCTCCCTCACCCCCTCTGCCTCATGCTCCCTCCGCTCTAGGGCTCCTCACACCTTTGCTATTCCTCATCCCTGCTCCTCTGCTGGGTTATGAGCCTTTATTGATCATCTCCCATCACTCTGGAACCAACTACCCTCCTCCCTCCAATTCACTGCCTCCCACGGCTCCCTCAGGTATCAGTTGAAACTCATTCACTCCAATTGCTCCTATTTTCCCCCTCTTTTTTACTGTCCCCCTCAAATCTGCCACCTTCCCACTGTAGGGGGGCTGAAACATCTTAGTTTGTTGTTCCTACTTTGATTACTCATTTTGCACTTACTCCTGTAATTGATTTGTGTTCTTTAATTGCTCTTTACTGCAACTGGGAACAGTGTATGTGCACTGTATTCTGCATCCCTTATTCCCTTCCTCCGGTCACACCTGGCAACAAGCCTCAGCTCAGTGTGCCTTTCCCAGTCAACAATTTTCAAATACATAAATCAACAAACAAACAAGCAGATACAAATTCCAACAGTAACAACTCAGTTTTTTTAAGACTGGTTAGACTTTAGCACATCACCTGAAAGGTGCAAAAGCACAATTATACAATGGCTACGAAAATGAAGCACTCTGGCTGGCTGCACCTTCTAGCCATTGTAAATCCTAGTATCACCCCATGGAAAAAGGTGCCAGCCACCAGTCAGCTGCATCAGTAACTCCGTCGAAATCATTCCAAGTAGCACACACCCAGAACTGGCAAGGTAAACAGCAGTCTCCCAGAAAAGCTACTCCGCTCCCGCTCAGATATTCAAACCCCCGTTCAAACCACAAAACTTTTTTTTTTTAAACAATCTTTCTTTCGTCCATCACATTTCCCTGTTAAAATCCTTTTTTTGTTTCATCGAGTTATGCTTATGAAATAGTGCTTGTCCAGTACTTCGGGCAGGGGGCAACCGTTTGTACCTTGTACACACCCGGTTAAGGTGCCATCATCGAAGGTCTTAAATAAATCACCTGTCATCCGTTAAACTATTTCTTATCAAGCCTGTGGCAGTTCAACACTCCCCCCCCCCCCAGTATTCTTTTCCCCACTTTTTCCTTTTCCTCCATTCCGGCTCCTCCCTCTTTTCCCATCTCCGTCTAGGCTGGTCTCTTCCTCACTTCTACGGCTCAATCTTCAGATGCTGCTCTATTCCCTCTTAGCTCGTCTGTTTCTCCCCAGACTCTCTAAAAAACAAACAAACAAAAAAACCCCGGAAAGAATAAAATCAATGTTTGCGTAAAGGAGTATCGCCTGGGCACTCCCTCCCTCACCTTGGTGACTCAGTCTTCAAATGCCACTCTATTCCTCTCTCCTTGCAGTCTCTCTCTCTCTCTCTCTCGTTACTTCATCATTTCTCCCCTGGCCCTTGCGGCCCTGACATTATTGTAAAAAATATCCCAGCTCCAGGTTTCCGATTCCTGGCCCCTGCGCCTCCCGGGACTTTGTTAGTACAGGTAACAAAAAAAAAAGTTTCATGCTGCTTTTGATGCATTTTGAAAGTTTTGGTTTTACTGCCAGATTTCCATAATGGGCAAAATGGTCTTGCACAAACGTTCCCATTATAAGCAGCTTTTTGACTACGAGTTTTACAACTTATAATCCTCGAGTTTCCCTAGGCAGAATTCTTCCAACTTTTAAAATAGCTCATCGGACAAAGTGGGAATTGTATCCGATCCTCTAGTAGCTTCAGTGGCACACTACACCACCACAATTATAAACTTTTCCAAATAAGCAGCTGACAGCGGTCCCAGGTCACACAACAAAAATAAGCTGGAACACAGTCAAGCCATCTGGGCACAGATTTTTAACAGTCAAAAAAGCAACCTGGGCACAGAGTTTTAACATTTACTGGCCTCCAAAAAAGCATTGGGCTGGGCAGTAGGAAGGAGTAAGACAATATCCATATAAGCCGTGAGGCACATGTAGTTCCAAATTAAAATGTTCATAGACCTGAACCTACATAAAGGTTTCTGTCCTCTCTCCTGGAACACACTCTGAACAAACATCAGCCAAAAGCCCCTTTTGCCCTCAATTAGGCACTTACTTGCTACCATCACTCCCAGAGTTGTCCGCCTTCTCCCCGCTTGGCTTTGCACACACATTACTGCAATTTTTATGATCCTGTGTCCAGCACCTTTGGAGTCAGCAAACTGAAACTGTTTACCACTATAAACAATGTGGAGGCGGACAGGGGTACAAGGGAGTACAAGTGCCTAGACCATGCAAATGCTCTCTGACAGCATCAAATGGCTTGCACTTTGATCTGATCACAAACGACCACTCCAGGAAAAACCTGACCTGCTGATCATTGACAAGGGATGCTGTCCTATGTCTGTGCAGTGTTAAGGAGCAAACCTCTGGTCTCTGCACCTGTAGCGATCATCAACACAGTCACTTGTGCCAGGGTTTTTTTTTTTTTTAAATGTAAAATAACAATGCAGTAATCAATCACCATAAGGGGACTGAGTGATCCATGGGTCACGTGCATGCCAGTGGTGCGCAATACATTTTGGTAACTGCCAGAGTTCACTGACCCTAAAAATAACAAAAATACATAATGTAGCCCACATGTCCCCACAAGAAGGGCCGAAATACACAAAGAATCTTTGTAGCTCATACACCTGTTGAGAAGTAGAAAAAAAGAGAGAAAGTTTGCAGCCGTGTTAGTCCTTAGAAGACTGATTTGTTACAGGCTGTGATACCTTTCATTGGAATAACAAAGAAACTGTACATAGATGTTACAGTACAGAAGCCTACAGGGCCACATACATCTTTTTCAGGTGTTTTAACAAACTGACCAGAGAAAGCAGGTTTTAGAGCAAAGGTAGATGTTAAAGCAGCAGCATTCGTTAGTCGGCAAAAAAATTTCATGATATATTTTTTTAGCAAAAATAAATAAATAATTGTGACATCCTTAAGATTAGTCATCGGTATAGTTTTAATTCCCTCAGATGTTTTTTAAAACTTTTTATTTATGATTTTGCCAATAAAGTACATACATACTGTGAGATAGCAACAGAAGGACCACACATTAGGACAGTTACATTAGAAAATGTGATTACTTTCTTGTGCTGCATGTTAAGAGATTGGGGAGTAAAGAGGCAAGGCAAAAACATCACCAGTAGCTTATACACATGGAAATTAGGTTTAATAAATGAGCTATAGAAAGCTAATGGGCTGGGACCTATCTTGTAAGGAATCTGTAACAAAAAATTAATATCGTACTGCAGCAACTCGGGGCTGCTCAGGGACCCCCTTTTTATCTGTTAAGATAAAAACACAGTATTTACTATGATATACAATTCCTGGAACATTGTAAACCTCAAACGTTGGGTTAAAAAAAAGGAAAAAAAATACTTCATCCCATTAAGCTTAATAAGGTAAGGTCCCATCTACTGATTGCAGAATCTTATGTAGTAAAATGAAAGGTCATCAAAATATGACATCAGTGAGAGCTCCGAGCCTTATTTAAACATAAGTAATAATAATAATTTTATTTATATAGCACCTTTCAATGTGTCAAGGCGCTGAACAATTTAAAATCATAAATTCAGATTCCAGATACAAAACTTCAAACATATATAAAAATACACCATAATAGCATAATAAATTATAATAAAATTCCAATCGTACTAAAATTTACTTAGTTATCCAAGAAATACAGGTTACTCACCTGTAACAGGAGTTCTAGGAATGGTATATGTTGTTCATCCACACTGTCTGGCAGGTTCCTTGCCGCTTTAAATCTTGCCGTAAGGTCTTCAAGCTGGCTCCTCACACCCACCCGGGTGGTAAAACTCTTGGCTCTGCCCCATGACGCCAGATCTAGCCCGCTGGAAGCCAGGCTGTCGTCGAAGCCGGGAAGTTGGTGAGTGGTGTGGATGAACAACCTACCCATTCCTAGAACTCCTGATTACAGTGTGTAACCTGCATTTCTAGGACATGGATATGTTGTTCAACCACACTGTCTGGCAGACTCCTAGCAGTTCTCCCGAGGAGGGCGACACCCCCTACTTAGGAATAAAGACTGGAGAACCGAGGCCCCAAAACCAGCATCCTGGCGTGACTCAAGTCGATGTGGTAATGGTGATGAAGGTATGTACTGACTTCAGGTAGCAGCCCTGCAGATTTCCTGGATAGGGACGACCCTGGAAGCAGTTACCGATGCAGCGGTATGGCGGGGAGAATGAGCTCTTATCCCTCTGGGAGGTTCCATGCCCGCCAACCTATAGCAGAGATCTATGCAGGGGGTGACCCACCTGCCTATCGTCCACTTGGCTGCAGGTCTGCCACGTGCGGCTTCAGCATAGGTGACAAACAGCTGGAGAACCTCTCCCCGAACTTCAGCCATCCGCTCCTTATAATAAGCGAGCGCTCTTCTAGGGTCCAAAGTATGGAGCCTATATTTGGCCTCCGATGTGTGATTGGGGTAGAACACCGACAGAGTCAACACCTGGTTATGGTGAAACTCTGACACCACCTTCGGAAGGAATTTTGGGTGGGGGGCAGGACAACCTTGTCCCTGTGGAAGACCAGATAAGGAGACTCTATGGAAAGCACCTGGAGCTCTCCCATCCTTCTGGCTGATGTGATAGCCACCAAGAAACGGTCTTCCACGACAGGTGAGAGATGTCACACCTGTGCATCAGTTCGAATGGCTTGCCCATGAGCTTAGCCAATACCAGCAGTAGATCCCACAGAGGTGGAGGTTCTCGCACCGGAGGGGATATGTGATCAAGGCATTTGAAAAAGCGCCTGACCACCTTCTCCTGCGCCACCGACTGCTTCTCGGTCCGCGCCCAGTAAGCAGAGATGGCTGCCAGGTGCACCTTAAGGGTGGTCGACCGAAGCTCTAGCTGAGAAAGGGACCACAGGTAGTCCAGAATGCATGCCAAGGAACAGGAGGAAGGGTCCAGGCCCATGCCCTGACACCAAATGGAGAATCTCTTCCATTTGAAGGCGTAGCATTTCCTGGTCGACTCCTTACGGGACGCCTCAACGATGTTGAGGACCTCGTCAGAAAGACCCAAGGCCTGGACCTCTAGCTGCTCAGGAACCAGGCCGTCAGGTGCAGGGATTGAAGGTCCGGATGGAATATCTTCCCCTGACTGACTGAGATCAGGTCCGGGCGGGCTGGAAGCCTCCGGAGCCTGGAGCTGAGACTGAGGAGATCTGGATACCAGAACTGGCGGGGCCAGTCTGGGGCTACCAGAATCACCTGCGCCTTGTCCCTCCTTGCCTTGAGAAGCACCTTGTAGATCAAGGGAAATGGGGGAAAGGTGTAGAAGAGGCCCGGGGTCCATGGCCTTGAAAAGGCATCCCCCTGCAGCGAGCCCTGCTGAGGAGGGCGGGCATGAAACAGTCTCAGCTTCGCATTCTCCCTGGAGGCAAACAGGTCCGCCTGAGGCATGCCCCAGAGGGAGAAGAGATCTTGTACTACCTCCGGCAGGAGAGACTACTCGTGAGACGCAGCCCCTATCCAGCTTAGGGCATCGGCCAGGGTGTTGGAGGCTCCTGCCACATGAATGGCGAGGAGATCCGCCTCCAGGCTGCGACGAGAGACCAAATGCGGAGAGCTTCCCTGAACAGAGGCATGGTGCGCGTCCTGCCCTGGTGGTTTAGGTAGTACACGGTCATGGTATTGTCCGTCTGGACCTGAACCACTTGACCCCGTAGAAACGGAGCGAAGGCGATGAGGGCTAGACGAACCTCTCGAAGCTCCAGCAGGTTGATGTGGCATCGGGACTCCCGAGGGGACCAAAGGCCGTGCGCTCTTGCTCCCCCAGATGGGCACCCCAACCCATCAGAGAGGCATCGGTCGATAGAGAGACCATCGGCTCAGGGCGGACAAACGGGATGCCCTCCTGCAGATGTGCCGGAACGGTCCAACACTGGAGAGCATTCCACATCCCCTGGGTCACTGTCACTAGCTGATCCAACGGATCGAAGCGCTGTGACCACTGGCTGGCCAGTCCCCATTGAAGGGGACGCATGTACCAGCGGGCCCAACGGACCACACTGGTGCAGGTCGCCATGAGGCCTAGGAGGCGCAGGAAGTCCCAGGCAGGGCGCGATTGCCCAACCTGAAATGATTGGGCAAAGGAGGAAAGAACCTCGGCCCTGTCCGCGGGGAGCCATGCTCTGGCTTGAAGAGAGACGAGCTCTGCCCCGATGAAATGTATCACCTTCTCTGGCACGAGTTCCGACTTGGCCTCGTTGATGAGGAGGCCAATCTGAGAGCAAACCTGGAGGGCCAGATCTCTGGACTGCTCCACCTCCGCTCTGGAGGGGGCTGCAATCAGCCAGTCATCCAGGTAGGGGTACACACGGACCCTTCAGTGCCGCAGGAATGCTGTCACCACTGCCATGCATTTGGTGAAGACCCTGGGAGCTAGGGAGAGGCCGAAGGGCATGGCCCGGAACTCGTAAAGGGATCCTTCCACTCTGAAGCGGAGGAATCTCTGATGAGACGGACGGATTGGGACGTGAAAGAACGCGTCCTGGAGGTCCAGGGAACAGAACCACATGCCTCGTTCCAAGCATGGGATTATCTGAGCCAGAGTGACCATCCTGAAGGTCCGAGACCTTAGGAACCTGTTCAGGTCGTGCCGGTCGAGAATGGGGCGCCAGCCCCCCGTCCGTTTTGGGACCAGGAAATACCTGGGCACAAACCCCAGGTCTGGAGGAGGATCCGCCGCCTTCCAGCACCTCTTTTAGAGAGCAGGGCAATACTGCTCGGGCGGGCCGACAGCAGTGGTGGGACCCTGTGGCCACCCGAGGGCGACGGCTCGAAAGCGTGGGGTCTGCTTGAACTCCAGAGGCAGGCCCTTTCCTACCACCTCCAACACCCAGCGGTCCGTGGTGATAGCGAACCAGGTGGAAAGGAAGTGGCGGAGCCGTCCCCCCATGGGGAGAACCCAGGGGGGATGACGAGGCTGGGGGCGACACCCCTCAACCCATCACTGGGCAGACTTGGAGGAGGGACTGGCCGAGTGACCTCCTGGGCCTTTACCTCTTCCTCTTGGAGGAAGCCGCGGGCTTGGGTTTGGGATGCCAAGCGCAAGCCTGCTGGCCCTGGTGCTGTTGGGCTGGAAGTGCCGCAGACACAGAAGGTCGAAAGGGTTTATGCTGCTGCTGTCGTCGGCCTTTGCCCTTCTGGGCGGAGGTGACCGAGTCCAGAGTGGCACTGGACTTTCTGATCCGCTGGAGGTGGCCTTCCACTCCAGGGCCGAAGAGGTCGGTCCCCAAGAAGGGGACGTCCACCAACTTGTGCTGGGTATCCGCCGTGAAGGTGGATATCCTCAGCCATGCTCTGCGGCGCATGGCCACCATGGCCGCAACCGATCTGGCACAGGAGTCCCCTATGTCCAGAGCTGTTTGGAGCTGCTGCTTCGCCACCGCCCTACCCTGGTACCGAACCTTGGTCTGCAGGTCGGCCAGGAGATGAGGGATCACCTCATCCAAGGAGCCCATGAGGGCGTGGAAGAAGTGTGCCATCAGCATGGCCAAGCCGGCCTGGCGGAGGCCAAGGGAAGATGCAGTGTACACCTTGCGCCCGGCGTAGTCCAGCTTTTTGGACTCCTTGTCAGGGGGCTTGTCCACGTCCCTAGCATTCCCAGAATGCCGGAAAACGCTGTCGGTGACCAACCCCTCGGCAGAGGGGTGCTCCAAAAACTCGGGCAAAAAGCCGGTAGGGACCGCATACTTCCTGGCCATCCTGACCGAGGGCGCAGGAAAGGAAGCAGGCCGCTGCCAGAGCTCCAAGGCTTGGCCGACAATGGCCTCAGCCACCAGAAAGGCCTCGTGGGTGAATCCCCTCGGTCCAGTATCTCCGTCAGGGGATACTTGGCCTGTTATATCACGAGCTCGAGCTGCATCCGGTGGAATCGAGATGTGCGAAGCAGACCCATGAAGGACAATGGGCTTTCGTCCAGTGACTGGCCCCCGGAGGACTCCAGGTCAACTGGCCTGGAGAACAGGGAGAAGTCGTCATCGGACTCCGAGGAGTCTGCGAAGAGCTGCCTAAGGCCTGAGCCACCCTCCACCTGCCGAGGACAGTCGGGAGTGAGGGTGACCGACAACCTGTGGGGCAGGCCTTGACCCGACCAAGAGTCTTTGGTCGGCGCCCCCGATTTCGGTTGTGGAAGCAGAGGTTCCACCACAAATCGGTGGGGCAGCAGGTTTCACCCGAACAACTGGCCCAGGCTTGGGTATCTTGACTGCAGCGAGAGGCTGTTTCAGCCGTTCAGGTGACAGCCACTTGATGGCCAGGGAAGGCGTCGGTGTCGACTTGCTCCCGGACAAAAGTAACTGCTGCCACATCAGTTCCTTGTAGCATCGATGCAATTTGCGCCAAAGCCTCTCCTCATCCGAGGAGGAAGACGAGGACGAGTGGCGTTGCCGCTTACCTGGGTGCCGAGACCACCGATGTCGGCAGGATCGGTTGGACTGAGAAGAGGTCCGAGACTGAGACCCTCGGTGTGTCCGGGCGGGCCTGGGAGGGAGCGGGGGACACCCGTTCTTCCCTCGACTCGGACACCTTAACCAGGGACTGCTGCACCGGGGGCGCAGGCAAATCCTCGGTTTCCACCGGGGGAACTGGCAAAGAAGGGTTGTCAGCTTCACCAGTCGACAATCCGTCCGACGGGTCGAGAAAAATCTCGATCGTGTCAACGGGTGTCTCGGCCGGCTGACCTGACAGGGACGCCGTGAAGCCAGCAGCCTTAACCGCAACCTCGACCAAAGTCGACGGTCGGCTGTCTGGGGAAGGGGACCTCTCCCGCTCCCACAAACGCCGACGATGGGACTTACCCTTGGGATCCTTCATTTTGGACCGAGAGGAATGTCCCAATGGCCCCTCTTCCTTCGTGGAAAGGGAATGGCAAAGCTCCTTGAATGAAGCAGAATACGAGGTACCCAAAGAGAGCGGGATAAATGCCACGACCAAGGAGGAGGAAGATGCGGCCTCAGCCGCCTCCTTCTTGAGGGCGATCATCTGCTCGAGCTGCTCAGCCGAGCCAGCCACCGCGGTAACCGTCCAACGGGCCTCTTTCAACTTTACCGGTGGATAGCGCTTCTTGGGGCGCCCATGCTTCAACCGGGCAGAGCGGTCCTCCAAGACGTTGGCCAAGAACGAACAGCATGACTTGCAGGCCTGCGGGTCGTGTTCTAGGTCAAGACAGAAGACGCACATGGTGTGCAGATCCGTCCTGGACATCTTCTGCCCACAAGAGCACCGCCCGAAAACCGAGTCGATGGTCCATCGCAGTCACAGGGAAAAAGGAAGACCAAGTCTTGAGAATTTTAAAACGCTGCTTTCTCGGACGAACCGAAGAGTTAGGATCCAGTCTATCACGCAGCGCATTAAGGAGGGAACCTGAGCTTCCAAGCGGTAAGGAAGATCTGGCGTCATGGGACGGAGTCGAGAGTTTTACCACATGGGTGGGTGGGAGGAGCCAGCTTGAAGACCTTCTGGCAAGATTTAAAGTGGCAAGGATCCTGCCAGACAGTGTGGATGAACAACATATCCATGTCCTTAGAAGGCCATTTTCCATAAATGTGATTTCAAATCTTTCTTGAATATCTCCACAGAGGTGCACTCCCGTAACCGGCGTGGTAGAGAATTCCAAAGAGTGGGTGCAGCATGAGAAAATGCTCTGCTGCCTGAAGATTTTAAACTCACTCTTGGAATCTCCAACAACCCCATGTCGGCCGAGCAGAGCGATCAGCCAGGGCAGTAAGGTACCAGAAGGTCTTTTAGATAGGACGGACCCTGATCGTGAAGGGCTCTGAAAGTCAATAAGATGACTTTAAAGGTGATCCACCACCGTATAGGAAGCCATTGCAGTTCACGCAGCACCAGGGTAATATGACAGGACCTACTCGTCCCAGTCAAAACCCGGGCTGCAGCGTTTTGCACCAGCTGTAGGCAATGGATTTCTACCCCAGAAAGCCCAAAGTAAAGCATGCTGCAGTAGTCTAGGCGCGAGGACACAAAGGCGTGGACCAACGTTAGCAGAGAGTCAGATGGAACAAGGTGCCAACCCTGGCAATATTCCTAAGATGGTAAAAGGAAGTCCTGACGAGGGCCGACACCTGAGATTGAAGAGTCAGCCTGTGGTCTAGGATAACCCCAAGGCTACGCACCCGTTCAGAGGTCGGAAGTGACATGCCACCAAGAAAAATTCCAGAAGGCGCGTCAATATGCGACCTCTCAATCTGACCACCTGGGTCCACCACCAGAACCTCTGTCTTCTCCGAGTTCAACTTTAGCCAACTAGAATCCATCCAGTCTTGGATTTCCCCCAGACAGTTGTTAAACACCAAGAGAGCTCCATCCTGGTCGGGTGCAAAAGACAGGTATAGCTGGGTATCATCTGCGTAGCAGTGAAACCTCAGCCCATACCGTCTTATAATGTTTCCGAGGGCAGCATATACACTGCAAATAACATGGGTGACAACACAGAACCCTGAGGCACTCCACACAACAAAGAGATTGGGCCAGAGGAAAAAATCCCCGACACAACTCTTTGTGATCTCTCAGTGAGGAATGAAGTGAACCACTGAAGAACGGTTCCCGACATTCCACAGATTTGCCTCAGGCGTGCTAACAACACCATGTGATCCACAGTGTCAAAAGCTGACGAGAGATCAAGGAGAACCAGGATGGAGCGTCTCTTCGATCCCGCCTCAGAAGATCATTAAGCACCCGAACCAGCACAGTCTCGGTGCTATGTCTTTACGGAAAACAGACTGGAAGGATTCGTAGATACTATGGATGGTTAAATGATCGTCCAATTGGGCAGCCACAACCTTCTCAATAACCTTCCCAATAAAGGGAAGGTTAGAGATAGGTCTGTAGTTTGAGAAACAGTCTGGGTCCAAATAAGCTTTCTTCAGGACAGGTGTCACCACCGCCTCTTTCAGGGAGCTAGGAAACTCACCTGACTCTAAGGAGCACCAGACTATTTGCACCAGGACTGGACCAATCATATCAGAACACCCTAAAATTAGGGAAGTCGGTCCAGGGTCCAAACCACAGCTTTTGGGGTGCACACTATGGATGATCCTCATAATATCCACAAACTCAGGTTGACAAAAGGAACTCCAAGAGAATTGAGACACTGTGATCTCGCACGGTCCTACAACATCACCCTTTCGAGGTTGCCGGACTCAAGTCCGCCCTGATGTCAGCCACTTTAGTTGCAAAGTACCGAGCGAGCTCGTCGCATTCTACTTGCGAAAAGGCTTTTTGAACTTGCAGACAGGCTGGGTTGCACAGTCTGTCTACAGTGTACAGGATAAAGTGTTTACTCGAACAATATCCCCAAATCAGTAAAAACACAGGGATCATACTGAACATGCAAGCATAAAATACAAGGGCTACTACCATCCCAAATGAATTAATGTCCGTTTACCAGTTCAATTAAACAGCTCCATGACGGCAACAGATGAGAAGCGTGCCAAAAACACAGCCAAGCCAGAGGCACCATACTGACGCCTGTGGTGCACTTACAATAGAAATACACACCTTATAAAACCAGTATAAAGTGTTAAACAGTTAATATAGATGTGTGCATGGGTGTAACAAAAGTCATGCCCCATTAGCTTTACGAAATTTTAATGCAGGCTGTACAGAGCACCTGTATTCTGAGCACTTCTGTTACTCACTATTTCTCCCAAGAACAGTCAGGTGGTTTACCGTCAGCATCAGTCTCAGACTCCATTTCACTGTCGAGTACTTGCCTGTCTTTCTTCTCGATCTGCTCCAATAGTTTATCTAGTTCTTTGGGCTAATTAAAAATGTAGGAGAGTCTGGCTTACTGCACTCTGAGCTGTGCTAGGTACACGGCTCAGTGAAGTGAAGGCTGAACTCTTGTAATTTACGCTTGCCTCCCTCAAAGTGCTTCTGCCTTTGCTGTGTCAAGTAGCATCAATCAGGAAACATCAGCATCTTGTGGCCATCCTTTTACAAGTCTTTCAGTCTGAGTGCCGCCTTCAAAATTATGTCCCTCTGTGTTATACGATAACATTTCTCAATAAGAAACAGCAGCTGAAACAAATCCTAGAGCCTCCTCCAGCCAGGCAGTTATAGCAGTTGCCAGTCTCACCGCCAGATCCTTCAATCATTTATTCTCACATTATTCTCACGCAGCAAGTTTTCAGTGTGCTCCAGCCTGGCAAGGATTAACCAGTTCTCTTTTACCAGTCCCACTGAGACAGCGAGATCATTGCCTGCATTACTCATCGCCTCTACGATGGCGAGGCAATTTTATTTATAAGGCACTCAATCCCAGAGGCTCTGGGCGCCAAACATAAATAAGGACAAACAGCGATAAAGTAAAACATAATAAAACCACTTAAAAACTATAACAAGATTAAGATTCAGCAAGATAAAAGTTTCCAGAAGTCAATCTTCCACGGACTGACTGGCTAAAGATGGCATCAGCAGTCAAAGGCCAGGCTGAAGAGGTGGGCCTTTAGCCTCCCCTTAAATGCCTCAATCAAGGGGGCCTCCCGGACTGCAGATGGAAGCGAGTTCCACAGGGTTGGCACAGAGACGCTATAAGCATGATCTCCAGAGGTCTACAGCCAAACCCTGGAAATGTCCAGGAGGCCCCTCGAGGAGGAGCGATGGGAGTAAGCAGAGGACACCGGTGTCAGGAGCTCAGACAGGTAACCAGGACCCAGCCCATACAGGGCCTTAAAGGTGAGAAGGCCCACCTTGAAAAAGACCCTCCACCTGACTGGCAGCCAGTGCAGAGCACGCAGGACTGGAGTCACATGACTTGACTGCGAGAGGTCCATCAGCAACCAGGCCGCAGCATTCTGCACTAGCTGCAGCCTGTAGAGGGTCCCTCCTGTGACCCTGAAGTAGAGAGTGTTGCAGTTTTCACACCTAGAAGTCACAAAGGCATGCACTAGAGTCGCCAGGTCCTCGGGCGGAATGAAGGCTTGATCCAGGCAACGTTTTGCAAGTGGTAAAAACCAATGCTGACTACAGCTGACACCCGATTTTCAAAGATCAATCTGCAACCAAGGATCACGCCCAGATTTAGCACCCTTGGAGAAGCCACCAACAGAGTAGACCGCAGAACAAGCCCATAGTTAGTCCCTGGTGGCAACCCATCACACCTGTGACCAGGCTCAATCACCAGCACCTCCGTCTTACCTGGGTTGAGTCTCAGCCAGCTGGAAGCCATCCAGTCGTTGATTTTAGCCAGACAGCTGTTAAGTACGTCAATCGCTCCTGATGTTCCGGATGCAAAAGACAAATACAGTTGGGTATCATCTGCATAGCAGTGAACATCCATATTGTATTGTTAAATGATCTCGTCCAGGGGCAGCATGTACACTGCAAACAACAACGGCGACAAGACCGAGCCCTGAGGTACTCCACATGACAGAGGAATTGGGGAGGAGGAGAAATTCCCCATCCCCACCTGCTGCACTCTGTCTGAGAGATAGACCTTTTGATGAAGGCACTGAACATGTACTCCCTGGAGGAGAGGAGGGAGAGAGGGGATATGATAGAGACATACAAGTATCTTACAGGGAAGAACAGGGTGCAGGAATGCACTATTTTTAAGCGAAAAAGATGTTCCAGGACTAGAGGGCATGGGATGAAGTTGGAGGGAGGACGATTCAGAGGAAACGTGAGGAAGAATTTTTTCACAGAACGGGTAGTGGACAAGTGGAACACCCTGCCAGAGGAAGTGGTGGGGGTTGAAACAATCACGGGATTTAAGAATGCATGGGATAGACATAAAGGAATTCTGGAGGTCAGGGATAAGGGGCAACAGACTTCTTGGAAAACATAAACTGAACTTAGAAACTTAAATGGGCAGACTGGGTGGGCCATAGGCCCTTATCTGCCGACACTGTCTATGTATGTATCTATGATGACCATGCCAGCGAGTCTACAAAACTCACAGAACTGATCAAGAAGTACAACGTGATCCACAGTGTCAAAACTTGAAGAAAGATCGAGGAGCACAAGAACAGACCTGTCTCCTCTATCTCAAGCCCTGAGCAGATCATAATGCACTCTCACTAGAGTAGTTTCCGTGCTATGTCTGGCCCAAAAACCTGACTGGAAAGGCTCATAGATATCCAAGGACACCAGGCGATCCTCAAGCTGATGTGCCACCAGTTTCTCAACAACCTTGCTCAAAAATGGCAGGTTGGAGATCGGACGGTAATTCGCTAGAATGTCTGGGTTGAGGGAAGAGGTCTTTAGGAGGGGCTTCATCAGTACTTCTTTCAAAGCAACTGGGAAGAAACCCTCCGCCATCGAGTACCTGGCAATCCTGGCGAACACTGGGACAACAGCATCGACACATCCCATTAAGAAATGCAACGGTGCCGGGTCCAGTTCACAAAAGGTTTGCTTCAACTCCAAGATCACCTTAGTCACTTCAGATACCTCCACTGGCCTAAACTCCTCCCAGGCAGACTGGGTGCCTCGGAGACTCCCAACTCGATCACTGAGGCGAAAGCCACCCTGGTGGAATCCTCGACCGGAAGGTCGACACTCTGTTAGAGAAAAACAAAGCAAATTCTTCACATAAAATGGTTGAAAAAGCTTTTTTCGGCCGGAGCCAGGCAGGGTGTAAAAGCCTGTTCACGGTCGAAACAGCTGAGATGGCCTGTTTCTCCCTGGAGCAATTTTCCTGGACAGAACTTCTGCCTTCTTACGGGAAATTGCCCCCTGGTACTCAGCACAGTGAGAATGCAGGGTCACTCTGTCGGCCTCCAGCCGGGTCTTCCACCAGCAACGTTCCAACTTCCAACCCCTGCTCTTCATCATCTTGAGATCCCCATCAATCCAAGGGGATCTCAAGTGGGAGGATCTGGGTCATATATGGACTGGTGCGATGGCATCTAGAGCTTCAGCAATCACCCTATTAAAGGTGACCACTGCCTCTCCAGTGCCCATTGCGCATGCAGCATCAACCCTCGATAGGTAGGTCAGCTAATGCCAATAGTCCCCCTGGGTCAATACGGCTTAAAGGGCAATAGTTGACCGTCTCCACAGGGGAGGATTTCGGGGGGGCCCAAAGCTGAACTCCACAGTGAAGTGATCAGACCAAACGACCTGATCAGTCTTGAGGTTGTCAATCCCAAGACCTAGCTGGAATACCAGATCAAGTGTGTAGCAGCAGCAACCACTTGTCTGACAAAATTCACAACCTTTCTGTTTCTGTCCCTCTGGGAAACAGTGATCACAGATCTGTTGTATGTGACCTGGACTATGAAATTAATAAACCGGCAAACCATTTAAAAATATTTAATTATGGAAAAGCTGGCTTCCAGGGAATTACTAACTGCCTAAAAACACTGCTTGGGCTAGTACACTAGCACCCCTAACATTAGAAGATGCTTGGAACTTATTAAAAAACTTAAAACTGAACACGAGTAGTGGTCCAGACCATATTAATTTTAGATTTTTGATTGAAACCATAGATGAAATAGCTACCTCCTTAATAATATTTTTCAATAAATCTTTAATGGATAAATCAGTTCCTTTGGACTGGCTAATAGCAATAGTTGTACCTATATAAAAAAAGGGTAATCAAGCATTAGTTAATAATTATAGACCTATCAGTCTCACATCCATCCCATGCAAACTAATGGAGAAAGTAATTAAAGGTAAGACTCCTGTACATTTATGATTTGGATATGTCTGATGTATTAATTATACATAACATCAATTACTGTACATATGTCAATAAGAGATCAGTCATTTCTTCTGTTGTAACACACATCTAGAGTCTGAGGCTCTGACACAAGCTAGTAAAGTGTCAAGCAAGCCTCCATTCACATGCAAATGGGTCACTTGCAATACAGCCCCTCCCATTCCCTGATGTCACTGCAGCAACAGTGCAGAAGAAAACATAAGGGTATCAATGCTATCTATCCTGATTTTAATTCAAGTTTGCAATGGCTTAAGACATTTCTGTCATGCAACTCACACAGGGATTAATACTTGTAGCCTTAATACTGCATGTGTAGAGTAAATAATACATCTAATAGTATTTCATTCACAGGAGACAGAATCTGTTTCTTTGTACCATGGGTGTAGCCAGGCATACTCCAAGTACTCCATGGTGTGCAATTCTATTTAAGGAGGGTAGCAAATAGGCTCTGAACTGCTTCCTTTTTCCATGAAAACTAACAAAGAAAATGCTGAACCTTTCTGTAATTTTATCCATAGGAATTGAAACTAGAAGGACTGGTCACTAATACTGTTTTTGCATTCCAAGGACAATACAAGTTTACAGGCTCTGGGCTGGTATGTGGATGTCTTAGGGAGCAATGCATGGCATTTGTATTTACCCATGCATGGCACCAACCATTGTCATGGAATACAAAAGTTGTATTTATTGTGCCAAATGAGGCAACAAACACGGTCCTGGTGTACATTTTATATTGTCTGGCTTCAGCAGGGGAGGGCTAGCAGTGAGTCCACTTGGTGTGCAGATCTGAAATTCCTGGCTACACCCCTGCTTTGTACTGCTCATGTCTCTCTGTGAGACAGCTGCATCATGTTGTGGAGAGCAGTAGAAAGAATCAGTCAATCAATCGGACAATCAAGCAGTCAACCTGTATTGAACCAGGTGAACACCCTTGAGAAGATTAATTTACAAGGTAGGCCTGAACAGTTTCCCAAAGAATCACACAAGACTGAATTCCTCCTTTACACAAATGATACACCCCCCCTTTCAGCAGCCTGAAAGTGGAGAGCTGGATCACATACTTCATAAAGTGTATTGTTTTACATTTCAAATGCTCCTTAAGTCTGAGTTTCTGACTGGAAATACCAAAACAAAGAGTGCATATGACATGGGAGGAATGAGCTAAGCGAATACAGAGCATTACAAACACTGAGACTGATTAGTTTCTTTACCTACAACAGCTGAAGTGTGGCATCTGATTTGTCAGGGACATCCTACTTCACATGCTGGCATTACAAGGGGTGGCACTCCCACAGCTCGTCTTCAGTACCTTCAAAGTTAAGTGCTGTAGCTCTCACATTACTGCTAACAATTTATAATGGGAATGGGGGCACTTTTAAAGTCATGGACCTGAGGGGCCATCACAGTTCCCAAGGAGGTTAGGGGAACTTGTTAAGGGTTAGAGAGAAGGGACTTTAGTAGGATTTGAACCAGCGTCTCCCAGTTCTTGTGCCTGTGCTTTAACCACTAGATTACCCTTCTTCCACATGCTGCAGCTGATGCTGTCCTGGTAACATATTCCTTGCTATAGCTGAACTCTTTATTGCCTAACAGCAGCCATCCAATCACTGACTGCCTAGTTACAAAGAGAAAGGGGCATATTTGCAAGATTGTTTCTCACTGCTGGTGTCAATCAAAGCAGAGGATGCTAACACATACAGAACATAATGCAACAGTTGTATTATACCACTTAAAACTGTTGGTGTACCCAGTCATTTACTGGGTAAACTGTTTTTGCTAACAGAAACAGAAACACAACACATACAGGCACTTCCCATGAATACTGTATATGCATGTCAAATCAGTGCTGCATCACACTCATATGGTCCTAGTTCCTATTAGACCTGCACTTCAGGATGTGCACAACACTTAAAGGGTTCCTCCATTACTCAAGTGGGGAACCAAACATTGTGGGTTTGGTTTACTGGTGGGACTGCATTTAGAGCAGCACCATTATCTGTTGCTCCGATGACATCATCCTCCAGCAGCATTGATAGTAAAATGGAGGACAAACACATTGATAACTTCTGGGA
Organism: Neoceratodus forsteri; assembly: GCA_016271365.2. Classification (NCBI taxonomy): domain Eukaryota; kingdom Metazoa; phylum Chordata; order Ceratodontiformes; family Ceratodontidae; genus Neoceratodus; species Neoceratodus forsteri. Next base: position 1,748,256,325 of record CM057450.1, on the reverse strand, counting down.
GCTGTATATTTTTATTTATAATCTAGATTTGGACAGCAATAGGACTGCTGGCAACTGAAGGAGGCACACAACAGTTACACATAAGGAGTTGGAAAAATATTGGTGTGAAACTATGGGAGACTTTTCCTTTAATTAAGGGTATTATGGAAAAGGAAATGCAAGAACTTAACATAAACGACCTTTCCCAACATGGGTTTAAACAGGGACACTCTTGCATTGCCAATCTAATTGCTTTCTATAACATCATTAACCAAGGTTTGAATAACAATACATCCTGGGATGTTATTCTTTTGGATTACAGCAAAGCCTTTGATAAGGTCTCCCATGGTATTCTTATAGCTAAACTCATACATCTTGGTTTTTCAACTAGTATAGTCAAATGGATTCACAGTTGGTTAGCAGGTAGAACCCAACGTGTGAGGGTGAATGGTGCACTGTCTGAAGAGGTGGCTGTTACTAGTGGCGTGCCACAGGGTTCGGTTCTGGGCCCTGTGTTGTTTTATGTTTTTATTTCAGATATGCAGATCAGCTCAGGGAATTCGCTATCTAAATTTGCAGACGACACCAAGTTGGGTGGAATGGTGGGCACAGACAAAAGTAGGGTAACACTCACAAAGGATCTCTTAACATTGGAATCCTGGGCCCACACCAACACAATGAGTTTTAACATTGATAAGTGTTCAGTCCTTCACTTGGGTCACAATAATCCCAAACAAACATATATGTTAAATAACAAAATCTTAAAATCCTACTCATGTGAAAGAGATCTAGGGATCTGGATATATGACAGACTTACCCCCACAAACCATTGTAGCCATATGGCAAACACAACAAATTCACTCTTGGGTAGAATCAGACCTACGTTTATTTAAAAATCTGAGGAATGCATCATTCCCGTTTAGATCCCACATTAGACCCTATACAGACTATGGGTCACTGGTATGGAACCCTTATCTGGTCAAAGACATAAACCTCATAGAACAAATACAACAGAGGGCAACAAAGATGGTTCCTCACCTTGCATCTTTACCCCATCCAGAGAGATTAAAAAAAAACAGGATTACATTCACTGAAGTTCAGGAGATTTTATTTTATTTTTATTTAGTCTTTGGTAACTGGGTACGGCCCACTAGGCACAAGTGCCTGTTTTCAGGGGCGACCTGGGAGGACTGGGCGGTTAAGTGACTTGCTCAGAATCACACAGTATGCAAGTGGAGGTTGTGAGAATCAAACTCAGGTCTGGTCTGCTGGATGTATCAAGCTCGTTCACACCTCGTTCCTCTAACCTCTAGGCTATACTGCCAGACATAAGAGGGGATCTTATCTTTTTGTATAATGTACTAAAATCTCCCTCTCTTATGGCCCAATGTGGTATCCATATGAGTCAAAGGAAAACATCGCCAAGGCTTCACAATAAACAATTATTAATCAGCCAAGCAAGAACCAACAGAAGTTTGCATTTCTTTTCTATAAGAACACCAAGACTTTGGAATATACTTCCGCAGGAACTAGCTGACAGTGAGACTGTTAGCAAAATTTAATGTAGGGATCAATATCTGGCTTACTGAGAATCAACATAGGGTTTAAATTCCCACAGTTGTGGGGGGGGGACAATCTCGATGGGCCATGGCCTTCTTTTGTCCATACATACCTAGTCAAACCTAGTCAAGATCGACAGAAGAAATCAAATCAGCAAAAATGGCGGTCTTGGTTCTCATTGACCTGGCATTGCAAAGCACTGCTCAAAGAGGATTAGAGGACACAGCTGGTCCTCTAGCTACCTGCCCACTCAGTCCGGTGGAAACCCTGGGTATGAAGACCAAACACGTTGGGCCTCTCCTTAGGCTCCGTTTACATCCAGGGTGTCTCCTGCACCGATCTCTGAACTGTGAACCACCACCTGCTGCTCGACTGCCTGAGCCATAGTGTAAAACAGTTTCTGATGATAAACAGCATAGCATCACTCCAAGATATTTATTTTTATGTCTAGTGTTACATGACAGCAGGCACTTTTAAAACTTCAAAAATCAACCAGCTCAGTGGCATGGCGGCCGAGCTATCAAATGTCCGGCAGACTGCTCTCCTGGGTAGGGAGGCTTGTCGGCCCCACCACTGAGTCACCAGCTAAAGGCCTAGTGGTTTTGCATGCATGGCAGCACTGAAGGAAGGGGTTGCTGGTTTAGTATACTGCGGGTGTGCCTCCCCTTAGCACATACAAAAGCCTGTCCGCAGCAGGGGATAGGAGGGACTGGAAAACAGAAAAGAGGTGTGGGCTCCATGAAGCCCTGCAAGCTCATCCCCGACCCACACCATCACCCAGGACCACCAGGCCAGATATGGATGTGTTTGGGAGGGCATGGCTCTTCCCCTTTTTGGCACTGCCACGGGACCAACATGTGAGGGGAAATTTGGCCCGATAAGTACCGGGGAAGGTGGCAGCCAGTCTGGAGAGTTGGAAAAGGGTTGATAAGCCTGCATGCATGTCACTGTGGGAGAGAAAGCATTATGAAAAAAAAATCTAAATCCTATATCTCAGATTAGGAATTAAAGACAATGAAAAGAAAAGCAGATTTATTGATGTTTTGACCAAAAATAATTTTTTGTAGAAAAAAACTATATGGTGACAGAAAAGCCTACTGCTTTAAAGAATTACCACAGGAAAGGGTCACAGAGCTATAAGAAAGGTCAAAGACAGGAAGAGAAAAAAGTTCAAGGTTTAGGGGAGAGAGACATAAGGTTTTGCTGAGTAAATGGAACAATGTCACATGGTAAGTTATGGTGTAATTAAATGGGTCAGAGGTCCCCACCATGTGGCATAGACCTTGCATCACTGTTCAGATCGTGTTGTCTTGAATTAAGCTGCTTGATTAATTTAAGCTCTGCTGTCTTTTTTCTATGTAGTTCAGAAGCTGCCTTTAAGTACCTCTGTGTAGTTCAGACGTTGCCTTTAAGTACCAGAACTGAGAAGTCCATTAGTGAATGAGACAATGTGGTTTACCTCATACAGTGCAAAAAATGCCTAGGTGGATTTAATGTAGGAGAAACCAAACATCACCTTCAAACCAGGATGAAGTACCACTGGCACCACTTATCAAAAAAAGATAACCAGCACATCAGCAGTACAGAACTTCACACAACCTAATCATTCACTTCTGGGACACAACATAAGCAATAAGGTATGACCAGGGGTTATGTTATGTCTGGGTCCCACATGATAATGGACAATGACTGTCCTTGGGTTAAGTTAATGTTCTAGTAAATCATCCCTCTGGAGATGTAATCACCTCCAGGGAGTGATTTTTTTTATTTTTGTAAATTTATTGAGTTTTGCAAGGAAAAACTTGAAAACACTCTCTACAGGTAGATAACATATGGACATTTAGCAGATAAAAATGTTCTCAAACAACGGATACTCTTAGGTCACTACCCCATTAGTTACAACACGGGGGATGCGACAGCTTAATTAGTAAATACACATAGTCCTAAAATGCATACAGCCCAGGAAAACTGCGGAAATTAAGCTTAAGGATATGTTAAATGAGATTCCATGTTTTACCACAGTGACCTTATACATAATCCCCAACGGTATTAAGCTGCTAGATTCATTACTTGACTGTTCTCCCCAAACCCCCAGAGAGAATTAACATTGCTTAGTACATAGGCTCATTATGATAGGCAGACTTGACTTGGCACTGCGACATGCCCTACAGCCCTAAAGACAGAAAAAAATAGCAATTAAAAACCTGCAAGCTGTAAACACTCAGAACAGTAACGTATTAATAGTTCTGGCACTGAATGGCCACAGTTCAGTACATGAGAGTCCCAGGTCTCATTACTTAAAGGAACCAAACCTGATGTGCATGACATTTCTTATTTCAGTCGAGTTTGCATGCAAATTCTCCTGCACAGAAGCTTAAAGACCAGATGGGGAGGCATGAAGAAGACGGTAGGACGGGACATCCACCACCTTTCACGCATGTGATCCCGCTCTAACAAAACACCAACCAAGGCACACGCACATTATGTGAAAAATGCCGCCCCCATATCAGTAAAAGTAAAGAACAGCACATTATAAGGCAAAACAAAACTGCAGTAAGTCCTGGCTTACTCAAGAGTCCAAAATCACATCAGCCCCTGACACATCTCCTTCTCAGACATCTGCACCATATCCTGCTCAGTTCTGCTGACCATCTTCACAAGATTCTCAACTTCGTTAAAGAGGAAGGCCTGCCCATTCCAGGCGAGATGCAATTTTTTCAGCATTAGTAACTGATTCTGTATCTCGAGCTGCCCAAAGTAGTTTCTCATCCCATAATTTTTCCTGCGCTGGCAGGTGTTGTAGGAAGGATCAAGGTACAAAAAGATGGCACACTCTCCACAATGCAGTTTACAGCACCTCTTTGCCGCTGTGAGGACCCGGTCCCTATCCCCCACTCCAGTGAAGATTATAAGAAATGTCCTTGGACAGTCGGCACTGCTGCCACCTGTCGCAGTGTTATTCTGTACACTTTCTCTAGCAACAGTGATGGGCCAGCTTAGGAAAATCCTAGGAGCATGGGTAGTAGGGACCAGGCGAAGTCCAAAATGTCTTCCCCTTCCACCGACTCTGGTAAGCCAATCATCCCTTTGTTTCTTTCTCGAGATCACATTTCTACAGTCTTAAGCCTTTGGCGCAGAATAGAGATCTCTTTTATAGTATATGGTTAGGGCTTATTGCACATTGAAATCAGTGGCTTTTCAAATCTTGTTGTAGGACAGTTCAAAGGTCATAAAAGTTGTAGTACTATCGTTCTGACGTCACAGTGATAGTACAACAACTTTTCAGCCTTGTCCTACCTCCTGATTGGCTGACTCGACTGGCTGCTTCAGAGAAAAAAAAAAAAGTAAAAACATGGCGGCATGATTAAGTGGGCGCACAGCAGCAGAACCGTGGATCCTCCTGCTTCTGACACAAATAGCCTTAGACGGCTTTGTGTCATGAAACTGTTTTTTTTTCGTTTATTTTTTAAAATTAAACGGTGCCACTGTCAGAAAGAGTGAGCGGGAGTGGAGAGAAGCCCAGCCAGCGGGAGCGCAGTGAAGCAGAAACCAGTGGCAGGCAGTGGCAAGACATAAAGCGGGAGCAGGAACACCAAATAAAAAAAATACATGAGGTAACCAGCAATATGAAAAAAGAAATAAGCCCTAACCACATACTATACAAAACAGTGGATGGGCAACCATCCACAACTAAGGCTGTGTTTTCCTCTCGGGAGTGGATGACATCAGTGAGACCTCTTCAGCTTCACTCTCGAGGTCTCAATGATGTCATCAACTCCCTCGAGGGAAACAGCCTTGTGGATGGTCACTCATCCACTATTCTATATATAGTGTACAGTAGAGTGTTGTTCTGTATAGAATTCCATCCCTTTCAACATGCTGTGGTACCACAGTTCCAAAGGTCAAGAAATGTGATTCTACCCTACTGTGGTAGAACAACATTCTAGAACCTCTAAAGACTGCATGAGTCAGTTTCATTTTGAAAGCAAAATAACTCATGCACACATATTTCACACAGTATGATACACCATAAAAAATACAGGATAAGCAACTCTTTGCACAACCAGTGTGTTCTGCCACCTCGGGATTGTGATTCCCATGGACCTCTCGAGGTGAGAGGGAATCAGAACTCCTCTGTGGCAGAAAACACTGGCTGTGCATAACTGCCCATCCAGTATTCTCTATATAAGTTTTGTAGTGGCATCTGAGTTTTCAGTAGTGGAGGTCTCTGATCTAAAATGCCTTTTTTTCTTTCTAGAGCCCTCTCAGATGGAGGGTGTCGAGTTTGCAATCAAGGTCCTGGACAGTTTTAACTGAATGTCCCAAGATAGTGTTCACAGTAACCAGTGTCACCTCTCCTACTGCTGGATCAAACAAGGTCCCTTTCCTCAAGCTGTTGTCCTTTCAGTTGGAAAAAGCTGGCAGAGGCTGCTGCAACTCCTTTCAGTTTGGCCATCCTCCGTTCAGCACTGTCCATCAATGTGTTAAATGAAATCTGAAGTGGAAAAAGTTGCCTAGATAAATACAAAGTTTATATTTAGCAAACTTCTCTATGAAGATCGAAGTGAAAGCTGCTTTCTGCTTGGCTGTTCAGCAGTGCGGCCCCCCCCCTCCGGAGTGATTAACTGGGACATTAACATAACCCCTGGGAGTACCTTATTGTTATCAATACATTTTTATTTTTGTAAATACTGTTTTTCAAGTATTTTTATTTATTTTTATCTACAGGGAGATTCTTCAGTCAAATAGTCAAGCCACCTTACTGTACTGCTTTTTCATGTGTTGCTACAGTGAAATCTCATTCATGAGCTTGTCAAAGCTCGTCTTTGTTTTCATAGCAAACAGCCTCAGACTAACTTGAAATGCCCCTGTCAGAAACAAAAGTTTACTTTCTTTGCACCTTACGATCCAATGTCTCCTAATCCCTCACCTGTAAGAGTTACATATTATTGGGTACAAAACAGCCTCGCATCACAAACTAAATGCTCTGCTTTCATCTCCCTTCACTGTAGCCTTGCTATAAAATCATCCTCACACTCCCAAAAGTCTGTTTTCTCTGCAGCACTGACACCACCATCTTGCCGAGGATGCCAGTCACCAACTCTGCCATAAAGTGGGAACTAATGATGCAATCTCTTACCACCACAAGGACACCATCTCTGCAACAATCACACCATGGACACAAGTACCACTGTGATCTCTCTCCCCTTCAGTTATGGAAAAATAAAGTATTACATTCTGGTTCCGCACCAACTCACTGTCCCTCAAAGCCAATAAAATGGTCTTCATGACCTTCAGCTCCAGAACTGGATGCTTTTGAAATCCATCTGGAGCTTAGCAACCAGGTCAGAAGTGTAAATCACAGTATTTTCTGTGTACATGTGAATGCTTGGGAGATACAGGCCTTCGAAAGGTCATTTAAAACAATGGAGAACAGGATTGGGCCAATGAAAGAACCTTGGGAAACACCAGAACAGATGGTGGGATTGCTTCCCTTATCCGGACAGTATGGGAACTTTCCTGAAGGCAGGAACAGAATCAATTAAATGAGTGCTAAGAGAGTCTTGCCCTTTTCAGCATGCCTAGGAGACTATGCTGCAAGCTGGAGGGTTATGGAAAATTCCACACTTGTAATGCACAATGGTGCCTGGTCAGCTGGTGATGCACAAGGCACCCGCCACTTCAGCAACAATATTTTTCATTTTTAGTTTTGCTGGTGGGCATTCATGGGTCCCCTGGTCCTGAGGGCAGCTGCTTAGAAACAGCAGGGTTTTATTTAACTCTAAAAATTGATTAGCGTTTTGCTCATAAAGGTTCTAAAACACTGTGAAAATACATAGCACCTACCTCACTGTGTTAAACATAACACTTCTAGAAACCCTATATAAATGCTTTCTGTACAGTTAGTATTGTCCCAAGAAAAAACTGCTAATCAATTATTTAAAACCCTGAACAGTCTAGTCTCCCAGCTGGAGCCCACAACACAGCTTCTCCTACTCGCTGGATGGTATGCAGGACACAACATGGCTACATGTACTCCAGCCTACCCACCGGCAGCAGCTGACAATTGCTCCAACGCTTCTGCCAAAGGCAGCAGCTCCAGTACTCATCTCAGCCTGGGATCTCATGTCACAAAATGTAGGCATATCTCCTACTTTAGTCAGCAGTGAGTCTGGTCTCTCTCACCAGATTTCTCATCAGCAGCAGTTCGGCTGGCAGCACCATTCAGGCACAGGACCACAAATGCTCCCTCAAAGACGACACTCACTTTTCTATGGGACTTAGGAGGCCTCTTCTTCTGCACAGCTGCCAGGAACCTCCCTTGAGGGGGGGAAGCCCCTTAGGATCCTCACATCCTCCTGGTGTGTCCACTGCATGATCCACAGAATTACAAGTGATCTACTCGAAATGCTTCTTTCCCACTTAGCAGCCTCTCTCTCTCTTTTCCAGTTATCAGCCCTTCTTTGTGAGAAAGTGTCCTACACTCCCTATTTATAGAAACACAACACTCTGATGAATCCTTTTCTGACTTCTTTTCTCTTCCCCTCTAAAAAAAACTCTGTTGCGCAACAGTACCCCTTTAATTCTCTTATGTGTCTTGTGTCCTATATGCTAGGTAGACCACCTAGGATAAGGCTGCACTATGTTCTTTTATATCAGTAATCTCCTCTTAGGACCTTGTTTGCTTTCTTCTCTTCTCGGTTCATTCAGTTTACCCCCGTTATAAGAGAAATTGAAAGACTGTACAGATTTATTACAATGTTTAGTAGTAAAAGAAACGGTAAAAATAAAAGAAATCATTATGTGCTGTATAGGAGCCAGCAGAAAAGGTGTAGCTTGCTGGTATTATGATTTGTGATACCAGACCTTGATGAGAGCTGCTGTAGTAACTTAGGGAAGGCGCGCTTTGCTTTTGCAGCCGCCTGAGTCGGATAGAATGTTTAAATATTTAATAAATGAATGTTTAGGTCTCAAATGCTGAAAAGATCCCCTTGTAGTCTCTCGCAATCAGCTCCTAAAAGCACTGAGAGACGAGGAGCTGTAAATAAAAAGGAGACCGCATAAGGAGAGGCGGTGCGGCAAGAGGAAATATCAGCCACCCGCCAGAAAGTGAAGCACTTTCCCTTTTACAAGTCGCGCTGCAGGCGACTCGTGTAAGAAGGGAGCCTTCAGACTTTAGCCTCCTCAGTATGCTGTACTAAGCTGCCACCAGGGTAAATAATGCTCCGGTAAGCAGGCAGGTAGTCAGAGGCCAGAAAGTGAACAAACGGCCATGTAGAAGTGACGGCGAACTGCAAAACAAGAGTTTTACTATTTCAAGCCGTCGCTCTTGCTGAACTGAGAGTGCTATGAGCTCTACTGGCTCTGTGGACTAAAAAGAGTTGTAAATGACCCAGGAGAGTGTGGAGAAAGCACTATCAGGCTACAACTGCAATAATTTGTATTAGTTACCAAAACATGCTTTGAGTTCAATATCTGAAACCTGTAGGGTAGCATTATTAGCCTACTATGTTGTTTTAGAACAGTAATATCATTGGGAAGAACAGTAATATTATTATTGTCTGTACAAATGTACTATTGGAGCTTACTGTTTGTTTACAGAGCTGTCCTCAGCAGGGCTGCTGCTTTTGTGGGGTAATTCCTTAAGGAGTGAGCGCCCTCTAATGTCCCTATTTTATAGGACAGTCTGATCAGGAACTGTCACTCTTCCGGTTACCAAGGTAGCAACCTCAGGGTTGCTAGGCGATTAATAACCTCGTTATGTTTTCTACATATGTCTGGCTACAGGGTGATATAGTAGGATTTTTTTGTGATGTCCTATATAAAGTAGAAGAGATTACTGCATGAGAGACTCGTGTAGAAGTCCTATATCACTATTCTGAGTAAAAAAAATAGGCTTTTTATGTAAAGGGTCTGGGTCATGTGACCATAACACAGGGGTATAAATACACCCCTCTCCTGGACATCGGACAGTTGAGCCTGGGAAGTGACAAGGAAAGGTCAACTGAGTGACTAGATACAGAAGTACTGAGAGTTGTATTGAGAGCTGTAGCACTTTTACAAATTCTAGGACTGTATTGAATATCTGAAGGTGCAAGAAACCACTGAAGGGACAAGTGGTCGTTATATTGCTGAAAATTTTGTTTTACCTGACTTGAAGGTTATTATTTTCGTTTTCTTATTTTCTGGTTTATTTTCTTCCTTTCTGTAAATAAGTTTTTTGTTAATAAATATTACAAAACTGTGCATTTTAAACCTTAAAACATTGTCCTGTCTATTTTCCACCCTCTGTGACATTTGGTGTTAGAAGTGGGATTGGGTACTGGTTTTCTAAGACCGAAAGGGAGAGACCAGTATTTGACAACAGCCCTGGTGTCCAGTCCATTGGGATAAACATTTAAGATGGCACACATGATGGAATCTGTGGATATGACGGAACCTAAGGAGGAAGAAGGCGCCACTGGAGCAGGGGTGTAGCCAGGGATTTCCGATCTGCACACCAAGTGGACTCACTGCTGCCCCCCCTTTGTTAGGGTGAGCTTTCCTTCCCCCCCCAGGGAGTAGCCAGACAACATACAAATGTACACCAGGACCATGTTCGTTGCCTCATTTGGCACAATAAATACAACTTTTGTATCTCATGACAATGGTTGTTGCCATGCATTGGCAAATACAAATCCCATGCATGGTTCCCTAAGACACGCACATACCAGCCCAGAGCCTGTAAAGTTGCATTGTCCTTGGGATCTTGGGATGCAAAGAGAGTATTAGTGACCAGTCCTTCTAGTTTCGACTCCTATGAATAAAATTACAGAAAGGTTCAGTATTTTCTTTGTTAGTTTTCATGGAAAAAGGAAGCAGTTCAGAGCCTATTTGCCACCCCCCTTAAATAAAATTGCACACCATGGAGTGCTTGGAGTATGCCTGCCTACACCCATGCACTGGAGTGCAGACCAGAGCCCAGACCCAGAAGACAGGGGGAGATCCCATTATCAGGACTGGAATTCAGAGGAACCAGAAGGAAGACCAAGGATACCAGACTGGACCAGATGGATGCAAGAGGACCCACCACCAGAGGACATCGCTGGATTACTTGGTTGGCAGTAAAACAAGTGGAGACAGAGCGACAACAAGAACGGGAATATCGAGAATGAGAAGTAGAGGGGAAACTACAAGATCAGAGACGGGCTGATACACTCAACGTACTACAGGTGATTGGGCAAGGATCCTCGAGGGCTGGAAATACAGGTAAATCACCAAAAGATATTGAATTAACAAAAATGGCACGACTGACGATATTGAAGCCTATTTAACTACTTTCGAGATGGTGACGAAAGCATGTGGATGGGATCCTAGTAAATGGGTGGGGAGGTTGGCACCCTACCTTACGGGGAAGGCCCAGTTGGCCTATGGTAATATGGACAGCAGATATGCCGAACATTATGAAAAGGTGAAGAAAGAAATCCTAAAAAGGTACGATATAAACTCAGAAACGTAGAGGCAAAGGTTTAGATCTCTGAAGTATTACACCAGCGATGTTCTAAGAGAGACATTCACTGGATTGAGAGAGCTCTGTATCAAGTGGCTACAGCCAGAGAGGAAGACAGCTGGAGATATTGTGGATATTCTAGTGGTAGAACAGTACCTACAGACATTACCAAAAGAGGTGCAGATCTGGGTGAAAGAGCACAACCCCTGAAACAGCAGAGATAGCTATTACCCTGTCAGAAGATTTCTTGGCTGCAAGACAACCAACCAGAAAGGGGCATCAAACTGACCCTACAACACCAGCCCCACCAGTTGCAAAAGCCCCAAGCACACAGAGAGCCCCAGTAGAGTACAGTAGATGATCAGAGGGACGTCCTACCCAGGGAAGTAGACCTTTTAACCCTAACATTATCTGTAGAAACTATCAGGGAAAAGGTCACATTGCTCGCTTTTGTACTGTTCCTAGAGCAGAGATCTCCCATTTATCATTATTGACTGAGGGCTACTTCTTATAGGATGTGGCTATCAATAGCCAAAATGTCTTTGGTTTGGTGGATACCGGAAGCAAGAACACCTTGGTTAGACCAGAACTAGTAATGAAGGGACAGGCAGAGGAATCCACAATGAAAATTTGTGTTCATGGAGAGACACACTGCTATCCTACTGCTAGAATATCGGTGAAGGTGAATGAGAATGAAGAGACCCTTACAGCAGGAACAGTGCCTAATTCACCCGTGCCGTTGGTATTGGGGCATGACTTTCCAGACTGTCCCTCATTAATGGAGCAAGCTGGTGAAGTCTCAGTAGTAACAACTTGGGCACAAAGTAAAAGAGAACAATTACTTGAGGAGACTTTTCCTTTTGATCAGGACATTACAGACATTCCTGGTAAGAACAAATCAACAAGGAATCAGCGGAGGAAGAGACCAAGAGAATGGACACAAGAACATTATGCACTGCCTGATCAGTGGTTACAAACCATATTTACTGATGTTAATATGGCAATAAAGCAAAAAAGAGGATGAGACGTTGAAAGGTTTTTTTCCACTGGTGAATCAATCAATCAGTAGATAAAGGTGCCCCAGAGATACTGATGAGCAATAATATATTGTATAGAGTCTGTACTAATCCCCAGACAGAAGAGAAAGTAGAGCAACTGCTGGTACCTAAAAAGAATAGAAAGTCAGTCTTGTGTTTGGGACAGGATTTAACATGGGCTGGACATGTGGGAAGGGAGCGCACTTTAAAGCGTATCTTGTTAAGATTCTACTGGCCAGGTATTCATGAGGATGTAAAAATGTATTGCCAGACATGTCCAGAGTGTCAACAGACAGCACAGGTAGGCAAACGATATGCAGTACCCCTGATGCCCTTACCACTGATACATAATCCTTTTGATAGGATTGGGATGGACATTGTGGGTCCACTAATCAAAAGTAAAAAGGGCAACCAGTTTATTTTAGTTATTGTTGACTATGCTTCAAAATATCCAGAAGCCATACCTATGCGAACTGTGACCTCACCAAAAATCGCTGAAGAGCTGGTGAAAGTATTCAGCAGACTGGGTATTCCCAGGGAGATGGTCACTGATAGAGGGACAAATTTCAATGTCACCCTTTTGCAAGAGCTATACAAACTGTTAGGAATAGTGGCCCTTACGAACTTCCCCTTATCACTCCCAAATGGATGGACTAACAGAACAGTTCAACCAAACTTTGAAGAGGATGATTAGGAAATTCGTACATGATCAGGGACGCAGTTGGGATACCCTGATACCATACTTGCCGTTTGCTTATAGGGAGGTTCCCAAGGGATCAACTGGTTATCCCACTTTCACTATCCTTTATGGCAGGAACCCTCAAGGGCCCTTAGATGTGGTAAAGGAAAGTTGGGAAGAAGGGAAGGACATTAAACAAACTAATATGGCTGAATATCTGGGACAGTTAAGAATGAAACTGGTAAAATACTCCAAATTAGCCCATCAGAATAGTGTTCAGGCTCAGGAGCGCCAAAACCAGTATTACGACGAAAACAAAGGGGAGATTAAATGTTTCACTCCTGTGGAGCAAGTCCTGTTACTGTTACCCTCATCCCAACAAAAACTGTTAATGAAATGGCAAGGACCCTTTGTAGTAACCAGAAGAACAGGACCGGTGACATACGAGATAGCCATGTCAGAGAAGAAGAATGGTAGGAAGATATGCCATGCAAACCTTTAAAAAATGGTATAAAACCCCAGAAAGGGGTAGGAATGTGGGGATTGGGATGACAGTCCTACCAGAAGGACAGTCAGACACAGATGATGTCTATGGAAGACTGGAAACAGCTATTACCCCCTCTCAGAAAACAGCTAACCCTGATCTAAGCAGGGAACAAAAACAAGAGGTGGAGAGTCTGATCAACTCTTTTCCAAAAACGTTCACAAAAACCCCAGGTCGAGCCATCGGGGCAACTCATGCGATCAGGACCGAATCGAACCCCATCAGGCAGAAGTCTTATAGAAGTCCCGAAAAAGTCAGGCTAGAAGTGATTAAGGAGATTGAAAACCTTAAACACTTGGGAATTATCAGGGCATCCACAAGTGACTGGGGGTCATCCATAGTGACAGTCCCAAAGAAGGAGCACAGTTAACCAAGGTGACAGAATCCATTAAAGGGGCAGGCTTAACTATAAACCCCCCAAAACGCGCCATTGCCATGACGGAAACACGTTATTTGTTTGTTTTTTTTACTAGGAAATGGGCAGGTAAAACCTGAAATTGAGAAATTGGAGACCGTGGCCAAATGTCCCATTCCACAGACGAAAACATATGTAAGGTCATTTCTTGGGTTGGCAGGCTACTACTGGCATTTTATCCTAAACTTTTCATCTATAGCTACCCCACTAACTAATCTCACCAAGAAGAGGTGTAAAAATAAGGTAGAATGGACTGCTCAATGTCAAGAAGTATTTCAGGCTATTAAAAGCGCCTTATGCTCATCCCCAGTTTTAAGAGTCCTGATTTTGATAAAGTGTTTGAGGTACATACAGATGCCTCTGAGACAGGGATTGGAGCAGTTTTAAGCCAGACTATAGATGGAGAGGAATACCCTATCTTATATATATCAAGGAAATTGCATGACAGAGAGCAATAATATTTCACTATAGAAAAACAGGCGTTAGCAGCAAAATGGGCCAAAGAATCCCTAAAGTTTTATTTATGGGGTGCTAAATTTAACCTAGCCGCTGACCACAATCCTTTATGTTGGATGCATTCCATGAAGGACAAAAACACCTGAATAATGAGGTGGTACCTGGCCTTACAGCCATATAGTTTTGAGGTATGGCATAGATCCGCTACATCACACAAAAATGCAGACGGTATGAAGCCCGAGAGTATATTTTGTATGAAAGAATGAAATTGTTTGTATGTTAAGAAGAATGCATTCTGTCTTAGCTTTTATTAAGGGACTCTGGGGTGGAGCTTCCATAGTGGGTAACAGGAAGCTCCACCCCACGAAGGGAGGTTGACAAACCAGTCTAAGGAAAATACTGGTTTGTTTTTGAAGAGGGAGGTGTGTGAGCAAGTGTCCTACACTCCCTATGTATAGAAACACAACACTCTAACCGATGAATCCTTTTCTGTCCTCTTTTCTTTTCCCCTCTAAAAAAAAACTCTGTTGCGCAAGAGTACCCCTTTAATTTTCTTATGTGTCTTATTTCCTTTATCCTAGGTAGGCCACCTAGGATAAGGCTGCACTATCTTCTTTTATAGCAATAATCTCCTCTTAGTACCTTGTTTGCGTTCTTCTCTTCTCGGTTCAGTCCCCCTCCCCCGTTATAAAAGAAAATGAAAGACTGTACAGATTTACTACAACGTTTAGAAGTAAAAGAAATGGTAAAAATAAAAGAAATCATTATGTGCTGTATAGGAGACAGAAGAAAAGGTGTAGCTTGCTGGTATTATTATGATTTGTGATCCCAGCCCTTGATGGGAGCTGCTGTATTAACTCGGTGCAGGCGCGCTTTGCTTTTGTAGCCGCTCGAGTTGGAGAAAATGTTTCAATATTTAACAAATTAATGTTTAGGGGACTTCCGGTGACGTTACCGAGCTGATGAGAGCCTAACTTAATCAGCTCCCGCAACCGTCTAATTAACCTTTTGGAATCCTTCCCATATCTCGATTTAACTGAAGCAATATACAACCATAGAGTAAGGGGGTATGTCTGCCAAAAATCACAGACCAAGAAATTCTAAAAATCTCACCTCTCAAACAAAAATGAAGCAATTAACATTGGACGAGGAAATGGAGGCTTTCTCAACTCGCTTGCGCCGAGACCCTGTTCTCTCGGATTCATCAGTCGACATGGAAGAGGAAGACCTGGGCCTGTCAAGAAAATCTGAATGCACATTACAAAAAATACTAACCTCGGTTCAAAAGATTGAATCTTCCCCAGCAGACCTACGACAAGATGTTCGGAATATTGACTCCAAGGTAGCAGATCATACCACCAAAATATCCGAGCTCTCAGAGGCCCAAGACTCAGAAGACGGGGTCCTACTATATCTGCTGCAAAGGGATAAGGAAACGTATACCAGGCCTGAAGATACTGAAAACCACTCACGCCGAAATAACTTTCGGGTACACAGAGTCCCAGAAGATCGTAAGAAGGGTTTCCCACCCCAATAGACTTTATGCAGCATCTCTTATGTACAGCATTCTCCATCCCTCCAGATAGGAATATGTCGATAGGTACAACACACAGATCATTAATCCCGAAGCCCACTACTCCAGCTGCCAGACCCCGTTCCTGGGTGGTCAGAATGGTACATTTTCAATCAAAAGAGTGGATCCTGAGGGAAGCGTGGAGGCTTAAGGACATAAAATACAAAGATGCAACTATTTTTTTCGAGCAAGATTTCTCTCCCGCGTTGCAAGTGGAGCGTATTAGTGTGCGATCAGTTACCAAGGAGTTTAGGAAGAAGAAGAAAAATATCAAAGCCCAATTGTTTTTTCCAGCCAAGCTAAGGATACACCTGGAGGATGGGATCAAAATATACTCAAACCTGATAGAAGCAGCACCGCTCCTAAAAGAATGGGGGACTGAAGTACTGGGGATAGAGCTACAACTCCTGGAGCAAAGGCTATTAAAAAACATCTGGCAAACAGTAGGGAGAGGAACGAAACGCCCACATCGAGGAGTACTTCCATCTGCAGTGATTCAGGATGTCACGATGATAACACAACACGCAGATGGCAGGAAGACCAACAGCAATATTGTGGTGAGATCCAAGCAAAACCCCTCTCGCTGATCAGTCTTCTGGAAAATGTAAGAACTTGAGTGTGGAGCGGGACTCAAATAATTTTAGTGTGCTTAGTAAAGTCCTCCGTGTTTCTCTGAGGGGGTTTTCATCTCTCCCATCCCTAGGTTCTCACCCATCTACCGATTTGCGGTGACACCAGACTCCTGGCTAATCTTCTGGACAGGGTAAACTGCACTAAAGAGCTAGCTTGCTTCCCATATTTACCATATGGGGAAGACTGATGAGGAGGTGAGTGAACTAGAAATGCTCCAAGAAAGCCTGACTGGGCTAGACTCTTATTGCTTTTGAATGATCGGAAAATAAAATCAAAATTCATATATCGGTCCCAAGATGACGTACTATCCCAGATATCTGATTGGGGGGGGGGGGGGCATCTCACAACTCTCTCTTGAGAGGGAACTAACCTGGAATTCCTCTCATTTTTCAGTCCGGGTGAGATGGAGAATATATTGTGCATTGTAAGTGTATTTCAGTCAAGCGACTCAAAGGGTCTGATATCGCAGAAAGGAAAACGGCAGACACAAACTGGACTGAGGATTACAAGCAGGGGGAAGGGGAGGATCCACTGAATGCTTTAAGATACCGGGTTAAGACATTGAGGGAGAGACGGTGGATCTCTGACCTCTCAGTGACGTTTTTTTCTACTTTTTTTTTCCACACTCAACAGCATAAAAACATCTAAGCTCTTAGTCTCTTAAGAGAGACAATAGTGTCTATTCAGACACTCACCACTTTTAGTAGACCTAGGCTCCCCCTTTAACAGGGGGACCTGGACTTACACCTAGGAAGCAACCAAAGTGAGAATCCCAAGTGGATTCTGGCGTGAACTTGATGTCGGATATCTCTCTCCATCCTTTTTTTTTTTGGATTGAGGGGAGGGATAAAATTGTTCCATTTTTTCGGATACTGTTCTTTGTTTTATTAATATTGTTCTACACTTGTTATTGACTAAAAGGTCTCATAGTTATAATTATTACCCAATGTTAAGGGTACTATTTTTATTGAGTGAGTCCTTATTACAAAAGATGCTGGGGCTTAAACAGGCGAGGTTGATCTGGGGCACCCTCTCATTAGGGCTGAAGGTAGCTCATTGGAATAATGTTGCTTACGGTAAAAACCCAACCCACAAGATAACTTTAACTATAGCAGATCCCGATTCTTCCCAAGGTACTAACTATGGCCTCTTTAAAAATATGTTCTTACAATGTGAAGGGGGTTAACTCGCCCATTAAGCGTACTAGGCTACTACAGGAGCTTAACAGATTACGGGGTGATGTGATCTTGCTACAAGAGATGCATTTATCTATAACAGAACACCTGAAATTAAGAAGGGCCTGGGTAGATAATGTGATGGCAGCTTCGCACCCCCACGCTAAGAAGGTGGGGAGTGGCGATTGGGGACTACAAGGCAGATATGTTAGACTATCAGCATGCTCACAAGGTAAACTCCTCTACTTGGTAAACATTTACGCTCTGAACTCTAACCAGGAAGATTTCTTTAAATTAGTTTTCAAAAAAATAACAGACCTCCCACCGGGGGTGCTCATCACTGGGGGGGCATTTTAATACAGCACCTTGCCCGCAAAAGGATAAATCCACAGGTACCATATCTACATCCCAAATAGCATCCAAATCCCTAAACGCTTTAACAAAAGAACGGGGACTAATAGACATATGGAGAGCACATCATCCACAGGAGAGGGATTTTACCTTCTATTCAGCAGCCCAATCATACTCCAGGATAGACTTACTCTTCACTCATACCACTTCCTTGCATTTGGTAGGCAAATCAGACATATACAATATAACTCTGTCGGACCACTCACCAATCTCCATCCATCTCTCTGTTACCAAAGGATAAACAGACACTATGAAGACTTAATGTCTCGTTACTGAATAATAAGCCCTTTCTCAATAAGCTAAAACAACTTATAACGGACTTCTCCCTGATCCACCAACCAACAGAACACTCGCCCTCTCTTAAATGGGACACGCTTAAAGCCGTACTTAGTGGGGACGTCATAAGTTTTGCAGCTTAACAAAAAAATGATCGCAGCTTACACATACCAAACTACTACAGAAATTAACTGACCTAGAGGGACACCATAAACTTGATCTGGGCAGCAAACAGATACAAACAGAATTAAACAAAGTTAAAAATGCATTACAGAACTTTGAAAACAAAAGAGCGGAAGGTTATTTAAGATTCACTAATCAAAAATATAATGAGGTGGGTGGTAGGGCATCGAGACTGCTGGCTTTTCGTCTGCGAAGAGCTGAGGCGGAGAGACATGTTCTTATATCCAAGAAAATGGGCCGACAGGGCAAAGGTTTGTCACCCCCACTGAAATAGCCCAACAATTTCAATGGTATTATCAAAATTTATACTTAGAGAATAAAAACCCCTGGGATACACAGAAAAATACCCGAGCCTTTCTAGACACCCTCACATTACCCAAGTTACCCGAGACAGTGAAGACTGAACTAGGCCTTCCTATCACAGTAGAAGAAACCCTTAAAGTTATTCATCAATTACCAGCAGGGAAAACCCCAGGCCCAGACGGGTTCAGTGGGGAAATATATAAAGAGCTGGCTGAACCACTGGCACCTTTGCTGACAGAGGTATTTAATCACTGTCTAGAGGACGGTAAGGGTCCTGCAAGCTGGGAGCACTCTATATTAACTGTTATACCCAAGCCTGGGATAGAAACCACTAAATGTGAATGCTTCAGGCCTATAGCTCTGCTCAACCAAGACCAAAACATTTTTACTAAAATATTGGCTATCCGCCTACAAAAATATATTGAATTATTAGTTCACCCTGACCAAACAGGTTTTATTCCTCACTGTCAGATGAATGACAATGTCAGAAGACTTCTTAACATTGTAAAATTGGGAGGCTTGAGGGGCAAATCTGCCCTGGCTCGTTATCGATGCGGAAAAAGCCTTTGATAGGCTGAACTGGGCCTATATTTTCGAAGTCCTGCATAAAATGAGGTTCCAGGGTAATTTCCTTCGATGGATAAAAATATGTTAACAAACCCCCAGGCCAGAGTGAGGGTTAATGGTACCATCTCTGCACCTTTTAACATTACCAGGAGAACACGGCAGAGTTGCCCTCTCTCTCCCCTGCTTTTTGCGCTCAGTACGGAGCCCCTGGCTCAGGCCGTAAGACAACATAGTGAGATTGAGGGCATAGAAATTCAGAACACTCCTCACAAGATCTCCCTTTATGCGGACGACACCTTAATATATCTGGGAAACCCACAGACCGCCATTCCGCATCTTATGAAGCTTCTGTCTTCTTTTGGAGACATCTCTTTAAAGTTAATACAAAAAAATCTGAGATACTACCGATAGGGGAGGCTTTGAAACCAGATGTAAGAGCAAAAATCCCGTTCAAATGGGTTAGACATAAGATAAGATATCTTGGAATACAAATACCCACAATTCGTAATCAACTATATGTACATATCTACGAAGCTTTGGCCCAGCAAGTATGAGCAGACTTCCACAGATGGTCCTTGCTCCCCCTAACATTTACCAATAGACTAGAGGCGGTTAAAATGAACATTCTACCCAGATTCCTATTTTTGTTTTCCAATC
This sequence comes from Neoceratodus forsteri, assembly GCA_016271365.2. Lineage (NCBI taxonomy): Eukaryota > Metazoa > Chordata > Ceratodontiformes > Ceratodontidae > Neoceratodus > Neoceratodus forsteri. The sequence goes on along the minus strand of CM057450.1, from coordinate 1,748,236,387 downwards.
TCCTTCTTCAGGTCCCTAATAAGGACTGGAAGGATCTTAGGAAAAAACTATCGGATTTTATATGGCTCAGTAAACGACCAAGAATTCGGTGGGAAATACTAATAGAGAAAAAGGGCAAGGAAGGGATGGGACTCCCGGACTTTCCTAAATACTATTTTGCAGCTCAGTTGCTCCCAGTTGTTAAAATGCTGATGCCTGGTAAGAAACACGGTTGGTTAGAGATGGAGGAGAGGGAATGTGAATTGACCCCCTTAAACAGTCTCCCGTGGAGGGTCCAACCGAAAGATTTAAAACATATCCACAATGTTTTCACCCAGCATACAATGTTGCAGTGGCTGGAAGCTAGGCGGAATTAGGAAATTGTCCGTCCTGTGTGGGAATACTTACCACTTTCATTTCTTCCAGGGTTTCCAGCCTCAGTTGGGGATTCATGTTTTTTTTAGATGGGTTACCAAGAGACTTAAATATCCCAGACAATTTTTAGAAGGGAGTCAGTTGAAATCATTTTCTCAAATGCAATCGGAATTTTATCTGAGCAACACTGATTTTTTCAGGTATTATAAATGCTCACATTATATCACTAGTATTGTCGGCCTCACAGACCTGTCCCAGAAACCCTCAACTCCAAATATACTGATTTATCAAAGAAGCATTACGGGAGATACCAGATCATTCATTCTGCAGGTATATAAAATACTGATGGAAGATAGAGGGACTCTGGGAATACAAAGGGTTGAAATGAAATGGGAAACAGAGGCGAACTTAAACCTTACAGAACAAAATTGGCACTACATTTGGTTAGGGGTACACAAAACTACTAATTCACCTTCGTGGAGAAAATTTAGATGGAAAATTAATATTTGCTTTTTAGAACCCCAACAATCTCTGCCCACTACATTAAACACCTTTCTAACAAATGCTGGAGAGGCTGTGACTCTATAGGATCACATTATCATATTTTTTGGGATTGCCCCAAAATTACCCCTTTTTGGAATAACATCTCTGGAGAGGTTGCTTCAGTCCTTTTCCTTTCCACCCCATTAAAAGTTGAAAACCTGGTTCTGGGCCTCCCTCCACGGGAAATGAAGACCTCAGCAGGGAAATATCTTTTTTATATCCTGATTGCGGCAGCTCTTAAGGCCCTTACACAAAATTGGATGTCAGAACTCCCCCCCCCGAAGGCCTGGTTTAGAAACATAAGACTAATTCAAGGAATGGAGGCAATCACAGCCCAGTTACGGTTATCCACGGATAAATTTAATACAAGGTGGTTACCTTTTTTTAAGTATAGAGAAATAAGAGAAGGGACCCCAATCCTGGAAAAATTTCTTCAGAGTTAATCTTGTAAAAGTGATACACATTTCTTTAGAACTCCCTTGAAAACTATGACCATAGTTTCAATATAAAGAATGGACACAGCGGGCCCTTGGCCTTAACTTGCTGGATCCACCTCAACAGAGTAAAATAAGATCTATAAAGATTTATCTTAGGGGTATATTCTTTGACTTGCTAGATTGTTTTATTATTTACTGTAAATGAAACAAGGACTCACTCTTTTTTTTATTTATTGTTGTGTTTATTGCTGTTGAAAGAGTTATTTATTGTCCTAAGAGATCTCGATTTACTAATATATGACACCTTCTTAAAAAATCTCTAAGAAAACAGACTCAGAAGCTTCAGTAACTAATCTGGACGTTATAGTCTAAAGTAAGAAATGGTGACATGTTCAGCAGACTCTTCCGCTTGAACAGAATAATCCACCTTGATTGGTCTGGACTTGACGGAGGGCCACCAGAGTTGAGTCTGTAATAAACAAAAGTTTTAAGTAATCAGATTAATATGGTAAAGGTTGCTGGAGGAAGCTCTTGACAATAACTGTATCTGTACTATCTTAGAGATCAGAACATTAATTATGTATTAGGATGGTTATTGATGTGTCTTATGAACCTTAATAAAATTATTTTTTCACGTTCAAAAAAAAATTAATGTTTAGGTTTCAAATGCTGAAAAGACCCCTTGTAGTTTCTCGCAATCCACTCCTAAAAGCACCGAGGCGAGGCTGTAAATAAAAGGGACAAGTATGAGGAGGCGGTGCGGCAACAGGAAATATCAGCCACCCGCCAGAAAGTGAAGCACTTTCCTTTTACAAGTCGCTTGCAGGCGACTCGTGCAAGAAGGGAGCCTCAGACTTTAGCCTCCTCAGGATGCTGTACTAAGCTGCCACAGGGGTAAATAATGCTCCGGTAAGCAGGCAGGTAGTCAGGGGCCAGAAAGTGAACGAACAGCCATGTAGAAGCAACGGCGAACTGCAAAACAAGAGTTTTGCTATTTCAAGCCATCACTCTTGCTGAACTGAGAGGGCTACGGGCTCTATTGGCTCTGTGGACTAAAAAGAGTTGCAAATGACTCATGAAAGTGTGGAGAAAGCACTATCAGGCTACAACTGCAATAATTTGTATTAGTTACCAAAACATGCTTTGAGTTCGGTATCTGAAACCTGTAGGGTAGCATTATTAGCCTACTGTGTTTTAGAACAGTAATATCATTAGGAAGAACAGTAATATTATTGTCTGTACAAATGTACAATTGGAGCTTACTGTTTGTTTCAGAGCTGTCCCTATTTTGTAGGACAGTCTGATCAGGAACTCTCACTCTTCCTGTTACCGAGGTAGCTACCTCAGGGTTGCTAGGCGATTAATAGCCTCATTATCATGTTTTCTATATATGTCTGGCTACAGGGTGACATAGTAGGATTTTTTATGATGTCCTATATAAGGTAGAAGGGATTATTGTATGGAGGACTCATGCAGAAGTCCTATATCGCTACCCTGAGTAAAGAAATAGGCTTTTTATGTTAAGGGTCTAGGTCATGTGACCATACAAGTAAGTGTCCTACACTCCCTATGTATAGAAACACAACACTCTAACAGATGAATCCTTTTCTGTCTTCTTTTCTCTTCCCCTCCCAAAAAAACAAAAAAAAAAAAACGGTGTTGCGCAAGAGTACCCCTTTAATTTTCCTTTGTGTCTTATTTCCTTTAAAAATGGAAAGGGACCTGGGGGTAATTATATCAGATGACCTAAAGGTGGGCAAGCAATGTGAGAAGGCAGTAAGGAAGGTTGGGGGGATACTGGGATGCATAGGGAGAGGCAGCAATAGTAGAAAACAGGACGTTATTATCCCTCTGTACAGACAGTTGGTGAGACCCCATCTGGAGTACTGTGTGCAGTTCTGGAGACCCCGTCTCCACAAAGACATAGAGTGGAGGCTGTCCAGAGGAAGGCACCAAAATGGTGCAGGGTCTGCACCAGAAGACATCTGAAGAAAGAGTAAAGGAGCTTAATATGTATACCCTCGAGGAAAGGAGGAGAGAGGGACATGATAGAAACTTTCAAGTACCTCAAGGAATCAACAAAGTCCAAGAGGGTGGCATCTTTCAGAAAAAAAGAAGTGTGCAAGAACAAAGAGGCACAATTTGTAGATAGAGGGATGGGCTCAGAGGAAATGTGAGGAAGTATTTTTTCCACAGAGAGGGTTGTGGATGTATGTAACAGCCTCCCTGAGGAGGTCGTAGAGTCAAGAACAGTGGGGGAATTCAAAAATGCATGGGACACACATAAGGCAGTCCTAGTGGGGGGTAGGAGGAAGTAAGCTGTTGGTTAACTAGGATCTGCAGCTTATCTGTTAGGTAGGAAAATGGGCAGACTAGATGGGTCAAAGGGTCCTTATCTGCTGTCAAATTCTATGTTTCTATAACCCAGGGTATAAATACCACCCCGGACATCAGACAGTTGAGCCTGGGAAGTGACAAGGAGAGGTCAACTGAGTGAGTAGATACAGAAGTATTGAGAGTTGCAGCAGTTCTACAAATTCTAGGACTGTATTGAATATCTGAAGGTGCAAGAAACCACTGAAGGGACAAGTGGTCGTTATATTGCTGAATATTTTGTTTTATCTGACTTGAAAGTTATTATTTTGGTTTTCTTATTTTCTGGTTTATTTTCTTCCTTTCTGTAAATAAGTTTTTGTTAATAAATATCACACAACTGTGTTTTAAATCTTAAAACCTTGTCCTGTCTTTCTATTTCCCACCCTCTGTGACATTCTGCATTATATGTACATTTGTTGCATCTGTCATGTACTGTTTCCTGTTACCAGGCATGGCCAAAACACAGAACATAGAAACAGAGAATTTGCCGACAGATAAGGACCACTTGGCCCACATAGTCTGCCCCTGCAGATCATGCCTGGTCTCCATCCACCTCCCCCCGTTTGCTTTGATACCAGCTGAAAGTGTGGACTAGTAACACAGCCATCTTAGTTTATCAAATAAATCAAAGCAATGCAATTTAAGTTCCTGGGATACAATCTGGCTTTGCATGTACTGTAGCATCTACATCAGTTGGAAGACAGTTTGCACCTATTTGTATATGTGTGACCACCTTTTCGACTGAATTTCACTTTCTATTGAGACCTGGTGTAATCACTTTGCTGATGTGCAAACTACCCTCCTGTGTATGGAATTCAGAGGTACAATGCAGTTGAACATATGCTGTTATAGCAGAAAAAATGCGTAACCACAGTTTTGGAACTGAGAATGGAGCCCATCATTGGGTATCTATGGGGATCAAAAAGGTATTTGCAAATCCCCATTTTACCATCTGCACAAACAATAAGCATCAAAAGATTACAATCTAATTTTTTTTCACCTCTATCAGGCTGGCCAGGCACTGCACTGACTAACCTACAAGCTCACATCTGTCAGAGGAAATCAGCTGCAATACTGGGAGATTCCCACTGTGGATTCTAATCCAAGTCTCTGTATACTTACCCTAGCAGCAGGTCTTGACTGGATCGTCTGGGCTGCAGGTGAGTGGGACATGAATTGGTGATGAAGGAGATGGGGCACCCAATATAAGATAAGTGCAACAGGCCTTGCTGGACCAAGGGGATGGAATGGAATCATCTGCTGAAACCAACCCTTCTACATTCTCCTCCAGTTTCTTCCCTGAGCCATCCCACCCTCCTCCCCCATATGGAGGCTAATCATTTGCCCACCCCGAGTCCCTCTCTTTGCAGGCCTCAGCACCCAGATACATTGGAGTGAAGTGCTGCAGCAGGAATGGACACCTGGAGAAGGAGAACATGAGATGATCAATTCTCCTCCTGCCAGCCCTTCTAGTGGCCCCAATCTCAGGACACAAACCCAGGTCGCCACCCCTGCAAGCGGTGCCTTCCACTGCCGCACCATTGGGCCAAGCCTACAATACAGTTTTTGAAGAGAGTTGTTATTCAATCAATTGGAATACTGTAATCTAAGCTCCCTTCAGCTTGATGATAAACATTTCCCATACTAGCCCTCCCCTGTCAAAAAAAAAAAAAACACACACACACACAAAAAAAAAAAAAAACAACAAAGAAAGTGGCACAGCCTGATTCAATGGCTAAACATCAGAGTGGGGTTCCCTGAACAAAACAGATGGGCATCCAGTTGTGTCATACAACTGTACTGGAAATGCTATAATGTAATAAGCTGCTGCTGTATGCTATACACACTTGTCAGGCATAAAATATAGGCCTCCAGTTTAATAGAGACAGTTTTTTTTTCCAGAAGTGTTGAAGGTTATCTTGGCTGCTGATTAAATCTGATGAGACTAACAAGTGTAGTTATGCCACAACATACACTACAATATCAGTCAGCCTCAAGTCCTAAATCCAACATCAAAGGTAATAACATCTCCATACCAGGAGAATGCATGTGATTGTGTTCAATGGACTATGACGTGCTGGACCATCACTTGTGCTCTGTCAAGGTCATACTTCAGAAGGAGTCTGTAAAAACAACTACTGGTATTTCAGGCCATCAGGCAGGGCTACAAAACACTCCATTCTGCTGTTTTTTTCCATCCATGCAGTTAAAAATAGAATTCAGTATTTTGGAAACAGATGTCAACACTGGCCGTTGTACTAAAAACACTAATATGGACAGTCAAAACAAGCAGGGCTCTATCAAAAATATACTATTCTCTCAAGCTTTGGTTCAGTATCGGCTTATTCTTACATTTTCGCGTCTTCTACATCTGAGACAACAACAACAAGGAGAATGTAAAACAGTGTCAATAATGGGACAAGACGGCCGTAATGAGAAAGTGTGGTGCTATACTCATTGACAACATCCAGATAAAACAGCTGAGAATGAGTGCTTACAAGACATCAGGCAAGTTAATAACTTTGATGGATGATGTTCAAACTGCTCCAAAATACATCTTTATTGCACGGTATGCTAAACAGGCACAGCTAGTAGCAACTCGTTTCACTGTTGCGCACAACAGCTTTGTAAAGAGTTAGCGAAGGTGAAATGTTGAGTTGCTACTAACTGTACCTGTTTAGCACACTGAGTACTTTGGTGGAACAAAGATATTTTTTGAGTTTAAACATTGTTTAGTGAAGTTACTGCTTAGTTTGATGCCTTTTGAGTGCTCACTCTCAGCTGTTTACTGTAAAGCAACACATGAAGAAGCTGAAACAGCGTTAACTCAACAGAAAGCAAAATAAACAGTACATGGTTAGCTTGGGCTATGCTGCTGCTTCCCAGACTGTGGAAGTAGTTTAAAAACATACTTGTGACAGGGCTGCGAACTAGGAGGCTTCTCAGGGAACACTCTCAAAAAGAACACTCTGAGCACCAGTTTAAATCGAATGAAATCTGCTTTACTTTCAGTAACAGAGAGAAAAAAAAAACAAGCAACTTGTATTCAGCTTAACAATTTTGTTTTAGTTCAGTCTCAGTCTCCATTAATAGGAAAAAAAAACTCTACCTTTTTACTGAGCCAGGTGTTGCTCGTTAACACTCCTCCCCCTGAGGTACATCCAACACCCAGAACATATACTGTAAAAGGGGTTTGGTACAAATCCCACCACAGCCCCCACCATAACCGGCGTTGCCTTTGTTGCAGTGATGTGATGCAGTTTACGGGTGAAAGGAGTGTGATGGGACAGGCACTCTGTCACATACCCTCCTACCCAGAGTCATGACCATGGATGCAGGATACTAATGTAACAAGCTTACCCCAGTCGGCCCAAAGGTTTGTCTACCTTTGACATAAGGTATGCATTGAACCTGGATGCAGCATTAACTTTCTGGAAGTTGATATAAAACCAGGTGGTCCCGTCTTTAGCTAGACCATTCACTCTGTGATTCCTCAATGACTCCCAGCTCCGATATAGAATGGATTTCCTCCCATGCTGTCTCTCAGATTCTTCCCAGTAGTCTGTACAGTTGCTGGTGAATCCAGACACTCAAGTCTGTGTGGCGCTGGATCCCATGGATTTGTACAGGCTTCAGGGAGAATACATATCCCTAGCAGAACTATTCACCAAATCACTAAAGAGTGGGACCGTACCGGAGGACTGGAAAAGGGCAACAGTGGTCCCGCTCCACAAAGTAGGAAGCAGGGAGGAGGCTGGCAATTACTGTCCAGTAAGCCTCACATCAGTGGTAGGGAAGCTGATGTAGACACTACTCAAACAGAGAATCAGAATGTATCTGGAATCCAGTGGACAGCAAGATCCAAAACAGCATGGGTTCACAGCAGGTAGGTCTTGCCAAACTAACCTGGTTGATTTCTTCAACTGGATTACAAGGACAGTAGATCAGGGAGCGGTGGTGAGGTAAACAAAAAAGCGGAAAATACATAAGTGTTTAACAACACAACAGTGGTGACACCCTTACAGGTGGTCACATGGAGCTTAGGCTAGAGGAGGCTAAACTGAGATAAAACATGGTGTGCCAATTATATAATCCAGAGCAAAGACATCAAGAAGATACATAACTATACATTAACGAGGCAATGGTCAAAGAGAACATTAACTATTATCCACATACTAAGTAAGTACAGAAAGTGCGGCTACGTAAATTCCCAATTTGTTTCTTGGGTTCTACCAGGTACAAAATATCATTCTTTAGTCGAAACCTTGCAAAACATATGCTTTTTATGGTTGTGGGTGAAGCCTAGAGCCATTTTGGGATTGATTGTAGCTTACAAAAATGGTAGATCGTGGCACCTTCCATTGGACTTTTGGAAGTATCCTTCCAAAAGTCCAATGGTGCTTGAAACATTCCGCCACGATTGGCCACTACGGAGTAACTGCTGCACTATTCCGGCTGTAAGTTCCGCATTCCGGGGCAAGAACTGCGCATGCGCAGTTCTGCTGGTGCCATGTTGTGAATGACAAAATGCCATTCACCACAACTATGCAAGTGTGAGTGCCACGCATGCGCAGTTGTGTTGCTGCCACATATATATTTCGGATGGCACTCCTCCTGCACCCTCCCACAGCGCCGGTCCTCCCTGCTCCGTCCCAGCATCGTCAGCAAAGAAAACCCTCCCACTGCTGCTGTCCTCCCCACTCCCTCCATTCCCCATCCCCGCACCGACATCGGGGTGCCCAATCATCGTATCAGCATTATGTACCCCCTCAACTCGTGGCACACTGGGAGCCCACCACAGTGTGCCCAAATGTATGTGTTTTTTTTCTTTATTCCCTGCTCCAACATGGGGGTGCCCAATCCCTGTGTCGGCATCACATACCTCCTTCAACTCATGTGGCACACTGGGAGCCCACCCCAGTAAGTTTTTCCCCCCTGTAAATAAAGAAAACGGTCCTTCTTCATCACCCCAGTCCCCCCTCCTCACCCTTCCACTGAGAACCACCTCCTCACACCCCCCTTACCCATACTTACCTCCGGAGGTCAGCGCTGTCATCTTCTCTGGACTGGGACACATCTGCACTCTTCAAAGCTGAACCACAAATTGAAGAATCAAAGGCAAGTGTGCTATAATGGCAGTCAATGGGGTTTTCAACTTATATTGATAAATCAGCCATTTTGGGGAATTCTGGCCCCAACTTTTCAATATGGGGTTCTTGGGACCCCACCTCGTGAACACTTTCACTATCATTTCGTTACTCAGTCCCGAAAGGTGATTTCACGGTCGCTGCGCGGAATCACCTTTCGGGGGACTGATTAATGAAACAACAGTGCCACTGTTTATGAGGTGGGGTCCCAAAAAGCCCATGTTGCAAATTTGGTGAAAATATTCCCAAAAATGACTGCATTACAAGCATGCGTTGTGCAGTTTCTATGCACGCTTCTGTTAATTTTTAAAATTTTCACTCCAGATTTTCAACTTTGCCATTTTTGCATTCCTCCTTATTAACAGTACAGCTGTTATTTTTTACATCCTGCCTGAAATGTGTTTTTCCACCTGTGGTATAGAATGGCGCAGTCGCTCTGAGAAATCACCTTTCAGGACAAGTGAACAAAATGACACTGGCATTCTTCATGAGGTGGGGGTCCCAAAAAGGCCATGTTGAAACTTTGGTGCAACACCTCCAAAAAATGGGAAAGTTACACCCGGCATTCAAACTTTTCTACACACACATGTAACTTTGGTCATTTGGCAGCTCGTCACAGCCGTAGTGGCTCTGGCTAGAGTTTGTTTGTTCATCTACCACTTTACCATTTACCACAGCTAAGTTCTGGCAGGCATTCCTAAGAACCTCATCAGCCCTTTGTTCAGAAAATATGCTGGCTGGGTTTTGAAAAATGTGTGGTCTGACCTTCGGAAGGATCTCGTGACCTCCTGTAGATGCAGATGCTGTGTCCTCATCAGAGTCACTTCAGACCGTCCTTCAACCCACGTCCTTGTGGTCCCAACCTCTACAATCTCAGATACAGGGGCCCTTTCCTCTTTTTCCTTCCATTTCTGACCCTCAGACTCCTTAGGCTTCCCTTCTGGGCTGAAATAGTTCAAAGTCAGTAAAGGGAAATACATGTTCTAGTCCCTCTGTCTGTGTCACCTTCTGTGGGATCAAACTTTCTGATGTTACTCTGTAGTAGGGTATGAAACCCTTCCCCGTCTCGGCCCAAGACCACTGAACAGGATAAGGTTCGTAAATTCCCACGTTTATTGTTCCAGCCCAGTTGCTTACTTTTAAATGGTATGCCCTCCGTTCAGCGACACTATTACAGCAAACATGTCAATGCTGACAACATCAACAGTTCGCTGTAACAGTCTGCTTGTGACCCCAACAACTCTTTCCCCCGGCCCTGCACTCCCTCCCCGAATCAACTCCAACTCTGATTTGGTAATCCATAAGTTCAGAAGATGGGGGGGGGCAGAGCCCCCCTGTATGGGGTGTTCGAGGGTGAAGTGCCCCCTTCCCCCAACAGAAGAGGAACTGTGGGGGTAGGAAGAAGTAGGCTGCTGGTTAACTAGGATCTGCAGCTTATCCATTAGGTAGGGAAATGGGCAGACTGGGTGGGCCAAGCGGTCCTTATCTGCTGTCAAATTCTATGTTTCTATGCTTCTATGGTTTTCCTGCTGGATTTATGTAAACTGCAACTTACGGTTAACATAAATCAGTCAACAAAAAATGTGTCAAACTGGCATCGAAGATCCCTTTTAAGCATACCGAGGCTGTAGGGTATTTACGGGTATCTCCATGCACGCAGGCAATACTTATGGGATCCACCCACTGACCCTGGTTGCGTCTTACCAACCACTCTAACAATGTTTGCCCACAGCCCAAATCCACTAGAGCTGTAACTGTTTGATTCCCCACTTGCACTACATGTGTTTTGGCCTGGGACCTGTGTGTGTGTGGACAGCAGCTAAGCATATACAAAATCACAGTCCGTGCAGTCAAAAAATACAGGTTACTCACCTGTAACAGGAGTTCTAGGAATGGTATATGTTGTTCATCCACACTGTCTGGCAGGTTCCTTGCCGCTTTAAATCTTGCCGGAAGGTCTTCAAGCTGGCTCTTCCCACACACCTGGGTGGTAAAACTCTCGGCTCCACCCCATGATGCCAGATCTAGCCTGCTGGAAGCCAGGTTGTGCGTCGAAGCCGGGGAGGTCGGGTGGGTCGTGTGGATGAACAACATATACCATTCTTAGAACTCCTGTTACAGGTGAGTAAGAAAAAATTACTCACCTTAGTAATGTTGTTTCTTCTATTGGAGTCTTGCTATATTATGACATATGCAGTGAGTCCCAACCTTCAAACTGCTCCGGAGGTGAAAGAGTTAACTTTCCATGCCAGGCATGGAACGCTGAGCTCGAGCTCGGTTGAAACTCTGTCTGTGTTCTTCAAACTCAAACCGTCAGATCTTTACGAGCTAAACTCACTGAGGTCCTGTGTGGAAGCTGTAAACCTACACTAGCCAACTGGCTACTAAACATAAGAACACATTTTTTGGTCCCAAAACAAAGACTCAAGTCAGGAGACCCAAAAAATGAAAAACACAACACCAAGTCACCCCAAAAAGGAGGGGTGAAAAACAACAAGGTGGGCACCTAATAAGTGCCAACACTGCACTGCCCACCCACATCCCAAAACAGAGGTTCTGAGAGGGGCAGGCGGGGGGGGGGAGGTCATACTATAGCAAGACTCCAACAGAAGAAACAACATTACTAAGGTGAGTAATTTTTCTTCAAACAACATGAAGTCTTGCTATATTATGACATAGCAGACTACAAAGCAGTACTCCATGGTGGAGGGCAGAACCCACTTAGGAATAGGGCTCTGAAGCACAGTTGTGCCAAACTGAGCATCACTCCTAGCCTGGATATCCAGGGAGTAATGCTTGGTAAAAGTATGAACTGTTTTCCAGGTAGCTGCTTGACATATCTCTAGAATAGGGATGTCCCAGGCAGCAACCAGGGAAGCAGCTGTACCTCTGGTAGAGTGAGCCCTCAGGCCTGAGGGAGGAACCTTACCCAGTTTTTCATAGCAACATTGGATATAAGAGACAATCCACCTGGCAATGGATCTTTTAGTGGCAGGTTTCCCTTTACCAACCTCACCATAAGTGAGGAACAGTTGGAGGGAGTCAAACCTGTGACCCTTGGTACTCTCTATGTAGTAACTAAGGGCTCTCTTCACATCTAAGCTGTGCAGCCTCCTATCGCCAGAGGAGGAATGGTCAGTGGAGTACACTGGAAGAGATACAGATTGATTAAGGTGGAAATCTGAAACCACCTTAGGCAAGAACTTCCTGTTAGTCCTGAGGACCACCTTATCTCTATGAAAGGAGATAAAATCAGGCTCCACTGACAAAGCTTGTAATTCACTTATGCGTCTGGCAGAAGTGATGGCTACCAGAAACACAGTCTTCCAAGTCAAGTACTTAAGCTCTGCTGAAGACAAGGGCTCAAAAGGAGGTTGCATAAGCTGAGCAATGCAAACATTAAGGTCCCATGCAGGGGCAGGGTCCCTGAATGGAGGGTTGGTGTGAAGCAATCCCTTGAAAAGCTTGGAGAATACAGGGTGAGCTGAAAGAATAGAGGGCTTACCTGCTGAAATAAAAGCAGACACAGCTGCCAGATGCACTTTTAGGGTAGCTGGTCTCAACTCCAAGGTATTTAAGTGGACCATATAATCCAGGACTGTGGGTAAATCAGCAGATTCTGGGGAAATATGCTTTCCAGAGCACCATATGGAAAACCTCTTCCATTTGGAATTATAAGTAGCCCTGGTGGAAGGTTTTCTAAAAGCCTTCAGGATATCCATTACACCTTGGGAGAGGTATAAACCAGCAAACTCTAATTCTTCAAGAGCCAGGCCTTGAGATTAAGAGATTTCAGGTTCGGGTACCAAACCCTCCCCTGAGCACAGGTTAACAGGTTGTGATTCCTGGGAAGACACAGGGGAAGATGGACTGCTAAGGACAGTAGAAGTGGATACCAGGGTTGTCTGGGCCAATCTGGAGCAATCAGGATCATCTTGCAGGGTTGAGATCTGATTTTGAATAGCACTTTGAACAGAAGAGGGAAGGTGGGGGAAAGCATAGAGAAACTTCCCTTCCCAATTGAGAACTAAGGCATCCAGGGGGACTGAGCCCAACACTGGGGGCCTGCAGCAAAAAAGGGGAAGTTGGTGATTGTCTGGGACTGCAAAAAGATCTATCTTTTGCCCCATCTAGCAAATACCACCTCCAAGACCAGGGGGTCCAGTGACCATTCATGATGGCCCTGGGAAATCCTGTTGAGAGCATCTGCCAGGACATTGTCCTTGTCTGGGAGGTGAACTGCCGTAAGGGAGGTGTTCAGGGAATAAGCCAGAGACCACAACTTCATTGCTTCGGTGCACAGGGCCGTAGACCGAGTGCCCCCCTTGCTCGTTGATGTACCACATTGTGGTGGTGTTATCTGTTCTGACCTGTACAACTTTGCTCTGAACAGATTTGGAAAAAGCTTGAAGTGCTAGAAAAACTGCTCTAAGTTCCAACAGATTGATATGGAGCAGAGCTTCCTGAGGGGACCACAACCCCTGGGTAGTGAGGTCGCCCATATGAGCTCCCCACCCCAAGAGGGATGCATCTGTAGTAAGGATTAAGGAGTGAGACTGAGTGACAAAAGGCCCCTTGTCTGAGATTGCTCTGATCCTGCCACCACTGTAGGGCCTGGATCAGGGGTTGAGCCACTGGGATCAATTTGGTTAGAGGGTCTTTCCTTTGAGACCAAAAGGCTCTCAAATGGAACTGAATGTCCTTCATCTGAAATCTGGCTCCCTGCACTACTGCTGTAGAAGCAGCCATGTGCCCCAGGAGCTGTAGAAAATGCCTTGTTGGTCGAGACACCTGCAGGGTGAATGAGGAGGCCAGAGACACCAGGGTCCTTGCCCTGTCCAAAGGAAGGAAGGCTCTGGCTTTCTCTGTGTTCAGTTCTGCACCTATGAAGGTGAGGAGCTGGACAGGCTCTAGAACTGACTTTGAAAGATTCAGGAGGAAACCTAGAGAGGTGAGCAGTTGCTGAGTTATCTGTAGGTGTAACTTTACTTGGTCTGGGGACTGGCCCACTATGAGCCAGTCGTCCAGGTAAGGGAAGATGGCAATTCTTTGCCTTCTTAGAGAAGCAACTGCTACTGCCAGGCATTTTGTGAATACCCTTGGAGCAGAGGTGAGGCCAAAGGGCATTGCTCTGAACTGGTAATGGCCGAGGGCAGCTCGAACCTGAGGTACTTTCGATGGGAGCTTCTGATGAGAATATGGAAGTAGGCATCCTTGAGGTCCAGGCACGCTAGTCAGTCCCCTGGCCTTAGAGAGGGTAGAATAATTCCCAGAGACACCATTTTGAATTTTGGTTTTAAAAGGTGCTTCTTTAAGTATCCGAGATCCAGGATGGGCCGCCATTCTCCTGTCTTTTTTGGGGTAAGGAAGTACCTGGAGTACAACCCTTTGCCCTGGTATAGGGTGGAACCCTTTCCACAGCTCTGAGAGCCAGGAGGAAGAGACCTCTGCCTCTAGGGCAAGTGCCTCTGGTGGATTTGCAGGTGGAAAGGATCTGGGTCTCATCTTTGGAAACTTTTGAAGCTGAGAACCAGTCCCTGGCTACTACTTCCAGGACCCACTTGTCTGATGTCAGAGACTCCCAGTCCTGGACAAAGTAAGCCAGCCTGCCCCCTACAGGTAGTTGAGAATCGGCCCTGGCAACCCCATCAGGGTGCCTGCTTAGCAGGGGCTTTGGGCTGAGGGGTGGAAACAGGCCTGCTGGCACCCCTTCTGCCTCTTGCTCTAAAGAACCCCCTCTGGGCAAAAGCAGAAGAGGAGGCCTGGGCTTGCTAAAAAGGCCTATGAAAAGGCCTGCCCCTGCCCCTGGGATGCTGCCTTTGAGGAGTGGCCTGCCTTTCCTTGGCCTGTGGTCCTATACTCATCCATTTTCTTCATGTAATTCTCTGTCTGCTCCCCAAACAGGGAATTACCCACAACAGGAAAATCCATGGCCTTAGTCTGGGTATCCTGTGACAGGCTAGTACATCTGAGCCAAGCTATTCTGCGAAGTGCCACAGATGTAGCCATGACTCCTGATGACACATCATTTGAGTCCACTGCAGCATGGAATTGCACCTTGGATGCCTCAATACCATCAGCAGCCACCTGCTCCAGCTCCTTGGCAAGCTGGCCAGGGACCTGTTTTGCTAGAGCCATAACAGTATCCCATCTGGATTTCTGATATCTAGCAACATAAGCCATATAATTTGCCTTTCTGAGTCCCAAGGATGCTGCCATGTATTGTTTCATTGCCATGGCATCAATCCTCTTGGAGTCCTTGTCCAGGGGGTGTGAAGCCAAGGGGATATTTGCCTTGTCACAGGCTGCAGCCTGCACTACCCCAACATGGCTGCATTGTTGTGAAAGGAACTCCGTATCAGAGCCTGACAATGTGTACCTCTTGTCCATTCTCTTATCTACAGGAGGTATAGTGTGAGGAGTTTTAGAATTTTAAAGTCTGTTTCCCAAAAGATTTATGCAAGGGAATAGACAGTCTCCTAGACTCTGGATATCCATCATTTCCACATAGTCAAGCTCCTCTTGATCATCCACAGCTTCCTCCATAGGGAGCTGGAGGGTTTCAGCCACTTTTTTATAAAACAAAAAATGAGAAGGGGACTCAGAAAGCCTAGGAGGAGACACTCCTGAAGGTCTGTCTGGGGAGATGTCTGGGTCAATGGACACATCCAGACTTTCAAATCCACATTCACTCTCCTCATACTCCTCTTCCCCCTCCTCCAGTTCATAACATTCCTCTAAATCATACTCTTGAACTGGTGGAACCGGCCGGACCGGGCGCTTACCTGATGGTGCCGGTTCGGTCGGAACCGGGGAAAGCGACTGGACAATTTGAATCGCTTTGGCTATCTCTTCAACGGTTGGAGAGGAAAGTTTTGGCTGCACACCAGCTGATTTCCTAGTCCTTTTTGCTGGAACCGACCCTCAGAGTCGGCTCTCCTTTTGCCTGAGGAAGTCTCGCCTGGTCAGAGGGCACTCCCTCTGGTTCGTTGGAACCGAACCGGGCTGGCCATCTGGTTCAGCGGACTTTTTGGCCTCCCTTTCCCTGAGCCTACCAACTCTCTTTTCCAGGGTAGCTGCAGGAAAATTTTTACAAATCTGGCAGTCTGCATTGAGGTGGTCAAACCCCAGACAATAAACACAGGTGGTGTGGGGGTCAGCCTTGGCAAAGACTCCCCCCCCCCCCAACACTGCAGTGTTGAAACCCAGTGGGCCTGGTTTTTCTTCTGGGTTTCTCAGACATAGTGCCAGTCCTAGCCAAACTTACCAGTTTATGGCAATCAGCCAGGCAAGACCCTCTTATCGGTTCCCAACCGTGTCACGGGTCGTGGAAAAAAACGTAATAAAATCCGTTTTTTTTAGAACCGATAAGAACTGGTAACCACACTCTAAATCACAGATTAAGATATTTTAAACAACCTGATTGGTTCAAACCAAACCGATAAACAGTTTACAAGTTCCACACAGAAGAGAATTAATGTAAACCTATCTAGTACTCACAAATACCACAGACAGAGCCTGAACCGACCTGTTGCGGTTTAAATTCGATCGAAAACAGAGAAAAACAATACTTTAACTGACAAAATGAACCAAGCAGAAGGAGAAATCTCCGGAGCGACTGTTCAGTGAAGCGAAATAAATAATCTGACGGTTTGAGTTTGAAGAACAACAGACAGAGTTTCAACCGAGCTCGAGCTCAGCGTTCCATGCCTGGCATGGAAAGTTAACTCTTTCACCTCCGAAGCAGTTCGAAGGTTGGGACTCACTGCATATGTCATAATATAGCAAGACTTCATGTTGTTTGAACCTGTATTTCAAGGGACATGGATATGTTGTTCATCCACACTGTCTGGCAGACTCCTAGCAGTTCTCCGGGAGGAGGGAGGCAAGGCACACACCCCCTACTTGGGCAATAGAGACTGGAGAACCGAGGCCCCAAAACCAGCATCTCGGCGTGACTCAAGGTTGATGTGGTAGTGGGTAATGAAGGTGTATGCTGACTTCCAGGTAGCAGCCCTGCAGATTTCCTGGATAGGGACATCCCTGGAAGCAGCCACCGATGCAGCGGTATGGCGGGTAGAATGAGCTCTTATCCCTCTGGGAGGCTCCATGCCCGTCAACCTATAGCAGAGATCTATGCAGGAGGTGACCCACCTGCCTGTCGTCCGCTGGGCTGCAGGTCTGCCAGGTGTGGCTTCAGCGTAGGTGACAAACAGCTGGCAAACCTCTCCCCGAACTTCAGCCGTCCGCTCCTTATAATAAGTGAGCGCTCTTCTAGGGTCCAAAGTATGGCACCTATATTCGGCCTCCGAGGTGTGATTGGGGTAGAACACTGGCAGAGTCAACACCTGGTTAAGGTGAAACTCCGGCACCACCTTCGGAAGGAATTTCAGGTGAGAGCGCAGGACAACCTTGTCCCTGTGGAAGACCAGATAAGGAGACTCGATGGAAAGCGCCTGAGCTCTCCCATCCTTCTGGCTGACGTGATAGCCACCAAGAAGGCGGTCTTCCATGACAGGTGAGATGTCACACCTGTGCATCGGTTCGAATGGCCTGCCCATGAGCTTGGCCAATACCAGCAGTAGATCCCATGGAGGTGGAGGTTCTCACACCGGAGGGGATATGTGATCAAGGCCTTTGGAAAAGCGCCCGACCACCTTCTCTTGCGCCACCGACTGCTTCCCAGCCCGCGCCCGGTAAGCACAGATGGCTGCCAGGTGCACCTTAAGGGTCGTCAACCGAAGCCCTAGCTGAGAAAGGGACCACAGGTAGTCCAGAATGCTTGCCAAGGAACAGGAGGAAGGGTCCAGGCCCTTGTCCTGACACCAAATGGAGAATCTCTTCCATTCGAAGGCGTAGCATTTTCTGGTCGACTCCTTACGGGACGCCTCAACGATGCTGAGGACCTCGTCGGAAAGACCCAAGGCCTGGAACTCTAGCCGCCAGGAACCAGGCCGTCAGGTGCAGGGATTGAGGTCAGATGGAATACTTTCCCTGATTGACTGAGATCAGGTCAGGCGGGCTGAAAGCCGCCTCGGGAGCCTGGAACTGAGACCGAGGAGATCTGGATACCAGAACTGGCGGTGCCAGTCTGGGGCTACCAGAATCACCTGCGCCTTGTCCCTCCTCACCTTGAGAAGCACCTTGTGGATCAAGGGAAATGAGGGAAAGGCATAGAAGAGGCCCGGGGTCCACGGCCTCGAGAAGGCATCCCCCTGCAGCGAGCCCTGCTTAGGGGGGCGGGCATGAAACAGTCTCAGCTTCGCATTCTCCCTGGAGGCAAACAGGTCCACCTGAGGCGTGCCCCAGTGGGAGAAGAGATCTTGTACTACCTCCAGCAGGAGAGACCACCCGTGAGACGCAGCCCCTATCCGGCTTAGGGCATCGGCCAGGGTGTTGGAGGCTCCTGCCACGTGAATGGCGAGGAGATCCGCCTCCAGGCTGCGCACGAGTGACCAAATGCAGACAGCTTCCCTGCACAGAGGCATGGAGCGCGTCCTGCCCTGGTGGTTTAGGTAGTACATGGTCGTGGTATTGTCCGTCTGGATCTGAACCACTTGACCTCGTAGAAACGGAGCGAAGGTGGTGAGGGCTAGACGAACCGCTCAAAGCTCCAGCAGGTTGATATGGCATTGGGACTCCCGAGGGGATCAGAGGCCATGCGCTCTGTGCTCCCCCAGATGGGCACCCCAACCCATCAGAGAGGCATCAGTCGATAGCGAGACTGTCGGCTCGAGGCGGACAAATGGGATGCCCTCCTGCAGACATGCTGGAACGGTCCACCACTGGAGAGCGTTCCACATCCCCTGGGTCACTGTCACTAGCTGATCCAGCGGATCGAAGTGCTGTGACCATTGGCTGGCCAGCCCCCATTGAAGGGGATGCATGTACCAGCGGGCCCAACGGACCACGCTGGTGCAGGCCGCCATGAGGCCCAGGAGGCACAGGAAATCCCGGGCAGGGCGCAATTGCCCAACCTGAAATGACTGGGCAAAGGAGAAAAGAACCTCGGCTCTGTCCGTCAGGAGCCGTGCTCTGGCTCATAGAGAGTAGAGCTCTGCCCCGATGAATTGTATCACCTACTTTGGCACAAGTTCCGACTTGGCCTCGTTGACGAGGAGGCCAACCTGACAGCAAACCTGGAGGGCCAGATCTCTGGACATGCTCCACCTCCACTCTGGAGGGGGCTGCAATCAGCCAGTCATCAAGGTAGGGGTACACCCGGACCCTTCGGCGCCGCAGGAATGCTGTCACCACTGCCATGCATTTGGGGAAGACCCAGGGAGCTAGGGAAAGGTCGAAGGGCATGGCCCAGAACTCGTAAAGGGATCCCTTCGCTCTGAAGTGGAGGAATCTCTGATGGGACGGATGGATTGGGACATGAAAGAACGCGTCCTGAAGGTCCAGGGAACAGAACCACACGCCTCGTTCCAAGGTTGGGATTATCTGAGCCAGAGTGACCATCCTGAAGGTCTGAGACCTTAGGAACCTGTTCAGGTCGTGCAGGTCGAGAATGGGGCGCCAGCCCCCTGTCCGTTTTGGGACCAGGAAATACCTGGACACAAACCCCGGATCTGGAGGAGGATCCGCCACCTTCCTGATCACCTCTTTTTCGAGGGGCAGGGCAATATCGACTCGGCGGGCCGATAGAGAGGCTGCAGACCCTGTGGCCCCCCGAGGGGTGACGGCTCGGAAGGGCGGGGCCTGCTCGAACTCCAGAGGCAGGCCCTTTCCTACCACCTCCAGCACCCAGTGGTCTGTGGTGATAGCGGACCAGGCGGAAAGGAAGTGGCAGAGCCGTCCCCCCACGGGGGGAACCCAGGGGGGAGTGACGAGGCTGGGGGAAACACCCCTCAACCAGTCACTGGACAGGCTTGGAGGAGGGACCGGCCGAGGGACCTCCCGGGCCTTTACCTCCCTGCTTCCTATTGGAGGAAGCCACGGGCTTGGGTTTTTGGATGCCAAGCATGAGCCTGCTGGCCCTGGTGCTGTTGGGCCGGACGTGCCGCAGGTGCAGAAGGGCGAAAGGACTTATGCTGCTGCTGTCGGCGGCCTTTGTCCTTCTGGGCGGAGGTGACCGAGTCCAGAGTGGCATTGGACTTCTCGACCCGCTGGAGGTGACCTTCCATTCCAGGGCCGAAGAGGTCGGTCCCCAAGAAGGGGACATCCGCCAATTTGTGCTGGGTATCCACCGTGAAGGTGGATATCCTCAGCCATGCTCTGCGGTGCATGGCCACCACGGCCGCAACCGATCTGGCACAGGAGTCTCCTATGTCGAGAGCCGTTTGGAGCTGCTGCTTAGCCACTGTCCTACCCTGGTCCCGCACCTGCCGGACCGTAGTCTGCAGGTCGGCCGGGAGATGAGGAATCACCTCATCCAGGGAGCCCATGAGGGCGTGGGAGAAGTGTGCCATCAGCTCGGCCGAGCTGGCCTGGCGGAGGCCATGGGAGGATGCAGCATATACCTTGCACCCGGTGTAGTCCAGCTTTTTGGACTCCTTGTCGGGGGGCTTGTCCACGTCCCTAGCGTTCTCGGGACGCCAGAAAACGCTGTCGGTGACCAACCCCTCGGCAGGAGGTGTTCCAGCTCCAGACAAAGAGCGGTAGGGACCCGCATACTTCCCGACCATCCTGGCCAAAGGCACAGGGCAGGAATCGGGCGCGCAAAGCTCAAGGCTGGGCCAACAATGGCTTCAGCCACCGGAAGAGCCTCCGTGGGGGAATCCCCTCGGTCCAGTATCTCCATCAGGGCGAAGAGCTGCCTGGGGCCTGAGCCACCCTCCACCTGCCGAGGAGAGTCGGGAGTGAGGGTGACCGACAACCTGTCGGGCAGGCCTTGAGCCGACCGAGAGTCCTTGGTCGGTGCCCCCAATTTCGGTTGTGGAGGCGGAGGTTCCACCACAAGCGGTGGGGCAGCAGGTTTTGGACGAACAACCGGCCCGGGCTTGGGCATCTCGACTACGCCGAGGGGTTGTTTTAGCCGCTCGGGTGACAGCCACTTGATGGCTGGGGAAGGCGACAGCGTCGACTTGTTCCCAGACAGAAGCAACTGCTGCCACATCAGGTCCTCGTAGCGTCGACGCAATTTGCAACGAAGCCTCTCCTCTTCCGAGGAGGAAGACAAGGACGAGCGGTGGCGCCGCTTACCTCGGTGCCGAGACCACCGATGTCGGCGGGATCGGCTAGACCGAGAAGAAGTCCGAGACTGAGACCGAGACCGAGATCCTCGGTGTTTCCGAGGACGGGTCTGGGAAGGAGCGGGGGACACCCGGTCTTCCCTCGGCTCGGACGCCTTAATCAGGGACTGCTGCACAGAGGGCGCAGGCAGATCCTCGGTCTCCATCGGGGGAACCGGTGAAGAAGGGTTGTCGGCCTCACCAGTCGACAGCCCGTCCGACAGGTCGAGAAAAATCTCGACCGCGTCGACGGGTGTCTCGGCCGGCTGGCCTGACGGGGATGCCGTAAAGCCAGCCGCAACCTCGACTGAAGTCGACAGTCAGCTGCCCGGGGAAGGAGACCTCTCCCACGAATGCCAACAGTGGGACTTACCCTTAGA
This sequence comes from Neoceratodus forsteri, assembly GCA_016271365.2. Lineage (NCBI taxonomy): Eukaryota > Metazoa > Chordata > Ceratodontiformes > Ceratodontidae > Neoceratodus > Neoceratodus forsteri. The sequence continues at coordinate 1,748,214,974 of CM057450.1, read as the reverse complement.
GTCCTCCTTTTTGGACCGAGAGGAGTGTCCCGATGACCCCTCTCCCTTCATGGAAAGGGATTGGCAAAGCTCCTTGAAAGAAGCTGAATAAGAGGTACTCAGAGAGAGCGGGATAAATGCCGCAACCGAGGAAGAGGATGATGCGGCCTGGGCCGCCTCCTCCTTGACGGCGATCATCTGCTTGAGTTGCTCAGCCGAGCCAGCTGCTGCAGTAACCGCCCAACGGGCCTCCTTTGACTTAACCGGTGGGTAGTGCTTCTCGGGGCACCCAAGCTGTAACCGGGCAGCGCAGTCCTCAGGGCGTTCGGCGAGCGAGCGGCATGACTAAAGGCCTAAGGGTCGTGTTCTAGGCGAGGCAGTGAGCGCCGCGTGGAGTGCGGGTCCGTCCTGGACATCTTCTGCCCACAAGGGCCGCCCGAAATCCAGGAGTCAATTTGTCCATCGCAGCCGCGAGGGAGAAAGATGACCGAAGTCTCGAAAATTTTAAAATGAGTTTCGGGCGAACCGAATAATTAGGTCCAGTCTATCACGCAGAGCATTAAGGAGGGAACCTGAGCTTCCACGCGGTAAGGAAGATCAGGCATCATGGGGCGGAGCCGAGAGTTTTACCACCCGGGTGGGTGGGAGGAGACAGCTTGAGGACCTTCCGGCAAGACTTAAAGCGGCAAGGAACCTGCCAGACAGTGTGGATGAACAACATATCCATGTCCCTAGAACTTACTGATATGCCCCACTTTTAGCACAATGAAAACGTACTATGTTACTATTGGGCCTATGACCCACGCACTCCGCCCCCCCCCCCCATTTGGGTCACTAGAGAGCGGGGTCTTAGGACTGGGGAATTGCATCAAGTCCTGATGTTATACTTGTTTGAAGTGGAAAGGTACGTAATATTTCACCACTTGACCACTTACCTACACCAGCACATTTGTTCCCATTCCCCCAAAGTTCTTTCTACCCTCTTCTGCAGGGATCTTCTCCTCAGGTTGAACTTGAAGGCCATCGTGGGTTCTGCTCTTCTGAACAACCTCTGGTCTTTCAGCTTCCAGGTAATGTTCTGCAATTTTCGATGCTTCAGCCAGAGTGGTCTCTTCATGTCAGCTTACCCAACCATGACTCAATCTGGTAACATGTCCCCGGTACTGCTCCAGTACAATCAAATCCATAATCTCCTCTTTAGTGCGCACCTCTGGTTTTAACTATCGAGTAGCCAAGTCCTGTAATTTTTGTGCCAGTACTCTAGGGTGTGTTCCAACCTTGAAACTAAAGGTACAAAAGTTCCATTGATAACTCTCTTTGATTATTCTGACCCAGTCCAAGATAGCTACCTTTACCTGATCCTCAAGCTTATGAAGCAGCATGACTCAAAGTGGGCAGACTATTAAGCTGCCCCATCCCTTCCCATTAGAATAGCTACAGTCACCTGCAAAATCTCTGCAAGCGCCGTATACAATCTAGGAAGTCAGCCTACTTCCAGTCACTTCAATCTAGTTACCTAGGCAACCCCAGGTGTTTCTGGTCCTCCATTAATGCCCCCCACCAAGCAGTCACCTTCCCCCCTAAACACACAACAAGGCTCCCTCACTGAACCTACTGACATTACGAATGCACATTTCTCAAACCTTAGCAGCTAACCGGCTAAGCTCCTCTCCACCTTCCCCTCCTACTAGCCCTCCTTTTTATTTTAAGACCACTCCTCCTCCTGGGATTCTTAAGCTCCTTCTCAGCCTACCATCTCTAGGGAGTGCTGGCAGTGATGGTCTGTCCCCCCGCTTCTTAAAACTAGTGGCCCAGGACATTGCCTATCCATTCACCTATATCTTTAACCTCTCCCTTACTACAGCCTCTGTTCCCTCTGTCTGGAAGCAGGCCAAAATTGTCACCATTCATAAATCAGGTGACCTGAGCCTTATGGACAATTACTGTCCCGTTTCCATTCTGCCCCATCTTGGTAAGTTCTTAGAGAAGGCAGAACTACCAAATTACAAAGCATATCTCCAAATATAATCTCCTTTGCCCTCAGCAACATGGTTTGCAGAAGAGGCACAGTACTACCACTGCCCTTGCCCTCTTCACCATGTGCTGAGGAATATGGATGAAGGCAAGTTAACTGGTGCAGTATTTATCTGTCCAAGGCATTTAACCTTGTAAATCACAACATTCTGATAGCAAAACTCTATGCCCTTAGTTTCTCCCATGCCTCCACTGCCTGGCTGACTAACTACCTCTCTGGTAGAACACAGATGGTCTTGCCTTGGTGGTGTCATCTCCCTCCTTTTGCCTGTCTCTGTGGGTGTCCCCCAGGGATCTGTTCTTGGACCCCTCCTCTTCTCTCTCTTCATTAACTCCCTCCTGTCGGAGGGCCTATCCTGTAAATCACTCCTCTATGCTGACAACTTAATACTATACCAAAGTGACCCCTCCCTATCTGCCATTCTTACTGATGATTTCTGCAAGGCACAATGTTGGTTCTGCACCAACAAACTGTTGGTCAGTGCTGCCAAAACAAAGGCAATGCTTTTCGGTTCCAAACCGAAACTCTCTGTCCTAGTCCACAATGGTAGCCTTCTCACTGTCAAGGGAGACAGTATAGCACAGTGGTTTAAGGTTCTGAGCTGCAAATCTGGAGACCTGGGTTTGAATCCCACAGCCCCCACTTGCATACTGTGTGACCTTGAGCAACTCACTTAACTTCCCTGTGCTCCCAAGGTTGCACCTGTAAACAAGCTTTCAGCTTAGTGTCTCTCTTCTGGTTAAACAATTGAAAAAGGAAAAAAAAAAAAAAAAAGAAAAATCCTAAATGGATCTCCCCTTGACACTGTTCCCACCTTCAAGTATCTGGGGGTAATCCTGGACCCGTCCCCAACCTACACTGACTACACTGCTTCACTGATCAGGTGCCTCAATCAGAAGATAGGGCTCTGCTATCACACGATCGACCGCCTCTCGCCGGAAGCCTGCCTTGCTTTTGCCCGTGACAACCTCCTTCCCCTCACTGACTATGGCTGCCCGGTGTACTCTCTCACCTCCATTACCAACCTTAACTGCCTGGATGCTACCTACAATTGTACATGGTCACCTTGCCCTCTGTACCGCTCTCCTCACTCACCACTGCACTCTTTACCAGTCCCTTAACTGGCTCCCTCCACAAGCACAATGCTACTACCTGCTGGCCTGAACTGCTGATGATATTTTGCACAATCCCTCCTACTCTCCACTATCCCTTCTTATCCGGCCTAGAACCTACTGCCCTAATCCACATCAGTCTTCACACCTTCGACTAGAATGCCCTAACATAACTACAAGGATGGGCCTAAGAGCCTTCTCTGTAGCTGGACCCTCACTATGGAATGACCTGCCCTCCTCCCTATGTTCCCCCGACCCACCTCTAAATCTAAATTCCCTGTTAAGAATGCATTTTCTGTCCACCATGACCTGCGTCTTCCCACAGGCTGCTAGCATGGCTTCACCTCCCTTGCAGCTCACCCTTGCCTCCTTCCCCCTCTAGTGCTCCGCTCTCCTCTCCCACCCTGAATACTGTTGTTATTCCTTTTATTAATGATGGAGCAACCTTACCCTGTTTACCTAAATGTTATATATCTTGTTTGCTCAATTGCTGGTGTACTTGGTACTGTTTAACTTATATTTTCTCTGTTAGCTTGACCTACACTGTTATGTTCCCTGTATGATTCACGGTACTCTCTCACTGTATTTTTAACGTTGTATGTGCCAGTCTCTGGCCTGTGCCGCACCTGAAAAAGGTCTTCGGATCAGTTCACCAACCCGGTTACCAAATGAATTAATAAATACTCTCGGGCAGCGGTGTCAGTTAGGCTTCTGTATGCAGCTTGGGCATCTCCAGTCAGGTATAGTGCAATGCGAGTAGCCCAACTTTCTGATGGGCAGGCAGCAGGCAGTGGTACTGGCAACTGTCTCAAATGTCCTAAGGTAGGCCTTGCAGTTGTCCTCAAGACCCATTTTTTGTCAGCATGGGGTTGGGTCCTACAGAGACTGGATTCCCTGTGACTTGGAGCTGGGGCACAATTTCTTTCTGTATTTGCAGCATCTGCTTCATGAACTCTTGCTGCTGCTGGTCTTTATGTGACTGCATCTCTGCTTGCTGAGCCGTCCAGTCTCTTTGAATCTGGACCTGTTGTGCCAGTTAAAGAGAACAGATTGAGCTGCACAGAGGGTTGGGTGCTCTGAGACTCGCACACTAATGGCACTGTAAAAGTCATAGCACACCACTCACCACAAATACAGTCCACAAGCAGGGAATGCTGATAAAAATTATACTTTTACTTCATTCAAAGGCTTAGCAGCGGTCAAACAAAGTGCACAACGCAGACAACTCCTCCTCACATTTCACCCAAGCATGTGCTTGGGTGAAACGTGAGGAGGAGTTTTTGGGGAACACGCTCAAAGAGAACACTCCGAGATCAGTTTATATTAAATTAAATCTGCTTTACTTTCAGTAACAGGGAAATAACAAACAGCTTGACTGGCTTACCAGCAAGGCATCCGCTAGCAACGTTAATATCACGAGTTCAGGAATGGACTCAGGAGTTAGAGAGCAGACCAGGGGGAGAAGGACTGAGCTTCTGGGGAACGGCTCTCCTTCTCCAGGGGGAGGAGGTGGAGTGTCTGGTGCAATACGGACCCCTGGCAGAAGTCTGGAGGTCTGCCGCAACTGGCACCCGGATTAATGGGAGGCGGGACTAACGTCGTGTTCATTCCATGGATGTCACTGCACATTCTACCTCCCGGGGCGCATAGCATCACAAAAATGGTCCCACTGCCGACAAATGATGCCCCACGCTGGACCCCACACTGCTAAGTGAACTCTCACTATGTGTCGGGACGGTTGGCCAATTATGGGGCACGCATGTGGACCACCTCCAAAAATAAAACAAACAGCTTGTATTCAGCTTAATAAAATCCTTAGTTCAGTCTCTCTCCGTTGTCTCCACTAAAATGAAACCTCTCCCTCTCATTTTATTGGCCAGGTACAAATCCAATATAGCCCCGTCAAAACTGCATTGTCTGTACTGCAGGGTTGTGAAGCAGTTCTGAGCGAAAGGTGTGTGACAGACATCACTCCATCACAATCCTGTATAGATTTTCAGGACTTGAATTTTGCAAGCAAGGGGTAAGATGGCAAAAAAATAAATGTTGCCCGTTTATAGGTCTCCTTCTTGCTAAGAGTTGACAAGTAAACCAATAGAAGGTGGACTTGCTCTGCTCTTGCCACTACAGCCAAAATATTTGTATTTTTAAATCATTTTTTTAAAACCGTTTGGAGATACTAAACCAAGTTGAAAATAGTCCTGCCTAACATAAGGTGCATAAAATATATATTTAAGTGAATCTATTGGTGCAAAAAATACAAAATAAATAAAAAGACTTAGCCCTGAAAGGGGCTTCTTCCATCCCATTTTCATGGTGTTGCTTGGCCTACTTACGATGTCCCTCTGATCCAACAATCATGGCCACAGACTGGGTAGGGCCTGGAGGGCAAGGCCAATCAATTCTGTATTGGCACTTGGAGACTAGTGGTTAAATACAACATACTGTGGCTCACTCCCATTCTCTTTTCGTTCTTCTTTTACACAGGTGCTTAATTCCAGTTCACTAAAAATGTTGAAGTATTCAGACCGTATATGTAGAGGCGGACTGGCTGGGTCCTCATAGTTCAGGGTGCTACCTGAGGAAGACAGGCCACATCCCGCCTGAGTAGCCAAAGGCCCACCTGTGTGAAATGCAATTTTTGTTCCTATACTGACTGTAGTTATGCTATTTGTCCTAAAGTTACAAAAAGACTACATATTTATCAAAATTTTGCATCACAAGCTGTTAAAAATTACAGTAATTTAAAATAAAAGACACATTAAAAATTTTTGAAATTAGCCGGCCTGGTGGCGCTAAGGGTTGAGGCGTTGGACACCACACCTTGTGCCATGCCTGCGACCTGCGTTTGGGAATGAGCCAGGGTTGTCAGGGGTGGCGGGGGAGTGAGGAGCAGGACTGAGCTGCAATGAGGTGGCTTGCCTCCCAGGGAGGGATGAGGGTTTTCCCAGCCCTTGGCTGCCACCTGGTAGAGAACGATGGTAGTGTCAAGCTACAGGTAGCCAGTGAATGCTGGGGAGGGGGTGGAAAAGGGTCTGGAACTGGTGCCACAGAGCGCATGTGCATCTCCACACACACGCACTGCCGTGTGCTGGGGTCCCAGGACAGTAGGGAGAAAGGGGGGGGATAAATCGGTAAAATACAAAAAATTGTGAATTTTTTTTGTTAACTGTATCATTCTGCTGCTATTTTGTCAAGAGTAATTTGATACACAGAATCTATTTCTTTTAGGAAGATAGGCATGTATGCAGTGTTAAAAACTATTTGAGAAGAACTACATTGAACCTGTAAGTAAATTTGTCCTTAGTTAGTATCCGTAATTCAAATTCTGGTTATCATTCTGCTGTGTGTGTGTGTGTGTGTGTGTGTGTGTGTGTGTGTGTGTGTGTGGGGGCACTGACTAAGCAGTATAACATTTAACAGCTGTCAGAGAAGCTCAGCTAGAAAGGCCAATAAAAAGTTATGATGGTAACAAAGGGATAATCATAAAAAGTCCTAACTCTAACAGATTAATATTTCAGCTTTTAGCTGGCCCACTGATACAGCGGTAGTTCTACTGCTTGCGACACTGGCAACCAGGGTTTGGGAACAAGTCTGGGTTACCAGAGGGCCAGCCAGGCGAACACAGTGGTTCGTCCCATGGATGCCTGCCTCCTCGGGGAGGGAGGGAGGGTTACCATTCCCTGCTGTGTTGCTGTTACCTGGTGTACTCAAGTGGTGGCTGCAAGAAGGTACACTGGAAGAGGGCCGAGGATGTTTCCGCTTGCAAGTAAGTTACACAAGCTCTGCGTATGTGCACTGGGCAGATCCTTCGCCAACGTCCAGGGGTGGGAGAAAATGGAGGAGAAAATTCTTGCTGCGCATAATGCCGTCCCCTTGCTCCTAGCAGGCCTTGCCCGGCTGACCAAGGCACCATCGCCAGACAAACCACTGATACCATCAAGGGGAAATGGGATCCCCACTCTGGAATCAATCCAGGGAGGATCATGGCGACCGGTAAGTCTCGGGGATGGTGAGTTATGGGGCTGAGGGAGTGACACAGGACTGAAGTAGGGCCAGCAGGAGGAGGGGGGTAAACTATGACGTCAGATGCCGATGTCCTCCGCATATAAATGTGGGTGACCCCACACCCTCTTCAGTTCTTTCCCTACCAGAAACTACATGCAGAAGATCTCCTCCTGGGGAACCGAAGGAGGGTCAGAGGTTCTGCCACAATCAAAATGAAATAGACGAACCGTCCTAGAGAAAGAGATAGGAAGAGAGAAGCCCTGAGGCTGAGGGGGATAGAGGGTGGGACAGCATGGCCTGATACATTAGATCCTCTCAAACATCTACTGTTGTGGTAAGTTCTTACATAACTGTACTATCTTCATCGAGGGTATCTCTTGCATCAGGCCTCATCTATGGAACGAGTCCCAAGCAGTACTGACAGGGAGACAGTCTGGGTGGCTGGAGGCTACAGCCTAAGACAGGAGGCCATGAAGCACAGCCAGCCCAAAGACTGCCCTTCTCCCATAGACAATGTTCAGACTGTGGTGGAAAGGGAAAGCCACCAAACTCTATGAAAGTGTACACAGTACTCCCAAGTGGCACCGGCACAGATTTCAGCAGCTGACACATTCCTGAAACAGGCAAGAGAGATGGCCATGCCTCTGGAAGAATGGTGACGCACAACCCCAGGATGTTCCTTACCATAATTCTTAACAGAAAATACAGCTGACCAGCCATTCGGACAGGTACTGTTTAAGAAACTGGTATATCCTCTTTCCCGGGGCGAAAGAAACAAACAGCTGCGAGGACTTCCTGCAGTCCCAAGTGCAATGGACATAATATCAGAGTATTCTATGTACATCTAAATTATGGAGCAACACTTCACCTGGACTGGCGTGCTCTGGGAAATAAACAAGTAGGTGGATGGTTTGATTCAGGGTAAATTCAGACACCACCTTTGGTAAAAACTTATGGTTGGTACGCAAAAACACCCAGTCGTCGTGGAACACTAAATAAGAAGACTCACATATCAGAGCACAAAGCTCAGAAATCCTCTGAGCAGAAGTAATAGTAACTAAAAATAACACTGCCCACTACAGAAAGCATAGCTTGCATATTGCGGCCAGCTCCAAAGGAGCCACAGTAAGTTTCCCTAACATGAAATTTAAGTCCCAAGGCGGGACTAGATTGTGGATGGGAGGCTTCTGATGAAGAATGCCACTCACAAAGGTATGGGACATTGCACAGCCATTAACAGGCACAGTAAAGGCTGAGATAGCAGCCAGGTGCACTTTGAGGAGTATTGCAGGCCAGAAACTGAGAGGGACAGCAAGTACTCCAGAATCTGATTCACTGGACAAGTGAAAGGATCCAAATGATGGGAAGCAGCCCACAAAGCAACGCGCCTGCACTTCATGGAATACGGGGCTCAGGTGGAAGGCTTCCTAGAAACATAGACTTTGACAGCAGATAAGGACCGCTTGACCCACCTAGTCTGCCCATTTCCCTACCTACAGGATAAGCTGCAGATCCTAGTTAACCAACAGCCTAGTTCTTCCTACCCCCCCACAAAAACTGCTTTATGTCTGTCCCATGCATTCTTGAATTCTCCCACAGTTTTTGACCCCACAACCTCTTCAGGAAGGCTGTTCCATGCGTACACCACCTCTCTATGAAAAATACTTCCTCACATTGCCCTGGGCAGCCCCCCTTCTATCTTCAAATTGTGTCCCCTTGTTCTTGCATATCTCTTTTTCTGAAAAATACTACCCTCTTGGACTTTGTTGATTCCTCTGAGGTACTTAAAAGTTTCTATCATGCCCCCCCCAGCAGCCACCAGGATGTCAGCCACCTTTTGGGATACCCCAAATCTAGTTACTGTTATGTTTTCAAGAGCCAGGCATGAAGGTGTAGACTTGAGGTCCAGATGGACCAGTGTGCTCCTGTGACAGTAAGCCTTTGCACAGGGGCAGAGGTACTGGGGTTTCACTGCCAGTGGCTGCAGTAAGAGGGAAACCAGATCTGACAAGGCCAGAAAGAAACAATGAGTATGAGTCACTCTTTCCATCTGGAGCTTGAGCAGTGTCCTCTGAATTAGCAGGAAGGGAGAAAAGGCCTAGAGAAACTTCCCTTTCTAAGAAAAGAAAAGAAAAACAAGCCCCACCAGAAAACTCCAGGCTCTGGAGCGAGCAAGCAGAAACATGGCAGTTTTCTGTTGAGTGGGGATGGAAAAAGGTCCAACTCTGAACATGCCACCTGTCGAACAGGTCTTCTACGACTGAGGTCAGCAGTTCCCACTCGTGCATCCTGGACTGCGACCAGTTTGTCTGCCAAGACGTTTTGGGTACCTGGAACATGGACTGCCAATAGTTCTAGACAGTGTTCCGGAGAGCCCAGTACCAGACCCTCCTTGCATCCCTGCACAGAGGGGTATGAATGGGTCCCTATTGCTTTTTGATGTAGTGCACTACACTGATGTTGTCCGTCTGCACCAGCAGAGGGCCTGGGGACAGGTATTCCTGAAAGGCTTGCAGTCTGTATAGAACCGCCCTCATCTCTAGAACAGTCATGTGGAGGGAACTCTCCGCTGCAGTCCAAGAACCCTGGGTCTGGCGATGGCCCAGGTGTGTACCCCACCCATCCTGGGTCATTGTCAGTGTCAGTGGCTCAGTAGGTAGCACACTCGCCTCTGAGGCCGGGAGATCAGAGGGCTGTGGGTTCAGTTCCCACATCTGGCACTTGGGTTAATATCCCAATACTGACACTGTAGTGCACCATGAGAGGGGTGCTGCACTTCTGAGGTGCCGTCTTTCGGATGAGACGTTAAACCGAGGTCCCACCTGCCTGGATTGGTGGTAGTTCAGGTGGATGTTAAAGATCCCATGGCACTTATCGAAAAGAGTAGGGGAATATTTTATTAGAATAACATCAAAATTCAAAACTTACCTACAGTGTAAGATTCACTCCACAAACCCTTGTACATCAAGAAAACGTAATAAATACCCATATTGTGAAGCTATACTAACAAATATTGAAATCAAAAAAAGAATTCGAAACAATCATTACCGCCATATATTCACAAAGAAACCCTTTTTTTTTTATATATAATAAACCCCCCAAATATTAGGTAACAATAGTTCCTACTATCATGTAACATTGCATATCTGACTAATACTATCCTATACATACTCCCAACTAACAATCATGACCTCTCCCCATATATAACCCACTCAGCCATAGGTGAACAAAGGCACATTACTTAACTTTTTATTTATATTTAATAAACTTCAAAAACCCTTTCCACCATTCCTTCACCTTCCTTGATGAGAAGAATGCTGTGTCTTGAACATAAATCCATGCATTGCCCGTGAATCAACCTCAGGCGTTGTCATAGGGCATCAACTTCTGATATAGCACCCACTGGCACCTAGCTTGCCACAAGTAGTATATCAATGTGCTACAAAAGATTTGTAAAGTGTCAACATGATATACTAATCGAAACTGTGGAGAATGACCCAGTACCAATGTATCATAATCCATATATTCTAACCATTTCATACTCCATTGTACTGCCAAAATTTCCACAGAGAAACAGCATAAGAACACTTAAAAGAAAGTGATCAACCGTTTCTTCTTGTGCCACACACTCAAAATGGACAATTTCTGTCTTGTATCGGTTTATGCTTGGCGTTCCTCGTGCTCCAATTCGACCATATACCATAAGCCATAAGCGTTTCCCACATATAAGTAGGTAACCTTGGGTTGTTTAATTTACTTAAAACTATATCCACACACCGTAGAGGACAGTTCTTAAACACTGGTTCACTGGGATACAGCTGAAGCATTACTGATTTGTATAACTGTGGACCCATACTTACTTTAACCACCTGTGCTACCAACCCCCATTTAAATACTTTTTTTTCAATAGGTATAAAATATGTCGGCAGAAACAACTTAGGAATTGGTTTCGGGGGTCTCTCATCCCAACAACCATAATACTGCCCCATCACCTGGCGATGTAGCATCCCACTTCTTTCCGTGGGTACCCCCCAACCGAACTTTACATTTGTTGAAATAAATAGGGTAGAAAAAAAGATAACCAGATCTATCATTCCTAAACCTCCCTTCTTTTTATCTAGATACGTAATTTGTCTTTTAATTGGATTAAGTCTACTACCCCATAACATCTGAAAAAATAAGCTATATATTCTGGTTTCCAAATTCAGTGGCAAGGGAAAAATCAGTGCTGTATACAATAACTTCGGAATAATACATTTTTTAATGATTGAAACCCGTTTAATTTTATCCAATTTCCATTGTTTCCAAATCTGGATTTTTTTGTCTATTGAAGTCAAAGCTAATCCCCAGTTAAGTTCTGGTACATTTTTTGGTCCGTAAAATAATCCTAGAATTTTTATCGGGTCACAAGAAATACCTTGTATTATGAGTTCTGGGAGACCATCTGTACCTATAAACAAACCTTTACTCTTATTCTTGTTAATAGTAGAATTTGCTAACAAAGCATAATCATCCATAAAATCTAAAAAAATGCTTACGTGTGTACTATCAGAGAAGAATACACACAAATCATCCACATAAGCTTGCACATACAACCTATCTTCACCAGCAGCCCAACCTATCCCTACCAAACGAGGGATTTGTGTTAATGATCTAATTAAAGTATCAATAGTAAAAGCATGTAACAGGGGACTCAATGGACAACCTTGACGTACCCCTGTCGGAACGTGAAACCCTTCCCCAATCTCCAGTTGAATCACTGAGTGGGTAATAGCCGAATTATAAATTGATTGAATGGTGGTTAAGAAAACTTCGGAATCCCATAATGTCTCAAGGTTGCAAATAAAAATGGATGGTAAACTCTATCAAATGCTTTCATCTGGTCACAGAGACAATGCATCCTGAAATTCTTTGAAAACCAGCTATCTCCACAATGTCTCTCAGTACCATATGAGCCTGATATATTTTTCCCAGGTACTCCACAAAACTGAAATGGGGAAAGAACTTTGACAGCAAATTGTTTTAATCTGGTATTCAAAATATTCATAAAGAGTTTATAATCGGAATTCAATAGTGTAATTGGTCTCTAGTTATTCAAGTCAAATGTATCACCCACTTTATATAAAAAAATCAACAGCCCTTCGGCAAACCAACTTGGAAAATCTGATTGTCCCATAAAAGCAGTAAAAACTAACACTAAACAATTTGCAAATTCCACTGGAAAGGCTTTATATAAATCCTGTGTAGTGATAGGCTGTATCAATATTAATGTATCAAATACATGTCTGGGTACCTCAATCCGGTTTAGAAAGTCCCAAATGTCCTGATCATTCGGGGCCCTTACTGGCTCATAATCCAAAAAAAAATTGTTTAATAATATGTTGTAGTGACTTCTGATCCTGTACCAATTTTCCCACCTTATTCCGTAGGGCATTTAAGGTAGTAGATTGTGTATAAACTTTAAAGGCCTCATATGGGTCACCCTCCGGCTTTTTCTTCACCCCATATTGTAGAAGAGCAGTAAGGGTCCGAGCCCTATTATACTGAACCTCTAGGAGTTGATCTTTTATTGATCTAATCTGTGAACTGTAATCCAAAGTAGAAGTATTGGCTACTGAAAATAAATAATATAATTGTTGTCTTAATTTCAGATATTGGAGAAAATCATTGTTTGCTTTAACCTTCCCTTGTTGTTTTAATAGGCGACAAAGGTGAGTCCTTAGAATCTTTCCACCACTCACCCACTGAGTCATATAAAAGGCTACTGAAAGCCTTGCCATCAGCAATCTTGAACTCTATCCAATACCTCCCGAGAGTTTAATAATAGAGGATTCAACTTCCATCTCGCCGCCTACCTATCAGTCTGGCATGAGGAGAAAGCGGTACAGAGCAACAAGAGATGGTCAGAAATGCGACAGGACATGTTTCAAATGTAAAGAATTTTGTCAGATAAAAAAATATAATCTATCGTAGAAGTAAACCGGTTCCTTTATAAGTAAATTTAGGCCCTGAGCTTTGTTTACTCTCCATTTATTAAACCCACTGAGTGTACCAGTTTGTATAAAGCCCTGGAATCACAGTAAATTTTCCTACCTACTCTCACCATAGAATCACCAGCATTTATTAATGCACAGTTAAAGTCCCTACAAAAAACACCTCAAAGGAGGTCAGTAAATAAGGTTGTATCATATTACAAGGCACACCCTTTCTGCCTTGAGCTGTGACCCATAGACATTAATAAACCGGCACAATCTTGATTTCCACAAACCATCTAAAATCATTAACCGTCAGTATTAGATCCATCAATTTAATTAAAGAGAAGTCATACAGTGAAATAGAAACCCTATGCCATCTGCCGACTGCTGGCCAAAGGACCAATCGAAGGCCCCAGCACCATTCCGTTGAAAACACCTGGTTTGTTCCATAGTATACATCCATGTTTCTTGTAATAAACAGACATCAATCTGATTAGCATGAACAAAGTCATAAACTATCTATCGTCTCTTATAATTCACTATACTATGAACATTCACGAACCCAACCTAAAGTGCATCAGGTACAGTCAATTCCAACCCATCACCTATCTTTCTTCCGTCGTTTCTTCTTTTTCCCCTTATAATCCTCCTGAATCCTTAATGGGGACGGTGGACTGTCCAACGTCTGCTGCGAATCATTATCCGGGCAATCCATATCCGATTCCCCCCACGGACTTGATAGCAAGGCAAAAGAATTACTTATTTCTACACTCATAGCAGACTGCTGTGGAAGGCCCTTAATATTTTTGGAAGACTGTCGAACTGCAGACACAACAGGTGCCCTAAAAGACTCCTTTGGTTGTTGCTCTTCTTCAGGCAAAATTCCTACCCCAGTAGGTTCCGAAGGCTCCTTGTCAAGAACTACTAAATCTTCCACCTCTACCACATCCCCCCTCACTTCAATAACAGAAGGTACTTTTCCAACTGGCTGCTCATGACCCACATGACCTTCCCCTATTATCAAATCCTGGGCTTTTTGTATTAATAGGTCTGGATTACCACAACACACTCTATTTTTGGCTGCCCATGTACATTCTGCAAACACATGTCCTGTCTCATCACAGAGATCACATTTAGTGGCGTTAGCACATTGAAAAGTAATATGTCCTACTTCTCACAGTTATCACATCTTGGTTTGTCACGAGAACTTGATAAATGAGTTTAGCACCACATTTATAACAAACCGGTTGCCCAGCATAAAACTATACCCTCTGTCCCTACCAACATAAAGATCGGGATATGCTCAATTCCTGCAGCTGTTTGTCATGAGTTTATTTTTAAACCGCCAGCACCCTGTCCAAAATTGTTCTGCATCCAGAATTGCTTCTGGGGAACTTAAAATCTCGCATTTTTGGCCTAAACAATAAGTAATATCATCGATATGAACCCATTCGTTCCTAAACATAACAGTTGCATACTTTATTAAAGGTTTTGTTAACGGTATCACTAAAAAGGGTGTCCAAATGGGGGGAAACTTAACCTGAGTATATCTTTCCCAAAAGGTCAAGACATATGCTGAACGAAAACTAACGTCAAAATTGTCTTCCCCAGAAATATTAATAAATGCAAACACTTCCCTAGGAGAGAAGTGCAAAGAATCTTTCAATAAACATTTACCAACATATTGTCTATCAGGTCTAACCTCTAAACTTCCTTTGTAACAAAGACGCACCGCATTTCTGCGAGGTGCAGCATCCTGTTTAATTTTTGAAAACAATTCTGACATCAATGGTTTCTTCCCCCTTTCCTCCCTCTGGTCCTGTGCCTCTACCTGTAACTCGGCCACAGGCACAGCTACGTCCTGCCGTTCAGGAGATGAAACTACAAAAGGAATAGTCTCCTGATTTCCACCCACCACCTCTTTAACCCCACTTAAAACAGTAATGTCTTGTAGCTTGGGTCTCCATGCTGGTTCATTCTGGGAGAAGTTTAATTCTGGGTCCCAATCAGGAGTGGGCTTCCAAGCCCCACTGTCCAAAGTCCAACCAGCCTCGCTAAGAGCTCTCTGTGGGGACCAGTTCTCATCATTGAGAGGCTCAGTCTCAGCGTTAGTTTGAACTTCCTCTCCCCCACACTGCTCTCTTCCCGGTAACTTCTCACCTATCCCAGCAATAGGTAATACTAAATGTCTTTTTGCAAATGTCAAGGCCATTTTTTTCTCCTTTCCCTCCTCTCCTACCTTATCCAGTTGTCGTTTCGAAAAAGAAAACTCCCGACACTCCAACCTGTGTCCTGGGATCAGTTTGAAAAATACAATGTTTCAGTGGTGCAGTACTCTCACTCGCAGCCCCAGTAGTAGCTCGAAAAGTAAATCCGGATGATTTCTTTGCAGGACTCTTCTGTGCATCACTGAAACCATTCCCCTGTCTCACTTCCTTTTCCTCCTGGACGTCGTCATGCAACTTGTAATCGGAAGGTGCATTTTTCTTGTATGCTGTTCTCTCCGCCGGTTCTCTGCACAGGGATTTTACTCCCAAAGAACTGCCAGCCACAGCTTGTGTATTTTTTTTCTGTTATCCTCATGTTCCGTGGTACCGTAACCACGACAGACCAATGGAAATTCTCTTTGGTCAGGAGGATTACATCCTTCTGGCCGTTAGCGTCTTCTAACTTGGAAGCTTCACCGATTACACATTACTTAACTCTTGCAATTGCTCGCTACAGTCATCTGTTCTCTCGTAATGCTTCCAATTTTAATTGTAAATTCCTGCGCCTCCGTAACGTTGTACTGTAGCCAAGCTACTGCTCACCATTTCTGCATCCGTTAAATTATCCAGAGAATCAAGTAACTCCACATCTTCCATTTCAGTGTTCTTCAGGGTGATGTCCTCTTGTACAGCCATACTCATTGTTTCACTTGCAGCCCTCGGCTGCTCAATAGCCTCCTTGCCATCCATCCTCCAGCAGAGCAGGCCGCCCAACTGATCCTGTGGTCAGTGGGCAACGAAGTCCCCCTACTGGCCATGCAGTAGAGAATTTCCCAGTGTCCTGGCCAAATTTCCCTCATTCACTAAAAATACCACCAATAGCTTAATCTGGTTTAAAGTCAGTTGGCATTCATCTGTATCCCCTTCCCCTGGGCCGTGCCTGAAAATAGGCAGGATCTGTCTAGTGCACTTACCCGGTCAACAAAAACAAAATAAATAAAATAAAAATCCTCGAAACATCCGTGGTGAAGATCTGTTGAGGGGAGGCAATTGGGAAAGAAACTCCTTTGAGAAGAATTGCTGGTTTCCATTCACCATAGATGCACTTTCCTTACTAGCAAAGTGACTAGAATCTTCTGTTCTAGATCACTAGTGTGTTGATCCCATTAAATCTTTAGAGACCACGGGGAAATCCGCATATGCAGCCTTGCCAGAGGAACCGTGACAATGGCTGCAGCCATCAAAACCAGCAGAAACAGGAATGTACTGGCTGTGACATACTGGCTGTTGTAAAGGAACTGAGCCTGTTCTATCAGGCATTCCGCCCTGTCTTGGGGCAGGAAGGCCGCAACCTGGGCAGTGTCCAATATGGCCCCTATGTACTGGAGACGCTGACAGGGGGTCAAGACTAACTTGGGCAGGTTGACCACTATCCCCAGGGTGTGAAACTGCTGTCTGATACACACCAAGGTGTGGAGGAATTGCTCCTCAGACTGAGCTTTGAGCAGCCAGTTGTTCAGGTAAGAGAAGATGTACAGTCTTACTCCTGAGGGTTGCTGCCACCACCGCCAAGCATTTGGTGAAGACCTGTGGTACAGATGACAAGTCAAAGGGCAAGTGCCTGAACTGGTAGTGCTCCCCTTGAAACAGGAACCCAAGATACTTTCTGTGGGGAGCACAAACCTTTATACGTAGACAGGCATCCTGCATGTCCAAGGAGCAGATCCCATCTCCCTCGTGCAGTAGAGGTAATAGGCCTTGAAGGGTGACCATCGTGAACTTCTTGTACTGGATGTAGAAATTCAGGTTTCTTAGGTCCAGGATGAGCCGCAAATGCCCTGTGGATTTGGGAAGTAAAAGATGTGAGAACAGAACCATCTGTTCCACTGGAACTGGTTCTATGGTCCTTTTCTGCAGCAGTGTGCAAATTTCCTCCAGCAAAATAGAAACATAGACGCTGACGGCAGAAGGAGACCACTAGGTCCATCTAGTCTGCTCATTTGTTTTAGACCTATTTTGACACTCTAGTTGCCCTTTGTAGTCAGGGCTCCCTTGTGTCTATCCCATGCATTCTTGAATCCCCCCACAGTGCTGATTCCCACAACCTCTTGGGGCAGGTTGTTCCAAGCATCCAACACTCTTTCTGTGAAGAAAAACTTCCTGGTGTTGGTAGAGAACCTCCCTCCCTGCAGCCTGAGGTCATGTCCCCTGGTTCTGGAGCTCTTCTCGAAGTGGAAAAATTCCTGTGCCTGTACCTTGTTAATGCCTTTTATGTACTTAAATGTTTCAATCATGTCTCCTCTCTGCTCCAGGGAGTACATATTCAGTTCTCCAAGTCTTTCCTCGTAGGACATGTATGCAAGACCATGAAACATTTTTGTCACCTTTCTCTGTACTGTTTCCATCCGGTCAATGTCCTTCCTGAGGTGAGACCTCCAGAACTGGACTCAGTATTCAATGTGAAGCCTGACCATCTATCTATACAGCGGTAGTACCACCTCTCCTTCTGCTCGTGATCCCCCTCCCAATGCAGCCCAGCATTCTGTTGGCCTTCATTGTTGCCTTCTCACACTGCTTGCTAACCTTCAAGTCATCTGATATTATGATTCCCAGATCTCGTTTCTGGTTTGAGGCTGCCAGTCTTTCGACTCCAAGGTAATACTCCTTTCTTGGATTTTTCTTTTCTATGTGCACGACCTTGCACTTTTTGGCATTAAATCTCAGCTGCCGCACTCCAGACCATTCTTCTAGTTTCTTGAGGTCAGCTTCCCTCTTGCTACATATCTTGGCATCATCTGCGAACAGACACACCTTCCCTTCCAGTTAGTCAGTGATGTCTGCTATAAAAACACTGAACAGCACAGGCCCTAACACTGAGCCCTGGGGCACCCCCGCTGGTCACCCTGACTTCCGCTGACTGCGCTCCATGAACCTGTATCCTCTGGGTTCTGCCTTGTAACCAGTTCTGTACCCATTTGACTACTTCTGGACCAATCCCTGTGAGGTCAAGCTTCTTTACCAGCTTTCTGTGTGGAACCGAGTCGAAGGCCTTACTAAAGTCTAGATAGACCACATCCACTGCTCCACCTTCGTCCATTATTTTTGTAGCATAGTCAAAAAACTCATGCAGATTTGTTTGGCATGATCTACCTGCTGTGAAACCATGCTGTTTAGGGTCTTGTTGACTGCTAGTTTCAAGGAATGCTATTGTCCTGTTTGAGTAGTACTAACATACTAAAATGCCAGCAGAATAGGCCTAATGGTCTTTCGTGTCTGCTTGTTTGGTCAGCCCCTACCCTTGGAGCTGACCTTGCTGTCCCCCTCGCCTTCTCGGGCTTCTCCCTTCCCAGTTCCAGATATTCTCGCTGCACTGGATTTTGCTTCCAGAACCCTTCCCCTGTACCTGTCCCACCCCCTCCTGAACCCCTCCACTGTCTCTGCCTCCACCAGCCCCCTGGGCAGCGCATTCCATGGCTCCAACACCTCTCGGTGAAGTAGCACCTCCTCCTTTCTCCCCAATCTTCCCCCAGCTTCCACCCATGCCCTCTGGTTGCCCCTCCTCCTTCTTTCAGAGCACCCTGACTGCTCCTCCCTATTTACTCCCTTTATGTACCTGAAGACCTCTCTCATGTCCCCTGGTCCCTTCTCTCTTCCAATGTGTACATATTTAGCTCTTGAGCCTCTCCTATAGATCCTGTCCCCAAACCATTTGGTTGCCTTCCTCTGGACCCTCTCCAGGAGTTTAATGTCCCTCTTTAAGTGTGGCCTCCAAAACTGCACGCAGTACTCGAGGTGTGGCCTCACCAAGCAGTTATACAGAGGGAGTATCACTTCCCTCCTTCTGGAAGTGATCCCCCTAGTGATGCATCCCAGCATCCTGTTGACCTTGGCTGCTGCCCTCCTACAAGTCTCCGAGTTGTTCATCTTAACATCCACCACCACCCTCAGGTGCCTCTCAGCCATCGAGACTTGTAGCATTCTCCCCCCCAGGGTGTACACTTTGCCCGGGTTTCTGGCCCCCAGGTGCAGTACCTTGCATTTTCCTGCATTGAACCTCAGCTTCCACTTTCTAGCCCATCTTTCCAGAGCCTCCAGGTCCCCTGGCAGACCCACCTCCCCTCTCTCCATCCACCACCGCCCCCAGTTTTGAGTCATCAGCAAAGAGACTCAGCTCACTCCTGATACCTGACCTTATGTCAGAGACGTAGGTGTTGAACAGGAGGGGCCCAAGGACTGATCCCTGTGGGACCCCACTAATAGTGTCTCCATTAGTTTCCTTACTATAGACGTGAGGCTCACTAGTCTGTAATTACTAGCCTTTTTGCAACTGCCTGATTTGTGAAGTGGAACCACTATTGCCTTTTTCCAATCTTTGGGTAACACACCACTCTTCAAGAATTTCATGAATAGAAGTGCCAGAGGGGCTACTAATTCTGCCCCCAGTTCTTTAAGGATTCTGGGGTACATCTCACCTGGTCCCATGGCTTTGTCTGCTTTTAGTTTATTTAGTGCCTCCCGTACTCTGGCTTCTGTAAAGGGACTCATGTCTACCCCTGGTCCTGGGGTGTTGTGTTTTTTCAGCGCTGGGCCATCCCCTGGGTCCTCTTTGGTAAGCACCGAGCAGAAGTATTTGTTGAGGATTTTGACCTTCTCTGGGTCATGTTTGGTGCATTTCCCTTCTTCAGTAGCAATCTTTACTATCCCCCCTTTTGTCTTCCTATGTTCCCTAATGTATCTAAAAAATGATACATCTCCTCTCTTTGTCCCTTCTGCTATCTTTTCCTCTGTCTGGACTTTTGCCTTTCTAATTTGTTTGTTTGACTCTCTCATTTTTTCCTTGTACGACTCCCAGTCTTTCTCAGTTTTGTTTTCCTGGTATATGCTGTATGCCTTCTTTTTTTCTTTGACTGTGGTAGCCACTTCCTTGGAAAACCATAAAGGATTTTTTTTTTCTTTTTGCTTTGCTGACCCATCTGGCACATTGATCTGTAGCAGTCTTTATTACTCTCGAGTCTCCCCCTACATGACCTCCACCTCTTCAATCTCTATTTCAATTAACTGGCTACTTATGTTGTTCCTCATTTTTTGGAAGTCAGCCTTTCTGAAAACTGGCACCTTGATCTTTGAGTGGCTGGTGTCCTGTGTTATGTTTACCTTACAGTTTATCAACACTGGAATGTGATCTGGAGTGTAGCTTGAAGGAACTGGAAGAAGATCTGGAGGCCACTCTAGAGGTTCTAGTGAGTGTCCTTGCCTATGGGCAGACTGGATGAGCCCAGCGGTCCTTATCTGCGGACAATTTCTATGTTTCTATGGAGCTACAGGACCCAAGCGTCTGTTGTGATCTCCCTCCACCTGTCCAGGAGGAGGGAGAAGCGACCCCCTACCACCACTTCCTGCAGTGCTGGAGGGTGGGATCCTGCAAGGAGTCATGCTGAGGTAGGACCATCGACCAGGGCCGCACCTCCACCTTTAGGGGCCTTCCCAGTGGTGGAGGTAGGGGTGGGCAGGGCTGTGGCTGCTCAGGGCTGGCCTGGCTGTCAGGTACCCAGCTTGGGTTTGAGAGAGGCCCGATGAAAAGGCACCTTCTGGCCACCTCTTGGCTGTGTATGGTAAAGAGAGTGAACTGTCTGAAGGGTTCTCCCAGAGGCCTGCAAGTCAGAAAAGATGTCCTGAACATCCGTCTCCAAAGAGCCTGTAGCCTCTGAAGGGGGCATTCAGGATGGACTGTTGCATGTCAGTGGCAAAACCGAACAACCCGAGCCAAGAATGTTGACTGAGACAATGCCAACCACAGTTGCCCTAGCAGAGGCATCTGCAACGTCATAGGCAGCCCTCAAGAGATGTTTGTTCACATCTGCCCCAAGCTGGAGGGTTTTAAGCAGCTCCTGTCTCTGGGGCCTTCTGGCAGGGCCTGAGCTGCAGCTTTGCCCTTCTTCCAGAGGGTATGTTGAAACTTGACCATATGGGCAATATAATTAATAACTCTGATGACCAATGTGGAAGAAGCATAGCCTCTTTTGCCTGTAAGATCCAGCTTTCTGGACTCCTTATCCGGAGGAGGGGGCTGAAATGCTGAGGTCTCTTGACCCATCATGGGCAGTGTTGTATTTGGTGGCTGAAAATAAGTACCTTAAACACATCAGGGTCTTGGTAGAAAGAAAAACATGCACTACAAAAATGTAGGCCTTCTCTGTTTACTTCCATACAGCTCAGACATAAGGGCAAACTGTTCAACACACACAGGAAAACTCACACAGGAAGAGTTAGAGTAAATGCATTCCTTAAATCTGTACTACACATAACAGGCAGCACTTATCACTGCTGAATCTGCCCTCGGTTGCTCTGCAAAAAGGTTTCCCTGGGGAGCCTGGTACAATTTGCCTGACTTTCTGGGCATCGGAGGAATCATATTTAGCCTGTACTAGGCAACCACAGTGCCATCCTCAAATACAGCTAGCAGAGGAGGAATGATCAAAGGAGGAGAATCTGGCAACTCTAGGTATTCCGTCAGATTTCCTTGGGTAACATCCGGCTCCTCATCATCAAATCCCATAGCTGCTTGCAGCTGCCTCATCACAGAGATGAAGGATGGTCATCAGGGGATGACCTCTGGGTATAGTTGCAGGAGTCCTCACCCCTTGAGGAAACAGTGGAGACCAAGCTGGAGGGGCTCCTAGCCCCCTCTTCCTCTGGTGGGAGGAGGTCAGGATGATACTCCTTGTTGGACCCAGGCTCTGAAATGGGCATAGAAGACGTCAGTGAACACCTGCATATAGTGCATGTCGAGTGAGAGAACGCGGCATGGGGGAAGACCTAGCAGGCCTTGGCGTCAATGGGCCTGGGGGGACAAGGTGGTGCATAAACTCCTAAATGAAGGAGAGCACAGTCTAGATATGACTGGTCAGCAGCACTGTAGAAGCACCTTTGCAGTGCCTACTGGGAGGGGGGGGAGCTGGTTCACTGGCATCAGCGGTACAGCGTAAGGTGTTGACGTGAGGGCTGGGGTGTTGGTGGGAGGGCCAGAGATGGCGACAAGAGAGGCTGGGTCACAGACATCGAAGTGGCCCAAGTAGGCGACGGAGGAGGCAGAAAGCCTGATGTGGAAGGGCTGGCACCTGCCAATGTAGAGCCGGTGGAACCTCCTGGACCAGAGGGATGGGAATGGTAGGGATTCCTGAGGCACTGAGAGGGGAGGCTGTGGTTCTGGTTTTGAGGAAATGGCCAAGGGCGACAACAGAAAGGGTGAAAAATCTGATGTTGACAGGTCAGTGCCGGCCAAAGTAGGCCTGGCAGAGATTCCTGTCTGATGCCCCTGAACAGTCACAGGCCTAAACGACAGGAGTTGCAGCTTTGGCGGGTGTGTCAGTGGGCCCAACGTCAACAGGCCATTGCCAGAAGGACCAGCAGAAAGCGCTGCCAAGGCCGACCCTGTGGAAGACAGGGATGTGGGCAGCAGTGGGGGTCGCTGCCCAGGTAGTCAACAACCCAGCAATGGTTGGTGCTTGACGCAGCAACCGAAAGCACACCGGTGAGGATTTCTCCTTGCTCCGGTCCCTCTCATGGTGCTTGTGTTTGCCAGACGACTTGTCCTGGGCCTTGGAAAAGTGGGAGTCTGTGGCTAGAGCTGGCGAGGTGGAGGAGCTTCTAGCCTGTAGCTCCTTCTCCATTTGAGTGACCTTCTGTTCCAGGAGGAAGTTTTGTAGGACCTTCTGATGGCGCCAGCATGTAAGCTTGGTTGAATCCGCGGATAACCTCGCAGGCCTTAACATCATGGTCCGTGCCGAGACAGTGGATGCAGGCATCGTGGTCATTCTTATCGAAAAACTTCTGACCACACCCGCAATAACAGAAGAGTTTTTCAGGGTTCGGTTGGCATAAACGCTGTCGGAAATCATTTTATAAAATAAAGTGATAAACTAGGGTGAGAAAGAAAATAAAGAAAAAGGTAGAAAATGTGAAGACTTGATGATTGACTGAAGCTGCAGTGTCTCTGTGGAGTCTGGTGCACGATGGTCGACGGCAGGAAATGAACTATTAACAGGCAGACTGGATGGGCCTTTCGGTCCCTATCTGCCGTCAACCTCTATGTTTCTATGTAACTAAGGAGGGCACGGGGCCACCCACAGTTCTACATGGAGGATGTCGGCGTCTGATGTTGTTGTGGGCGGCCCCAAATAGACTACTAACTAAAATGTTTCCATGTGGTCCTAGTGTTTGTCAGCTACAGTGTCATAGGTGTAGCCTGATGCAAGAGATACCCTCGATGAAGATCAATCATAACTCTGTCTCCTGAGATTCCAGAGTAGCCAGTAAACATACAGCTCTGCCTCATGATCCTCCCATGTTCTGTCTATCTTGTTCAGCTCAACTCTTTTATTAACTGCAGCTGCAAAAAGCCTGCAAGTGGGAACAGGGGGAACTGAGAGTTGCGACACTGCCTGGCCTGGCTAGTCTGCATGGTCCTACCACCTCCTGCAAAATCTAACTACAAAAGTCAATAATAAACTTGTCACTTTTTATTTACAGTGTGCTATTAAAAAGCAAAGTAACCAGCCACACCTATCAATCAAACTACATGGGACACCAGTTTAAAGTGTGAGGTCACACTACACTAGTATGACTAAAGAACTACATAAACAGATATTTTCAACAGCTGCACAGCAGTCAGCACATAGTGAAAAAAGTGTGCTCCAAGACCTGACCAGCACCTGCTTCTTATAAAATATATCATTAGCAATGAGCGTTCCTAGCACCTGGGCCAGTCTGCCCCTGACCGTATGGCATTAACACAGTTCTTTACCCAACGTCACACATGCATAGTAACAAGTGCTTCAGAGGAGGCAAATACGGTACATTCCTTATTTATTCATTACAAAACAGCAATTGAGACCTTTTTTTTTTTTTCCATCGATTCACATACTAAACACACATGCTGGGTTAGTTAGAAGAGAGCAGAGTGGAGAGGCGCAAGCCTTTTTCTGCTTGAAAGGTTTCTGTGTGTTTTACTGATGGACTGGCCGTGTGTGTTTCTATTTTTGTCCCCATAGACAATAATGGCTGGTTCCTAGAGTTCCAACCAAGAGACCAGAGTTCCAACTTTTTGGGGGTCCTCCATCTCTCACCCCTCTCTTCTTATCTCATCTTCTCCCACCCCTGACAGGCTGCCCCTCCTTTGCTCACCAGGGTGATGTGCTCATTAGAGAGCTGGTTCTCTCACCACTGCTCATGGCAGCAGTTATGTCCCCATGCTCCTCCCAGCGCAGTCTTGTGCACATGCGAGTTGGTAGTTGTAGAGAGCATGAGAGGGCTGCACCAGAAGCACACCTTAAAGGGAAACAGCCACGTAAAAATGGGCCCCACCTCAGTGTCAGGCAGGGCCCAATTGACATTTTCAGAAAAAAAATTTTTTTTTTTTTTAGTTTTGGTGCCTTGATTTTTTTTTTTTTTTTTTATTGTTTATCTGGTTGATCCTGCGTCCCTCTCCGCCGTCATTTTAAAATCAAGCACCCTGAGCGGCATGCCCACAACCTCCTGCAGCTGCCCTGAGAATGATGTGTCTTGTAGGGAGCAGCCGCAGGTATGTCCACAAGATTACTGTATAGGCGAAGTTTCTAATAGTTCCAGTTTGGAACGTACATATCTCAGTGTGCACCAAGACATATATGTTCCAAACCAGAGTTATTAGAAGTTCCAGCTATGCAGTAATCTTATGGACACACTTGTGGCTGCTCCCCGTATGACATGTCATTCTTGGGAAAACCGCGGGAGGTCGTGGATGCTGATTTTAAAATGCCGGCAGAGAGGGACGAAGGAATAACCAGATAAATTATACATAAATCAAGGAACCAAAGGTAAAAAAAAGTCAGCTTTTTCTGAAAATGTTTGTCGAGCCCTGCCTCACAATGAGGTGGGCCCGTTTTCATGTGGACATTTCCCTTTAAGGGCAGTTAGGTGACTGTGAGCACTGACTGGCCAGCAGCACAAAGTCAAAGTGGCTCCCAGGATAACGTAGAGTGGGAGACACATCATTTAAGTCTCACATAGAACTTCTGTTTGGACCATGTGGCATTGACAGTGATGTAAGGAGTACGAACAGTTGCTAACAAAATGGAGCGGTAGTGCAGTGATGTCATCAGAAGCATCAAAGTTCTGTTAGTAAACTTCTTCAAGAACCAATACTTTTTATAAATAAAAAAAATAATAATTGTACTTCTAACTACTGCTGGGCCTTTAGCTTCAGTTAGTGGGAGTGTGGGTAGGGATTTTAGTTTTTGAGCACAGGAAACTGGGGCCAATTTAAGCAATAAACCATGACAGGGTGTGGGTTATGCTGGGATTTACCTGGGCCTGGTGTGGTTTGGTGAGAAGGTCGCAGGCCGAGTGAGTAAACCACACCAGAAGTGGTTAAAATCCCAGTATAACCCACACCATGAAGTGGTTTATTGCGATTATACAATGCCCCCCAGTATTTGTTTAACAAAAAAAAAAGGAAGCACCCCTTTTTTTTCTTCATTTTAATTTATTTTGTTGACTATTATTGCGCCCGAAAAAACAGTCCTGGGTTGCTAGGGCTCCAGGCTACAGCACCATTAGCATCTGCACCTGGTCTGAAT
The DNA here is from genome assembly GCA_016271365.2 of Neoceratodus forsteri. Classification (NCBI taxonomy): domain Eukaryota; kingdom Metazoa; phylum Chordata; order Ceratodontiformes; family Ceratodontidae; genus Neoceratodus; species Neoceratodus forsteri. The sequence goes on along the minus strand of CM057450.1, from coordinate 1,748,189,042 downwards.
GTATTTAAAAATAGTAACAGTGGCTGCAGTTTGACACATTGGAAGGATTAAAAAAAGAACCGATACTATGACATGTTTTTCCTTTTTTTTTTTTAAATATAAAAAGAAGAGACAGTGTGCTGGAGATCTGACGGGAACTGACAGAGTGTGTTGCAACCATTGGTGGGCTTCCATAACTAATGGTCTGCTTCTGGGGCGACTGCCTGTTGAGGTGGTACATTTGTTTTCCTGTTTCTGCCTGGATATGAAGTGTTTTTTTTTTGTTTTTTTTTAAAGCGGGCCATTGATTTATTGTGGTCGGTCGTTCTGTGTGCATTTTATAGTTGTGAGGGATTGTGGAACGTCGCAACGGAGCACAGCCGACACTGAGAAACAATTGAGAGGTGAGCAGGAAAGAAGCGGTTACAGGGGAACAAGTTGATAAACCGTGTTTTGGACCCGATATGAGTTTTGTGAATGTTTAACTATCTTTTCATTATTCTTTTTTTTTTTTAATTTAAACACTTTATTGAGTTTAAGGATGCAAATAACTCAGTATTCATTACAGATACATAGTGATGAGGGGACAACCCCTCCTAGGCATCAGATATAACAATATCATACAGAAGAACATGAAAACATGAGATGCCAGTTTCCATCAAACCCTGGCAACTACATTCTATCATCCCTATAATCCCTCCCATTAACCACCCCCAACCCCTGGAGTGTGCTCCCCGCTCAAGTACTAACTAACTAAATCAAAATTTTATTAAGATGTTGTGATATCACTCTAACAGGTTGAGGTTCCAACAGAGACACCTACACCCAGATTATTTATGTAAATACAGAGTGTACAATTTATCCCACTTTTTATTAAATGAACCCACACAGTTACGCAAACTTGCTATCAGCATTTCATTTTTAAAGCATGTAGACATTTCTTTTAGCCATTCTGCATAGGTTATATTTTGTTGGTCCATCCAATGCTTAAGTACCAGTTTTTTAACCCCCATCGAAATTAATGCCATGTGGAATTTACGTTCTGTAATGTGAATATCAGAGTATAACTCAGGATACATATCTCTATTGTAAACAGACCATCCAAACCCAGTAAAGGACTAAGGTTTGTTTGAATTGTCTGCCATAATGGTGCGACTTTCTCACAATGCCAAAAAATGTGTAGCAGATTACCTTCGTTCCGGCCACATCTAGTGCAGCTGGAATCAGAGAGCCTGCCCAGTCTAACCAATTTCACCGGGGTATAATACATGTTATTCAGGATGTAATATTGAATAAGTCTTAATCTATCCCGAGTATGAAATCTATGTAAATCTGTCCAGATCTGAGACCAATTAAATGTAGTATTCGGCAGGAGAGAAGCCCAAACTGCAGAACCCGGTAAGGGTTCGGGAAATTTGAGGCCTAGTAAGAAGGAATAGGTCCTCGAAACTGTGTGCGGTCGGTTTACATAACTTTGAATATGAGAAAAGAAAGGTCTGATTCGAAATTCTTCAAGTTCCGTGCCAAAATTATTCAAGACCAAGTGTCTCAATTGATATATTTTAAATATATCTTTTGCTGGTATTTCAAAAGACTCCATGATTCCGAGAAAAGAGAGAAAAGAGCCCTGCGGGAACAAATTCTCTACCAGTTTTCCTTGGAGTTGGGGGAGCCACCTTAAGGGAATCGGTGAACCACCAATTCTGATATTGGGATTGAGAGTGAGAGATTGTGCCATGTCCCTTTTGCCTGATATACCAAAGAAATGCCAGCATTGGTCCAGAACCTTGAGTGAAGTACCGATAACAGACTCTTTGATTACAGATGGTAGTGTCGAGTATGAGAGAGAGAAAATAAGAGACGATTTAAGGTTATTTGTTTGCAGAATGTGTCTTTCGAGCTGTAACCAGATAGGGACAAAATCGTCATTTCTGACTAGTAACCATCGACCCAATTTCGACAAGTGACTAGCCCAGTAATAGAATATAAAACTGGGGAGACGTAATCCCCCAAGGTTCTTGGGGAGACTAAGTTTAAAGAAAGAATGTCTGGGACATTTACCCTGCCAAATAAATTTAGAGAGTATGGAATGAAAGTGCTGCAGACATGACAAAGGAAGCCATATATTCAGCAGGTTCAAGGGATAAAAAAGGCGGAGCAAGACATTATCTTGACGATGTTGACCCTACCCCATAATGAGAGAGGAAGGGAGTTTAGCCCATCTTTTAAGATCGTGCTGAATATTTACCATTAAGTCATCCAAGTTGAGTTTTTTGAGTGAAGCAGGGTCTGTAGAGAGGTGCAGCCCTAGGTATTTAATTGGTTGGGAGGACCACTTCATCCGAGGACCACTTCATCCCAAACTGCAGAAAGCTGGCCTTATGTGTAAAAATATTCAGTGGGAAGATTTCAGATTTAGTGAGATTTAATTTATAATTGGACACTTGGCTATATTGAGCAATGATTTTTAACGCGTGAGCCAATGATTTATCAGGGTGAGCCAGATGAAGTAGTATATCATCTGTGTATGCAGATAAGGTTAGTGCATGTTGATATATTGGACAGCCTTGTATATATGGATCTTGTTTAACAGAGAAAAGAAGGGGTTCCAGATATAAATTGAAAAGAAAGGGGGATAATGGACATCCTTGTCTGGTGCCCTTAAACAACGGAAAGCGGGATGAAAAAACCCTGTTGCAGTAAATTCTCATGGAGGGTGCCTTATACACCGTCTGTATCCATCTGATGAACGAATCTGGAAAGTCCATTTTATTAAGTGTGGTCCAGAGGAAGTCCCAATTAACTCGGTCAAAGGCCTTTTCGGCATCCAATGAGATGAGGGCCATAGGGATATGAGCATTTTGGGCGGCCTGAAAGATATGAGAGAGAGTTCTAAGGTGGTCAGCCGAGGAGCGGCCCTGCACAAATCCGACTTGTTCGGGACTCAACAGGTGAGTCCAAAACTTCTTGACCCTATTAGCTAGTACTTTTGTTAATATTTTAATATCGCAATTTAAGAGAGAAATGGGCCGGTAGCTAGTCGGATCCTCAGGAGATTTATCTGGCTTGAGAAGTAGAACTATTGTGGCCTCCAGTAATGTGTAGTCTAGAGTATCTGTGTTGTAGATATACTCATATAGATTGAGCAAAAGAGGGGCTAACTCTTTGTGAAAGATTTTATAAAAGTTGGATGGGAAAACGTCGGGTCCTGGTGATTTATCTGGAACTAGGCCATTAATTGCTTCTTCCACTTCTGAAATAGAGATGGGGAGGATAGAGCTAGTTTATGGTGCATCTGTAGGCAGGGTAAGTTCAGGCCTTCCAAGTAACTCAATCTCTGATGGGGATGCTGGGGTGGGACTTTTGCTATATAAAGAACTATAATATTCTTCAAAAACTTTGGTGATATCCCGGGGTGAGGTTTTAGTGGAGCCGTCTTGGGCTTGCAGAGCCGGGATTAATCTAGAGCTTTCCATTTTCTGTAATCTCAGAGCTAATAGTCAACCTGCTTTTTCCCCTTGATCTACGTATTTGGTCTGAGTTCTCAAAATGGCATATTCTGCTTTCTCTTTCAATAGATCCGAGTACTCGTTCTTTAATGCTAGCAGTGTCTCTATGCCATTGGAGAGCGGAGAGTTCAGCAGAGTATTTTCTAGATCTTTAATACGAGTTAGGAGATCAAGTGCTTTACTATCTCTATCTCTCTTCCTCTTGGATGCTAGCTCGATTAGTTCCCCACGTAGAAAGCATTTAAGGGCACACCAGACCAAATCAGCTCTAGGTATAGAGTCTTTATTATTCTCCATGTAAAAAGAAATTAAGTTTCTGATGCGAGAGACTATTTGCTCATCTTTCAAGAGTTGTGTATTTAGTCTCCAAGATGTATCTGTTTGGAGATTAAAGTCTGGGGAAAGCGTTAACCAGGTAATTGAATGATCTGATAGAATAATAGGCTCAATATCAGCTTGGTAAAGATCAGGTAAAAGTGAAGCACTGATAAGAATATAATCTATTCTTGACCATGATTGGTGAGCATGTGAATAGAAGGAGAACTTATGGTTCGAAGGATGGAGGAGGCGCCAAGGGTCAGATAGTCCCAGGACGTCCTTAAAATCTGTTAATGCCCTTTGGGCTGGCGTAGGCAGTTTTGACGATGAGAATGTTTTGTCCAGTTCTTCGGATGGAGGTATATTCCAGTCCCCTCCCAAAATTATTTGGGCAGGCAAGAGTCCACCTATCTTCCCTGCTAAACTCATAATGAACTCTGCATCCCCTCCAATAGGCCCATATATGGACCCCAGCACTATTGTTTTGTTATTAAGTGCTCCCTTTACAAGAATGAATCACCCTTCTGGGTCTACAATCTTCTCTCCTGCCAAAAACAATACATGCTTTTTCATTATAATAGCCACTCCCCTACTTGATGACAATCCGCTTGAAGCAAAGACTTGAGCAAAGCCCTGTCTGCGTAACCAGTGTACCTCTGTATCTAGTAGGTGGGTTTCCTGAAGCATAAGAATATCTATTTTAAGTATCTTCGAATTTTTGAAGACCTGATACCTTTTTATTTTGTCTCTGATACCTCTTATATTCTATGCGGCAATTCTAAGTGGTTTTACTGGCATCTTGTATCTTTACAGGCAGTTGCATTGCAATTGGATGATCATCTTACTTCTCATAATGTCTATGATACTCTCCAGTCTGGCTTCAGGAAAAGGCACAGTACTGAGACTGCCCTTGTTCGGGTATTGAGCGACCTCCTAATGGCCAGAGATCAAAAGGCTTGTACCATTCTGGTCCTTCTTGATCTTTCTGCTGCATTTGACACTGTACACCATGGGTGCTACTGGAGCGATCATGGTTTTTGTGGGCTGTCTGGTACAGTCCACAAGTGGTTTCGTTCTTACCTCACTGGTAGGTCTCAGAGAGTTGTCACCGGAATTTATTCCTCTGACGTCTTCTCCCTACCATGTGGGGTACCACAGGGCTCCATTTTAGCTCCCATGTTGTTTGCAGTGTATATGCTGCCATTGGGAGAAATCATCAGGAGATACAGTCTGAGTTTTCACTGCTATGCAGATGATACTCAGCTGTACCTGTCCTTTCTCCCCGATCAGAGTGATGCACTCTCCGTATTTAACTGCCTGGATGAGATCAGAATTTGGATGAGTTCGAGCTGGTTAAGACTTAATCCGGATAAGACTGAGGTATTGGTTGTGGATCCAGGTCGTCCTGGGGGGGGGGTCTGGGTGTTGGACAGCCATCGGGTTTATTACTTGGTGGTGTACCGCTCTCTAGCTCTCGACAGGTGCGAAATCTGGGCATTATTTTTGATGATGGTCTGACCCTGAAATCACAAGTGTCAGCTGTTGTCAAATCCTCTTTTACCATCTGAGGAATATCGCCGGGTGAAACATCTGATTCTCGGAGGACCTTCAACTTTGGTCCATGCCTTTATTACCACCGTCTGGACTACTGCAATTCCCTCTACCTAGGGCTGCAAGGGGTTGATATCCGCCGCCTTCAGCTGGTGCAGGCGCTGCAGCCAGGCTTTTGACTGGGACTCTTAGAACCGGTCATGTGCGGCAATGGCCATGAACTGCACTGGCTGCCTGTTCAGTGGCGGGATCACGCTAAGGTTGGTTTACTAACCTTTAAAGCCCCTACACGATCAGGGACCGGTTACCTGAAAGATCTTCTGGTTCCCTATTGCCCCTCCGTCCTCTCCGCTCCGCCAGTGAGGATTGCTAGAGATTCAGGGTTCGCTTAGCTATCGACTTCGCCTTGCCTTTTCGGCCCCAACCCTGTGGAATTCTCTACCTCGCTTGTTAAGAGAATGCCCGACCGTTGACAGTTTTAAAATTGCTTTAAAGACCTATCTTTTTACCTTGGCTTATTCTTTATAGTTATGGTTGTTTAGTGTTTGGATTTTCCTGTTCTATTTATTTTTGTATAGCGCCTTGATTTTGAAAGGCGCTTTATAAATAAACATGACTTGACTTGACTTAACCAATAAACATCATAGAACATCATAGACCACAATGACCAGCCCCTATGGCACACTCCAACCCCCCCCAATCCTATATAAGAGGGTCCATATGGACAGCCCCAGTTAATAACATCAAACATCCCAACCCAGATACAAAACCAGGTCGGGGTAGTCCCGATAATGCCCTGAGACCCCCCCATCCCCAAAGAACTATTATAACTATTTACACTAAGGCCCCATAAAAAAACACTCAACCAAATTAGTAGCGTTATACTGATAAATGGGGCTTTAACCCCCCTGGCTATAACCCAGGCAACCAACTTAGTTCGGTGTTTTGACTTGTTGTGGGTGAGGGTCGGTTGAGCCTGTGTATGAAAATGACCCTTTAGGGATAGGTTCCTGCGGGTTATGCCAATCCCCTTAAGCTTCAGCTCCCGATGCACGTCACCCAAGCACATCCCTGTCCCAAGCTTCCCCCCATCCGCCCCAACAACCACTGTGTTCCAACATTCATGGGACGTGTGTTACCATTAAGAAACTGTGAAATAAATTTTGAGTGTCATAACCACCCTCTTGTACCTCTGTATATTTCCCAGTGACTTGAGTCTCATTAGAGAATTACCCTGAGTGGGGTAGCACAACACCCCTTCCTTCCACTAGCATTAGGCATCTTTAGGTATCCCTAATTTATCTCTATTGTCCTGGAGAATGCTCATCCCTTAATAACAGTGCTCCATTCCCTAACAAATAATACAAAGAGATCAAGCACTCAACCTCCATGGAGCCCCTCACATCACCCAGTTGCCTGCAGAGTCGTTCTCATTCCACCCTCTATGCAGCAACCATAAATTGATCAGCTCAGGCTAATTAGTCCTGTTCTGGCCAGTGAATTTGTTGAGTATAAGTGAGATGCCATCTGTCCCCAGGTCCTAGTACTGTTATCCCAACACTAAGTGAATCCCAACAAGCCATGAGATGCCCTTCCAAACTCCAGAAAGACCAAGTTTAATTCAGATAGAGATCAAACCTATTACCCTCACGATCTCACCCCAGACATTGACCAAGCCACCTCCGACTGAACAAAAAAGCCTTTTCATTATTCTTACTGGTCCACCAGTACTTGGCGGTTGGTGGGGAAACCAACATGGTGGCTTTGATGTTTTCACTTTCAGGGGGTCGGACTGATTTCTGTTGCACATGTGGCTGACTGGCACCTTTTTCCATAGGTTATGCTAGAATGTACCATGGCAGAAAGATGCCAGTCAGCTAATCAGAGTCTCCGATTCTCAGATCTCATAGTATAATAGAGCTTATTAAATAAAATTGACTGTAAAATTATACTGACACGGAAAGAAGTTGAAAACAGGGACAGAACAGTAAGTTATGCTGAGTGAATGCCTGAATTTTTTTCCATATACATTTTTCTTCCTGGCCAGCAGCCTGTTCACAGAGGGATATACTCTGTTCACAGGGATATAACTTGATCAGGCTGAGGGGGTCCCAGCTGTCAGATAGCACCCAGGTTTTTCTCCAACATCCCCCCAGGCATGGGCTATGCCGGTGTCGACTGCGTGCAGGCACAGCTACCGTCCACAGCAGGATCAAACTCTCAGGCCCAGCTGCGGTACTGGAACTCACTGCCAAACCTTCCTGCCTGAGACGCACTGCCAGGTAGCACCTGCCTTGGCCTGGCCCGCTTTCCAATGTGATGTACCAAGCTCGCTCCTGAACCTAGGTCATCTGCACGCCACTGCAACATGCTGCCGCTTGGCCATCGGAGCGCAACAGCCTTCAGATTTCTGTGTGTTTTGCTGAAACTTGAGTCGTTACGTTGTTTGTGTAAATCCAAAGTTTTTAATTTTTCATTGCTACATGGTGCATCATACATTTTTCATCTTCTAACACTCACAGAGTCACAAAGATGTCAGACCCTAACAAGAAGAGAGATTTGAAATTGAGTGGTGTGAAAAGGCTAGCACACAGCGGCAGCACAGCTCTCAATTTAAAATACATTCTTTTCTCCATCCCCAATGGATCTGTAACTATGACAAAATAATTCAGTCTCTGGCTCCATGATTTGCGGATTTGGCTCTGCTTTGAAAATAATAATCTTGGTTGGGGGTGGGGGAGGCTCTTGACTTGCACATGAAGGCTGCATGTGCTTTCTCGGACTCCTCCTAGCATGGAGGAGCCCAGCCAGCAATGTATTGCATATGCCACGGTCCACCGCAGCCTGCATCAGTCAAGCAGTAACCAGTGATTGGATAAGGATGCTGTTTAGCCTTTACCCAGGGTAATCACTAACCAGCCATGCTGCAGTTGCCCAAAGTTTATTATTAATAAACTGTGGGCTGCTTCAGCAGGTTAGGTAAGTGGGTAACTACTAACCAGCAACACGCTCCCAACCCCATGTCAGGCATCCACACGACAACTTGCGTAACCACTAACCAACATTAGTTATTCATTCAATCAATTAATCAATCAACATTTACCACCCGACTGTGCAACAGCCCATCAAGATGCTAATGCCTACTGGGGTTGGGTCGATGTGGCTACCTCCTCCTCCCACATGCCATCCTTTGGGACAGATGTGTCTGCTGCCACTCCAGCTATGGCCAGCCAGTTCCATATTGCTACCCATCCAGATTCCAGAAGCATACTAGAGACAGAAATATGAAGCCTTGGCCCAACAGCCATGCCCTCAGACTGTCCACATCAACCCTAGATAGGCCCCCACAATGGCAGACCCACAAGAGTTCTTTTCCTGCAGACTCCAGTGAGGGTGTGTGTGTGTGTGTGTGTGTGTGTGTGAGAGAGATCATTTCCTAAACAGAGCACCACTCTTTGGTCTTAGGGCTGGAGGTGCTAGGACCCCACGGTAGCAAACGTTTTCCCAGAGCACCGAAAATTATCGGCACTGGCTGGTGCATGCATGACACCATGTGCTGGAGACAGTAACCGTTGTTGATGCCCTAACTGCCTGAGTTCTGTTAGCAAGGGGAGCAGAAACAAGCATCGTGTTTGCCATGAGGAAAGATAAGAAAAAGGATACAGGCAGAGAAATTTAAAAAAAAAAAAAAAAAAATCAACATAAATGACAGTTTGAGTCAGGGCTATCACCTACCAAGCCAACGTTGAGGAAAAAATATAAGGCAATGACTCTGTGCAGCCACCCTCCAAAGAGTATTAAACTGTGTATATCATAGCTAAAGTGCAGAGCAGTAGTCTAAGGATGCCCAGGGTAATCTGTGTGTGTAAAGCACCAAGGCAGTCCGTGTAAATACAGCAAGTGTCACTCCCCAATGTACAACACGTCAGGTGTTTGATAGCAAAGATAATCAATTCAGCTAGTCCAGTCTTTGCAAAACAGGAGAAATTGAGGAAAAAAAGGAGCACCAGGATATTTTATCAGGGACCGATCGTACGCTTTGGTGACTGGCACATGGAAATATTTACTTGGACACTTGGCTTGTCACACGACAATGCTGCTTTTATACTGGGGCACCCACCCGAATCGGAAATCTGACACAGTAAAGAAGGAAAGTTGTACTAAGGAAAACGTGAGGCTATATCTTACTGGGAGAGAAAACAAGGGGATGTATCCCATCTGTAAAAGAAGAACGGGAAAAAAAAATCAGTGTTAGGAGGTGGGAAAATGGTTCATCTCCACCACCACCAAAAGGAATATATATCTTTATAGCTGATGTTTTTATTTTTGGATATCCCCCTCGTCTTTTTTTTTTTTTTTTTTTTAAACTGATACCAGTACAGACAATGGTTGACCAACAGATCACAACAGTTGTCCTCTAAGGGGTATTCACCTGAGGCCACAGAGGAATGTCCAGAGGCAGAAGTAATGCCCAAGAGGGTGAGCCATCAGAGCCAACAGCCCCTGTTCTGGATCCATATCAAAGAGAGCTGAATGGTGGGTTGGTGAGCGGTGCTCTATGGAGAAGATATTCTTGACACTCTGGAGGTACAGTATTGTAAGTAACTTTTTTATCTTCTGAGACTCAGTCTGTAATAAAGCCCCACTCTTTGGTTGAGTACCAAGCTTCCCTATTCAGAGAGACTCCAGCTCGACTCTAAGACCATGGGCCTCAGCCTTCAACTGGGGAAACTGAGGAGGGAGATTTATTGTTCATCTTGATCCATTGGCTTAACAGGTGACTGCGGCTGATCTCTAGGGACTGAACGTGCTGCATGCTCAGACAGGTGCTGCACCACCCACTGGGAGAAAAGAAACATCCCAAGAATGGGGCATTCATGGCCCTCTGGTCAGCAAAGACTTAGTCTAGAGCACCATCTTCCTCCCTAGCACGTCCATCTGCCTAGATTCAAGTGCTGGGGGGGGGGGTACCCATGCCCAGTCCAGGGACCTACATGAGGATCTCCTGTGATAATGCCTACACTTAAGCTTGGGGACCTGACATCCTAGCTTTAGGGCCTGATAATCTAAAGTCTGATACACAAAGTTGGCACTGGTGCGTGTCACAGGCCTCCATGTTGTGGCTGAGTTCCAGGCAGGCGAAATAAAAAGTATGACAGTCAGTGCAATGATGTTCTTCCTTCATTTATAACACTGAAAAAGGAGAATTGAAGGTTTGGGCATCAAGGACTTGGCCATGTTAGTCAACATACTTATATGAAAAACAAGAAAACTAAAGTAGAGAAACCAAGACAGTCGACATTTTCTCCAATGGTGTGAACTCAACGGTGGGGAAAAAAAAAGAACTGTGGCAGTTGGGGTGATGATGGTTACTAACTCCAGTGTGCAATTTCACAAATGCACCTGAGCTGACATGGCAGTCGGCAACCTGGCAAAAAAGGAGACCAGCAGGGTTTCACAGGAACTGAACCCAAAGAACAAGATAGGAATACAGGGGTATTTTATTTATTTATTTATTTTGTTTTACCAGGAATATTGATGAAATCCAAAGACCTATTTTCAGCCATGCTTGGGGAAAGAGGTACTACAGTAGTGAATATAGAACTATTAACATACAGCATAACAATACAAACAAGGCATAAAATAAGTGGGTTCGCATTGCAATTTGCGACACAAGAGTGACAAAATGTGAGTTAAATTGGCATTGATTAGCAATCACTGCTAATCATTGCCAATTGGTCCTGGGTCCTGTAAAAGTGTCTTATTGGGCATTATCACTTTAATTTTTTGTCCTGGTATCCATTTTTCACCCTCCTCCTCAGTGCCCCGCCCCATGAACCCTGAGCTGTTCCCTGACTAGTCCAGTGATGCTTCTGCTCCCCCCACCTGGTCTCCACACGGGAGAAATGTGACCGAGTCCTTTTGCAGTGCACCCAGAAGAGGAAGCAGGCATTGGGAGGTCGAGCAGGAGTCCAAAGGTGAGTTTGTTTTTTTTTAATTTTATTTCACTTTTTTTTTTTTATTATTGTCATTGCACCATTGTCCGGTTAACTAATTGTGACTTTTTGTTTTGCAGATGGTCAGAGACAAGCCGCAGCAGGGAGGAGTGGTGGCAGCACTGAGGAGAAGCTGGAGGGAGAAGGCCTAGCCAAGACCGTGAGGGCATGGGGTGACCTGACATAGCCGAGGAGAGGTGGCTGCATCGCAGCGCGAGGCAGAGGGATGGTCAAATTCAGAAGAGAGCAGGAGCGCAGCAGAATCGGGGAGCACAGCAGCAAAACTAGTAAAAAAATTTCATTTGGTCGGGGAGCTGGAGGAGGAAAAAGGGGCACACAGACTTCAGGGCACAGATGGGGGGACGGCGTAATGGCAACGAACGGGCAATGCCTAGAGCTGGATTGTAGGTGGTTGGAGAAGAAGGGCATGAAAGAGTTGCCCTGCCTTGAACTTTAAGTTTGTGCCCTGCTTGCAGTGAATTTGGGAACAAACTGTGAACAATTGCACTTGAAAACAGAAATTAAGACTATGTGCCCTGCCTTGCAGAGATTATGGGGGAACCAGAACTTAATGTGCCTGCTGCTACGTTGTGTGCGCTGCATCTTTGCAGTGAACATTTGGGAACAGATAAGATTAAGTAAGCAGCCCTGCTGCTGAGATCTCTGTAACAAGAAGTAATGTGCCCTGCTAGTAAAGTTGTGTGCCCTGCTCTTGACTTTGCAGTTAATTTAGGATCTGAAAAAGAGACTAAATAAAATGTGCCCTGCTTTGCAGAGATTGGGGGAACCGGAACTTAATTAATGTGCCCTGCTTATGCCCTTCATCTGCAGTGAACATTTGGGAACAGAATAAGACGAAATTAATGTGCCCTGCTTTTTGCAGAGATCTGTGTGCCCTGCTAGTGTGTGCCCTCATGCAGTGAACAATTATTTGGGAACAGAAAAAGAGGCAAGTATTGTGCCCTGCTTTGCAGAGATTGGGGGAACCAGATTTAAATGTGCCCTTCGTCTGCAGTGAACATTTGGTAACAGAATAAGACCAAGTTAATGTGCCCTGCTGCTGCACAGATCTGTGTACCCTGCTAGTTGTGTACATGCAACTTGAGAACAGAAAAACAGACCAAGTATTGTTGTGCCCTGCTTTGCAGAGATTGGGGGAACCAGAACTTATTTAATAAATGTGCCCTGCTTCGTCTGCAGGGAACAGAATAAGACTAAGTTAATGTGCCCTGCTTTTGCAGAGTCTGTACTCCGCCCAATATCTACTGTGCCCTATTATGTTGTGTGCCCTGCATCTGTAGTGAACATTTAAGAGACTCAGGGAGTTACGGTCCCAGTTTTTATGCTGGGGCAGGGGATTATTTAATTTGTTACAACCCATGATGGATCACGACTTCACGGTCACCTTCGGTAGACATCTTATCTCAGCTCTTGAATGTATGTCTGCTGCTCACTGCACAATTGCTGTCTGGAAATGGCTAAATAAAACAGTATCGGTCTCAGAAACTTGTGTAAATGTGTATTTTATCAATATAGAGCAAGATAAGTACAGTTTATGGGGTTTTGAGCAAAAATATAAATTCTTGGCGATTGCTAATCAACTTCGGCCAGTTGCTAATCATTTGTTACTTTGATTAGCGAAGGCCGCTAGTCAAGTCTCCAACACTAATTTATGCCTTGCCAAATTATATACAGAAAATTTAAAATGTGCATATAAAAAAAGTTAAACAGGGGGTGTGGCCAACAGCTGAGCTGCGAGCAGTCACTTTCCACAGCTCCACATCTGGTCATTAATTTAAGGTTAAAATCGAATTGTCTGACAAAAAAACACCCTCTTAATTTGACACAAGAAGAAAGGGTATTACTAGAGCTTCTGACAGAACTAAAAATCTCCACGGAGCGACCTTCGGCCAGACAACCATAGACCGAACAAACAAAGTGGGAGCATCTACGGAGGGTACCAGCCCGAAAGAGACCAGAGCGGGAACCAGTAAAGAATTACAACCTTCGGTTCCAGAACAGGAAGGGCCCCGACCTACCAACGCAGTGCTCTTGCAAGCGATCCAAGGGCTGGATCGCAAATTGGAAGAATTTGGCTCGGAAATGAACAGCTCCATACCAAAGTGGATACAGCTACTGAGGAAGCAAAAGGGGCGACTCAGAAGGCAGATAAACTCCACATGGTGATGGCAGGGCTCTCTAAAGAAAACAGTTTGCTTCGAAAATGGCTAGAAAACCTGGAAAAGGCCACTAGATCTACACATCTTTGTCTCTTAGGTCGACCGGAAGAACTGGAAGGAAAACAACCGCTAATTTTCTTAAATGCCTGGTTGAAGGACTTAATGCAGATGGAACAACCTTTCGAGATAGTTAAGGACTACAGGATTACTCCATATGGCGGCAGTTGAAGGGCTGCAACTGGAACTATGTTCCCATGCACTAAAATGCTGCAGCTTCATACTACAGCAGAAGGGGATGTATTGCTGCAACAAGTTAAAAATCTCAGCCCTTTGACGTGGAATGAACCAAGAGTTCACCTGTTCCCGGATCTAAGTTACGCAAAAAGAATGCGTAGGAAAAGCTCTGATGGCATACGGGAAAGGCTGCGAGATCTGGGGGTTCATCACATGCTTTTGATGTTGGCCAGTCTCAGAGTCGTTTATGGTGACAAGACATATCAGTTTTTGGAGTGGTCAGAAGCCTCCAAACTCCTGGACAAAACAGAATCTCAATTCATGGTACGAGAAGAAGCTTCTGATTCAGAGGAGGAGGAGCAAGCTACATGAACTGGGAGTCCTTTTCAGGACTGTGAGAGTATCTTTCTGGTAGGCCATATCAGGAGAGGGAGTGAGGGGAACAAGATAACGTTTTTGTCTTAAAAGGTTTGAATATTAAAATAAGCCCTAATTACCTGGGGTACAGTGATCACCATTAAAATTGCCTATATATCAGCGTTCCCCTCCTCTTAATAAATAATTGAGTCAGACATGCATAGCTAAATTTAGAATGGAAGGGTAGAGTGTCATATGGAAGTGTTATGCCAAAAAAACACTTGTATCTTATTTAAGATAATTCTACTATTTAATGTTCTGTTTATCCAGATGTTGATATATGTGGGGCTAACTGCATAACCACATAACGTGACCGGTTGCAGACAGGGATGTTAACCCTTTCATAGGGTGAACGATGTACTTGTTTTCCCTGCTCATGGCGGTACAAGCCAATCTTTGATTAATATATTTGGACTTTAACATTATGAAGTGCAGGATGCACATGATGACTTATTTGGGCTTACATGGTTGGGACTTTTATGATAACCCCTTCGTGTAGTACTACTACACAGGGGCATTGCCTAGGATGTTACTGTAAAAATGCTGTAAACTATCTGAATATTTGTAAGCCTACCTGAAGGTATATAATGTAATGCATTGTGTTACATAAAATTAATGAAATCTAAGTACAAAAAAAAAGTTAAACAACATCATTATCCATTACAATAGAATCAAAAATTATTATGCAAAGTGACCCCAAGTCAGTTTGAAAACAGTACTTTTCAGGGAAGGATCACAATAAGATGGTAACTGATTCAAGATTTTTGGTGAACAATGAGCAAAAGAGAGCACTGCGTTAGCATATAAGTCTCTAAAGATGTCGGAGTTGACCACTTAGTGTTTTTCAATTTCTGCAGGAAGCTCTTGAAAAAAGAGTTTTGTTTTTTGAAACTCAGCTTTATTAGTTCCAAATTGGTTACATACATAATGTCTGCTTCAGTCCTTCCATCGCCCAAACGGGAGATGGTTGCAGACTATACCTGGTATGCTGACAATGTATCCCAGTGCACAACCTCCATTATCACAGTGTTTAAAGTAGTAGTCAGGGCTTGAATTTAATGGTATTCCGTCCTGTTTTCCATACCAGTTTTGGTGGCGGAATACTATTTTCCTTATTCTGGTATTCCAACTGGAGTACCACTCCACCATGCCGTTGCTCTGCAGTTTAATCTGTAACAATGCTTTTCTGAATAGACTAAATACCAGACTGATTCATTTCTCCGCCTGCTCAGTTCGGATGCTTTGGAGAGCTCTCAACTTCTTTGCAAACTCTTTATTTGACGAAGAAGTTCATTGTTTAACTTTTGTTTTACAATGGCTGCCCTTGTCTCATGTAGTGTAGTGGGTTTCTTTAGTTAAATTCAGTGATACTTCATAGCTCTTCGGGGAACCGCCACTTCTGTGTAAAACTTACCATTTTTCTTTTATTTTATATTTAACACTCGGTTCCCGCGAGGAACCATAGTGTTTAAATCTTCATTCAAATTTTGTACTGTTGCCTGGTTCCTTTTTCTGTCAGGAACAGAGTGCGTCAGTTGGTTCCTCTGTATTTTAAACTTTGGGAACCGACTGCTTTTGACTAAGATTAGAGTATTTGCTACAATTTGGAACTGAACATCCTTTTGAAGATGGCACTTGTGATTCTTGACACTAATGTCAAAAACACCTACTAAAAAGAAACTGACAAGACCAACTAGGTTTAAAGACTGATGAAGCCAAAAGCCAGAAGGGGAAGGAAACAGATTAATTTCAGTGCTTTACAGTAATTGTACATGGCTATTTTTGTTTTAAACTTAAGATTGTGGGCTTTTAGTGACACTGTAATTTCTTTACTTAGAATTGTTTTTGGGCTGTTGAAAATTTAAAACCTAGTTTGTTGTGCTTGTAGTGGTGGTGCATTTCTTTGCTGTCTTTAATTGCTGTAACTTTTCGCTCCCCCTCCCTCCCCTGCTCCCAGCTCTTAATTATATGCCCTGTTAAATCTGAATGACAGGAGCTAAGCACAGGATATAGTAGGGGTTGTGGAGTAGGAGGGACATAAGGGGGAAGAAGCCCACCCTCAGCACGACAAGTGTTTTGACTCATTTTTTTGTTTTTTATATTTTTTAAAGAAAAGCATCTGAGGAGCAGTGGCAGGATTTTTAGGACAGTAAATTAATAAAAAGGGAACTAGGAGAGCTTCAGTAACAGACAAGTACTGGAATAGCAGTATAAGTGTAGTACAATGTGGGGAGTGGTGCAATGCAGTGGCTGTGGGGCAGCCATATTCAGGCAGACCTTCTGGACGCTGAGGTGCTGCCCTATCTGCATGCATCTCTCTGGACTGCAGGATGAGGTAGCCAAACTCAGAGCGGAAGTAAATTGGGTCAGGAATACCATCACCACTATCCAGAGACCACCCAGTCCAACGCCGCTGCCGCAAAGGATGCTGAGAACGAGGAGCACTTGGATGACAGTGGGCTCAGGGAGGGTTAGGGCGATCAGGCAGAGACATATCCCAGATCCTATTCCACTCAAGAACTCATATGCCACACTGGCAAATGGGGACAACCAAATAGAGGTACCCAGAGAAGTGGAAGGAAAGGATGTGGAGGTTAGCCAAGGAGGTGACCTTAGTGGGGAGAGCAGTGAACCCCAGGAAGCAAATCCTGGTGGGGGACTCCATCATAAGAGGGATCGAGCTAAGAACACAGGAGGGGGAGGACAGGAAGGGGAGGTGAGGTGCCTACCAGGTGCCACAGCATGAAGGGATGGAAGGAAGATCCTGGGGATCGCTGGGAAGGCAAGACAGGAGGGAGAGCTGGATATCATTATCCACCTAGGTACTAATGACCTGGCAAATGGGGAGCCAAAGGAAGTTCAGGAAGAGTTCAGGAAATTGGGGAGGGGTCTCAAGCAAGTAGCTACTTCTGTCACCTTCACAGAAGTACTACCTGCGAGAGGCATGGGAGAGCATAGGGGTGCATGCACCAGGATCTTTAACTCATGGTTGAAGAACTGGTGCTGTAAGGAAGGGTTTGGATTCATAGGTGACTGGGGACGCAAATGGCGAGATGGAGGTTTGTTCAAGCCTGACAGCCTGCATCCATCCTGGAGGGGAATCCAAGCACTCAATGATAAGTTTAAATGCTACAATGACAAGCATTTAAAATAACCAAGGGGGTGGCAGGCCAGCAAGGAGGGTGCCTAATTACCCACCCCCCACAGCTAGCAGTGGAACCAGTGAAACAGAGGAGTGGCTATCTCTGCAAAGCAGTGTGCAAAAGATGGAGATAAGTGCCCAAGAGGTGGATAGGCAGAAAAGGGGAAAAATTCAACAGAAGGGCAGACAGCAAGGAGAACCAGGGATAAAGGACAACTGGAGAAGGGGCTGGAGTAGAACAGCTAAACAGTCTAGGGAGGTCAAATCATGGAAAGCCATGTGTGCCAATGCCAGGAGCCTTAGCAACAAGATGGAGGATCTGGAGGCTGTCATGGTGCAGTCAGACCTGGACATTGTGGCCATCACAGAAACCTGGTGTAATGATAACCATGACTGGGAGATGAACATACCTGGCTACAACATATTCAGAAGAGAGGAGGAGTGGCACTGTATGTGAAAAATGACATAAGGGCCACAGAGATCCAGGAGGAACAAAATTGGGGAGAGATACTGTGGGTTAAGCTGGAAAGGAAAATGGGGCCAGCCATCCGCACAGGTGTGGTCTACAGACCACCAGCCCAGGAGGAAGAAACAGATAGGGGAGCTGATGCTAGCCATCAAAAGGATGGCAGACAAGGGTGAGGAAGTGCTGGTTGGAGACCTCAATATTCCAGATGTGGACTGAAGCATCCCAGCAGCAGCAACAACTAGGAGCAGATTAATCCTGGACTCCCTTCAGGGTGCCTTCCTCAAGCAACTGGTCATGGAACCAACTCGGCAGAAGGCAATACTGGACCTTGTGCTCACAAACAGGGACAGTGTGATGGGGTAACAGTGAGGGAGCACCTGGGGAACAGTGACCACCAGTCATTGTGGTTTGAAATCACAGAAGGAGCAGAACTAAACCACACAAAAACACGTATCTTGGATTTTAGGGGGGACAGACTTTGGGAAAATAGGGAGATGCTTGAAAGAGGCATTAAGAGGAATGGGGCAGGAATCAGGGGTTGAGGAACAGTGGGCAGTATTTAAAATGGGGATTACAAGAACAACAGAATTATGCATTAAGCAGGTTAGCAAGTGGAGAAGGAAGAGGAGGCCATTATGGTTTTACAAGGAGGTAGCGGAGAAAGTGAAAGCCAAAAAGACTGCATTCAGGCAATACAAAAAGACACAGGCAGAAGGGGATAGGGAGAAGTACCAGGAGAAGCAAAGGGAGGTCAGTAAGGGAAGCCAAAGCTGAGACAGAAGAGCACATTGCAAAATCAGTGAGTAAAGGGGACAAAACCTTTTACAGGTACATAAGTGAAAAAAGAAAGGCAAAGGGAGGGATAGTGAGACTGAAGAGAGAGGATGGGAGCCGTGTGAAGGATGACAACAGTAAAGCTGACATACTGAACTAGTATTTCTGCTCAGTCTTTACTGAGGAAGAGGAGGGTAATGGGTCTGAAGAGAGTACAAGGGGTAGGAATGGTGCAGAAATGGACACAAGTCCCTATGCATGAGAAAGGGTCCTGAAGGAACTGGAAGTAATAAGAGTTGATAAAGCAATGGGGCCAGATGGGGTGCACCCCAGGGTCCTTAAAGAACTAAGAGAGATGGTGGCTGAACCTCTGGCAATCCTGTTTAGCCGATCACTGGAAACAGGGGCGGCACCCAAAGACTGGAGGACAGCAGATGTTGTCTCCTTATACAAAAGTGGGAACAAAGAGGAAGCGGGGAACTATAGACCAGTCAGCCTCACCTCGGTAGTGGGGAAGATCATGGAAGCACTACTGAAGGAGAGTTTGGTGGAACATCTGGTTGTCAAGGGACTACAGGACCCAAGGCAGCATGGTTTCACCAGGGGGAGGTCATGTCAGACCAACCTCGTTTAATTTTTTTGACTGGGTGACTAGGGAGGTGGGTCGGGGAGGGCAGTGGACATGGCCTATCTGGACTTCAGCAAGGCCTCTGACACTGTGCCTCACAGAAGACTATTACACAAACTGGGGAGTATGGGTGTGAGCAGGACAGTAGTGCAGTGGGTAGGTAACTGGCTGGGCGGCAGGACACAGAGGGTGGTGGTAAATGGTGGTCACTCCACAGAGGGAAGAGTGACCAGTGGGGTACCACAGGGATCAGTGCTGGGACCGGTCCTATTCACATCTTCATCAGTAACATTGCGCAGGACCTAGAAGGCAGAATTTCCCTGTTTGCTGATGACACAAAGCTCTGTAACAGAGTAGACACAGAGGGTGTAGACAGAATGAGAAGGGACCTGCAGAAACTTGAAGAATGGTCAGTGGTTTGGCAGTTGAAATTCAATGCAAAGAAGTGCAAGATAATGCATATGGGGCACAAAACCCATGGCACAATATATCATTTGGGGGGTGAGGATATAGCATGCACCAAGCAGGAAAGGGATCTTGGGGTTATCATCTCTGAGTATGTCAAGGTAGGGAAACAGTGTGACAAGGCAGCAGGTAAAGCAAATATGATGCTGGGTTGCATAGGCAGGGGCATCACCAGCAGGAAAAGGGAGGTCATAATTCCACTATACAAGACACTAGTGAGGCCCCACCTGGAGTACAGTGTACAGTTCTGGAGATCTTACCTACGTAAGGAAATAGACAGGGTAGAGAAGGTTCAGAGGAGGGCAACAAAGATGGTACATGGATTGCATCACAAGTCCTATGAGGACAGGTTGAAGGAACTGAATATGTACTCCCTGGAGGAGAGGAGGGAGAGAGGGGACATGATAGAGACATGCAAGTATCTTACAGGGAGGAACAAAGTGCAGGAATACACTATTTTTAAGCACAAAAGATGTTCCAGGACTAGAAGGTATGGGATGAAGTTGGAGGGAGGACGATTCAGAGGAAACGTGAGGAAGAATTTCTTCACAGAACGGGTGGTGGACAAGTGGAACACCCTGCCAGAGGAAGTGGTGGGGGCTGAAACAATCACGGGATTTAAGAATGCATGGGCTAGACATAAAGGAATTCTGGAGGTCAGGGTCAAGGGGCAACAGACTCCTAGGGAAACATAAAGTAAACTTACAAGCTCAAATGGGCAGACGTGGGGCAGAGGCTCTTTATCTGCCGACTGTCTTATAATGTAGTATGAGAGGCGGAATACTGAAATTAAAAGTTCTGGTATTATTCCACCTCCCACACTAGATTATTTTCTTAATTTCTACCCCTCAGTAGTATACTGTGTTACATAATAGGTTTGTGACAGTACCACTGTGTGAGCATTAATGAACTAGTAAAATAAAATCTGTCTGGATATGCTCATCCTAGTGTGCTTGTGTCCTTCAGGGTTACCGTAGCATACCTCCATTTTAAAGGATGGGCCCATTACTGCTTAAAGTGTCCTGATTAGCCACAGTTAGCTGCCAAGGCCAGTCCACTCGTTTCCAGTCCTAAACAGTCCATATTTCACTGCTGCAGACCAAAACAGATGTATAAAACAGAAAAAAGAACAAACTGTATACGTACAAATAACCAGGAACAGGAAATAAAAGCTTTAACATAGAACAGCAACTGAAACCAGATAGTGGTGTGTCTGTGTGCCTTGACCTAGCACACCATAGAGGTCCAGTTATAGAATCCTACTGGACTTGATTTCTCCCCCCCCCCCAGAGAAGTGTTAGGGTACTAGATTCCCTAATGAACCTGAGTCGGATCAGCATGAAAGATCCAGACCCTCCATGTATCCATAAAATTTTCCTCAATCAGGCAGTCTTGCTGTAAGTTGTTCCATTTGGAAAATCTGAGACACTCTTTCCTTCCATTCAGCCACCCCGGAATTACCAGATTCAGCCAGCGCGATGTCAGAGTCCTAAGGGCTACCATGATCACATATTGGAAAACCTTTCCCCCTTTCCGTGAATGGATTCCTGGGACCTTAATTCCCAGTATATAGTGAGAGAAAACATCTGACATCTGTCCCCACCCCCCCCAAAAAAAAACCCTGGAGAGCTCTTGCCTGATTTGGGTCCAAAAATCTCGAAAGCTTTTCTGTGACATCTCCTTGTGGCTTGGGTAAAGCCATGTCAAATGCCGCAATTTTACTTGGCATGCCAGCGGTCCAAGTAATTCACACAGCGAGAGTGTCATCTCTAAAGAATCTTCATGCCATACTGACATAAATGAAAAGGCAGTTGGGGCTTTTTTGCAGGACTCTATGATGGCATGCAACAAGCTTATGGAATTTAACAAAGAAAATAAGTTAAAGCATTTCTTTTTCTTTCTACATAGATGTGAATGTGTGAGGCTGCAGCAAGCGGCTGCATATACAGTATGGAGGCCTTCACGCACTGCAGCTTCAGCAGCACACTGTATTCTAAATTCCTTTACAAAAAACAAAACTGCTAGTTCGAAATCAGTCAGTGCAAAACAATGTCGCCACAAACACAGGGTGATTGGAAACTGACTTACAATTGATCTGCCTCTCCCACTGCCCAACAAGGCTGACCAGAACAACCATAATTAAAACCAATCTCTCAGTTAAATGTTGAAAAAGGAAGTTAGATAATTGGAGAGGCGGTGATTGCCTGCGCAGCCAGTCAGTAGGAATGCAAATCCCCTTTGAATGACAGTGGTGTCAGCTAATGACAGTGAGGAGTGGCAAAGGGTTCTGGGAGTTGTAGTTTTGCTGCTCTGTGCCTGCCACTTCTTACAGGGAGCTAGTTCTGCTTGTTTTATTTTACATTTTTTAATTACCTTTGTTGTTTTGTACTCTTTTGTCCAAGTGTGGAAATAGAAAGACAGGTGGCAACTGAATGGGAGCGGACAGATGGGGAGGAAAAAGTGCAATTGTTGCCCCGACATGATGAACAGCTTTATTATGGCATTCTGCTTCTCTGCTGATACCAAATTTAACAGTGAAATTCGTACTATCTGTCCTGCAGTGATGCTGTGAAAAAGAAATGTTTTACAGGGGAAAAATGCTTAATAAACACTAAATAGGATGTCTGAGATGTCCCTTGGCTAATTAAGAGTGACACCTCGAGATATCTTTGTGTTCCAGAACTGCTCAACTTGCTTCGCAGTTCCTGAACACAAAGATGTCTCAAGATGAAGCTCCTGATTAGCCAAGAAACATCTCACACATCCCATTTACCTATAAGACATATCAATCCAAACTAACAGGCATTTTCTTCACAATCTGACAAGCAGTTAGCAGCAGAATGGAAAAAAAAAAATGAGGTGGTATGGGGCGACACACATTACAGAGGCAACAACAATATGTGTCAATGTGGGCGGCCCCAGAAAGGCAAAATTTTCTGAGTGGTCCGTACAGTGATGGCTTACAATTCCTCTATGGAGGGAGATGTCCTCGAGGAAGATCAAGGGTTACACTATGACAACATTAGCTATGAAGCCAAGTACTGTATTAACTCTTAGGCTGCTGACAGAATTAGAACACATAGTAATTCTCGACTGATATATCAGTCCGTGGCACAGCAAAGGGTTAAAGAAACACAAAACACACATACCTCCACAATGCAAGGTATCATGGGTAATATATGCAAATTAGTCACTATGAAGGAATTAAGCCTGGGTAGGCTTTAAACAGAAGCATAAGGTGCCATATGGCTTCACAACCAATCTGCAAAGGTGAACAACAAACCACAGACATGTTTATCCTTGTTAGGACTCATCTGCGTGGTATAGCCGTTTGCATCAGGCCAAGACATGGAGTCGATCAGCCACCTTTATTTTTCTATGAACTGCATACTGCACCATACCTTTTTAGACAAAATCGAAATGAACACTGGTGGTCAATCTGTAGGGAGTGTCTGCAAAATTCTAAAAAAAGGAAACTAATTTTGAGGATAACTCTTCGTCAGGTTAGCAAACCTACAGCAGTTTCAAAAATGTCCCCCCTTCTATTTGTAGTCACCTCTGGGTAGTTTCAAGCTGTGTCTGGTACTGTACTATTTACACAGCCCTCCCTACTTTATGAAATTATTTTTTTTCTTTAATAATTTACTCAATTTTTTATATATTGTTGCCCTTTGTCCCTTTAAATCCTATACCTCCTACCTGATGCTCCTCCTTTATACTCATTCCCTCCTTCTACAGCAGTACCTCCATCACCCATTCTCACAAGTTAGCTGGACCCTGCAATACCCCCTCCACATGTAAGGGGATGGACAGAGATGAGATAGGTGGAGAGAGCTCCAAACTGTTCAGCAGATCTAGAGTTATCTGAAGGAAGGTCATGCTTGGTGGCCGTGCCAGGTGTATGGCTATTGTCACAGTCCACACCAGTTCACCCCACATCTCAAGTTAGTTGGAAGGGGTTTTGGAAGACTGCTATGTGACTTGCTCCCCCTGGGTCTCTCAAGAGTAGTCACACATCATAGGAAGTGCTGGCATGCTTCTCGGAGACGCAGTGTGTTATTCAGACTGCCCTAGTGCCTCTCTGCCAACCCACATATAAGCCTGGTTTTAGAATCAAACTCCAATAATCAATGTCATAAGAACTAGGACTAACCACTAGGTCACTAGGCTAGCCTCAGTATTGAATTGTAACTGAAAACAGGCATTTATTTGTTTAGTGTACCCATCTTGCTAACAAAAACGAAATAAATAATTTGAATTTGTGTGCGTCTCCAGTTGTGACCCTTTAGGGCCATGCCTGTCAACCTGCCAGTTCTGAAATATATAGCACTGGCTTTTAAAATGCAAAGCAAATAGCCAGAATATCCAGTACCCTTCTTAATACAGTAACAGAATTAAAAAAACAGGTTCACAAAATGCTTAGTGGCAAAGAAAGGCTTATATGACTTTAATATTTAAAAGTCTCTAGCTCCAGGAATAGCTGTAACACTCTATGGAACATTAGTAGGTCTTCACGGAGCAAGAGCAAATTCAGGTAAAACATGTAGCTCTGTACCTAATGGATGGCATTTGAGGTGCACGTCTAGGATGTCTGTCATAACAAGATGTCAAAAAGCTTCTGCTCTTCGAAAACAGCAGAATCATGCACTGGTATACATCACACTGGGGACCAAAAACAAAAGGAGGTCATGAATAAGGGGCCAGGTGAGTGTGTGTGTGTGTGTGTGTGTGTGTGTGTGTGTGTGTGTGTGTTTATGGCAGAGCTGGGTAGGTGGTGTTATCTGTTATCACACATTGGTGGTAAGGTATAAAAGGACTTTCAGGTGATAAACAATAGATATGTACGTGCCCCCCCACCCATTTACTTAGCTGAATATTGGCCTCACACGTGCAGTAGGACAAGACAACAGTAAGCCAATGACAGTAATAAAAGGTAGACTACATTTTATGGTGCATCAGAGCCATTATATTGTTTAAACAAATAAATATTCACAAAATGTAAAATCACTGCAGCTGATCCAACTGATTTCTGAACCCACTCATTTCAATTTGAAATACTTAAACCACTCTCTGTTAGACTGTGTCCTCACTTCTCATTCCTACCATGTGGTGGATGCAGGTAACCTTCCTGGCACCCTCAGTGATCATATGGTTTACTTTGAATGCAAGTTACATTGTCCTAAAGGTCCCCCTAAATTCATGCGTCTTAGATTTTTTAAATCACTTGGCCGCTCTACTATCTGATCTTTAATCAACTGACTGGTCCCCCATCTCTGCAGCCAGTGATATAAATTATGCCCTACATTATTTTCAGTCTAAATTTTTGGCTGTATGGGATCGTCATGCACCCCTGAGAAAAAACAGAGTACGTTGCTAACATCTTCCCTGGATATCGGCTAAGGTCTCCGCACCAGAGACCTTGCCTAGTGTACTTTTAAGATCACTGGCTCCCAGACTTCATTGACCAACTACAGACTCCTTTGTAACGCCTGAACCAATGTCGTCAGACTTACCAAACCTGAGTATTTTGCTTCCATACTCCAAAACAACCATTAATAAACCCTCCAAGTTCCAGAAGGTTATCCATTCCCCTTTTCTCCCCACAGACCCAGTCTCATTCTCCTATTCTCAAGGTTGGTGACTCCCTTATTTCTTACCCTTCTACTGTTACCATGTCTTTAACACTTACTTTACTACCTGTGCCTTTTCTCTTATCCATTCCTCCCCCACCCCCTTCCTTCCCTCTCCTCTTTCTTTTTCCATCTCTTCTGTCACTTCCCCTATTTCCCTAACGGTTCTGCTTGCTCTTAATCCTCTGAAGGGAGGTAGTCAAGATGGCCTTGACCCAGCTGGCCCGTCGGCACAGCGGTTGGATTTTCATCTGTGATGCCGGCGACCCGGGTTCGGAAACGGACCTGGGTCGTTGGAGGGCCGGCCAGAGGGAGAAGGATTGAGTGTCCCACAGACTGCTCTCCTTCTCCAGGGGGATGGTGCGGTGGTTGACCGGCGCTTGAGGGACCCCTGGCGGAGGCCGGGGGCACTACAGTGACGGCACCTATCAGAATCTGAGGGGTGGGCCCGGACGCATGCATCATTGCATGCTACTTCCCCCGTTTATAGAGGAAGAAAAGCCTGCCTTCCCACTGCCTTAATGACGCCCACCCCTGGCTACACTTGGCTCCCAGGCCAACTCCCGCCCTATCCTACTGATTGCAGCACCCTTCAGAGGGGTTCGGGTGCCGTGACCCTGCCCTGGGGGGTAAGCTAGGGGGTACCGGGTGGGCAGCTAATGTAGGAAGCCGCAGCCGAGGGTCCGTGACCAGGCAGATGGTACCGGCGGTGGGAGGCACCAAATATAGTAAATACAAAAAAAAAAAAAGATGGCCTTGACCCTAACTTTTTTCCTTCTCTCAGCACTTGCTATTGTTCTGCCCATTACTCTATTCCTTAATCTTTCCTTTTCATCTGCTACTGTTCCTGATGTTTGGAAACAGGCTACTGTCATACCTCTTCACAAAGGTGGTGATCCCACTTCTGGTAAGTTCCATCCAATGTCTTTCCTTCCCACCTTGGCTAAGTTACAACAAAGAATAGTTATGTCAGAACTTACTGTAATAGTAGATCTTTGAGGGGATCTCAGTCATCAGGTAACACCATAAGAACTCCACCATTGGTGGAGAGGAATCCACATGGAAGATTTTCAGCAGTACAAGTGGGGCCGCCCACGCTGTCTAGGTCATCAACCCTATAAAGGCATGAGCTGCCCCGCTCCCTCCTCAGTTCTTATCCCTGGAGACTAAGGGAGCCATGGGGGACCAAGGAGAGAGAGACAGAGAGAGACAGAGAGGGGTAGGTGCCCAGACCTATATGAAGGCTGGATACACAAGACAGCCAGTTCCTAGACAGGAGCCCCAAGAAGGGGGATGGTGGGAGGGAAAGCATACCTGACGACTGAGATCCCCTCGAAGATCTACTGTTACAGTAAGTTCTCATGTAACTGTTCTAGCTTCTTCAGGGGTATCTCAGTCACTTAACACCGTAGGAATGAGTCCCAAGCAGTTACAAGTGCAAATAGTCTGGGCGGAGGGCTCAACATAAACTTAAGGCAGGAGACACTGCAGCACAGCCCTGTCAAAACCTGCATGGGCTCTTGAGGCAACGTTCAGACTGTAGTGCTTGGCGACAGTATGGAGGGTACTCCAGGTAGCAGACGCACAGATGTCAGCGGCTGAGACCCCTTGGAAACAAGCCACAGAGGTAGCCATGCCTCTAGTAGAATGAGCTTTAATTGCTCCAGGCAATTCTTTGCTGTACTTGTTGTAGCAGAACACAATGTAATTTGCCAACCATTTGGATAAACACTGCTTAGAAACCGAAATGCCCTCTCTACCCGGGGTGAAACAAACAAACAGCTGCTTCGACTTTATAGACTCCTTGGTCCAAAGCAGTTAGTACTTCAAAGCTCTGCACACATCCAACATATGGAGCAGTGCTTCTCCTGAATGGGCATGCTCAGGAAAATAAACAGGAAGGTGGAAAGACTGGTTGAGCGTAAACTCAGACCACCTTAGGGAGAAATTTAGGATTTCTGTGCAAAGACACCTTGTCTTTGTGAAAATTCAAATAAGGCTCCTCACACCAGAGGGCCTGAAGCTCTGAAATTCTTCGAGCGGAAGAAATGGCAACTAAAAATAACACTTTCCAAGAGAGAAAGCGTAACTTGCAGGTCGCAACTGACGGTCAGTTTCTCCAAAACAAAATTCAAGTCCCAAGTTGGGACAGGAGAACAGATTGGGTGTTTCATCTGCAGGATGCCCCTTAGAAAGGTATGGGAGACATCCAGCTGAGCAATCCTGTGGTCACCTACGGGCTCAGAAAGGCAGAAAGGTGAACCTTGAGGGAGAAGTACTGGAGACCCGAGTCAGACAGAGAGATCAGGTAGTCTAGTGGGCAGGTGAAAAGTTCCAAACTATGCCTGGCAGCCCAGATGGCAAACTGCTTCCACGTCATGGCATACGTGGCTTGAGTGGAAGGCTTCCGCGGGGCCAGTTGGACATCCATCACTCTGTTAGAGACCCTGAACCTGGTGATGGCTATGTACTCAGGAGCCAGGCATGTTGAAGGACAGACCTGAGATTGGGATGGACCAGGGTCCCCTGATCCTGGGTCAGCTGGTTCCTGCAAAGGGGGAAGAGGGACCGGAGGTTCCTCCATCAGCTGCTGAAGCAGGGAAAACCATATCTGCCAAGGCCAAAATGGAGCTACCAGAATCATGCTGGCCCCCTCCATTTGAAGCTTGATTAGCACCCTCTGAATTAGAGGGAACGGAGGGAAGGTGTAAAGAAATCTCCCACTCCAGGAGAGGGACAATGCGTCACGCCAAAAAACTCTAGACCTGGATCTAGCGAGCAGAAAGGTCAGTTTTGGGTTGCGTGTGGACGCAAAAAGGTCCAATTTTGGATGACCCAATCTGCTGAACAGGTCTTTGCGATGGACAAGAGGAGCTCCCACTCATGTATGCTGGACTGAGTCTGTCCGCCAGAGTGTTTAATACACCTGGCAGGTGGCCCGCTGAGAGTAACAGACTGTGGTCCAGCGTCCAGCACCACAGTCTCATGGTCACCCTGCATAGGGGTATGAATGAGTTCCCCCCTCCCCACCACTTGTTGATGTAGTATACTACACTTATGGAGCAAGGTGTTCCTGAAAGGCCTGCATGGCATAGAGCACCACCCTCATCTCCAGGACACTGATATGCAGGGAGGTTTCCAACTGGGACCAAGAACCCTGGGTCCGGAAGGGACTCAGGTGTGCTCCCCAGCCCAGACCTGAGGCATCCATGGTTAGGATCTGTTGCAGGGAGGAGATCTGGAATGGAACACCTCAAAGCTGATTCAAGGGATGGGTCCACCACTGCAGTACCTTGCGTACTGGGAAGGACACCAGGACTGGTTGCTCTAACTCGTCCGTGTGCTCGTCCCACTGTACCCAGAGGGGCCACTGGAGGGTGCGCATATGAAGTCTGGCCAGTGGGTATGGCAGCTGCCATCAGGCCCAGCAACTTGAGGTATACCCTGGCAGGAATGTAGCGACTGGGTGACTTCCTGAGCTTGAGCTATAAGGCACTATGCTCTGCTTTGGGGCAGGAAGGCCTTCCCTTGTGCAGAGTCCAGAACCGCCCCTATATACTGCAACCTTTGCAACGGTAGCAGAACCGACTTGGGCAGATTGACAGTGATGCCTAGGGAGTGGAAAAGCTGGAGAGTTTGCTCCAGAGTCTAGCAAGAGCTATTTCCTGGATGGGGCCTTTAGGAGCCTGTCATCCAGATAAGGGAAAACATACAGTCCCTCCCTTCTGAGAGCTGCTGCAACCGCTTCTAAGCACTTGATAAAGACTTGCGGCGCAGAGGACAATCCAAAGGGCAGCACTTTGAACTGATGATGCTTTCCCTGAAAAGCAAAACAGAGAAGTTTCCTGTGAGTAGGAAAGACTGATATGTGCAGGTAAGCATCCTGCATGTCCAGCGAGCAGAGCCAATCCCCTGTCTTGAAAAGAGGCATCAGACCTGGCAAAGTTACCATCCAGAACCTTTTGTACTGGACGTACAAATTGAGATCCTTTAGATCCAGGATAGGCCTCAGATCACCGGTCTTTTTGGGGAGCGGGAAAAACTTGGAATAAAACCCCTGGTTTCTCATGCACCTGGACACTGGCTCGATGGTCTGCTTCTGCAGAAGAGACCGTACTTCCTCCTGAAGAACAGACAGGTGAGCCGGGGGATAACAGGAGGGTGGGGTGGGGTTTCTGGGGGCTACTAGATGAGCTCCAAGGTGTGTCCCCTTTCTATAATCTGCAGGATCCATGCATCCGAAGTTATAGTTCTCCATTGATTCAGACTGAAGGAGAACCGACCTCCGACCACCGCCTCCTGGTTCGAGACTGGGGGGGGGGGTCTGGCAAGGAATCAAGCAGAGGTGAAGCTAGTTGCGGGGGCTGATCCCTCACTTCTGGAGGGCTCCACTACTGGTCTGGCACTGGAGGCAGCTGGCAAGGCAGCCTGGGTTCTGAGTTTGCCCTGGGGCCGGGGAGCTTCCCAGGCCTATTGATCGTTTTGTGAAAAGAGGACACCCTCTACCCCTTGGTTGTGTGTGGTAGAGGGAGTGTACAGACTTGAAGGCTCTGCCTGAGGCTTGCAGATCATTAATGATGTCCTGGATATCAGGGCCAAACAGCTTGGTGCCATTAAAGGGGGCATTAAGCATTTTTTGTTGCACATCAGCCATAAAACCTGATACTCTGAGCCAGGAGTGTCTACGTAGGCATATGCACGTGGGCGCTGTCCTGGCAACGGTGTCAGCCATGTCATACAAGGCTCTGAGAAGATGCTTACTAACATCTACAGCAGCTTGAAGGCACTGAAGCAGTTCCTGCTTTGAGTGCCCTCTTGAAGGGCCAGGACAGCAGCTCTGCCCTTTTTCTAGCCACCATTCTGGTATTTTACCATATGCAACAGATAGTTTGCAATCCTCAAACCTAAAGTAGAGGAGGCATATACCCTTTTAACCCAGAAGTCGATTCTGCGAGACTCTTTATCTGGGGGAAGGGAACTAAGGTGCTTAGGTGCCTTAGACCTGTCATAAGCTGCCTTGATGACCACTGAGTCTGTCTCGGGCTGGGCAGCATAACAGGGGAAACCTTGGTGGGCATGTTAAAGTTTGCCCACCCCGCGAGGCATAACTACATCCGGTCTGAGCTAGGTTGCCGTGGATACATTCCTCAAGACTGGTAAAACTGGAGGAATGATCTTTGGAGGAGATTCTGGAATCTCCAGCACGTCTACCAATTCTTTCCTGGTGGCATCCTCTTCCTCAGTGTGGAAAGCTCATGGCCAAGGACAGCTGCTTTATCACATTGAAAAATTTGGGGTCCTCAGGAGAAGACCTGGGGGTATGCTTCATTGAGTCCTCACTGACAGGAGAGGCTGTAGATCTGTCAGAGAGCAGGATATCTTCCTCTACTTCCTCGCCATCATCAGGAAGAATGAGGTCTGGGTGGTACTCCTCCTAGTCGTTGACCTCTTCTGACATCAGACCCAGATGTAGATGGCCCACGAGGAGCTTCCCTGGGCCAACAAGTAGGTGTCAGCTATGAAGCTGCAGTCAACAGCATCGGCGAGGGGGACCTAAAGACACCCAGCTGCTGCACAAACACGTTAGTGAACTTGAGCAGGACTTCATTCAGGTTGATGGTGGTCGTCGACGGAGGGGGGTTGGCCGGCACAGGTTTAGATGACCCATCTGCTGGATCCTGAGAACCTGAAGAGCCTGTAGCCCTGGAGGGAGAAGGTGCAGGTCACGACAGGAGAGTCGTCGATGACAAGCCTGTTGTCAATGAAGGAGGGGCAGATGACCCAGATGTCGATGGCCGGCCACCCCGAGAATTGGGTGGACATGATGTCGGTATGGGTCTGGTGAGCACAGAGACCTGGGCATATTTCTTCGCTGGTGCAGCCGCAGCCAACAAAGATCCCCCAGAAGAAGGAGAGGCCAACGGGGAATATGATAGATGTCGGGGGGGGGGGCGCGATCATGACCTCGATCTTTTTCTGTGACCCCCCCCCCAAAAGGATTCGTCTCGGGCCTTGGAGGTCTGGGAGCTCAAAGAACTGGTAGGTGACTGAAAGACTGGGATCCCGGTGGATCCCTGCCCGGAACTGGCTACCTGTTGATCCATCAGTAAATATTTTGAGAGCCTTTCTGTGTCACCTGGCTGTTTGGTTAAACTTCTAGTAGCGCTCACAGTCAGAAACTTCATGGTCAGGCCCAAGACAGCAGACACAGAGAGAGTGTTCATCTGAGGAGACAATCTTTTTTCTGCAGCAGCAGTGACGAAAGAGAGAGAGACGCTGAAGGATCAGCTTTCGACATAAACAAGTTGTAGAAATCTCTAGAAAAAGTGATTCTGAAAAATAAAGTTAGAAAAGCCGTAGGGCAAAAAAGACGCGAATACTGCAATGGAGCTACCACGGAGACCCATGTGAGCGAGTTGACGGCAGGAAAGAACTGAGGAGGGGCAGAGCCGCTCACACCTTTATAGGGTTGATAACGTCGACGGACGTCGATGGAGTGGGCAGCCCCAGTTGTACTGCTAAAATTCTTCCATGTGGATTCCCCTTCACCAATGGTGAAGTTTCTACAGTGTTACCTGATGACTGAGATATCCCTGAAGAAGATCACATTGTTCTACCTCAGCTCAATTATTTTCTTGACAACTCCTCCTTTTTCACACCTTTCCAGTCTGACTTTAGGAAATCCCACTCACTTCTACCTCCCTCCTTTGGCTCACTGACGCCATACTCACAGATATGGATCAAGGACTGATAGCTTCTGCCATTTTTGTTGATCTTTCTAAAGCTTTTGACACTGTGGCACATCCCCTCCTTCTGGACAAACAAAGCAGCAGGCCTCTCCGATTCATCAGTCAATTGGTTTTGTTCTTACACTGAAGCAAGGTCTCAAGCTGTCCGGATAGGAAAATTCATTTCATTTTTACTTCCCATTTGCTCGGGTGTTCCTCAATGGTCTATCCTAGGTCCTATTTTCTTTTCCATATTCTTAAATGACCTCCCCTCTGTCTATTCCTCTGCGTACCTTCATATGTATGCCGATGACAGAGTTCTTTTTGCTTCTGGCTCCTCTACCCATTACCTTACCTCAGAGCTGCACTTGGATTTTGACAACATTCATCGCTGGTTCAAGTCTAACCAGCTAACTCTCAATGACAAAATAAGTCTCCATGACTTTTGGCACACATCAGAGGCTTGCCACACTTGCTTCCCCCCTCTATTTAATATCCTTGATGGTGCTAAGATTGAAGATGTTTCCTCTTAAGTACCTCAGGGTCTGCCTTGACTGGCATCTTGCTTTCTCAGTGCATATTGATGCAATACACCATAAGCTTCACCCCACTCTCGGTGCACTGTATAAGAATAAAGCAAGTATTTCACTTCCTACCCACTGAAAATTGTATTAAAAATGATTCTCCCAATCTTTGACTATAGTGATTTAGTCTACAGTGGTGCCCATAAATCCTCCCTTGCCAGACTGGACCCCCTTTCTCATTCTTTTTGTCATTTTGCTTTAGATTGCCCTCCTTGTACTCACCACTGCTCTCTTTACTCCTCCCTTTCTTTCCCCTCTCGATGCTACGCGACTTTCCCACTGTGTCTCATTTACATCCAAATTCTGGTTCAGCACCCTTTCCTCTTATCTCAAATCCCTTCTGTCCTCTCCTTCTTCCTCCTGCCCTCTTTGCAACTATATTTCCCATTTTCTCTCTATTCCTTCTAGAAAATCTGCTTTTTCGTACCTGTTTCATAGATACATAGACAGTGTCGGCAGATAAGGGCCTGTGGCCCACCCAGTCTGCCCATTTGAGCTTGTAAGTTCAGTTTTTGTTTTCCTAGAAGTCTGTTGCCCCTTACCCCTGACCTCCAGAATTCCTTTATGTCTAACCCATGCATTCTTAAATCCAGTGATTGTTTCAGCCCCGGCCCCCCACTTCCTCTGGCAGGGTGTTCCACTTGTCCACCACCCATTCTGTGAAGAAATTCTTCCTCACGTTTCCTCTGAATCGTCCTCCCTTCATCCCTTTCCTAAACTTTGGTCCTCCCTTCCCCTTTCAGTTCTATCTGCCTTTTCTCCTTCCTCCCTAAAGTCTCTACTTTATGATTTTTGTTGTCCTACCTGCAACTGTCTATGACCCTTTCCTCCTCTTACTCCCTTGCTCTAGTTTTTGCCCTGTTCATGCTGTTCCACTATT
This sequence comes from Neoceratodus forsteri, assembly GCA_016271365.2. Taxonomy (NCBI): domain Eukaryota; kingdom Metazoa; phylum Chordata; order Ceratodontiformes; family Ceratodontidae; genus Neoceratodus; species Neoceratodus forsteri. The sequence goes on along the minus strand of CM057450.1, from coordinate 1,748,155,558 downwards.
TTTTCCCTTCTGTACATATGAGTGTTTTATTTTCTAACTGCATTCATTTATTAATTTGCCTGTAACATTTACGATTATGCTTCCTGTAGTACAATATTATTGTATCTGACTTCTTGTATTTTTAGTTGTTTTATTGTTTAGCGTTCTCCTTCTCCCCATCTCCCCCAGGACACATCTAGAAATGAGCTGTTATCAGCTCATCACGTCTTTCCTGGTTAAACTTTTAAATAATAAATAATGAATAAATGGACAAACATAAGCTGAATTGTTTCTGATGCAAATAAGAAGGTCATTGATGATACTGTTGCACTATGCAGTGAAAATGGGCAGACCAGATGGGTCAAGCAGCCCTTATCTGCCGTCACTTTCTAGGTTTCTATGCTCTTTACTCAAAAAAACCAAAAAAAACTTGTTTACCACACTGAATATTAGACTGGGATATAAATGTTAAAAATGACTGGCACATTGGCAACCAGATTGCTTGAGTAAACAGAAGCAAACTTAAATAGATATGGTATTCATGCTTGTTTGTCTTCTTAAACCTCATGCACAATAACTGGTATTAAAATGCACAGATGTCATCACCACACAATAGACAAATTATGTCTAAACAGATTTAATGTATAGCTACAACTGCAAACAAGCCTGTTCCCTGAAGTATTCTAGCAAAATGCTTTATCAACAGCAGACTCCAGGACGTGACTTCAACATGCTAGACATAATCCTGCTACTACACCGACCTTGTGTAGCTGGGTAGGGTTAAAAGAGAAAAAAAGACATTACCACAGTGTTTCTGTAACTTAAGCAACAACGTATAGAGGTGTGTGCGTTTTTGTGGGATGACAGCTTGCCTTGGGAAGTGAGACAAAAAATGAAGCAGAGTACCTTCCGCAACCAAGAAGTGCTGTCATCATACACCTGGTGCCTTATTTTGAATGTGACATAGCTTGCAGAGTTTTATTTTTTAAAAATGAGAAAGAAGGTTCCAAGAGTTAAATATTTCTGGCCAGTGCGGTTGTGATGGAATACACAGACAAATGACCCCTGCGGACTACTTCCATTTCTAAGACTTTCGATAATACATTTAAATAACTGTAAGATACGATTCGAAAAATTAGGGAAAAAAATTATAAAATGAAACCATATTCCACTGCTTGCGCTGCCCCACAAAATGCACAAGTGGAGCCAGTGTAACATACTGAGGAGTAATGCTGATATGAATACGTCACCCCTCAGTCCCCCTTATTGAATTTCAAGGTGGGCCCTTTTAACAACTTTTCAGCTGGGCATCCTACACCTCAGTCCAACTCTGGATAGCTGCTGTTGTCCAGAACTTGCTGCCTGCTAAATACTGACATATTCTTGTTGTCTCTTTCTCATCTTTCAACACTGCATCCACAATGCAGTACTTCTTTGTTCTGCATTAAACAGGCAGTACTGTCTGATGGCCGATAGCAAACTATTACAGCTTATCATGGTGATCACTACGGTCTGCGTTCCAAGCTTGGGTTACCATACGTAGAGTAGCAGAGGCAGAGCTGAATGTACTGGCAAGTTTCAGTCACACAGTGGTCGGTGAGCTTGGTACCAGTCAATCTCTGACTGCCCAGAAAGACATCCAGGCTCAGGAAGCACCACAATGGGGTGGGGCATGGGGGGAGCGGAAAAATAGGTGCAACCAATTGTAACACTCTGGTGGACTATGTAAGTATACTCTCCCCAGCCACTTGTGCCACTCAGGCCTCTGGGTACCCTGTCCTCCCTCTGGCAGGGAAAGTTCTGGCTAACTTCAGTCATGGTCGGTCATATCCAGAGGGTTAAGTCCAGGACAGTATACAAGAAGACAGGCATTAGGTATTGTTTTATATGAGAAAAGACTGTACTGTCTAGTAGTGAAAGTTGTGAACAACAGTCAAAGCAGTGGCAAGCAACTGTAACAGATAGGGACCTCTAGTGGTGGTCCGTGGAATAGAAAGTATGAAAGACAAAGTGGCTCACTAATCTCCCAGCTAGGGATACTTTTCCTCTCGCAAAAAAGTTTGACCTGCTGTCTGTTGGGCTAAGTGTCCAAGATTTGATTCCCAACAAGATTCAGGAGTTGTGTCTGCCCAACTATAGGTGACTGGCATAACAGTGGGGACAAGGATGAGATACTTTGTCCTTAAAAAAGGGGAAGCAGCGCTGTATAGATCAAAAGGCAGCCTCTGCAAAGCAGTGCTGTCTACCAATGAAAGCTGTAAATAACAGTCAAAAGCAATGACATCTGCTAGTGAAAGCTGTGAATTACTGCCTAAAGAAGTGCAAGTCTTACCAGTGAAAGCTGTGAATAACAGCTAAAAGAAGTGCCGCCTACTAGGGAAAGCAGTGAATAACAGCACAAAATAGTGCCAGTCTACTACTGAAAGCTGTGAATAGCAGCCAAAAGCAATGCCAAGTATTTGTAACACTAAATAGTGTTTATTCCAGGCTGAAGGGACACACCAGAGGCACACTAGGAGAATGGGTTATTCTAGGCATCCACAACGCAGTGGGAAATAAGAGTGCATCTTGAAGGGTGGACCAGAAAAAAGCTCCTGCATACAGTCCATGAATGCATGAGTGTTGTGGTTGGGAGCACACATCTGATGTCATGACCTGACCACTGGTGCTGTTCAGAGGTGCAGAGGAGCAATCTTGAAATGTGGTGTTTTCGACTCGGAGGAAGTCATGTTGGTGCCAGAAGCAAAATAAAAAAAGCAGAGCGGATGGCTGAAAGATACTGTAGTGCCTAGTTATGCACCAAGTGGTGCACCTTTCTACCAGACACATGGTACAGGAAAGTGGGACTGCATTACTCTCGCAAGCTAGCACATGTAGTTTGAGTTCACTAGTGACCAAGTTGGATGCTTTCAGAGCTCACTGGATGCAGCAATCACAAAATAAAAAAAATATTTTTATACGAATTGAATTAAGTATCCAGCAAAGTAACTTGTATGCCTCTGGCATCACTGTTGAGCTTTTTGCACTAGCTTGGTGTCTGATATATGCTATAGTCCCCGCACTGCCAGACCATGCTAAGATGTGCTGGCTCTGCATTCTGTCCTGAACAGAAGCAGCTCCCTGAATATCACTCTCATCTCAAAAACACTGATGGAGAGTTTCTGTCACACCAGACTTGATGCCCCTTAAGCCGATACAGTGTCTAGCCTTGTTCCATAGCCTGACAGGCTGGCAGGCACTGAGAGCGTAAGTCGTTGCCCCTCTCTTACAGACATGTGCTCTAGCAACTTCAGAAACTGCTTTCAGTGCTGCCAGCAACTGAGCCCAGAGAAGCCAGTTGATGAGACAGTGATGAACATGTAGGGCATTTTCACTGCAGAGTGCCTGCGACGCTGGCAGGACCTATGGCTTATTATGTGAACAGCATGTGTATGAGTAATGGCATATATCCATTATTAAGGTTTTGGTGAGAGCATAACAAATATCTTGGAGCTCTTTGAATTTATTGGCTGGAGAAAAGTGAAAGCTTCAAAGGCCTGCTACTGTATTGCTCATGGGAACTGGTGACTAACTGGTAACTGCTGAAAGACTCAGTTAAAATCTGCTTAAAGATCATTATCTTTTGTTATGTATTTGCTCAGTTTGGGCTAATTATTGTGGTTATTTAGTTATTGGGGAGGCTTGCTTATTTTATTCAGAAAGTTGGGATTTTGTTTTATAAGTGGGGTGAGTGTGCTTGTTTTTTGTGGGGTGTTTGTAAAGTGTGAGAGTGTGTTAATATATTGTGTGTAGTTTGTGTGCTGCTTGATTACCATTAGCTTAGTATATGTTGGCAGAGGGCACAGACGGTCAGGTATTACTCCCCACCAGGCTCAGGGACCTCTGCCCTTTTAGCTGTCCCCCTTCGTCTACGGAAGCAAACAGACTGTGTCGTGCCTTGGAGATTGCTAGAAGGAGAAGGAAATGGGATGGTGCTAGGCAGGGTGGGGGAGTAGATGGGAGTGGAAAGACTGGGGTGGTGGTGACGAGAAGACGCCCTAGGGCAAAGTGGGCCCAGGATAGGGGTTCTCCCTACTTGGTTCCCATACCCAAGGGCTCAACCATATGTGGGCAAGTAGCGCTGTCTTCCTTGTTCACTCATCCTACTTGGGCAGTGTTGTGCAATTCCAGGTCTATAAAAAACAAGACTGCTGTGATAGCTGATCTTGTTGAGATAGCTGACCTGGCAAGCATCACCGAGACCTGGCTGGATGAAAATGCTGGCCCAGTACTGGCATCAGCAGTTCCAGTCGGGTACTCTGTGATACACCACCCGAGGGTGGATCATAGGGGTGGGGGTGTAGCCATTTGTTTTAAATCAGAACTGGGCCTTATGGATGTTGCAGTGGCGATGACCAGATCCTTTGAGTGCATCGTGGGAGCAGGTGTAGGTTGCAGGATACTTCTCATCTATCATCCACCCGGTAGTGAGAAGGAATTCCTGCAGGAAGTCACGGATTTCAATGTCGACATGGTGTTGGAGTCTCCCAGATGGTTAATTCTGTAGGACTTCAATGCCTGGGTCGATGATGAACTCTCGCAATTTGGTCAGGACTTCCTCCAATGTATGACCTCATTGGGCCTCACACAGGTAATTACTTCTGCTACCCACAACTGTGGTCACTCATTGGATCTGGTGTTCCTCCTGGGGATGGAGATCTCCAATCTGGTGTGGAGCCAGTCGGATGGTCGGACCATCACACCACAGGGTTCAGTTTCGAGGCTTCCCCTAACAGACCTGCCCCTATGGAGATGGTTCGGTGTGGCCCTTTAAGGGGTGTTTCCCCAGATGGTCTAATGGCGGTACTGGACCTATCGGGTGTGCCGAGTGAAAGCTTGGATCCAGGAGATCTGGTACGTGTCCATATTAAGGCTGTGACAGTGGCCCTGGATTCCATAGCTTCTGTCCGTGTTTGCTACCTCACTCTTCGCCCAAACTCCCCTTAGTTTGATGGAACTTTGAAGTAGCTGAGGCGAGTGGGTCAATGGTTGGAGAGGCGCTGGTGGAAATCGGGCCTGTTGGATGACAGACTTAGTTTGATAGACCATAATAAGGACCACCAATCAGCAATCTCCCGTAAGAAGGCAGAGTTCCTGTCCAGGGAGATTGCCACCGCACAGAATCAACCAGCTCAGCTCTTCCGGACTGTTGACAGACTGAAGACAGACTGGATTGCACAGTCTCAGGGAGAATTTTCACAAAATAAGTGTGATGAGTTTGCTTGCATGTTCGCAGATAAGGTTGCCATCATCAAGACTCAGATCGCCTAGCACCCTGTTGTGGAGGTTGCGAGCACCCAGTTTGCCTGGTCTGACTTTGGCTGGCAATCACTGACATTGTGAGGATCATCCAGAGTTTGCGACCAACCTGCTGTAGTTTTGATCTGGGCCCAACGCGTTTCCTTGTGGGATGTGTTGAGGTGATCGGCCCAGTCCTAGCCGAGATAGTCTGGACTTTGTTGGAGACAGGGTTGTTTCCTGACCCTCTGAGGAAGGCAGTTGTGAGACCTCTCCTTAAGAAATCCTCCCTCGACCCTGACTGTCTGGCTAACTACAGACCTGTATTTAACCTACCTTTTGTAAGGAAAGTTATTGAGAAGGAGGTTGTGTTGGAGCTGGAGGATCATTTAACCATCCACAATGTCTATGATCCTCTTCAGTCTGGATTTAGGAAGAGGCATAGTACTAAAACGGCACTGGTTCAAGTACCTAATGATCTCCTAATAGTGAGAGATCGGAGGACCCATTCGATCTTGGTTCTCCTTCATCTCTCTGCAGCATTTAACACTGTGGACCATGGTGTGTTGTTGAAGCGATTGCAGTGGATCTGTGGACTGTCGGGTGCAGTCCTCAGGTGGTTTCAATCCTTTCTGGTGGATAAGACTCAGAGAGTGGTGTCGGGGATTTATTCCTCGGACCCTCTCCCTCTATCCTATGGAGACCCACAGGGCTCCATTTTATCACCCATGTTGTTCGCAGTGTATATGCTGCCGTTGGGAAATACTGTAAGGCAGTATGGGATGAGTTTTCACTGCTATGCAGATGATACTCAGCTATACATGTCCTTTGTACCCTAACAGGATGGTGCTGTCTCGGTTTTTTAACAACTGCCTCTCTGAGATCAAGGGCTGGATGAGTGCCATCTGGCTGAGGTTGAACCTGGATAAAACTGAGGTGTTGGTGGTGGACCCAGGTCATCCAGGTAAGGGGTTTCCGGCAGTACAGCCTTCCGGGCTTTAGCTCATCGGCACCAGCTGGTGACCTCTGACTGGATGCGGAAGTTGGGCATTATTTTTGATGATGGTCAGATGCTTAAATCTCAGGTGTCAGCTGTTGTCAAGACCTCTTTTTAACATCTGAGGAATATCGCCTGGATAAAGCACTTGGTCCTGCCCGGTGATCTTCCAATGTTGGTCCATGCCTTCACGACCTCCAGACTTGACTACTGAAATGCCCTTTACCTAGGGCTTCCAGGGGTTGATATCCGCCACCTGCAGCTGGTGCAGAATGCGGTAGCCAGGTTGTTGACTGGTTTATCAAGATCTTGCCATGCTGCCGGCCTGGTGGCGTTGAGGGCTGAGGCGCTGGACGCCTTACTTCACACTATGCTGGCAACCCGTGTTCAGGAACAAGCACAGGCTGCTGGGGGTTGGTAGGGTTGGAGAAGGATTGAGCGTCCGATGGACTGCTCTCCTCTCTGGGGAGGGGAGACAACAGTGGTCGGTGCACAACTGGCCCCTGGTGGAGACTGGGGGGTAGTGCACCGACACTGCAGAAGAGGCGGGGTTGGGGCAGATGCCTGAAGCAGCGCGTGCAGATACGTGCATGCTCCTTCACTGCCCCTCCTGCAGAGGAGCAAATCAAATACTCCTCGGCAGCATGAGGCTACCGCTGATGGCGCTTCCCATGATCGCACCCAAGTTAGCTCCTCATGGCCCACCCTCCAGGCCTCGGCTGCTGGTGAGGTTGCCACCACTGCTGATGCGACCTGGGGTGGCTGTCGAGGAGGTATGAGCTCTGGCTCGGTTGGGAGGCAGCCGTGAAGGCGGGCTGGACAAGTGGGGGAACCAAAGGCACAACCCCCCAGCCAAAGGATATAAATAAATAAAGCAAAAAAAAACCAAACAAACAAACAAAAAAAAAACGATCTTGCCATGCCACGCCTGTGTTCCACAGCCTGCACTGGCTGCCAGTTTAGTGGCGGATCACCTTCAAAGTCGGGTTACTAACCTATAATGCCCTACTAGGCCAGGGACCCCCATACTTGCAAGACAGGGTTTTATTTAACTCTAAAAATTGATTAGCGATTTGCTCATAAAAGTGCTAAAACTTTGTGAAAATGCATAGCTCTTGCCTCACAGTGTTTAATACATCACTTCTAGAAAATCTATATCAATAATTTCTGTACAGTTAGAATCGTCCCAAGAAAAAAACTGCTAATTATTTAAAACCCTGCCAGATGTTCTTTGCCCCTACCACCCTCTCCGCTCCACCACAGAGGGACTGCTAGAAGTTCCCAGGGTCCGACTTAAGACCTCTGGAACCAGTTCTTTTGCTTTTGTGGCCCCTATCCTGTGGAACTCTCTACCTCGTTCGGTAAGAGAATGCCTGACCATCGTGAGCTTTAAATCTGCCCTTAAAACGTATTTATTTGGCTTAGCCTTTCCAGATCCTCTTTAAGTCTGTAGATAAGGGATTTTATGAACTGTAATTTTAAAATGATAAATAAGTATTTATATTGTGTTGATGATTTTATGTACAGGCGCAATGATCGCATGGAATTGCGTTTTTTTTATATAAATGAAAGTGAATTGAATTGAAATACGCTGAGATGCCTCCTGGAGTCCAGAGGCACCATGGAAAGACTCCTGGTATGCACTGCTGGAGCAGAGAGCACAGTATCTCCACTGGCACAGAAGCAAGTATGGATTCTTGTAATGAGGCATTTGACATCCAGGTTAACTGTGACACCTCTGGCTTATTGAAAACTGTGGATAAGGCAGAGTTACAACTTGAGGCCCACTGCTGTCGGGATAATAGGTGGGTTGCATCAATGGATCTGGGATGACTGATAGCAGCATTAATCACCTGAACCATGTTTGGATTGAGGTGACCACCTGAGGAAGCCCTAGTCTGGGAATTCCAAAGTAAGTTATGATATACTAACATTGAACACTCCTTCCAAAGGTCTGCAAAAAGCCAGTCTTGCCTCTGAGGGAGTGCCTTGGACCGGAAATGGGACAATGTCCGCATATGTTGCAGCCCTTATGATCTCATCATCCTGGTGGATCACTGTGCTTCACCTTGTGAGGTAATGAAATGACCTGCAGTTAGATGAGATTTGTGCCTTGTCATAAGAGATGTAGAAATGACTCACAGGGCAGCACTGTTGTTCATCGGGTTAGATTTCGATATGGCAGCAGATATCTGTGTATGAACTCTAGGTCTTGGACCACACTATGTAGTATCCTTACCAAGTCTTTCTGAAGATTTTGGCATGGCTCAGAGCTACCCATGAACACGGCCACTCAATAGACCTGGCTTTCTCACAATGGATTGACATTAACCATTTCAAAGTAGACCCTGTGGGATGGTTGGATAACTATGCCATTCAACTCCATGCAGGGTGTCCCCATTGGCAATGATTGTCCATACATCGAACATACGAAAATGCCAGCAGAAATAGGCCTCATGGTCTGTCGAGTCTGCTCGATTGTGCAGCTAGCCCCTCAACTCGCAGCTGCCTCTCCCACTCCTCCCCTCCTTAGATTTAACCTCCACCTCACCCTGTGCCATCCCCTCTTGAAACTGCCCACCGTCTTACAGGCCACCACCTCCTGTGGTAGTGTTCCACTTGCCCACCACCCTTTCCATGAAGAACCGTCTCCTTACCTCCCTCCTGAATCTTCCCCCCTCCAGTTTGAGACTGTGCCCTCTGAAAGCGGACGATTTGTCCCCGGACAAAATGTCGCGGAGATAATGGAGCAGATAAAAAGGCGAGTGGTCAAAATAATGTTGCATTTAAAAGTCGCGTCTCACATATAGTTGGACTAAATGTCGCGACTATATGTGAGACAACTGGAAAATTGCTGTTTACTCTTTTTTTTTGTCAGTGTGACCTGGTGTTTGTTGCAACTAACTAGGAATTGATGAGAGACAATCTAGGAAGTTGGAACTGGGATTCAGAAATGTGTAATAAAAATGCAATTGACTGCTGGAATTTAAGAAAAAATATGTGAACAAAGAAAGGCTTTCATACTGCACAAAAATCCCCCCATGGTACACAAAAAGTGGTCAAACTATCAGCCAAAAATAAATAAGCATAGGAAATAATGAGAGGTCAATACGTCGCCACTTTATATCTCGGCAACATTTTCAGCGACATTAGTTTCACATCCAAATAGTCCATACTGTTAGGATCTACCCTCTAGGCATATGCCGGATTCAATGTCTTGGTGTTCAACCAATCCATAAATATGGCTGTATTGTCCACCCCCCCCCCCCAACATATAATGATATAATTAATAAAACAAAGACCTAAGGACAATGTGTCTGAGGTGAGAGTTTGAAGCAACAAACACAATCTGCTCCTCCCACCAAACAAAAAACAAGTTGGCATATGATGGGGCTAGTGCTGCCCCCATCGCAGTACCTTGTTATTGTAAGTACATTTACTCCCAATGCAGCAGTAGTTGTGAGTAAGGACAAAACTGAGTAACTCCAGGATGAATTCTCTGAGGGCATGTCTCATATCTGGGTTGGATTCAAGAAAGAGGCAACTTGCTGATATGCCTAGATCATGTTTGATACATGTACAGAGGGATGTGATACTAACACAAAAAGTGGTCAAACTATCAGCCAAAAATAAATAAGCATAGGAAATAATGAGAGGTCAATATGTCGCCGCTTTACATCTCGGCAACATTTTCGGCGACATTTACTCCGGCAGTGAAATGCCCATACGACATTTAACCCGCAAGCATTTGTCCGCAGTATTATAGCCGGCGACTAATCATCCTAGTGCCGTGCCCTCTCATGTCCCTTCCTCTTCTTAATTGGAAGATCCCCTCTGTTCGAGTCTTGTTCATCCCTTTCAAGCACTTAAAGGTCTCAATCATGTCCCCCTCATCCCTCCTCTCCTCCAAGGAATACACATCTAGCTCACTCAGCTTTTCCTCGTAGGGCTTGCACTCCAATCCCTGGATCATCCTTGTTGCTCAACGCTGCACCCCCTCCAACAATCTGACATCCTTCTTCAGGAACGGGTGTCAGAACTGCATGCAGTACTCCAGGTGCGGCCTGACCAGTGACCTGTACAGGGAGAGGATTACCTCCCTACTTCTGGAGGAGATTCCCCATGCTATGCACCCCTGCATCTTGTTGGCTTTTGCTGCCGCTTTCTTACACTGAGCAGAGTTGTTCATGATCCCCGTTATAAGTACCACTAGGTCCTTTTCCTCCACGGTACTACCCAACTGTACCCCTCCTAGCTGATAGTCCTTCCCCTAGTTCTTTGCTCTGAAGTGCATTACCTTGCATTTCTGGCTTTGAATCCCAGCTGCCATGTTTCTGACCATTCCTGCAGTTTAGTTAGGTCGTCCTGTAGCCCCTTCCATCCCTCAATGTCATCAACCACCGCTCACGTTTTGGTGTCATCTGCAAATAGACTGATTTTACATTGGATCCCACGTGAAATATCAGCTATGCATAACCTGAATAACACTGGCACCAGCATCAATCCCTGTGTCATCCTGCTCATCACTGCCCTCGGTGCTGAGAGCTCCCCTCCCACTACCACCCTCTGCTGCCTACCCCTTAGCCAATTCGTTATCCATTTCACCATCTTTGTTCCCGCCCCCACAGCTTCCAACTTTCCCCCCAGCCTTCTATGCGGCACAGAGCCAAAGGCCTTGCTGAAATCCAAATACAGGACATCCACTCCATGGCCCTTGTCTAGTTCCCTTGTCACCCAATCGTAGTACTCAATGAGGTTCGTCTGGCAGGATCTGCCTGAGACAAATCAGTTCTGATGCCCACCGTGGAGTCCACTGTCCTCCAAAAAGGTCACCAGCCTCTCTTTCATGATTGTCGCCAAGAGCTTCCCCACGACTGACGTGAAACTCACTGGCCTGTAGTTTCCCGGTTCATCCTTTGGGCCACCTTTGTGGATGGGCACCACATGGGCCATCCTCCAGTCCTGTGGTATGCATCCCGTGTCCAGGGAGGTATTGAACAGGTCAGCCAGTGGCCCTGCCAGAACCTCAGCCAGCTCCTTGAGAACCCTAGGGTAAATACCGTCTGGCCCAGGTGCCTTGTCCACCCTCAGTCCTTCCAGTACCCTGTCCTCAGTAATCCTCGCATCTGTCACCCCTTCCCCCTGCCTACCCCACCCCTCCCCTGTGGTACCTGTCCTGCTTTCTCCTGTGTGAATACAGAACAGAAGTATTCATTTAATGCCTCTGCCTGATCCTTCCCCCTCTCCACCCATCCTTCGTCCTTTTTTATCCTCACTATTTGGTCCTTGTTGTTCCTTCTTTCCCTTATGTATCTGAAGAAATCCTCTTTTCTGTTTTTAATCCCCTGTGCCAGCCTGAGCTCCCTGGAAGCCTTAGCTGCTCTGACTAGTTTGGTGGCCTCTCTGGATTTCTTTGTATAAGTCTTGTCTTCTCCCTTCCATGACTTTTTGAAACTTCGGAATGCCTCCCTTTCTTGGCCCTCACTCCCACCCTGACCTCCTGTGTCATCCAACTGGGCTTCTTTGCCCACTACCTTTCTTGGCATGTTCTATACATGCCCCGGCGTGGCCTCCTTCATCCCCCCCCTTTTTTTATGACTGTTCCACTTCTGACTTGTGTCCCAGCCGGCTGAATCCCCTCAGGTGCCCGCCAGAATTTCACCCATCTTTTCAAAGTCCGCCCGTCTTAAGTCAATCACCTTGGTACCTGTACCCCCAGCTTCCCTTCCCATGTTGAGTGTGAAACACACAGAGTAGTGATCGCTCCCAGCCAGTGGGTCCTCCACCTCGAGATCCCTTACCATCTCCCCAATGGACAGTACAAGATCCAGAGTATTTCCTATCTGAGTTGGCCCGTGGACCGACTGCATCAAGAAGCTGTCCTGAAATGCCTCTAACAGGACTTGCTCTCTTGCACTTGTGGTAGTTGGGGTACTCCAATCCAACCCAGGTAGGTTGAAGTCCACCACCACCACCACGTTACCCTTCCTGCAGAACCCTTCGGATTTGCAGAGCTAACTCCCTGTCCAGGTCCTCCAGTTGAGCTGGTGGTCTATAAACTACCCCCATCCTCAGTGTCCAGCCTTTTGAGTCCTGAAAATGCATCCATAGGGCCTCTGTCCTGCCCTCTTCCCCTTCGTCCCTTGTATACCTTATCCCCTCCCATACATAGATCGCCACTCCTCCCCTTGGTCCTGTCCTTTCTGAATATCCTATACCCCTAGACCATCAACTCCCAGTCCTGGCACTGGGTGGTCCACGTTTCCATGATGGTTGCAACATCCACTCTCCCCTCTGCCAATAGGGCCTGAAACTCAGCTGACTTGTTTCCGAGGCTCCTTGCTTTCAGTGAGACCACTCTCCAACCCAGTCCCTTCCCCTCCCTAACCCTTCTCCTTCCCCCCCCCGTGTCCCTTCCCCTTTGCCTTCCCATTAACTAGGGAGTAAGGTTGTCAGGCCCCCCCCCAGAACCCCTGACTGCCAGCTGACCACTTGCCACCCCCTTCTAGTTTAAATTCATCTTTGTTCCTGCATACTCCTCTATGCTCCAGCATTATCCTTTACGAAATATGGAGCCAGATAAGCTCCTGGATGTACCGAACAACTTTATTATAGTGACAGAGTGCAGCGGAGATGCAAGGTCTCTGCTCACTTTTGCTAAGTAAACTGCCGTTCCAGGTTCAGTCATTAGTCCACTGCTTCCCAAATTATTTGTAGCCGTTTTTCACTTGTATGTAGTAGTAGTAAAAATTTTTATTCATAAAATATGAACTGGGATAAAACTCTACTGAGTACAAGACTCATTTTCAAAGACGTCCCTTGGTTACAGTTTTACAGGTTTCACACATTTGTAACAGACATAAAAATCCAAACATAAATTATGTCAGTAGTACAAAAAGATCCAAGACATATATCACATCATAATAATAATAACAACAACAACAACAACAACAACAACAACACATACATTTACAAATAAATACCATAATACAATACAAAAAACATACTTTATAAACATATAAACGGATAGCACCAGGCTACCCAAAACTCCCTAATATCAAAGAACTTTATTTATTATCTTATACAGCATAACTTCTGTGTATCAATTAAATTAAGAAACTATTTCTTTATCAACCCTAAACTAGTAGGTGTTTGAATCCCTCTCAGGTCTAAAGGGAGGGTATGCCACAATATGGGGCCCCTACTAGTTAATGAAGCTCTACCAATCCCCAGATTACACCTGGGGACAATAAAATCAAAGCCATGGGAAAAATCTGAGGCCCACCCTCCAATCCCTGGTTCTGAATTCATCCTGCAGGGAACTGAGTAAATTCTACCTTGTAATTTTTACCATAAAAGGTGTCAAATGCCAGTTCCTGCCATCTTCCAGATTCCACCAGTTCAAGGCCCTGAACAACTCACAATGATGTGTTCTCCCGGCAGGATCATGATCTCCACTATCCTACGTCAGACCTCAATAGTTGTATAATGTTTCAATCTGTACAACATGCCCAGTTTTCTACCTAAATTAGTTACTACTTTATCCAGATGAATATCCCACTCCCACCATAGCCTATAATACAACCAAACTCCCAATAATTTATAATGTGCAACTTGCTGTATGTACTCCCCACATAAAGTTTTTATCTCCAACGGCTGATTTATCTTGGTACTACTCTGGAAAAGTACCAACTGAGGATTTTTTGCATTTAATATCAATTTATGTGACTCCAAGAATATTCGCAGTTGAAAAAAAACGGTTTGCAATTTAGCAGAAATATTTTCCAGGGTAGTGCCCTCAACATAAATCAAAGTGGCGTCAGCATAAATATGGTACCTTTTCTCTGGGTCCTCAAATTGGATACATTCACAAAGATGTTATACAGGAGAGGGCCCAAAATTGAGCCCTGTGGCACTCCTGATTTAATTAATAATGTGGATGATTTAAAAGTGCTTAACTCCACCAGCTGCTTCCGACCTACTAGATACGAGTTAAACCAACTCTGTTCCAATCCCCGTACCCTATCTCCAAGAGCCTAGGAAGGAGAATGCCGTGGTTTAAGGTGTCAAATGCCTTTGATACATCGATAAATATGGCTCCCACTGCATTTCTCCTGTCCAGGATCATCTGGATATCCCCGATGACCTTTACTAGTGTCGTTTGGGTACCATGCATTGACCAGAACCCTGACTGCTACTTAGCAATCCTTCCTCCTCCTCCAGTTATTTTTTCAATTGGCCAGAAACTATCTTTTCCATAATTCTTGATGCTTGAGATAGCAAAGAAATTGGCCTATAACTACCAACTTCTGTTCTGAAGCCCCCTTTGTGAACTGGCACTACTTTTGCCACTTTCTATTTCTCTGGAAAATCTCTGGTTAATAGTGAAAGATTGAAAAAGTAAGTCATGGGAAATGCAGTACACGGGGACTGCATACTTGAGTAGCTTGGAAGGAATGTTGTCTAAACCCTTGGCTTTGGTGGTGTCCATACTCAAAAGCTCGTCCCTCACTTCACTTACTTGTATACTACAGAATTTAAACACTTTAAGCTTGTCAGTACCTTGAATATCCCGCTTTACCCTCTGTCCTGTCTTACATGTGTGAGGCAAATTAAATCCTACTGTCGGAGTCCCTATGTTGTTAAACTACTCATGAAATGCATTTGCCACTTGGGTGCTTACAGGTACAGACTGTCCCATCTCTTTCTATTTTATTGATATATTTACTTTTACATTTCCCCATTAAGTTTACCAGGGTGTTCCAAAACAGTCTTGGGTTCTGTGTACAATTTGTGTGAAGTTTTGTTTTTAAATAATCCTGTTTAACCTTCTTTATTTTATTTGTGTAATGATTACGTGCCTGCCTATAAGAAATCCAGTCCTGACTTAAACCTGTTTCCTTTGCTCTTTGCCATTTTTTATTTCTCTCAGTTTTAAGTTTATGTAAAGCAGCATCATACCAGACGGCATTAGTGGTCTTAATTTTTCTTTGCCTCATGGGGGCAAAAGAATCACAAACACTCAAAAATTCCTGATGGAAGTAGGTCCATGTGTCGGAGGGGTCTGGAATTAATTCTAGCCTATCCCATCACATGTTCTCTACCTCCAGTATAAACCCAACATACTCAAAATCCTTGAAGCTCCTCCACTGCATAAATGAGGCCTATCTATGTACTTTAGCAGCTCTGCGAGTAGCATAAATTTCTTGATTTCTGAGAAGGCCTCAGCAAGAACCTCACTTTTAAATAAGCATCAGGGTATGCTGTAAATTGCTCATTATGACTCATCACTGCTGCATTGCGTATTTTTTATATTACTCATCACTGCTGCATTTTGTATTGCTCATATCACTCATCACTGCTGCATTTTGTATTGCTCATATCACTCATCACTGCTGCATTCTGTATTGCTTACATTACTCATCACTGCTGCACTGTGTATTGCTTATATTACTCATCACTGTTGCATTCTGTATTGCTTATATTACTCATCACTGCTGCATTCTGTATTGCTTATATTACTCATCACTGCTGCATTCTGTATTGCTTATATTACTCATCACTGCTGCATTCTGTATTGCTTATATTACTCATCACTGTTGCATTCTGTATTGCTTATATTACTCATCACTGCTGCATTCTGTATTGCTTATATTACTCATCACTGCTGCATTGTGTATTGCTTACATTACTCATCACTGCTGCATTTTGTACTGCTCATAATATTACTCATCAGTGCTGTGTTTCATATTTCTATGCCCCCCCCACATAGTAACTCTCTTGTTACTCATTCACGGTCATATTCATATTTTCAGTCCAGCATGAAATGCCATGTTTGCCTTTTTCACTTTTGTAATGCACTGTAAGCTCTTACGATTGCATGTGCTGCTGTTTTGATTTTGCCCTGATGTTTTCCCCATTATGATGCCACTGTATGCGTGACTCCACACTGATGCCGTTTCAGTTTTTTGTGTTTTTTTTATTGGTACTGTGCAAATGTAAGTTCTGTAATTCTCCCAGGTCATGCCTGAACATAGGCATATGTATGCCTACTGTATCTTAACCAGTATCAAAAACAAATAAATAATTTGGTCATTTCTACAGTGCTGGACTTCATCACATTAATCTCTGCAGCCCACCATGGTACAATGACAAGCTGCGCCAGATGAAGGCAACAAGGCAGAGATTGGAGCACTCCTGAAAGCATTCAGGCTCTTTGGAAGACAGAGTGGTTCTGCGGTCTCATTACAGAGACTATCAGAGGGCAATTACTCTGAAAAAGGCAGATTCCTGTCACAAGTTATTGCCTCAGGGAGGAATAGGCCAGCCCAGCTCTTCTGCACAGTGGACAGACTCAGTAACCTGGTCTGTCTACGATACAGTGGCACTTTGTTACGAGAAAAGTGTGACAAGTTTGGCCAACTCTTCCTGGACAGAGTGGCCTCCATTACGGATGGCATCGCTCCAGGTGGCCTGTTAAATGCCAGTAGTGGTCCAGAGGAGAGGCACTAAGGGACTCTGCCTATTTGGAGTAAGTTTCAGCTAGTCACCAAGACCGATGTTCTCAAGTCCGCGTCCCACATGCTGTGAGGTAGACCCAGGCCAACATGGCTGTTGGTGGACTGCAGCATGGCCCTGGGCCTGGTGTTCGCTGGTATTGTCTGGTGATCCCTCTCGGAGGGTTGTTTCTCGGGTGCTCTTAAAACAGCCTTGGAAAAAACCCTCTTAAAGTCGTCTTCCTTGGACCAGCAGCTGCTAGTGAACTATAAACCCATCTCAGGAGAACAATCTATTCTCATTCTTCTCGATCTCCTGTGAGAGTTTGACACTGTGGATCATGGAGCACCTTGTGGAACATAGGGTGCTCGCCGGCACAGCGCTGAAGTGGTTCAAGTCCTTCTTGACTGGCAGATCTCAGAAGGCTGTGCTTGGAATGTTCTTGTCGCAGCCAACTGTAGAGTTTCACAGGGTTCTCTTCTATCACCGATGTTATTCCCAGCATACAAGTTACCTATTGGAGAGGTCATTTGACAGTATGGTGTGAGTTCTGTAATGCTGTGCAGAAGACACTCAGCTGTACCTGTCCTTTACATCTGATAGTCAAGCAGTGGTCTCGGTGCTGGAGCAATGCCTCCAAGAGATTGCAGACTGGATGGCCTCTAGTTGGTCGAGTCTTAATCCGGATAAAATAGAACTGTTGCTGGTGAAACCAGGTTCTTGCAGGTCAGCAGACAAAGGAAATGTCGTGGTGCTGCCTTGTTAGAATGGCAAACCTATGGCTACTGTGGCTAGGGTGAAAAATGTGTGAGTCACTGTGGACTCCGGTCTGACCCTTGAACACCATGTGCCGACTGTGGTGGCAGTGGATTTTTACAATTTAGGAGTATTTCCAAGATTAAACCCTATCTGGTGCAAGATAATCTGGCCACCCTGGTTAATGCCTTTATGACCTTTGGTGCGCTGCCTGCAATTAGTGCAGATTGCCATGGCCAGGCTTCTTATGAGTATCCTCTATAGGGAACATACTGTATCATGCCTGTGCAGAGGCAGCTACACCAGCTCCCAATTAGGTGGCGCACCACCTTCAAGATCAGTTTTTTTTTTTTTTTTAAACTTACAAAGCCCCACACAGTTTGGGGCCTGACTACCTAAAAGGTCTCTTAGCTTGGTATGCTCCTGCCCGTCTTGAGGGGGCATCTAAAAAATTTTCTGGAGAAAGGGCATTCTTGGTGGCAGACACTCTAATGTGGCATGCTTTGCCTGTATACCTGAGGAGTTCTCTGTCACCAGAGACCTTTAACAAGCGGCTCAAACCCCATTTATTTTCCTTAGCTTTTAACTAACGTCAACTAAGGTAATGACTTTCTTGATTTATTGTGTTTGTGTATATTTATTGTACTTTTCATATTTTATGTTTTAATTACACAATTATTTATTTAATTGCAGACTGCTGGTAAGATCCCAAGTGCTGTGTCCAGTTCTAGAGAACACATCTCTAGGACACAGAGTGGAGATGGTCCAGAGGAGGGCAACTATGATGCTGAACGGTCTGCATCAAAAGCCCTATGAGGGAAGACTAAAGGACATCTCAGTACGTACACCCTGGAACAGAAGAGGGAGAGGGGATATGATAGAGAGCTTTAAATACCTCACGGGGGTAAATAAGGTACAGGAGGGAATTATTTTTCAAAAATAAACGTGCTATGAAGCTGGAAGGGGTAGATTCAGGAGAAATGTGAGGAAGTACTTCACAGAATGATGGATCTGTGCAACAGCCTTTCAGCAGAGGTGGTGGGGCAAAAACAGTGGTGGGGTTCAAGAATGTATGCGATAAGCACAAGGGGAATCACAGTGGAAAGGAAAGGAGTACAGAAAAAAGAGCTGTAGATTGGGTACAGTCCTTTGAGCCTCTTAAGGATTAGAGGAGATGGTAAAAGCTGGCCACTGCCTACTGAAGCCTGGGATACTTCCCAGTTTGAAGCTTTAGGTCCTACTACAGAGCTGGTAGCTGATGGGTGTATATTGAAGATCCTGTGTGTTTTTTTTGTTTTTTTCTGAAGTAGTAAGGGTCCATATCCATGGGTAGATGGTCTGCTGCCTTGATGAGCTTGTCACTGTGGGGCATTTCTCATAAGTCTAATGAAGATGGACATCTGGAGTTGCCCTCTGGCTGAAGAGGCTTGGATCCTGACTCTGAGATCCTTTGGCCAATCCTGTGGTGTATGCTGATGAGCACTGAACTTCTTTAGATTCATAGACTGTTTTGAGCACTGTCTCTATTGACTCAGAGAAGAATTCTTTATGGCAAGACGGGCATTAGGAGCTGGGCATGGTGGACCAGAGCTTAGCCTGGCAGCTTTTACAGCACGGAGCCTTAGCTTTTAAAACTAATTTAAAGACCTATCTTTTTCAACAAGCTTTTCTTTGACAGCTATCAGTTGTTCTTTTTAGGAATCTGATGACTTATAATTTGTTTGTATTTTTACTCGTTTATATATTAACTTATTTATTCACTTGATTGTGTGGTTTTACTGTTGTATTGTACATCGTTTTGACATCTGAAAGGCGCTTTATAAATAAAGCTTACTTACTTTCATCTCCTCAGTGCAGGTGCCAGAAGATGACATGTACATTAGACAACGGTGCCTGAAAACTGGTTCAGATGTCTATCCCATTTCTGCTGCTCCATTACTGGGGTGAGTGAAGCCAGGGGATGCACTATGGGAGAAATCAGACCATTCTTACAGGAACTATAGGGGCTGCCACAGGAAACTCGAGCCCAGGTGGACTGTCCGGCATGAGGGGCCCAGAGACCTTGGTTCCTTGAGAATTCCACATTGAAGAGGGTCCTGAAGCAGCCTGTGTCTGGCCAAAATCACAACTTAACATGGCCTGTATTAGGTCAAACTCAAATCCTCGTGGACCATGAATGACGTTAGGGAGAGGAGTTCCCTTGATGATAATGATGCTTCATATATGGGCTCAAAGGCGCCCTCTGCATCACAGTGCCTCCATGGAGAAGTAGGAGTAGTCTGGGGCTTTGCTCTTCTTACAAGAAGAAGTCTTTTGTGGGTCTGGACAATTTGGGGTTGTCTGTGGTGGACTGGAACCTCGCCCAACATTTATTTTAACACTTGGAGGCCTTAGACAGTTTGTCTTTTGGTGCAGATGTCCAAGGACTCCAAGATGACAGCACGAAAACTGAAGATGGACATTGTGTTTGTTCAAATAGCCAATTTGAAGGGGTAATGGTGGTATTTTTATCTAAATTTATTGAATCGGTGACTTTAGAGAGACTGTGGCAGCAATTTTGCACTGAAGATTAACTCCAAGATGGCTGCCATGCTGCAGTCTGTACCAAGGGCCACCAAACATTAAAATACATTTTAAGCCTCCCACGATGGGGCTTGTCATGCATGCACAGATAATCAGTGCTGGAACCCACCAGAGTGTGTGTGCTTCTTGAGGCATTTCGAATACCTTACGGGCACTCCCTTATCCTTAAAAACCTTAGCTCCTGCCTTCCTATCTTCTGTGGAGCAGGATACAGCAAGTAGCACCACTGGGCAACAAAAGAAGAAGGTGGGCTATAGCAACCCTATCATGCACTGCAGCCCTGGGCTGCAACCTGCAGATTAAGCCTTGCTGGATGCAGCAATCCAATCTGAAACAATCCTTTTGCCGCTTATAGAAGATTTGGTTGCTGAGGTGATTAAGGCTGCATAAAGACTACAGTTAAACTGAAGAACACTCCACCTGCTGAGAAAAACAGTTTCCTGTTTTCTCAATTTAGAGAGAAAAGTGAAAGTAAGAGACAAATCCCTGCACAGCAGGGACCTTTCTACCAGTTATGACGGATTGTAAAGACTAGGGCTGTCTGGGAAGGGGCATGTGCTAAGACTTCTCTCAGACTGTTACCATCTGTCCCAGCTAGCTGGGGACAACAGCCTATACCAACTAACTGCTGACAGAAGCCAGTGCATATTTGGCTTTACACAAATGAGATTAGTCCTAAAAGAGAACTGCATGAAAGGTGGGTATTTCATCCAGTGCTGCAAAAACGCCCGATTAGGGATTCTGACCATAATTAAAGTTTTTAAAATACCTTTTTCACATTTTTTTTTTATCCTGTATTCACACAGTAGAGCACTGTAACTTCCAATACAAAGTTACAGTATGTCGATGGCCACCTCAAATGTACAAGCCAGCTTCTGTGCTCCCAATATGCACAAGAGTGCTGCCGAAGAGGGTGGCAGTGCTCACTAGCATGTTGGGAACACTGGAAATCGACCAGTTATACAAGACTGCCACAGGCATCGCTCTGTATTAGAAGCTACAGTGCTCTATTAAATACAAGATAAAAACACAGAAAAAGGTACATGTGGTGTGTCTCACTCCAGTGTGAGGGGTGCCTTGCTCTAACTGGCATTCACACGAAAAGCAGGAGTAGAGACAGCACTTACCCCCAATCACAGCGCAGAATGGCACACATCAAACAGTTCACGTTCGTGTTTCTTTTATTGATATCAAGTGCAGGATTACAGACATCTCATGGTGCACGGACGTAGACAGATAACTTAACGTTTTGCAAGTGTAACTTGGTGCTTAGACAGATGTCAAAGGGCAAAATTCAAAATGCTGTTTAAATACTTTTTCTGAAAAATCACATGCTATCCATTTAAAACCTTTTTGGTTGATGTTTCTCATAGTGTATACCTCATACTCAGTGAAAAAATGCTTAGTGCTTAATAAAAACTTCATTTTGTATCAAAGTTTAACAAACAAATACAACACATTAGAGTTCATATAAAATTCATCCCAATTTCTTCATGCTTTAGCCACAAACAATATTTTTTGACCTAGAAAAATACAGCTCAATAATAAACAGGGTCTTAAAAGCAGGCATATCTAGCACAGTATTAGAGCTAGATACATACTGCTACTGTCAAGAGGGCACCAGTTAATTTCAGCAGTTCATTTCTTGGGATCCAGATATCATGCAAATGTCTCACCACTTGCAATCCTAGTAATCATATGATGGGACATAGCAATACTATATCAAGGCTATATTTTTTTTCTATATGTATTATACTTCTTGAAACATGTAGCCATCTGGGATCCGTTTAACATGCAAATGGCAGAGTGTGCAATTTTTTGCAATCCCCCCCCCCCAAAAAAAAAAAACACCACTGAGTTAAAGAGGCAGTGCAATGAAACTGGGCAAAAAAATTCACCCTACTTTTTTTCACTATAAAAGATTCCAGGCATCTTCCAGTTTTATTTCGTGGTAAAACTGCCAGGTTCTACCGATAGTTGAGTAATTTATAAATGGTTTAATTTTTTTATTTCTCAAGAAAAACAAATGACCATCACATTTGGCTTAGAAAATTATTGTAGACCTGACAAGGGTTAGGATACAGAAAATAAAAAACTCACGGTACGCAGGAGGTGCCTAGAAAGGTAGATTTGACAGATATGCCAATATCTTTATCAACTGTAGTTGAAACAAGCTTTTTGGGAAAATAAAACACATTTTTTCATCGCATTATTGCTTTAATACAAGAAAGGAACACACCATGTCGTTTGTGCAGCCTATGTATTCACAAAGTAACATAACGTTCTCAGAAGGGGCCCTTGTGGACCTACTCTTTTAGAATCAAATTGTGACCTTCGTAACGCTGATTAAAACTATGCTACAATGATCCTGCATGTATGTCTAGGTACAAATGGTGTGTATTCTGGGTGCTCAATATTTCTTAAGGAAGGGTGAAACTTCAAATTTGCCATTTAATACCAGGTATGACAGGCTCCTAGGTGGAATATCCAGTACTGCTCCTTTTTGTTTAAGAAGTTTTCAAAGTCCCCCCCACCCCCGAGTGTTCCTCTGTACACGCTCAATTCTCACTGCCCTCCATGAAGTATTGTTTATTCCTACTACGACTGATGTGATTAGCCATCACATAATCTTTGTTGTCCACCTATATCGCTTTCAGGTGTTCTGACAATCTGTCCCTGTATTTCCTTTTTGTGCAGCCCAGTCAGCCGCAAGTGCATGTCATTAGGTATATTACACCCTCCGTATTACAATCAATTTTACCCCTAACCATTTCTGATTTGCCTAGTCTTGGATTTTCAAATTCAGTTATTCAGAGTACTGATGGACATGTTTTACATTTTCCACAAGGTGAACTGCCCCTTCTCTCTTTACAATTCTGAGTGTTACTGACTGGGTGGCAAATGTGTACAAGCGGTTCCTTATCCCTTGCTGTGTCTTGAACCAATATATCAATCCAGAATTCCAATGCATTTTTATTCTGTTGGCAGTCCAGTGGTTAATATTTGTGTGTAAGACACCCCGAGAGGATTTTCTAAGAATTTGATCAATACCTGGGTTGCTCTCAGAAACTGCAAGTTTTTGTTTACTACATTTGCCAATTTGTATGAGCCCTCTCTGTAGGTAGTCGCAACGCTGAGGCAACTATCTTCTGTTTTCTCACTTGACCCCCCCCCCAATCATATCTTGTCTATTCGTATAACATGTGTAACAAAAATCTGTAGCTCTGATTGGCTGAAACACTAGCACAGCCATCTAATTATATGCCAATAATTACAGGCCTGCACTTCTTTCAAGGTGCCAGCCTGTGTGCTGTGACTCAGCACAGTCATTTCCTCTGCTGAATGCAGCTCTCACCGTCATCGAGAGCTGTAGCAGCCCTCAACTCACGCTCCAGCACATCACTCCGTAGTCTTAAGTGGGGGGAGGGCAGTACCATCCTTCGTGCCAACTTTGAAACTAAAAGAAATTGTTCTAACTGTGTTGCACCTGTAAGCAATGAGAGTTTCCTGTCCCCCTTTTCATGAAATTTAAACTCAGCCACAGTTAAGTGTCTCCCTCCCTGTCCCTCTTCCTGCGCTGCTGCTGAAATGCTCGGTGAGTGAGAAGAAGTGTTAGGGACATCAAGGGAGCCACGCTTAACTGATCGGCGACAGGATTTTTTTTTTTTTAGTTCTATACCAGTTCCCAAGTTAAATTTTATTTTAACTTTATAATGTGTAAGAAAAATCAGTTGCGAGTTTCTTACATATGTTTTAAGTGCAATAAAACACACCAGGGATGTGCGATTATGGTCAATAATCACACTTCTCTCTCTCGAGGGTTTAAAGGTACTCAGCACAAGCATCCTGTGCCTACAAATACTCACGAGAAGCATGTAATTATTGACCCATAATCACACATCCTGTTGTGCATTACTGCAGACATAGAATCCACCGTTTCCTTTGCAGTCACAATGTATTCCTTCCAGTACCCACAGTTCCTTAACCTCTCACTGAGTTCATTAGCTCTTTGATTATACAGTTCCTCAGATCACAATTTTATTTTAACCTCATGTACTGTCCCCTTTGGGCAAATTCCAGATAGTATGTCTTAGATGGCAGCTTGTGGCCAACAGAAGCCTACCACAACCTGTTTTTTTTTTTTTAAAGTCATCAAAGTGACATTCGACATCTTAACAATTGTGAGGTCAAAGACAAATTCACATTTTAAATGTCTGCTGTGACCTGAAACCATAAATTTCCATTAGTCCTCTTCACAAATGAAACAATTTAAATTCTTTTTCAGTTCCCCTTCAAATCAAACAAATATAGAATAGTGTATAGGTACAGTGCACAGCAAGCCTGTGTTTCTGCTGAGGGGGTTATTACGATTACAGAGTGACCTTGAGAGCGAAGCTCAAGAGGCCCTTGCCGTCATAGTAACCCGGGGTGGTAACTAAGAATTATAGTGCACTGTTCAAAGCAACTCAGATAAAGGGGAAACTGGAAGGGGAGAAGACACTGTGGGTCACCCTGGAGACAGGAAATGGCACCACTATCCATACAGGGGTTATCTACAGACCCCCAGCACAGGGGGAGGAAAACGATAGGGTGATGGTAGAAAACATCCTTGAACTGTCTAAGAAAGGGGAAGTGTTGTTGGTAGGGGACCTAAATATGCCAGATGTCAACTGGAACACCTATGGGGCAGCCACATCCAGCAGCAGGGACATCCTAGATGCCTGCACTGGGCGGGCCTCAGACAACTAGTGGTGGAACCCACCCGTGAGAGGGCAATACTGGACCTGGAGCTCACAAATGGAGAGAATAATGGATGTATCTATCAGTGGACATCCATCTAGGGTCCAGCTATCACCATGCAGTATGGTTCAAAGTAAATACAGCAGAAGAGGCAAACCACACAAAAGCAAAGGTCATAGACTTCAAAAGGGTAGACTTTGCAAAAATGGGAAAATGACTCAAGAAAGCACTGGCAAAGGGAGAATGAGGGGGGTAGAAAAGCAGTGGGAGTAACTCAAGAGAGCCATAACAGAGGCAACAAGCCTTTGTGTGAAGCAAGTTAACAAGGCAAAAAGAAAGAAACATTCATTATAGTTTTCTAAAGAAGTGGAAGGGAAGGTTAGAGAGAAAAAACAGGCATTCAAAGAGTACAGGGAAGCTCAGTAGGAGGAAGACCGGGAACTGTATCAGACAAAGCAGAGGGAGAAGGGGAAAGCAGTCAGAAGCACAAAGGTGCAAACAGAAGAAAGGATAGTCCAGACAGTAAAGAAAGGGGACAAAACCTTTTTCTGGTACATTAGGGAAAGAAAAAAGACCAAGGGAGTGATAGTAGGCTAAGTAAAAGGGGGGTCGGTGTGTGTAGAGGAGGACTTAGGAAAAACTGAGACCCTGAACAAATACTTCTGCTCAGTATTCACAAAGGAAAAGGAAGGGGAGGGACCAAAATTAGGCAGTAAAACACAAAGGGAAGAGGAGTGGACACCAGTCCATTCACAGAAGAGACAGTACTAAAATAACTCTTGAAACTAAAGGTGGACAAGGCAATGGGGCCAGATGGGATGCATCCCAGAATACTAAAGGAACTCAGAGAGGTGCTGGTGACACCACTGACAGCCCTGTTCAACAAAATCAAAAATCACTGGAGGAGGAAGTGGTGCCAGAGGACTGGAGGAGGGTAAACGTGATACCCCTTCACAAAAGTGGGAGCAAGGTAGAAACGGAAAACTTTAGACCGGTCAGTTTGACCTCAGTGGTAGGAAAGATGATGGAATTCGTGTTAAAGGAAAGGACTGTAGAATAGTATCCAGTGAGGCACAAGACCCAAGGCAACATGTATTCACAGCAGGAAGGTCCTGTCAAACAAACCTGATAGATTTCTTTGACTGAGTTACTAGAGTATTAGATCAGGGAGGGGCGGTGGATATGGCCTACCTAGACTTTAGTAAGGTATTTGATAAAGTCCCACTCAAGAGGTTAGTAAAAATGTTGGACAATCTGGGAGTGGTTCCCAAGGTGGTAAACTGGATCAGAAATTGGCTTAGCAATAGGACACAGAGGGTGGTGGTAAATGGAGTTCAATTGGAGGAGAGGCTGTTGACCAGCAGGGTGCCACAGGGGTCAGTGCTGGGGCTGGTCCTCTTTAATGTCTTTATAAGTGACACTACAGAGGAACTGGAAGGAAAGGTATGCCTCTTTGCAGATGACACTAAGATCTGCAATAGGGTTGACACTCCAAGGGGGTGGAGAAAATGAGAAGAGACTTAGGCAAGTTGAGAGGAGTGGTAAAGACTGTGGAAGCACCAATTCAATGCAAAGAAGTGCAAAATCATGCACTTGGGTAATAGAAACCAAGGGGAGGAATACACGATTTGGGGGGGGGGTACTAGCAACAACCAGATTGGAAAGGGACCTGGGGTGGTCATAACAGACGACCTAAAGGTAGCCAAACAACGTGAGAAGGCAGTGAGGAAAGCCAGTGGGATGCTGGGGTGTATAGGAAGAGGTATCAGCAGTAGAAAACAGGAGATGGTGATGCAACTGTACAGAGACAGTTGGCGAGATTGGCGAGTACTGTGTGCAGGTCTGGAGACCGCATCTCCGGAAGGACATGGACAGGGATGAGGCAGTCCAGAGGAGGGCAACGAAAATGGTGCAAGGACTGCACCAGAAACCATACGAGTAGAGACTGTGGGCTCTCAATATGTATACAATGGAGGAAAGGTGGGACAGGTGGGGATACGATAGAAACTTTCAAGTACCTCAAGGGGATTAACACAGTTCAGGAGGTCAGCATCTTTCAGAAAAGGAGATGTGCAAGAACAAGGGGTCACTACATGAGGCTAGAAGGGGGTAAGACTCAGGGGCAGCATGAGGAAGTACTTTTACACAGAAAGGGTGGTGGATGCATGGAACAGCCTCCCTGAGGATGTCGTATAGGCGAATTCAAGAATGCTTGGGACAGACAGAAGGCAACCCTAGTGGTAGGAAGGAGAAGGTAAGCTACAGATCATATAGGATCTGGAGTTTATACAATAGGTATGGAAATGGGCAGACTAAGTGGACTGAGCGGTCCTTATCTGCCGTCAGATTCTATGTTTCCCATACACTTTTCTGTATAGTGTATGGGATTACATTACTGTATCACACAATGAAAAAAAATACAGCATTTTGGCATTTCTGAACAGACTGCTTTATTTCACACTGGCTAGCTCACTGTTTTGCTTGTTCTAGAAGTCCCTTCCCTCTCAGCGGCATCTTCAAATTCACTACAGATTCCCTCCCAACAAAAAACAGGACACTAGACATAACAAATTCAGTTTGCTGCACAAGCTGTTATGAACTGCTGATTTAGTGAGGCGCTGACATGATGGTCTGGTGGCACATAAAGGATTTTGGCATGTTCCTGCATGACGTGCCTACTGCAGCACAAATGTTACTATGGAAGCAGAATGATATTTTCGGGTATTCAGATTCCATACAAAAAAGGGCACTGCATACAGTATAGATCATCAATAAACCTTTTCCAGAAGTCCAAGCACTAGAAAAACAGATTTACCAATTCAGTGAGGACAACTTCATTCTCCCTATGGCCCACGTACATGTTTGCCAAACTGGGGGCTAAGGAACCCCCAGTGCTGCCCCCTTTACCTGAAGGTAATTAGAAAAATAAATTTTTTTTAATTTTTCATTTATGCTCAAAACCCCTAATTGGATGTTTTTACACCATGGGATGAAATACTGTATTTTGTGCAGTTTTCCATTAAATGGGCATGTCATTATCAAGGCCCTGGTTTACACTGACTGAAAAAGTAAAAATCTGGTTTTAAAACAGGATTCCAAATTTATTTTTACCACTGATTTCTGCATTTTCATTAACATGTACCAAGAGGATTTTCAAGAACACAAGAACTAATATAATCAGGTTTATACAATAGGGGTGAGGAAAATGAGTAGTGGATAAAACCATGTATTACCACCTCAGTGAGAAAAATCCTGCTGACGTAACCACAGTGAAAATATCTGCCGTTTATACACACAGTGCCTACGTCAGCAACGGATATTCTCACTGTGGCTACGTCAGCTCTGGCACCACCCTCACCGATCTACTTTTCTACGTAAAAAAATATTTAAATATAGCCCATGTTACAAAACATACCCACAAAACTTTCACAACAGTAGAATCAAACACAAACAAGTAAAGCACAAAATCTCCAGGATGAACACCCATTTCAAGCAAGACAACTTCAACCCTCTCAATGAATGATATCTGAGCTGAACGCGGGGCTGAACCTCTGCCACAAGTAAAATGCTCGAACAATATACCACATCCCCATATTACGTTACACTGTTGCAGGACTTTGCACAATGTGCAACTTTTATTTCACAGCAGTACCTGATATAGATGTTCCTCTTTCTTCAACGTAGGTCCAAATCCGAAACCAGTCCATAAAACCAAAAGTCATGCAGCCACACCACCGGTAACAAGACACACAATGGACTTCCAAATAAAACACGGAACCATAAGAGTACACAGCACAGTGGATGCCAAATAAACATTACAGAGGGGGGAAAAAAAATCACACCAAATGAACGGTGAACCAGTAAAAGAAAAAATAAATGTAGAAAGCACCGTCCAGGAGACGCCAACCAAACTCCTGCCCACTCAGCGCAGTAAACCAATCACAGTACAGAAAGAAACAAAACCCAACCAATCAGAACTACAACCCAAAATACCAACCAATAAGAAAACACAACTACTTCCCATTCATACTTCCAACCAATCACATACCAACAGTCACTCCCATTCACAAAACAAAGCAGAATCCCACAGAAGAAAGATACATTCATCGGAAGAACACCAGACAGCAAAATAAACAGACTAAAAACACAAATAAAACTGGCATAAATTTGTCCCCTAGTGTATAAATCACACACATGATGTGCAGATCATGGAATATGAGAAATATTCTCACTCCTGCAGAGCGAGCTCTGGACACAGTCACTCGTGCCTTCAGCACTTGTGAGTATCCAGAGCTCACCCTGCAGGAGTGAGAATATTTTCCATACCACACTCTTGCCCATCATGTAGCCCCTATTTCTCCAACTACGTTTTACCAGCAAGAACCTGTAAACCAGTAACCTCAGTTATTATCTGTAATCCTCACTTATTACAGCATGTTACAGTGTTCTACACAGCAAAGTTCTCGCTTTATCTTGGGAGTCTTCCTTGTGTATTAAGGAGCTGAAAAACAGTTCAAATGCTGTTTTGCATTCTGTTTACTCTGCAGTATGGGGAATTTAATAACTTAGTTTTTTTGCTTTTCAGTTACCAGTTACTGGTAATGTTTCCAGTTATAACTACAGACATCTGCTTCACGTGCAAGTTTTCTACTAACAATTATTTTAAAATGTATTTACAGAGGATAGCATCTGTTGAGATGCAACGTCGACCAGATTTAATTAATCGTTTCTCCCTAGGGCAGTCTCCAAAGCTGGTTGGCTGTTGAACTCTAACCATATAGGATTTATTTCTCTAAAAACATCAGAGACGCTAATAAGCGTATATCCTTTAGGCAACAATAACCGAATCCTGTGTCCAGGTGTTCCCTAGGTATGGGAAATGGTGCAGTACTGTGAGCGGACTATACTTCAGACCCCATGATAAAGATTGTTAAGCTTGAATTTAAATATGAGTGATATTATGTTAAAATGTATCATCATCTATGATGTCTTCATTTCAGATTTACTACGTAATAATGTATTTATGCTGTGTTTGTAATACGCTAACTGTATAAACTTTAGCTGCGGTGGTCGCAATAAATGAATTAGACATTTTGTAATTCGCTGGGATCCTGATTCAACCAGTTTGACAGCTGGGAAGACTAAAGTACCGATTTGCTGATGGTCATACAGGGAGCCAGCAGATGCAGTGGATGGGATGGGCACAGATAAACGAGACCACTGGTTACATGACTCTGATAATACTGTAGTAGGTGGGTCTAGCTCATTTACGTTGGGTGTGAGCCTCCCTTATTACATATTACATCACCCCCACTGACCTCGAGTCTGAGAAACAACGTTCAGCTCCTTTGTTTCTGATTACACATTTTTATGATGTTACCATCTCCCTTGTTGTTCTGTCTATGGATTCAACCCCCCCGATTCCCCCATGTGGTAAGCACTAGCCCACAGATGTCTGCACTAATTCACTCGAGTCCATATAGAATCAAGAACTACGTGAAGACATGGGTACTATGAACAGTGCAGTGTTCTGGCATAATCCTGCTGAAATATCACCCAGAAATATAAAAAGATGTCCTTATATGCCAGCCCACTTGCACAGAGAAAACACTGCCAATCATGACATCAGTAACTTGGGTTTAGGAACAAAACTGGGTCAACAGGAGGGAGAAGGATTGAGTGTTCCAGAGAAGGCTCTCCTTCTCCAGGGAGGGCTCACACCACTCTGCGTTGTAATACTGTCACCTTGGTGGCAACCTGTGGCAGCTGAGGAAGCTTGGACAATGGCTCTCTCCATGTGGCTTTGCACACTTGCATGTATACTCCTGCAGTGGAATTTGAGCTGTCAATGCCTTCAGGGGAAAAAAATTAGGAAAAAAGATCCTGAGTGGTTGGATGACACCTGTACACTTGGTTCCGCACAGCAACCTGCCCCACATTACTTACAAAGTATTGGGGTGGGGGAGGACATTTGGCCCCACCTCAGGGGTAAGCATGGGGGTTGCATAGGTGAGTCCCAGGCTGGGATGATGGATGGGGCAAGGTGGCAGCCTGGGGTGGATGGAGTCAGACAGGGAGGGGGAGATAAATGTACAGATAAAAAAAGGAAGGATGTACCAGAGTTTGGAACAACAAGTAGTTATGTTATGAATAGCCAGTTACTGTCAACCTATTAGGGGCCAATAAGAAACCTGTACAAGTCAATAGCCCTGTTTAGAATGAGAATGGCACTTACAGGTAGGCAACAATGCAGCGTCGATTTCTTAGGAGGCAACAGTGACGAAATGTAATGGTTGGAATTAAATCACTTCTTCCATCGGACTTGGCTTCATGTCTAAGGAATGAACATTTGGTAAAAAAATTAGAAAAAAATAAGTTAGTGTGACATATCAACAGGAACCTAACACGAGGCTATCAGTGAGTCTCTGTAAAGAATTGCCTGTCGATAAACTTCAAATAGAATGTGCACACAAGAAACCCACATACAAGTCGGAATACGAAAGGCATAAATGAACTAACATACATACTTAGCTAAATAGAGACTCTTATACAAGCAACATTAATTCCACAGTAATCAGACTGTTATAGCTGGTTCCACCAACCATTCTTGTTTATTTCTACTATTTGTTCCTCCTCCTTCTCTAGTAGAGTTAGGCACTCCTGTCATAATAAGACAAGTGTAACACAGTCATTTACTGTTGGAAGGAACTTTAAATTGATCACCACACACACACACACACACACACACACACACACACACACACACACACACACACTCACAGCAGTGGCAAATCAGTATGCTGTGCAACATATACTAATTTATAGATATTTTACACCCTCTATACTATCCACAGTACCAAGGGATCCTTCAGTAAGCAGAAATGTGTTTAGGCTTACTTATCTTGAAGGTCAGCCCTGTTTTCATATCCCCACCTCCTCTGGTAGGCTGCACACAGGTCCATCCCCCTCTTGGCTTCCTCCTACCTCTAAACTTACCACTTCTGAGCTTTAGGGCATCTCCATGTCCTGCTGAAGGACACCAGATCAAACATTTCTGTCTGGTGGACCCTTGTCAACACCTTTGAGATCACGACCTCCTCTGCATCCTTTTCTTCTGGGTGAACATGTTAAAGGAACACTGTCAACCCCCTTGGGCCTCAAAATGTCCCTAGTTTAAAAAACACATTTATGATTGCCCACATTCTGTAGAGACTGCTGATGTAGCTGGCAGTTTGATGATGATTCCCATTTTCTTTTAAAAAGTGAAAAACTGACTGCCCACCATACTGGTGTTACCACACCAAAACATGTTTGTTTACATCCCTTGATCAACTCCCACTGTATCTTTCCTGGACTTGGGAATACTCCAACACAGTCTAGCTACTCATGATTCAGCGGGAGAAGTGGAGACTACTGCATCATGACTGGCTGCCCTGTTTGGGAGTGTTCCTAATGTTCTGGAGGTGTAATAGGAGTAGATCAAGGATTTGAAACAAAACAAGGTTGGGTAAAATTACACAATTATTAAGCATTTCAGTTCTATTAAGAAAGGAAGCCAACAAAAGGATTTTGAACTTATGACACCTGATCACCAATTGGTCTAAACTTCTAGTGGCGTTTATTGCAGCTGTTGTGGCGTTTAGATCTACCATGGGAAATTACAGCTGGTTCCTCGGTGTGTCACTAGCTTTACTAGTGCGCAGCTCAATTCTTTGGAACCCTCATCCCTCCCCAAAGTGGAATGACCTTTGCGCTTCTCCCTGTCCTGCGTCCAACAGCTCCTTTCAGGTAGCCATTCTGGACTATTGGGCTTCTCAGCTGTCTCTGCCGGGGAGTGGGACATCTCCCATGCTGCCTCTGCAGATTACTCCCCCATCCAGACTTGAGACTTCCTACTCATGGCAAATTTCTGCCAAGACACTAGTGGCTGCAACACTAGGCCGGTATAACACCAGAAGTGGGTATAGGCCTACCCATCAACACCGCCTCCCCTATCGCCCAAAAAATAGTGTTTACAAATTAAGTTGCTGCCTTAAAAGAATCCTGCTTCTTTTACTATTGTGCTCAGGCAATGTCGAACTCAACCCAGGACCATTAGACACCCTTGTTTCTCCATCAGACCTGGCAAGTATCAAAGGAATGACTTTTATGCATCTTAATGCCTGTAGTTTGCTGAAAAAGTTCACCCTTATCCAGGCTTGGGTGAGCCACACCCTACCTGACACCCTAGTGACCACTGAGACCTGGCTTAGGCCAGCCACCCCAGACAATGAAATCAATATCCCAAATTATTTACTCTTCTGAGCGGATAGGCAATCAAGAGGAGGTGGAGTGGCAATTTATGTAAGGGACAAATACTCAGCCACATGCATAGACGCATCATCCTCCCCCAAAGAATTTGAGTGCTTGACCCTAAAAATTTAACTTTCTCCTTCCAGTGCACTCTGTGTAATAGGCTGCTACAGGCCCCCCTTCTACCGGGCCTCATCTCCTGTATCACCTCAGTTCCGTACTGGGGCTCAGTTCCTTGGAAATCATTATTCTTGGTGACCTGAACTACGACTGGCTATCAAGTGCATCAGCTCCCTTGAAATCCTTTTGTGACACTCTAGGGCTGGTGCAACTCACTGGCGAGCCTACTCGCCCGAATAAAAAGAACCTTAACAACAGCTCCCTCTTAGATGTCATTTTGGTTAGCAAGCCACACCTGTTCTCTCATGTCGGAACATTTTTCTCAGACATTAGCGATCATTGTATAATCACCACCATTAGATCCATGCACAACCCACAGCTTGTGGCAAAGTTCTCTATCAAGAGGTGCAAACGCAACATTGATTTGTTTGCTTACATCCACGACTTGAAACACTCACCGCGATGGCAGGAATTCTTCCTAGCCAAAACGGTTTACAGGGCATATACTATTTTTTACGATATTTTAAGTAAGGCTTTAAATAAGCATGCACCCTTGGTTACGGTGCGGGTCAGGAGCAGCACCTGCCTTTGGTTCTCAGGTGAGCTCAAAGCTTAAGAAGCAAGAACGACTCGGATTGGTGTCTTTTTAAGAGAGCACGTAACAAGTGCACCAAGTTTGTCAGAGCAGCCAAGGCCACCTACTATCGTTCGGAGCTAGTCTCTGCCTCAAGAAATCCTTCAAAGCTCTGGAAAACATTAAAAGACATGTCCGGACACGCACCTGGTAATTCCATTCCAGCAAAAATTAAGTCCAATGGCAGCGTTATCGCTAACCGATCGGAGATATTGGAAGCCCTCAAAATACATTTTGCAACGGCAGGGCTAGCATTTGATACTTCTCCTGCCAATGACCTCCGCACAGCTCAGGGCCCACCAACCCACGAGTCCCCCTCTGCCGAGGAGTTCTTCTCCCTCCTGCCTGTCTCTCTAAAAGAGGTGGAAGACCTACTGCTGCAACTGGACACCAGGAAGGGAGCAGGCTCCGACT
Source organism: Neoceratodus forsteri (assembly GCA_016271365.2). Classification (NCBI taxonomy): domain Eukaryota; kingdom Metazoa; phylum Chordata; order Ceratodontiformes; family Ceratodontidae; genus Neoceratodus; species Neoceratodus forsteri. Next base: position 1,748,121,269 of record CM057450.1, on the reverse strand, counting down.
TCATAGAGCCATACTATCTGAATGTGCCTACCATGTGCTTGCGGTGCCAATCACCCACTTATTCAGCATGTCACTCTCCCAGGGTAGCCTACTCCCTCAATGGAAAATAGCCCATGTCATCCCTCTATTAAAAGCAAGTGACCCCTGCGATCTAAATAATTACAGACCGATCTCCCTCCTCCCCATCCTGTCTAAATTACTAGAACAAATAGTGTGTAGCCAGCTAGGAGGGTACTTAGAATCCAGAAGCCTATTAAACCCGGTTCAGTCTGGATTCAGAGCAAAGCACAGCACCATAACAGCCCTAGCTAAGGTGACCAATGATTGGCTCCTAGACCTTGACAACAAGAAGCATGTCTGGGCTGTTTTCTTGGATCTTAGTAAGGCATTCAACACAGTGGATCACAGCCTGCTTCTTTCTTCCCTAAGCACCCTAAGCCTGGACCATAAATCTATGTGCTGGTTTGCAGACTACCTCGGAGAACGGAAACAGCAGGTTAAAGCTGCAGGTGATCTTTCTCCATTAAAACTTATGCTGAGGGGCGTGCCCCAGGGCTCTATCCTTGGTCCCCTCCTCTTTGCAGTCTACATTAACATCAATGACCCCATCAAAAAAGCCAACATCCACTTATTCGCGGATGACACTGTACTGTACTTGAGTTGTCCCACGCTGGAAGCAGCCTGTGAAGACCTCCAAGCTGAATTTAACCTTCTACAATACCAGCTCATAAACAAAAGCTTTTGCTCAATGCAAAAAAGACAAAAGCCATGCTCTTCTCCCCCTCCTTGCATGCGGCAATTGCTGCTGGGGGGGGGAGCTATCCCACAAATTACCACTGTTCTTGGAGAAACACTAGAGTATGTAGCTAAATTCAAATATCTAGGAGTTTGGCTCGATCATAAACTTTTCTTCGCCGACCATCTCGAAGAACTACAGAAGAAACTAAGGCAAAGATTAGGACTATTCAACAGAATTAACCACCTGCTCACAAAGGAGGTCAAAATACAACTGGTTCAAGCTACCTTCCTATCTTTAACAGATTACGCAGACCTGCTCTACAGCCACTGCACTGCCTCTGCACTGGCTAAGTTGGACACCCTCTACCGCAGAGCCATCAGGTTCATTAATGGCCTTCCACTTTCCACACACCACTGCTCCCTGTACTCATCGTTAGGCTGGACTTCTCTTCACTACAGAAGGAATAGAAACGCCGCTCTATGGGCCTTCAGAGCGGTGACCAACAAGCTCCCCTCATATGTCTCAGATTGTATTCCCCGGAGTGTGTCAGGCACCTGCGCTCTAAGGAGCTATTCCCTAATTGCCCTCCAAGTTCCAAGGGTTAACACTCGTTTCGGCAAAGCTGCTCTAAGCTTCTCTTTACCCACACTGTGGAACGATTTACAAAGGAACTTGAAGCTGAGCTGCCCTGTTAGCCTGAATATCTTCAAGGAGCTCTATGACCGCTACATGAAAGCACCTTGCAAATGTTTTCCCCACCACTAGCCCACTAATTCCGGAACTCCCCCTTTCCATCCTGACGCTCGCCATGTTTCTACCCCATGCTCTCACTCTTTCCCTATTAACTCTTCTTGCTGCACCCACCCTTCCCTGTCCACTCCAGCCTGGCTAAATTCCCATCCCATCCATAGTAGTGTCCCAATTATCTATCCCTCCTCCGTCATTATCATAATAAACAAGTACACGACATGCCATCATCACTTTCTGTGGTTTTAGCTCAATTTTCCCCCCAGTCGTCGGTAATATATCCCTCCTCTTCTTTACCTCTCTAACCTGCCACCCCATACACGGCCTCTTTCCCCTATAGGTGTAGTTGCCGGCTGCCTCACTTAAAAGATCTCTGCTTATAACCCCTGTATGCCTACGGTTGATTGTACATCTGCCGACTTCTTCAATTGTAAAATAATGCTGGTTTATTTATTTATTTTAACCTTGTACTGTACTGTATACACTGTATACACTTTTTCTTCCTTGTATATTATTGCTTTTTGTATACCTGCTTCTGTACTGTACTTTGATGTATTCATGACCAGGTCCACCTTGCAAATGAGCCTTGCTCAATGGTGCCCGCCTGGATAAAGATTTTGATCGATTGATAAAACAACTAGCAACATCAATGGATTTTAGAGAACATAAGAAATCATAAAATGTGGGTTTTTACCAAGAAATAACTTGATGAAAAAAAGGTTGACTGTGTCCCTTTAAGGGACACTAACCTGTCCTCAAAGCTGTGTCCCTCATACCCCAATATTTTGGTGGCCCTGCTTTGCACCCTCTCTTGTATTAGTCTGCACTTGTTTCCTTTGCTGTACCTGTATATTTATTTATTTATTTAGCTTTTGTTGACCGGGTAAGTGCACTAGACAAATCCTGCCTATTTTCAGGCACGACCCGGGAAAGGGGGATACAGATGAATGCCAACTGACCTTGAACCAGATTAAGCTGTTGGTGGTATTTTTTTTTTTAGTGAATGAGGTAAATTTAGCCAGGACACCCGGGAAATTCCCCTACTCTTTTCAATAAGTGCCATGGGATCTTTAACATCCACCTGAACTACCACCAATCCAGGCAGATAGGACCTCGGTTTAACGTCTCATCTGAAAGACGGCACCTCAGAAATGCAGCACCCCTCTCATGCTGCATTACAGTGTCAGTACTGGGATATTAACCCAAGTGCCAGATGTGGGAACTGAACCCACAGACCTCTGATCTCCCGAACTCAGAGGCGAGTGTGCTACCTACTGAGCCAGTGACACTGTACTGTATACTCTATACTGTACACTGTATATCTCTGTACCTAATTCCAGGTCGCCACTAAAGAAGGGACCTTCGGGGCTCAGTGGGCTTACCCAGTTTCCAAAATTGAATAAATAAATAAATAAATGTCCTTTTTGTGCTGAAGGCGCCAGAGCTGTGCACAGTACTGCTGGTTGGGCCTCGCCACGGCCTTGTAAGTGGCCAGACAACTTCCCCTGCCCTTCTAGTCACTCCCAGTTTCATACATGCCATCTTCTGTCAGCCTTGACAGCAGCTGTGCACTGCTTGTCATGCTTCAGCCCATGTCTATTATTCCTCCTCCTTTGCAGCAAAAGGAGCCCTATACAGCGTGCACGTCGTACCTTGGTTTTTCCTCCCTACATGCAGCGCGTTACATTTGGCTACATTAAATCTGAGACTGCAGGAGGCAGACCACAGACTTACCCTCTGGGTGTAGCCTGCTATGAAAGGACTAACCAGCTGGACTGATCCAGTCTGCTAGGGGTGATGGTGGGAGACAAAACCCCCAAAGGTCTGTACTACACAACTTGGTGAGGACCAGCATGTTAACAACAGCTGCTGGATGGCTGTCCCAATTTCTTTGCACTTGTCTGTCCTCTAGTGCCTTTCTTCAGGGCAAGACAAAAATATGTGGTCCAGGAGCCACCCCTTCCAATAATGTTAGGGTGGGGGCTGAAGACTCTCCCGCATATACCAATGCAAGACAGAACCACCGGAAAACCAGGAGATCTCAGGATACCTACCTTCCTGCAGGTCATGATCATGTGACTCAATCAGTCAATCTGGCAGTACCTTTTGGACTCTGAGGTAGGACTTCTACCTCCAGTCATGAGGTCAGCTCCACTTCTTTCCTTCAGTCCAGTGTCAATCCCTCCCACGGCTTCTGCCATTAGCTAGGCTCCTGATTGGTGCGCCTGTTGGCTGTTTTTAGACCGCTAGCCAGCTGTTATTAAGCACGCTTTTCAGGGGTCTGACTGCTCAGTGTAGGTAGTTTTTCTCCAACCCCCTCCCAGGCCACCTTTTAAATACACTAGCTGTCTCCAACCCCCCCCCCCCGTGACAACAATATTGGAATTCTTGTAGTCTCCCCATCTGCCACGTGATGTCTACTGTAGCCTACAGTGTCCAGTAACTACCCTATTTCTCTCAACTAGTTACTGCTTTTCTTCCAATCATAAACCCCTTTCATTATCCAGAAGTTGTAGTTTTCCAAATCCATTCTGTTTCCTGTCTCTCACTGCCCCCCCAACCTCATTCTGTTCCTTTGCTGGTCCTGCTGATAACTCTTCTGTTTTACAACTGATCTGTCTCTGCTTGTGCTATTCCTCCCATGTTTGCTGCCTAACCCATACTATTCCTATATCCTCTCTGATCCCTTACTTAAAAAGAGAAAAGTAAAATGTTTACGCAGAGGCTGCTCTTGTTTCTCCTACTCTCCTTACCTTTATTATACCTTTCTACTATGGGAGCACCCAATACAGAATCTGTTCTCCCACCTAGCCAAGACAATGATTTTACTTTCTCCAGTATGCTGGTGGCACTGGATACCCGGTATGATCCTATTCCCTTACTCCCTAAAAAAAAGCCTGGATCTATCTGGCTGCTTATGCCCTCAAACACAGCTCCCTGCGTACTCTCATCCTGTCTCTACACCCACATTATAAGTTACGGTACCTCTTACTACTAGCTATTCTGCTATCTGGGGATGTACAACTCAACCCAGGGACCCTGGTCCCAAATAATGTTCCCATGTCCTCTGCAAAGGGCCTATTGATAGTCCACCATAACATCAGGAGTCTGGAACGGAACTTCTTGGAACCTGAACCCTGGGTCGAGCTCTACAAACCAGACACACTGTGCCTAACTGAAACCTGGCTGAAGTCATCCATTCCTGACTCTCGTTATCCCCTGCCATCCTATAATTTATTGAGGAATGATAGACGGCCCCCCAAAAGAGGGGGAGGTACAGCCATTTATTTCAAATCACACCTCCAGCTCTCGGTATTTAGCTCCACCCCCCTAAACTACTGTGAGGCAATCCATGACCGCCTCATCCTCGGCTCGAAGAAATTAAATATCATCTGCGCTTATAATCCCCCTTCCCATGGCATGAAGGGTTTGGAAGAGCTGCTTGACAATTCAGCCACCTACTACGGTAATAATGAAGTTCTTATATTAGGGGACATTAATATTAACTGGTTGGGGAAAACACAAGTATTACCCCTGACTAAACTACAGAGTTTTAACCTACATCAGCTCCCAACTGAACCCACTCAAATAGTGCCCCATTCCAACTCAAGTAGCTTGCTACATTGGATCATGTCAAACTGCCCTGGAAACATATTAGATGCAGGAGTCCTAGCTGATACCATCTCTGACTACTCCCCTACTTATTGTGTCTGGGGTAAAGGCAGGTTGGAACCAATGAAGCCTTGCCTCATCACTTTCCGCAATTTTGCTAACCTTAATGCAGATGCTTTTCTGTCAGACATGGCCTATATTGACTGGAGCCCTCTCTATAATGCTACTGATGTTCATACTGCTCTAAACATCTGCTTGCCAAAATTCCTTGCATTACAAGAATCCCATTGTCAACTCTTGACCAGGCAGGTCAGAAATAAACGGTCCCGGTGGTTAAAGTCCGACTTATTATCTAAACTAAGGCAAAGGGATAAGACATGGCATCTCTATAAGAAATCTGGTTCTCCATCTGACCTTAATACCTATAGAGCCATGAGAAATGCATGTAAAAAAGAAACCAAACAGGCTAAAAGCTCATACTGTAGAGACCTTCTTACTGCCTCCCAGGGTGACCCTAAACAATTCTGGTCACATATCAAATTCTTCCTTGGATCTAGCCAACCCTCCACCCCAAATAATATGTCTCTGGATGGAATCCACTGCAATAATCCCTACACCATTGCAAACTTTTTCAACAGGCAATTTGCTGACCTCACCTCTTACACTGTCTCCCTGTCCACATCTCCTGCCCCCATCTCCCCTGCACAGGTCTTAGGTCTTACTCTCCATTTCAAGGCTATTCAAAACAGCGACGTTCTCAGACTTCTAAGAAATATCTTTGAGCATACATCAGTTGGGTCTGATAACCTGGAACCTAGGCTCCTATGACTGGCAGCCCCCTACATAGCTGCTCCCCTAGCTCGGATCTTTACCCTCTCGCTGTGTAGCAGCACTGTCCCAATGATCTGGAAAACTGTGCATGTCACCCCAGTACACAAAAAGGGAGATCTGCTTGACACATCTAACTACAGACCCATTGTTATCCTCTTGGTTCTCAGTAAGATTCTTGAGAAGCTTGTGGCCACCCAAACCACTTCCTTTCTCCAGCAGCATAACCTTCTCACTGATACTCAACATGGATTCCACAAGGGACATAGTACGACAACTGCCCTCCTCAAATTCTCGTCTGTCACCCTAGTAGCAATGGACTCTGGAAAGCTCACCGATGCTGTTTTCATTGATATGACCAAAGCCTTCGATCTAGTTGACAATCCCACTCTATCTTCCACCCTTAACTCTCTAGGCTTCTCATCAAATGTCGTAAAATGGTTTGACAGTTACTTGTCTGAAAGGTCTCAACATGTGAAATTCAACTCTACCCTCTCAGACAAGGTCTCCGTAAGCATTGGAGTACCTCAAGGATCCATCCTAGGTCCTCTGCTATTCTCCATCTTTATCAATAACATTACTGCAAATCTCCACAGGACTTCCTCCCTACTTTATGCAGATGACATTGTTCTATACTCAAGCTCTAACAGCATTGATGAAATAAATGCTAATCTCTCCCGTGACTATCAACTTATCCAACTGTGGCTTACTGAGCATAAACTTGTTCTAAATAAAACAAAAGACCCAAGCCATGCTGTTTGGATCTAGTGTCAAGCTAAACCATGTCCAAACTCCACTAACTGTCTCCTCCCTTGATGGCACATTGGTTGGCGTGGTTACATCATTTAAATATCTAGGTGTCACCCTAGACCCATGCCTGAGTTTTGACCCTCATATTCTATCTACCATTAAGCAGGTAAACTCTAAGCTAGGGATTGCCTACTGGACCAGTTATGCTCTCACTCCCTCTGCTAGACTCGCAATTGCCCGTGGCATACTACTCCCCTCTCTCACATATGGAGCCCCTATATATGCATCGACCAGTTACTCATGTCTTCATAAGTGGAATGTAACCTATAACAACATCTGTCACTTTGCCTCCTGCTCTCCCAGGCTGAAACATCACTGCCTTCTTTACTCGGATCTTGGCTGGCTCCCGCCTAAAGAATTAAGGTCTTTTGCACTTGGATCTGTCACTCAAAACATTACAGGTATTAGGTCTCAAACACCCATACATCTGGCCAGTCTCTTTCCCTATCATACGCTCTGCAGAAAATGCCCCTGTCCTTGTCCCTAGACACCACACAAAAAAAGGCAGTAGTGCCTATGCCCACCATGCGCCCCATTTCTGGAACTCACTCCCTCTAACACTTCATCAATCGACTTCCCATTACTCCTTTAAAAGAGAACTAAGACACCATCTCATCTCATCTCACCTCACATCTGCCCCTGTTTCAAATGCCGTAGTCCCTACCCCAAATCCCTTCCCCCTCCCTGTTGTCAAGGGTTGGGGGGTCCACCCCTCTTGTAGCACTTCCTCTCAGTCTCCTCTCCTACCAATTACTTCTTCATCCTCCATCTCTCCATTTCCCTCTTCCAGTACATTCTTAATCTCTCCCCTCCTCACTAATCCTCTTTCAATCACGGTCCATACTGTCTATGCCACCACCTCCCCCACTCCTCTTACTTATCTTTCTAGCCCCTCCTCATCTCTCTCTCTGCCAATTGATATCCACACCACTAGCACTTACATTATCTCTTAAACTGTCTGTTGTTGCCTTATTATTGCCTGATTTATTGCCTTTTATAACATTACTGTTTGCCTCCTTTTAAACCTGTAGTCAAAATTTCTATTATTATGCAATTATTTCCTCATGTAATAGTTAAGTGTTCATGTAAATTCTCCTTGCAGTTTTGTATTACTGTGACTGTACTCTCCTGGGTCATGCCTGAAAATAGTCTTTCTGGCTAGTGCACCTACCTGGTAAACAAAAACCAAATAAATAAATTAAAATTATGAGGTTTTGTGAGAAACCCTGAGCCAGCCTCATGTTTTGTTCTCCAACACCAGTGCAAGTCAGATCACCAGATGAATAGTGGATCTTAAGACACCAGTCTTTCTGCAGGTCATGATCAAGTGACTCAAGAAGCCAATCTGGCAGTACTTTTTGAGGCTCTGAGGTGGGACCTCTGCAGCCCTTCTTATAGGCTTTACCACAATCAGGGACGTGCATTAAGGGACTTATGCACAAGGGAGGCAGCCGTTACTGCAGCCTGCTAGGTCACGTAACCCTTTTGCCCTCCAGAGCTCACCCCAAAATAGGTTTCCAGGATCACCCGGATATGCCACCCTGCCTCAACCCACCTGCCCAAAAAATGGAGGGGGCACTCCATGGCAGCACAAGGACGGACACATTTCGTTTTGTAGACTGGACCCTTAGGTTTGCAAATTACATAGAAATATAGAATTTGACGGCAGATAAGGACCTCTTGGCCCACCCAGTCTGCCCATTTCCCTACCTGATGGATAAGCTGCAGATTCTAGATAATCAACAGCTTACTTCCTCCTGACCCCACTAGAATTGCCTTATGCCTGTCCCATGCATTCTTGAATTCTCTCACTGTTCCTGACTCCACAACCTCCTCAGGAAGGCAGTTCCATGCATCCACAACTCTCTCTGTGAAAAAATACTTTCTAACATTACCTCTGAGCCATCCCCCCATCTTCAAATTGTGCCCTCTTGTTCTTGCACATCTCTTCTTCTGAAAGATGCTACCCTCTTGTACTTTGTTAATTCCCGTAAGATACTTGAAAGTTTCTATCATGCCCCCCCCCTTTCCTCAAGGGTATACATATTAAGCTGATTTAGTCTCTCCTTGAATGTCTTCTGGTGCACACCTTGCACCATTTTGGTTGTCCTCCTCTGAACAGCCTCCACTCTGTCTATGTCTTTGCGGAGATGGGTTCTCCAGAATTGCACGCAGTACTCCAGATGGGGTCTCAATAACTGTCTGTAGAGAGGGATAACAACTTGCTGTTTTCTACTGTTGATGCCTCTCCCTATACATCCCAGTATCCCCCCAGCCCTCCTTATTGCCTTCTCACATTGCTTGCCCACCTTTAGGTCATCTGATACAATTACTCCTAGGTCTCTTTCGATTTTTGTTGTTGTTATTAACTCCCCCCCCCCACTGTGTACTCTTCCCCTGGGTTTTTGTTTCCCAGATGCATTACTTTGCACTGAATCTGAGCTGCCATGTATTTGACCATTCCTCTAACCTTGCCAAGTCCCTTTTCATTCTTTCCACCCCACCTTATGTATCAACCCTGTTGCAGATCTTTGTGTCATCTGCAAAGAGGCATTTCTTTCCTTCCAGGTGCTCTCCAATGTCACTTATAAAGATATTAAAGAGGACCGGTCCCAGTACCGAACCCTGCTGTACCCCTGTTAGTTACCCTCCTTTCTTCACTGTGGACTCGTCATTGTTACCCTTTGCATCCTGTTGTCCAGCCAGTTTTTTATCCAGGCTACCACCTTGGGACCCACTCCAAGGCTGGCTAACTTGTATATTAATCTTTTGTGTGAGACTGTGTTGAATGCCTTGCTAAAATCTAGGTAGGCCATATCCACAGCCCCTCCCTGGTCTACTACTTTGGTCACCCAGTCAATGAAATCTATTAGGTTCATCTGACATGACCTTTCTGCTGTGAAACCATGCTGCCTTGGGTCCTGTGCCCCACTGGCCTCTAGGTACTCAACAGTTCTTTCCTTCAGAAGTGATTCCATTATTTTCCCTACCACTGAAGTCAAACTAACAGTGACTGCGAAATCACCCTTCGGGCCCGAATACCGCCATGACAGTGACATCATTCATGAGAAGGGGGCCCAAAACCCCCATGTTGAAAATTTGGTGCCAAAATTCCAAAAAATGACTGTTTAACAAGCGTGCGTTGCGCAGTTCCTATGCAGGCTCGTAAGTTCGCGAAATTTCAATATTTTCACTCCAGATTTTCAATATTGCCATTTCACCACACCTTCTTATGAGTAGTACAGCTGTCATTTTTCACATCTCACCATAATGCCTCACCATGGTAGCTAGAATGATGAATAGTGTGCTAAATCAATGCACGGGACAATTAAGAAAATCACAGTGACACTGTTCATGAGCAGAGGTCTTGAAATGGCTATGTTGAAAATTTGGTGAAAAAATTCCTAAAATGACTGTTTTACGGTGCATTCGCAGTTCCTACATGCAGCTCATGGGTTGCAATTTTCAATATTTCCTCTCCAGATTTTCAACATTGCCATTTTTCCACACCTCCTTATGAGCAGTACAGCTGTCATTTTCACATCCTGCCCAAAACGTGTTTCGCCCATGTAGCGCACAATGGCGCAGTCGGTGTGCAAACTCAATGTATGGGACACATTAACAAAACCACAGTGACACTGTTCATGAGCAGAGGTCTTAAAATGGCTATGTTGAAAATTTGGTGAAAAAATTCCTAAAAAATTACTTTTACGAGCGTGCGTTGCACAGTTCCTATGCATGCTCGTAAGTTTGCAAATTTAATATTTTCACTTCAGATTTTCAACATGTCCATTTTATTAAACTTCCTTATGAACAGTACAGCTGCAATTTTTCATGTGTCCCAAAATGTGTTTTCGCACATGTAGCGCACAATGGTGCTGTTGGTGTGCGAAAGCAATGTTTAGGACAGATTAAGAAAATCACAGTTACACTGTTCATGAGCAGAGGTCTTAAAATGGCTATGTTGAAAATTTGGTGACAAAAGTCCATAAAATGACTGTGTTATGAGTGAGCATTGTGCAGTTTCCACGCATCCTCGTTAGTTCATGACTTTGTAATATTTTCAGTCCAGATTTTCACTAGTGGCATTTTTCCACACTTCCTTATGAACAGTACAGCTGCCATTTTTCACAACATGGCAGAAGTGTGTTTTCACACTTTCAGTGCAGAGATGCGTGGTCGCTGTGGGAAATCATTGTTCGGCACAGATAAAGAAAATCACAGTGACACTGTTCATGATCGGAGGCACCAAAATGCCTGAGTTGACAATCTGCTATAAAAAATCCCCAACCTAATTATATTATGGGTGTGCGTTGCACAGTTTCTATGTACGCTCGTGACTTCACCATTTTTTTAAATATTTTTACTACACATTTGCAACATAGCCATTTTTACACCTCCCCATGAAAGAGTACAGCTGTCATTTTTTACATCCTGTTTGGAATATTTTTGCACCTGTGGTGCTAAATGCCGTAGTCACTGTGCATAAGCAGCTTCCGGCTACCAAACTGATATTCCCCCTGTTCATGAGGTGGGGTCACAAAACAAACATGTTGAAAATTTGGAGGAAAATACCAACGAATGCCTGAGGTATTAGGCTTTTCAACTAAATCGCCCAACCCTCTAGAGAATGACAGGAATCAGGGTGTGACTTGGCATTCTTGCCTGTGATGCTCATACCATTCCACACCCTACAGTCACTGAGAGGCATCGAGGTATGCCTTGGACTCTTCGGCCCCAAACTTCACCCCATTCTCTATATCGCACCCATCTCACCGTATTTCCCTACTGAAATGGGGTGCGCGAAGACCAAAGACCCCAAGGAACATGTGACACTTGTCGGTCTCTGCAGAGTGGGGTGTGGTGAAGTAAACACGTCGGCGTTATGCCTGGCGACCAGCGCACACCCCAATGCTTGTCACTCTCTGCAGGGTGGTGGTGGGGTTGGCTTCAGTTCAATACTTCACTGCCATTCCTATTACGCAGCTCTGTAACTTCTACACTACCACTGCCAATGCCAGCAAGCAAACATTCGGCATTGACAAATGCTTGTTTATATTAGGCTTCATAGCTAATTACAGGCTTGTGCTTTCTTCCTGATTGTTGTCTTTGGATACATGCCCCATGCAACATATACTGCATGCAGGACAGCATTAGGCAGTTAAACATGATACAGCAGTAACTTCCTCTGCACAGCCTCCCAATTTGAGTGGCCTAATGTAACAGCACACTGAGGCCCACCTTATAATAATTTCTATGGAGGGGGTATAGCGCAGTGGGTTAAGGCTCTGAGCCGCAGATCTGGAGACCTGGGTTTGAATCCCACAGCCGCCTAGGTGCATACTGTGTGATCCTGAGCAAGTCACTTAACTTCCTTGTGCTCCCAGGTCACATCTGGAAACAAGCTTTGGTTTAGTGTGCTACTCCTGGTTAAACAATGTTCCCGTTCCCTTCCCCCAACGCCCATTATCAGAATATCCCACTTGTACAACATTTTTGTTCCAAATCCCACTGCTTTTTTTTTCTATTTAGCACAGTGTTATTATGTTCTACTGATACAAGAGCACACTTGTTTAGCTGGCTTGATTAACTATCCCCAACTTAAAAACAAAAACAGAAGCCTGGGCTTTTTCCCCCCTGCTCCCATGGAATGAAACCTACTACCACTTATTAAATGCTCTCCCAACATCTCTGCTTTAGAATCTTTGCTATGTGATCACGTAACTGTAGTAGCAACACATCTATACAGATAATCCCGCTACATACTGAACCGTCGATTGATATCTGTTATTATACCCCTTGTATGAGACTGACCTACTAGCTGCATACTTGCATCTACTGAGAACTGTACGCTGCTAATACGTATTCTCCATGGAACCTCTCTGGAATGGGACAACTGTCCTAAAGGGCTCTTTTCATTCCACTAGTATAAAATCAACAAAACAACATTTTCATTGGATATAGGAATATCCCACTTATAAGAATGGTTTTGTGACAGAATGCTTGAAACTTTGGATCCAGTATAGCATCTGTGTACTAGATTTGTTTGTTCCACATTTTTTTATATACTGGGTCCTAGTCCACTGGCTGCAACAGGCTGTGTCTGTCATTTATTTTTATTTGAATCCCTTCTGGATTCCGAAATGCCATCTTAAGAAGTAACAAAAAATTTTACGAAAACCTTCTACTGTAATGTACCTGCTTCTTTGACAACATAACTGTACTATTTACTTTTATAAAACCAACATACAGTAAAGTTAAAAAGGAGTTACTTTCCTGAGAAAAATAACTATTACAAAGATTTAGTCAAAATACAGAAGTGACTGAAAAGTGCTGCTATCCCTGTTAAAATAGCACAAAAGACTGATCAGAGAGCAGAAACCTCATGCAACCAATGTTCTGTGCTGTCAGCTTTGAGCTTTGTTAGTTAGTGTCCCTAGTAAGGTGCACGTAACCCATTTTGTTAAGATTTCTCAGTAACAACAAGGAGCCCACGTTGTCAGTCGTTGAGACTGCCTGTAATCTAGTGCTTGTCTCAAGCAGGGTTTCATTTCACTCTAAAAACTGATTAGCGTTTTGCTCATAAAAGTTCTAGAACATTGTGAAAATGCATAGCACTTGCCTCACTGTGCTTAACAAACTTAACACTTCTAGAAAACCTATATAAATTATTTCTGTGCAGTTAGTATTGTCCCAAGAAAAAAAACTGCTAATCAATTATTTAAAACCATGTCAAGGTATTTGGCATGCCAGTGAAGGCTACAAAGTGTTTTTCTCTTGAAAATAGGATTAATTTAAAAAAATGGGCACTGTTCTTTTTAAAAGTACCACAGGTTTGTTGCCTCCCATGGTTCAGTTATTGTGTCTTAGATTTTTAGACTTACAATGGACTAGGCCTCAAAGTAGATATATCTGTAAATACCACTTTTTAAAAAGGATATTGGTCAAAAATCTGTATCTTATAGGGCAACTTTCTTTTATAATTCTATTCCGGATGAAATAACTTGTAGTACAACAGTTAGATTTTTTAAAATAAGATTAAAGCAGTGGCTCAAATCTTTGAATGAATGCGCCTGTAATTGAAGTTTTTATTATGTTACTGAATTTGGAGTTTTGTAATATTCTATTTAATTGTGTATGTACTTTTTTTTTTTTTACTAACACTGAACATTTCAACACTTGTTGCTAATGAAAATGGGCAGTACTGCTCATCAGCTAACAAGTATAAAAAATAAAAATGAAATACCTCTATTCACAGAGTGAACCTCTGCATCATGCGCCTAGGCTGTAGCACCCATTTAAGCTTAAGCACTATAGCGAAGAAACCACAGAATGTGAATGGATATGACAAAAAATCCTTTTGTCTGGATTAAAAAAAATAAATAAATCTTAGAATATCCTTGTTAAAAGAACATTTGTGCTCAGTATTTAAGGCGTTCTTATAATAGAACTCTGCTGTACTGCAATGTTTTGCAAACAAGATGATCAGGTTCCACACCAACCCAATTTCAAACTGCTGGTCCTTAGTTTCATAATCAGATATTTGCCTCATGAGTATAATTTTTGGTTGTGGCTAGGAGGGCATTTATTCAGTAAAGGCTAAAAAAGCATTAAAAAAAAAAAAAAAAAGTTCAGCTAAATTGCCAAATTAGCATTCATTAATTTACAGGTTGCAACCATCAGGATCACATTCTGTACCAACTTCTGTAAATAGTTTATCCAAATATTACATATATATTTTATTTTCCAACTTCCTAAAATGTTTATACTCCAACTACTCTCACCTATTTGTGCATTTCTACCGCTTGTGTACCATACTTCACGGTTACTGAATTAGTTACCTGCTACTTGTAAATTGAGTTATTTAATGTGTATATTTCTGCACGTCTAACTTTATTGTACTGGATTTTCTTCTCCACGTCCCCCGGGTTGCACCTGGAAACGAGTCTCAGCTTGGTGTGCCTCTCCAGGTTACCAAATTCTAAATAAATAATATTATAGCCCAGAGGGATGTGGTATCTGGTTTTCATTTGGTCCTTAAGAAGGGGAATCCTCAGCTCCCCTGCCTTAATACTGCAGGACCTAGAGGTCCCAATTAAAACAATGCCGAAAAGAAATAATTTTAAGTGGTGACATGTTAATAAGATTTCTTACTTTTTATCTGATTGATCTTACGTCCCTCCACTGTACTAACAACAGACAAACTTTTCCTGTCCCTGCATAGACAGCCCTGTTGATGATGTGAGTGACAGGCTAAGTTGCGGAGGGACATCTACATGCGGCAGTTGGTAGAGTAAGTTATTACTTGTAAACAGTGCATTTTCGCACTTAGCCTACATATACCAATAGGTACCAATAGACTAAGAGTGAAAATGCACTGTTGCTGAGTACTAACTTACTTTACTAAGTGCCAGCACGGAGATGTCCCCTGCAGCTTAGCACGTCACTCACATCATCACACGGCTGGCTGCTGGGAACAGTGGGAGAGTTAGTTGGGCTGCATTTTGGGTGGAGGGACTCAGGATCAATCCAGATAAAAAGTAAGAAGTCTAAGATGTCACCACTTAAAAAAAAAAAAAAAAAAAAAAAAGATTTTCTTTCAGTGGTTTGCTTAATCGGGACCTAGAGGTCCCCAAATACTAAGGCAAGGGAACTGAGGATTCCCCTTTAAAAAATCTTTCTGTATTTTGATAATGAATCTTGTAGTTTAGATCACCAGCTAGGTACCACAGTTTGACAGGCAATTCAGTTTTGCTTACGTTAGTTGGTAAAGGGTTTTGTAATTTTGTTAAAATGTTTTGATGGCAATTAGTCAAAGATTCTGAAAATTAAAAATTCCATGGGTTCAGGAAAAGTTGACCAGTAGTTTTAGACTTCCAGTAGTCCAAAAGCCAAGCTAAGCACATCGTTTTATAATCAGCTCTAAACACGATTGAAAGCCAGACTGGGAATAGCATGATCCGATTACTGACATGAGCAGTGGAACTTGTTTTGAAAAAAGTAAGAATATATATCATTTTTTTTATTGTTACGTGCAGGCTTACATAAGGAATAAAGTAACCAAGTGTACAATAAAACTGGAATTGCATGGAGGGGTTCTGGTGCCATTTATACACCATGAGTGTGGTTTACATTTGTCACCAGAAAACCAAGTTGCAATTGCAGCCTTGTATGTACATTTGTGATATATTTTATTAGTTATACAGTAATTAGGGCAGTATGGTTCCTTTGTCACAGAAGTCATAAATACCTTGACTTTTCCCATTTTTATGAAGACTTATGATTCTTGGTATTTTCCATGACAGCTTCATAGTTTTTTTTTTTTATTTACTATACTTTTTTCCCATTCCAGCGTTGTACTATCAGCCCCTCAGTCATCTGCCTTGCTCTCTAATAACTGCCTTCCACTGCCACCGGTACTCCCTGGCTTGCCCCCCAGGGCAAGGCCACAGTACCACGACCTGCCCGTCTATGGCGGGGAAAGGTGCCGGCAGAGCTGACATTGCCTCCCTGGCCTCCCCTCCATGGCGGGGTTCGGGGCCTGCGGAGTCATGATGAGTTGGTGGAGTGAAGTGGAGCGGCGGAGAGCTATGCAGGCCAGGCGCCGGCGACATCATCCTGAGTGTCCAGCTTGGATTTTTACTTGTTTTTCTGGGGCGGGACAGGTAATGACGCCCAGCGCCCACTCGCCCTCCCCGAACCACTCTCCAGAAGGCAGTTGCTGCAGTACCCCCAGCCTCCGCCAGGGGTCCATCAAGCACCGGGCGCCCTCCCCCCGGGAGAAGGAGAGCAGTCCTCGGGACACTTCATCCTTCTCCCCCTGGCTGGCTGGCGCTGCAAGCGGAAATCCAACCGCTGCGCCGACAGGCCAGCAGTTTCATAATTTTTTATATTTTCTATTCTTACTACGTGATTTTTGGTATTTTACAATACAACTTCAAAACTGTTGGTATTTTTTCATTAAAACACCATAGTATTTGGTGTTTGCAACTGACAGACACATAATTTTGTGCCCCCACCACCACAATACGCTTGGTGCCCAGTTGCCCCCAGTATGGGATTTTAGGGCATGCATGCAAACCAAAGTTTTCCAGATGGCAGCAAAATGCATTGCCTGCCACTGGGACGGTCTAAAACATGCAATTTTGAAAACATTTAAATCTTTGCTAATGTGCTTGTATGAAAAAAAAAAAAAAAATTATATATATCTCAAAATAGAGGTCATTTTTTAACATACAATGGACCCATGACTTTCCCTGTGATTTCCATGATGTCTGTCATTTTGACCATGACAATGCTGCAATTTTCTCCAAAAATCAGACATGAAAAAAGTACAACCTCACGTATAATTTATTTTTAAATTATCAGCCACCCTGCATCTGTGCCAGGGACACAGTCGGTTTCTTTTTCATTTTGTGTTTGCGTTCGATATTTGTACAAACATAACTGCGGAGAAGTGGGAACTCTCAGTTTAAAGCCATTTAATCGTGAGTTTCCATGACAGAATTAGCAGATTATAATAAGGATCTAAACTCCTGTAGTGTACAAGTCAACTCAAGCTTTACTTATAAAAGGCACCTTTCCAACAACCAAGGCACCTGTACATAAAATTCATTAACATCAATAATTAAAACATCAACATCTTAAAATAAAACGACAGAATCATAAAACAAGATGACAGTCCAGCCTACAAAATATTAACCTTCCTCTAAAGATGCCAGGCTGAAGAAGTAAGTTTTTAATTCTGTTTTAAAACTTTGAATGGTCAAGCACTCCCTAATCTGACGAGGTAGAAAATTTCACAGGGTAGGGGCCATAAAAGCAAAAGAACGGGCCCCAGATGTTTGAAGTCACACCCTGGGAATCTCTAGCAATCCCTCGTCGGTGGATCGGAGCTGTCAAGAGGGGCAGTAGGGAGGAAAAGATCTTGCAGGTAGCGGGGTCCCTGACTGTGTAGTGCTTTATAGGTCAGCAAACCGACCTTGAAAGTGATACGCCACTGCACCGGTAGCCAGTGCAGTCCGTGGAGCACAGACATATTATGATTGGTCCTAGATGTACCAGTCAAAAGCCTGGCAGCCGAATTCTGCACCAGCTGCAGGCGGCGGATATCAACCCTAGGTAGCCCTGGGTACAGGGAACTGAAGTAGTCATGGCGAGTGGTCACAAAGTGTGGACCAGTGTTAGAAGATCCTCAGAAGGGACCAGGTACTTCACCTGGGCAATATTCCTTAGATGGTAAAAGGAAGCTTTGACAAAGGCTGACACTTGTAATTTTAGGGTCAGAAAGTCAAAGATAATGCCCAGGTTTCGCACCGAGCTGCGGTAGTAAGCAGGGCACCCCCAAGCCAAAGACCAGAGAGTTGTCCTGCCGACACACCCGCCTTCCGACGATCAGGATCCACCACCAACACCTCAGTTTGATCTGGATTCATCCTCAGCCAACTAGCACTTATTCAGTCCTGGATCTCAGAAAGGCAGTAGTTAAACACCAAGAGAACATCTCCCGGCTCAAGCGCAAAGGACATGTACAGCTAAGTAACATCTGCATAGTAGTGAAAACTCAGACCGCACCGCCTAATAATTTCCCACAATGGCAGCATATACACTGTGAACAACATGGGTGACAAAATGGAATCCTGTGGTACCATGCAGGATAGGGGGAGAGAGGATCAGAGGAATAAATTCCTGAGACCACTCTCTGTGTCCTACCCTCAAGGAAGGATTGAAACCATCCGAGGATGGTACCAGACAGTCCACAGATGAACTGCAGGCACTCCAATAGCACACCATGGTCCACAGTGTCAAATGCCACCGAGAGAGATCAAGGAGGACCAAGATGGAACGGGGTCTCAGATCACTTATTATTAGGAGATCATTTAGCACCCAAACAAGGGCAGTCTCGGTGCTGCGCCTCTTCCTAAATCCAGACTGGAGAGAATCATAGATACTGTGGATGGATAAATGATCATCCAGCTGCAGTGCAACCACCTTCTCGATAACCTTCCCAACAAAGGGGAGGTTACAGACCGGTCTGCAGTTAGCGAGACAGTCCGAGTCAAGGGAGGATTTTTTCAGGAGCGGTCGTACAACAGCCTCTTTCACAGGGTCTGGAAAGACCCCCCTCTCTAATGATCTCCAGACTGTCTCAGCAAGGACTGGTCCAATTTCCTCAATGCACCCCACAAGGCGACGTGTTGAGCCTAAGTCCAAACCACAGCTGGTTGGCCGCACACTCTGAATGACCCTCACAATATCCATGATGTCTGGCCGGCCAAAGTCGGAACAGAGCAACCAGGTGCTCGCAACCTCCCACCGACCTCTGCAACTCCCCATAGAGGGGGCTGGGCAGATACAGGACCTGATGGTGACAACCTTATCCGTGAGGTATCAAGCAAACTAGTTACATCTTTCTTGTAACAAGGCTCCAATAGACTGCAGACAGGCTGGATTGCACAATTTGTCCACAGTCCGGAAGAGCTGAGCTGGTCGATTCTGTGAGGCGGCAATCTCCCTGGACAAGAATTCTGCCTCCTTACAGGTGATTGTCAATTGATATTCAGTATAATGATCCATCAATCAAAGCCTGTCAACCTCCAGGCCAGATTTCCGCCATGCCCCCTCTAAACTTCAGCCCACTCTTCTCAGCTCCTTCAAGGTCCCATCAAACCATGGGGACCTTGGGCAAAGAGTGAGGTGGCTGAACATGAACAGGAGCAATGGAGTCCAGCGCAGCCATCACCGCCTTATTATAGTTGAATACAAGATCCCCTGGACCCATGCTTTCATTTGACAAGCCCGACAGATCAAGTACCGCCACTAGGCCCTCTGGGGTCACCGCCCTCAAAGGGCAGTACCGGACTATCTCCATAGGGGCAGGCCCATTTGGGAAGAGTCATGAAACTGAATCCTGTGGCATGATGGTCAGACCAACTGACAAGTTCCACCACCAAATCAAAGATCTCCATCTCCAGGAGGAACATCAGATCCAATAAATGACCACCAATGTGGGTTGCGGAGGAAATAACCTGTGTGAGGCCCAGCGACATCATAAGCTGGAGGAGATCCTGACCAAAATGTGAGAGTTCATCGTCGACCCAGGCATTGAAATCCCCCGGAATTCTCCATCTGGGGGATCACAATACCTTGTCGACAATGAAGTCCGCAATCTCCTGCAGGAATTTTCCCCCATCCCCAGGTAGACAGTAGATGAGGAGTATCCTGCATCCCACACCCACACCCACGATACACTCAAAGGATCTGGTGGACCCCACTGGCACTTCCACAAGACTCAGTTTCGTTTTAAAACAAATGGCTACACCTCCGTCCCTACGATCTATCCTCGGGTGGTGAATCACCGAGTACCTGGCTGGAACAGCTGAGGCCAATACTGGGCCTGCATTATCATCCAGCCAGGTCTCGGTGATGCACACCAGGTCCAATGTCCCAACAAGATCCACTATTATCGCAGTCTTGTTTTTAATAGACCTGGCGTTACACACCACCACCCAAGCAGAATGAGTCAAAGAAGATCGTGCTGCCTGTCTGCACTCAGCAGAGCCCTTGGGTATGGAGACCAGGCAGGGAGGACCCCTATTCTGGACCCATTTTGCCCCAGGGTGTCTCCGTGTCCCCAGTACCTCTATCCAACTGCCCCTCTCCATTCCTTCACCAGACCCAGGCCCCCCCTCTTTCCTTCTCCTGACTATCCCCAAGGCACGGCAATTCCTATAAGCCTCCGGTGACTGGAGAGAATACAGTCGAAGGCGCAGAGGTCCCCGAGCCTAGTGGGGTGATAGTGCCCGACTGTTATTTTACCCTCACAGCACATCATAGGCAGCCGCAGCAATCACCACACTATCAACAACCAATCAATCACTGTATCAACAATCACACACCACAACACTCATACAACTATCATGTGATAATTTTAAATAAACTCATTCACCACAATCACACAGCATACACCCAAAATCAAATCCCCAATCACAAATATAAACTTCCCCACAAAAGTCCCCTTCCAAATCTCGATTACAATGAATAAATTATCTAACTGTTTATGGCAGTATGTAAAGATAACAGGCCAAGGTGAGCAGTCTCCAATAGTCTCAAAGTTCTGAAATTATTTAAACCTGAAGAACTCTCACTTCTTCAGGAAGACGGTATAATAATCTACCAGGTGCTATCTCTCACATAGCCCTTACGAAGACCATCAGATTTTAATTTTGAAATAGAACTACTGAATAGGCACTTTCACTGCCCAATGTAATTCATTTGGGCCCAAAACAGAGAAAACAAAAGAAAGGTCTGAACATAACTCGGGTTCAGAGTTTGTCCTCCTCCAGCATTCAAATCTAGCGGTAGTCTCCAAAGGTCCTAAATCCCAGGGCCAGCAATGTCAACAGTAGCGAGATACAGGAGAATCCTACTGGCACCCACGATGGACCACCACCGGAAATTTCCGTGAACCACTGCTACAGCCACTATCAAGACCAGCCCGCTAGCTGACCCTCCAGAAGCCTAGGAAGAACCTGGGACACTTCGCCTGCTCTTCAGCGGGCCTGGTCCCCAGCCTCCTGCCTGGCACACAAATCCAGCAGCCGCCTCTCCAAGAGTACAGGCCGACCCCACGTAATCGCCAAGCAATAAATCCCAGATAAAACTTCCACTCAGAGACTCCTATTTGGGCAGATGTTACTTATCCCACCTGAAGAAAACTAGGACCAAACTTCAGCCGCAGTCCCAATCGCCAAGCTCCTGCAGACGGAACATAAACCACCCGACTCCCAGCAGGACAGCTCCTCCTCCTCCAGTCCACCGACAGAATGGTTCCACCTCAAATTCAGCAACCACAGCTTCTCAACTCAGGCATTCACAGACCCTCTCCTCTTCTCAAACTCATCCCGATCCAGCTCCAGAAAACAGCCAAAGCAGGTGAGAGATTCCGGCTCTATTCTGAAAGTGAGCTGATGTTTTTAGCCGTAGATAACAAACAGTCCAGTAAACTCCACCGTCTTAATGATTTGCTACCTTTTTTGCTCCCTTTCTGTAAACCCGAAAAACTACCTACCCTAGCTACTTCACTCACATGCCCCAACGACTGCTAAAACTCAGAAAACAGCAACAAAGTAAAATGAGGGGGAAGGGGAGCAACAAACAAGTAAACTGCAAACGAATTACGAATGAAAGTAAATACAAAATACAAATTAAAATACGAATAAAATAAAAAGTTAAAACAAGCTAGCTGACTGCTCTGCTCCCTGATGGCTAGCCCAGCGTGGCCGCCGTCTTGTCCCAGAGCCACTCGTAATGGAGTTGTGCCTTAAGGGAAACTAATGTTCAAATAATTTATAATACTATTGATCCCTTGCTTTCCAGGTATTTCTAGACAGATTAATGACCAGCGTGGTTAAGGGCCTGAGACAAAACTCTTGCCGCTGGTCCTTGACATCCATGAAATACCTGGACTGGAGATCACATACGGTAACTATACAGTAGTACTGTGGTGGTGACAAGGACTTAGGGCCCAGCTTATCTACCCCTCCTGCAGTTCACCAGCGACTATATTCCAGTTTGAGCACTGACATACATACAAACATACGAAATTTGCCAGCAGATAAAGGCCTAGAGGTCTATCAAGTCTGCTCGAATGTGCAGCTAGCACCCCTTATTCTGCAGCTGCCCCTCTCTTCCACCCTTCCCCTTCATTAACCCTCCCCCTTGTCCTGTCCCATCCTCATTTGAAGCAGTCCACTGTTCTACTGCATACCACTTCAGCAGGTAACGCATTCCACCCAGCCACCACCCTCTCTGTAAAAAAGTGTCTCCTCATCTCCCTCCTGAACCTTCCTCGCTCCAGTCTCATATCATGGCCCCTGGTGTCCCTCCCCTCCCTTACTTTGAACAGCCCCTCTGTACCTGTCCTGTTTATTCCTTTCATGTATTTAAAGGTTTCAATCATGTCACCCTGTCTCTCCTCTCCTCCAGTGAGTACATGTTCAACTCCTTCAACCTCCTCTCGTATGATAAGTCCCCCAGCCCCTTGATCATCTTTGTCGCTCTGCGCTGCACCCCCTCCAGTAACTTAATGTCCCTCTTCAGATACGGACGCCAGTACTGCACGCAGTACTCCAGGTGTGGTCTAATTACCTATACAGTGGCAGAATCACCTCCTCCCTCCTCGAGGATGTACCCCTTGCAATACAACCCAGCATTTTGTTGGCCTTTGCAGCTGCCTTCCTACATTGTGCCGAGTTGTTCATTGACCCTGTAATGAGCACACCCAGATCCTTCTCCTCCTCTGTCTGGGCTAGCAGCACTCCTAGCTGGTAACTCTCTTTGGGTTCTTCATCCCAAAATGCAGCACCTTGCACTTTTGGCATTAAAGCCCAGTTGCCAGGTGTCTGACCAGGTTTCAAGCTTTGCCAGATCATCCTGCAACCCTGCCATCCCCCTAGGTCATCCACCACCGCGCCTACCTTGGTATCACCCAGCAAACAGACTGATCTTGCTCTTGATGTCCCATGATATGTCTGCAATGAATATCCCAAACAACACTGGTCCCAACACCGAGCCCTGTGGAACACCTCGTCACTGCCCTTGGGTGTGAGAGCTCCCACCCACCACCACCCGCTGTTGCCTTCCTGCAGCCAGTTTCCTACCCATCTCACCAGCTTTGCACCTGCCCCTGTACCTACTAACTTCCTTCCCAGCCTTCCATGTGGCACTGAGTCGAATGCTTTACTGAAGTCCAGATACAGGACATCCACTGCATGGCCCCTGTCCAGTTGCCTAGTTACCCAGTCATAGAACTCGACCAGGTTGGTTTGGCAGAATCCAGGCTTAATTGCAGTAATGTTATTCCTACTCATGTTGTGTAACACTCAAATGCTATTCTACCTCAGGAATCCATCCAGTCCTACTTTGAAAGCATAAACAGTGCTAGCTTACACTGCCTTTTCTGGTAGGCTATTCTACACATTAACAGCCCATGTACTTCTATGTGAAGTAATGTCTTCTGATATTTCCACTTACCATCCTCCCCTCTTTACATAAAAACACAGAATGCCAAGGACAGAAAAAGGCCCAAAGGCCAATCCAGTCTATCCTGACCATGCCCTACGGACTCTAAAATACCTGTCAGCTACTCCAGACCAGGTTCCCCTGAGCCACGCAACACCCCTTTGCATCTATCCCACCCCAATTTAACTGTACCATACTACCAGAATGCACCACCCCACTGGACAAACCATTCCAGCACTCTGCCATCCTCTCTGTGAAGAAAAAGTTCCTCCCTTTTTTTTTTTCTTGCTCCTCCCAACTTACAGTTGTGCTCCATAGTGAAGTATGTAAACTGTTGTCAGTTTTTGTGGTGTGTTGTATACCTAATGTTACATGTATGAAATTAAATGTGTATGTACACTGTTTTTACTCAGTGTTTACAGTAACACATGTACAGACAGGACTGTCTTGAAAACAGGGTTGTAAAATCTTAATGACATGATGCATTCCTATATAAAAATATAGATGTTATCTATCATAGTGACTGTGGCCCCTTTTATTGTGAACAGCTTGGCCATTTCCACCCTGTTAACCATGTGTAGAAACTTGCATGTTTCTATCATGTTCTCACTCTCTCTCATCCCTGGTCTCAAGAAAATACATATTCAGGCTCTAACCTTTTCTCATGTAAGATATACTGAAGGCTGCTGATCAGCTTTGTTGCCCTCTGGAATTATTCTAGCCTTTATTAACCACTGACTGTTTTCCATTACCCACCCACTATAGCTTTATCTAAGAAAGCTGCTGCAGCTTAATGAATGCATTATAGATCGTGGTGTGAAACAAACTTACACATCTGTTTGGTTTTGTTCGTACAAGGCTTTCATCTCTTCAAGGACCTGCCGGACACCATCTTCCTGTGTTGGACAAAGGAATGGAGAAATCGTATTGAAATACCAGAATAAAGGAGAACAAGACAAGTTGCGTTTTCTATGGGGAGCAGACTACAAAGTGTTGGAAATTATAGTTATGAAGCATTAAATGGACACTGTCAACCACCTTAGGTCTCAAAGTGTCTTTACCTAAAAACAAAACAAAAAAAAAAACAAAAAAAAAACCACATTTAATGACTGGTCACGTTCTGCAGCCTTATAGAAATTTCTGATGCAGCTAGTAGTTTATGATTATACACATGTGATCTAACCCCTGGGGCACATGCCTACCCTGGCCCTACCTGAGCTTAAACCACTTTTCTATACATGTCTGGCATTGTTCTTTCTGGATGGCTGTATAATCTCCCTGGTTTGATGCACTGTTAATGAGGTCTTGCACCACTGAAATGACAGATACTGTATAATTTACTGATGCATGCAATGTTTGGGTTTTTACATAAGCTGTTTTTCTCCAACTGTAATTGACCCCCCCCGCACCTCTGAAATGTCTGTTTTAGTATTCAAGTTTTCGCTAATCTGTTGCTCAATTTCATGTAATGTATCGTACTGTCTCCATGAAAAGCTTTATCCCTTGTATGCAACTCTCCCAGGTCGTGCCTGAAAATAGGCAAATCTTTGTCCTGCGCACTTACCCAGTAAACAAAAACTAAATACATAAATCTTTTTCTTTTTAATAGTGAAAAACTGACTGCCCACTATAATGGTGATACCACAAAAAAACATGCATTAAGGGTCAAAGGGAAGCATACAGGAAGTATCAAAGAATCTTGGGGAATAATGAATGGGATGTGTACAATCAGAAAAGTAAGGAAGCAAAGAGCACAGTTAGAGCAGTCAAGGTAGCAGCACAGCTTAGGCTGGCAGAGTGAGTTAAGGCAGGGGAAAACACTGCTTTAGATATGTACAAGACAAAATGAAAGGGGGGGTAGTAAGAATTAAGGATGGAGATAGAAAGCCATGTTTCTCAATAACTTTTTTTTGCTCCGTGTTCACAAAGGAGCACAAAGGCTTTTTACTAGACGTTGGAATCAAGGCTAAGGCAATAGGGGTCCCTCAAATGGAGACGCTGTCAAAGCACTACCAGCAGGGTTAAGGAGGCCCTAGAAACAATTAGGGAGGATAAATCACGGGGCCAGATGGAATTCACCCGAGAGTGCTACAAGAACTGGCAGGGGAGTTGGCAGGTCTGTTGGCAATTCTGTTCAACAGATCACAATGGTCGGGAGTAGTGCCAAAGGACTGGAGGATGGCAGGCGTGGTTCCCCTCCAGAACAGAGGGAGTTGTGAGGAGGCTGGCAACTACCACCCAGTCAGCCTCACTTCGATGGTAGGGAAGCTTATGGAAACAATAAAGTAGTACTTGTTGAAGTACCTAAAAAAGATCAGCCTCCAGGATGATAGGCAACTTGGGTTTGTGGCAGGTAGGTCATGCCAGATAAAGCTGATCACATTCTTTGACTGGGTTGCTTGGGAAATTGACAGAGGCTACCTAGTGGGCCTCCTCTACTTTGACTTCAGTAAGGCCTTTGACTGTGTCACTCAATCACCTGCTGACAAAGTTGGAGGACCTGGGAGCAGCAAAGAACATGGTCAGGTGGATAGGTAGCTGGCTAAAAGACAGAAAGCAGAGAGTGGTAGTCAATGGAGAAAGGTGAAGTTACAAGTGGGGTACCACAGGGATCAGTGTTAGGGCCAGTCCTGTTTAATGCATTTATCAGTGATATCCGTATAGGTATACAGGGCAAACTAGCCTTTTTTGCAGATTATACCAAGCTAGGAGGAAGGGTGGACTGTAAGCAGTACTGTTATGGACCTGCAAAGAGACTTTCAGAGGCTGGAAAGATGGTTTAACATCTGGCAGCTGATGTTCAATGCTAAAAAATGCAAAGTGATGCATCTGGGTAAGGGTAATCCAAGGACAGTCTACTTGCTTAACGGGATACAGCTAAATACCTCTCAGCAGGAAAGAGACCTGGGGGTCATCATCTGCAGCACCCTCAAACAGACCAGCCAATGCAACGCAACTTACAGCAAGTCCAGCAGAATGCTAGGGTGCATAGGGAGGTGATTCAACAGAAGCAGGGAGGTGATACTTCCTCTATACAGATGCTTGGTAAGGCCCATCTGGAGTATTGTGTCCAGTTTTGGAATCTGCACCTAAAGAAAGATAAGAACAGGCTGGTGACCATCCAGAGAAGAGTAACCAAAATGATTCAAGGCCCCCCAAGGGCTCACATAGGAGGGGTGATTAGAAGCACTGAATTTGTTCTCACTGGAGGATAGGAGGAAGAGGGGGAACATAATAGAGACATACAAGTTCCTCAGAGAAATATACAAAGTACCCTGTCTGATCTGTTCTGTAGCAGTACCAACTCCAGCACTAGAGGTCACGAGTGGAAGTTAAGGGGGGGGGGTTCAAGAGAGATCTTAGGAAACACTAGTTTACAGAAAGTGCGGTAGAACCAAGGAACAGATTGCCCACTGAGGTGGTGGTGGAAGCCAAGACAGTGCAATCACTCAAACTGGGGTAGGATAGAGTAAAAGCATGAACAACGGTAGGGAGGGCAGTTGGAAATTCAACTCAGATGGGGGTTTAGGTCCTGTGATTATAAAAGTTCAAAGGAACACTTGGGCAGACTAGATGAACCTTGGTCTCCTTCTGCCGTCATTTTTTCTCTGTTTCTATGTGATTGTTTACTTCCTTGATTAACTCCCACTACATATTTCCTGAACTTGGGAACAC
Source organism: Neoceratodus forsteri (assembly GCA_016271365.2). Classification (NCBI taxonomy): domain Eukaryota; kingdom Metazoa; phylum Chordata; order Ceratodontiformes; family Ceratodontidae; genus Neoceratodus; species Neoceratodus forsteri. The sequence continues at coordinate 1,748,093,836 of CM057450.1, read as the reverse complement.
CCCAACGCAGTCTAGCCACTTGTGATACAGTGGAAGGAGAGCAGGCTATTGCATCATAAGTGGGTGCACTGTTTGGGGCTGTTCCTAATGTTCAGGAAGTATGCAACAGGTGTAGAGCAAGGATTTGAAAAGGAGCAAGGATGACTTCCGGTTCCGCCACGGAGCAGACAGCAGCCTAAGAGGGATCCTCTGCAACCCGGGGATTAAAATAACCCATTCCCTATTTGAACTAATCGCAAGTAATGGCAAAAGAAGGTCGCAAAAGAGATCGGGGACTACTAACAACAAGTAGAACCCCGAGGAAGGTGTTTGGTGAAGAGAGAATACCTCCAAGATCCTCTGACCACAGCAGCACGAGGGGCTCAAGTTATGATACAGAGTCCGAGGCGGACCTGCTTTTACGTACCAGATACGAGAATATCCTGAAGGAAATTCGGGAATCGAGGGCAGAATCGAGGAAAGAATTCCAAGCACTGGCCCTGCAAATCTCTACTACGGATACAAAAGTTACTGAGGCGAAGGGCAAAATTAAAGTAATGGAAGAAGATGGCAAGCATTTCGTCACCGCAATAGAGGCCTTGCTTCACCATGCGGAGGCCCTGCAGAGTAAATGAGTCGAACTTGAGGGGAGATCAAGACGCAGTAACCTCAGGCTCTACGGCCTACCCGAGGGGGCTGAAGAGCCGACCATGACAGCGTTTTTGGAAAACCTTCTCTGGGATGTGTTAGACTTGCCTCCAAATTACGTTTTAAATATAGAGAGAGAGCTCACAGATCATTGGGGCAGAAACCGACGGGGGATGCGGCCCGCCCGCGCTCAATAATCTTTAAGCTAAGCAGTTTCAAAACCAAGGAGGATATCTTGCGGAGGGCCTGGGGCAAAAAAAGATCTGTCCTACCTATCAGCAAAGATCTCGCTGGATCACGACTACGCTCCAGCAGAAGTCCAACAAGCCAGGCAGCTGTATGTACCAATTCTCAAAGCACTGAAGGCAAAGGGTATTAAATTTCAAACCCCATTCCCAGCAAAGCTCCGTGTGTTCTGCGAAGAGGGCACTCAACTATATCTTACCCCCGGAAAAGCCATGGAGGCCCTGCTGAAGAAAGGAATCTCGATACCATCAACGGAGGCAGAACGGCTATTGAAGATAAAATCAGCTTCACATGCGATGCCCTAGGCGACATTCGGACGGGGAATCTGGGGCCTCTGAAAAAAGTGAGAGAAACCCTGGACTGGCTTTCGCGTAAGGAGCACCTGAGGGATTCGAGTGGAACTGCCGCTGAGGACTCTAGTGGACAATGAAGTACGGTCCTATTTTTCATGGGCCGTATTGGTTTGGTTATCTCTTACCTTCCTATGTGGGACATATGAAGATATTTCCCCGATCTGACTGGATGGGTGTTGGGGAGGTGAGGGTTGAATAAGAGGGGTGAGCTGGGGGAGTTGATGGCCTGGGGTTCTGGTGTCCCCAATTAAGGGACGCTACCTTGGGGCCACCTCGATCCTCTCTGATGGAATGAGATTGGTATATGAACGCCATGGGCAACCCCCCACTAGTTAATATTCTTGTTGTTTAATCCTTCTTGATTTCAAGTTACTTCAATGGAATGGGAAGCTTTTTACTTTATGTCAGAATATTAGGGATGATAGATAATGTAAGTCCCTGGGGCGCGCAAGGATTAAGTTAGTGTTTTATCCTTGGGGCATTTAGAATCTAAACTGCCTCTTAGTGAATCTGTGGTGGTTTAAGACACCTATAAAACCACTCCTTGTGGGCAGTTTAGTTGAAGAGGCCCTGTTCATTCGGGGCATACTCACTCTTCAACCCCTACCTCACAGCCTGATTCGTTGGGCTTTTCTTAGAGGTTAGGGCGAGGGATCCTAGGTTTTGGGTCCCATACCTTGGAAGTCGTTTGTCTGTTCTTTTTTTTTTTTTTTACATACACACACATATACTTAGGGTATACTTCATATCCTGAAATAGAGTTACTAGGTTTATTGTGTCGTAAGAAACTACTGTCTCAACCGAAGGGGCTTTCAGCCTACTTTTCTTTGCACCTGTTATTTTTTATTTCTGGAGTACCTTATCCCCGGACCCTGTGTACGTTTTTTGTAAACACCCCCAAATTGCAGCTTGCCACGAGATCGATTTGAGAGGGCAGAGAGATAGAGACTAGAAAGGTGAGTCTGTGGTTTGACTGGGAGGGACAGTCAGGGTTAACTTTGACGAAGGAGGAGATCTGGGTGCACTTTTTTGAATGGCCAAGAAAGCCACGACTTTTTGTTCTTTTAATGTAAACGGTCTGACTAATCCGGTCAAACGAAATAAAACTCTGTCCTTTCTTAGAAAGAGTGGTGCTGACTTTCTTTCTGCAGGAAATGCACCTTTCTACGAAAGAGCATCAGAAGTTAGGGAAATTTGGATTTGGTGACACAGCTTGTGCTTCTTATGGGAGGGGAAGGCGAAGGGGGGTGGCGGTACTGGTCCCGGCCAAGACGCCCTTCGAGCAAACTGGATCATTGTTGGATGGGGAGGGTTGCTATGCCTTCTTAAAGGGGAATTTTTGGGGGCAAATTTTAACACTGGCTTCTATCTATGTGCCACCCAGATCCGAGTTTCTGGTATATCGTAGGATTTTTCTAAGATTGCAAGAATGGGCAGAAGGGGAGATTATTATGGGGGATGACTTAACTCTAGCCTTAAATCTTAGTTTGGATACCTCCTCAGGGGTTCCCCGGGGCAATAAGGGATGCATGAGAAGGGAGTGAAAAAGCTTGGGGAGTTGGGATATGCTGATGTGTGGCGAACGATGTACGCCAAGCAGAGAAATTATACCTTTTTCTGGGCACCCCATCAATCCCACTCCCGGCTGGATTATATCCTGCTTCCCACTGAAAATGTTGGCCAGATAAAAGATAGCTGGATTGGGGACAGAACACTGTCAGATCACGCACCTGTGTTTTGCTAGCTTCACCTAGGCGATTTTAGCAAACAAACTTTTTGGAGGCTCAACACGTCCCTATTGCAGGATCCTGAGGTGAAGTTGGCAATTGTTGAAACAATCAAGCAGGCTGTTGCTGATAATGAGGGCATAGAGGTGCCGGCTCCGCTTCTCTGGGACACCACTAAAGCTACAATAAGGGGCAAATTTATCGCCATCTCAGCGTATATAAAAAAAGCAGCGGGAAGCCCAGAAACTAAACCTGAAGGTGGAGATTGAGGCATGTGAGTCTAAGCTCAAGCTGAAATATGAGGCTGCGATCTATAAAAAATTGGGTATACTCAAAACTGAATTAAACAGCATTCTAGACTATCAAGTAGAACAAAAGGCTATGTTCCTAAAGCAGAGATGCTACGAAGGCAGCCCAAGGGCCGTTCACGTGTTGGCGGCTCATCTGTGTTCCCAGAGGGCGAGAGCAGTGATACCCACTATAGTGCATCCATTTACCAGGTGCAAAACACATCAGACGGCAGATATACTGTAGTTGAGGTCTTTAGGGACTTTTACATTTCCCTTTACACCCCTCCTTCGCCCCAAACGAGGAAGGATAAAGTGAAAGAATATCTTAGTAAGATATCATTACCCACGTTGTCCAAACAGGATAAGGCAATTCTGATGGCCCCTATTTCTGAGATGGAACTCGGAAGGGAAATTTCCGGATTGAAAACCTCAAAATGCCCTGGCACCGACAGGCTTCCTGGGGAGTTTTATAAACTTTTTAAAGGACAGGTACTACCCCAATTACATAATGTATACAATACGATAACACAATTGATGTAGCCCCCCTGTTTCATGGGAGCAAGCCATTATCTCAGTGATCCCCAAACCTGGGAAAATCCAACACTTTGCCCCTCGTATCACTCCCATATCAATCCTGAACACTGATTATAAAATCTTTATGTCGATTCCGGCTGAGGCGTATGCAGAAGTTCATAACGCAGCTAATCAACCTTGACCAGACCGGCTTTATTCCCACCCGACAGGCGCAGGACAATCTGTGTAGGACGGCCCACTTAATTGACTATATAAATTTCACTAAGGACCCCTCTATTTTTCTAAGCCTCGATGCCGAAAAGGCTTTTGATAAAGTTTCCTGGCCCTTCCTTCGGGCAGTTCTAGAGAAGTTTGAATTCCCCGGGTTATTTATTGAGGCTATTTTCAAAATATATAATACGCCAAAGGGATTTATTAGGGCTAATGGCCACATTTCCAACTCTTTCCTACTTGGGAGAGGTACACGACAGGGGTGTCCCATGTCACCCATTGTTTTTGCTCTGTACTTAGAACCATTTGCACAGAGTATTAGGGAGAACCGGGATATAAAGGGGGTCAGGATAGGTGGGGAGGAGCACAAGTTGGTGTTATATGCAGATGATATTCTTTTATATATTACAGAGCCGGAATTCTCCATACCTCACATATTTAGACACCTAAATGAATTCTCAGAGCTCTCGGGCTATACCCTTAATACCCATAAAACAGAGGCCATTTCCCTAAATTATGATCCATCTCGGATATTAAGGGACAGATGCCCCTTGAAGTGGGATCTACGGAGTATGAAATATCTGGGGATAAAATTTATCCCCTAATAATTCCCAACTTTACGATTTAAACTTTCCCCCCTTGATTAGGCAAATACAAGCGGACATAGAGAGATGGTCGGTCCTTCCTCTCCCACTGTACCCAAGAATACAGACAACCAAGATGAACCTACTCCCCAGATTTTTATTTTTATTTCAATGTGTTCCCTGCATAGTTTCAAGGGAAAGACTGAAAGTCTGGCAAGGGATTGTGCTAAAATTCATTTGGTCAGGCAGATGCCCAAGAATAAGAAGACAGACGTTCTTGCTCCCTAAGGGAGAGGGGGGCTTTGGGGTACCGGGCTTAGAGGGATACTGGATAGCCGCCCAATTGAGGATTGCGCTTCTATTACTACATCCCACTTATCAGTCTAGGTGGAAGTCAACTGACCTCGCAGTACCCAGATCTCCTCCTTTATTGGCCCAGTTTTTTGCCCATGTAACAACACGGTATACTCTGCCGGTTTTATTTTGTGGTACGATGGCAGCTCTTGAGGGAAGTAGGAGGGGATGTGAAAGAGGGGTCTCTAGGGCCTACCAGTGGAAATATCAGAGTTGGTCGCAAAGTGCCCTCCACACAGTGGCCTAGGGACCCCTGGTATAGTCGTCAAGAGAAGGGTAGTTCAAGGCCCTTGGCAGTTTCTAAAGGGGGATCAAATCTTAACGTTTGAAGAGGCCGTAGTCAAGTTTGAATGGTCCCAAAAAGATCTTTATTTTCAGATCAGAGATTATATAATGAAGCATCTGCGTGACACCATCAAGACTACAGGGGAAATCTTTCAACTGATGGTGTTTGAAGGGATTTGGAAGTCTGGGGAGGCGGAGAAGGCGATTTCTGTGTTGTACAAAAACTATATTAAGGATTGTAAGTACTCCACAAAATATATTAAAGTAAAGTGGGAAGAGGAGCTAGGGATAAGATTAAATGACGAGAGGTGGTTGCAGTCCTTTGGGAATGCCTGGCACATTTCTTCGTCGCCGGGGTGGAGGGAATTTATGTGGAAGCTTAGAAGTAGGTACTTCCGGGTTCCTGAACAGGTAGCTAGATGGAACCCGCAGGTCACGCAGGCCCATATTTTTGGTTATGTCCTCGGCTTAATCAATTTTGGAGTAGCATACTAGGGCGCCTGCAAGGAATATTCAACATTGAAAGCCCGATGGGCCCGGAGCATGTGATTCTGGGCTTGTTCCCTCTTGAGATCACAGGGGAGGAGGCTAAATACCTCTGGAATATTCTGACTGCAGCTGCCTGCAAGGCGATTTCTAGGAAATGGCTTTCCCCGCAGGCACCTACGGAATCAGAATGGAAGGACCTGGTGAACGATATTAAAATATATGAAAGAATCACCTTCTCTTTAAATTTGAGAGCCTCACAGTTCAACAATAGGTGGACCAGGTGGGAGCTACTGGCCTGGGAGGATGGAGATACAGGGGTGGTTGGGTGACCATTGTAACTCCGTGGCTCGGGTAAAGAGTGGTGCCTACTAAACAGAGGTTTGGAACAAGGTGATTTTATTGGCTTTGCTCTGACAAGGATAGAAATTGATAGACTCATTAATGTCCTCACCTGAGATCTGTCAGTCTTAAGTTTCACCCCCTACAGTTAAGGAGTGCGTACTCACCGACTTGGGGGCCGGGGTCTGCAATTGGCGGGAAAGACAGACAGTGGGTGTTCTCTTCCCCTTCCTTCTTTCTTCCTTTAACCTGGAAATGGGTCAGGAACTCTGAATCTATATATACTGATTGAGATCAGTGGTTTTATGTTGGAAACCTTGTTAATGTATTGATCAAAACAGTTATAGTATTGTAAGATGATACATGCTTCTGTCGAGGTAAAATATAACACAAGGTATGTAGTGTAATATTTTATTTCCTTGGGAGCAGCCCAGTTGATGGCAGCAGGCTGTGCTCAGCCACTGTTAGGGGTGGTACTTTTTTTTTCGTTGATGTACAATCTATATGGTTATATGTATTGTTCTTGTGAACCTGGATGATATAACAACATATCAATAAAAGCTGAAGTATAAAAAAAAAAAAAGAGAAAGGAGCAAGGATTTGAAAACTAAACAATGTTGGGTATTATTATACCATTAACATGTATTTCAGTTCTACTAAGAAAGGAAGCAGATAAAGCAAACAACATCAATTAATTTTAGAGATGGTAAGCAATCATAAAAGGTGGGGTTTCATCTAGAAGTACTATGATGCAAAAAGGTCGAGAGTAACCCATTAACATTATAACCTATGTCAAATGAAGTGAAAAACTGAACCAATACGTGCTCTCAAGTGTTCACAAGTCAAATCATCCAATGCTTAAAACTGGGGACCACAAGACAGTAAGCTAGGATAGACTACAATAGGCACATTAGTATTAACATGTGCGGAGACTAAACAACTTGAAACAGACACAGTGAGACAAAAAGGAATAAAAAAACAAAAAAAAAACAAAAACAAACAAACAAAAAAACACATGGAACAGACTGACACATACCAGTGACTCAAGAGTGACAACACTGTGACACCTAAAACAAACACAAAGCTGTGTGGCAGGAAGGATAGTGAAGATGGGGAAGGCAGTTACAGAGTGATCTAGAAAGGCTCGAGAGGTGGTCAAAAGTATGGCAGTTGAAATTAAAAGCCAAGAAGTGCAAAGTAATACGCATAGGGAAGAGGGACCCATGGACAGAGTGTTGGATGGGAGGGGTGACGCTGGCCGCAACCACCAAGTACAGGGACCTGGGAGTTACATTATCAGCGATTCCATCAAACAAACCAGTCAGTGTTAACAGGGCCTACAGTATGGCAACCAGAATGTTGCAGTGTACTGGGAAAAGTTTTGACAGTTGGAGAAAGGAGGCAATATTACCTCATGTAAAGGTCACTGATGAGGCCCCATCTGGAGTACTGTTCCCAGCTCTGGAGCCCACTTCTGAGAAAGGATAGGGACAGACTAGAGTCAGCGCAGTGAAGGGTCATCAAGATGATTCAGGGGCAGCAGGGCAGATCCTATGGGTAACAACTAGAGGTCCTGAAAATGCACTTGCTGAAGGCTAAAAGAGAGAGGGATGGGATGAAATGATAGAGGTATGTCAAGAGAGACTTTCAGAACCTCCCACGGTACTGAGAAAAGAGTAAAAAAAAAAAAAAAAATCAGGGAGCGGTCTATTCCTACGAGTGGCTCTATAGCGGTACAGTCAAATCCACTTAAGCGGGACACCTCTGTGGCAACACTGATTGTCCCGCTTATGCGGTCATCTCTTTAAAACGAAGTTACTAATGTTGGTATGTTTGATGTCAGTTCAGCACATTAGGTGCAGTATATGGAGGGTTGTGGGATAACAGATGGGCCAGACACTGAACTTCAGGTTCAACACACAATCTGTGTGTGATGTTCATTCAAAATACAGGAAATAAGCTTCTGCAATGTCATATTCTTTCTTCAGTACATCAGTTTGCAGCAACAGACTACATAGGCCCTTTCTCTGCACTTAGCCAGCACCTACCAACTCTGATCTAAACATTTTTAGTGAAAAACCCTTCATCCCTATGTGGGCCTTGTTTGCTTGGGTAGTGGGGTTCAAAAGGAAAAAATCAAAACACACTATAGACAAAGAACTTCAATGCAGAATCACTGAGAAAAAGGTTACCCTAAAGGCCACTGGCAGCAAATCACATCAAATATACTTCCATAATGCAAAGCATCATGGGATATATGCAAACGCCAATTTACATGCATTTTAAAAGCACAACTAACTTAATTTCTATAATAGTCACCTAGTGCTTTTTACCATTATCAAAAACACCTAGTGCCATGGTATTCAACATTTACAGGTTTCATAAACATAAGGTATATACATCAAGGTATTTTATGACATAGAGTTATTACATACCAAATCCAACAACGATAAACACAACCTGTTTTACATATGCTTGGAGGTCACCACAATAACCTCCCTGTACGAGGACCAGAGAGAGAAAAGGAAAATTAAAGAGGACACTATAGCATAGTCAAGAAAGGGAAAGGGGGTGGCCAACCTTATGGACTAGAAATTGTAAAGGATAGATTAGGCAAAGAAATAGAAGAACTGTTGCAACAGATTTAAGAAAATGTCAGTCCTCAAGAGTGGCAGGAGCTCCCTGTCACCCAGTACAGTAGTGAAGAAGTAAACAGACAAGCACACTATAATGTCTGCAAATAAAAAATATTTATTCAGTACAGTTGTATTTTTTTTTTACTTTTATTACTGTATATACATTTTATACTGTACAATACTTTCATCAAATCTTGATTTTAGTGCTCATTATAAACAAGGTATACTCTGGTCCTGTTTCATATTCATAATCACCGGGAGCCAGAGCAGTTAAAATTAAACCCTTGCCTGAAAATAATTCATTGTTAGGGAACAGCTCGAGTGAAGTGTCCAGTGCTTCAGAGTAAGTGCTTGCAGAAGTGCTAGCTGATGCAACAGCGCTACTAGCAAGCAGAGGCAGTGGAGGTATAGGTGTCCGTGGGGACTCAAGTAGATGAACAACCAGCCAGGAAAAAATCTGTAATACACCGCTGCTTTGCCTCATTCATAGCTTGCTGTTGCATATCGTGCTCCACCTCCTGCAAGCGTTCCCAGCAAGTTACCTGTCCATGTTGCTGGCACCACTGCATTGCCATACAGATACCTGGCAGTGCCTCTGTGTTAGTGACATTGTGGTAATTTTCCTCTGGTGTATCAGACTCATTGTCTGATAGGTCCTCACCTGCTGCCTTCAGAGTTGCAGTGATTACCTCATGATCAGTAAGTTCGCCAACTGCAGGCTCGTCCTGGCCATATCTACAAACTCTGTAAAAGCAGAGATGTCCATACCAGCCAGGACAGGGACGTCAGCTAGGGTAGTGGTTTCCTGCTCAGTCTCAGTTAATGTGTCACCCCCAAAGTTAAACCCAGCTTTGCGGTAACAGTGTGCCACAGTTGTGGGCTTCACAGAGGAACATGATTTTTGCAGCATGTAAACTGCGTCCAGGAGACTGACCTTCCTCGCAATTTCAGCTGCAAGACCACTATGACTTTCACTGATCGTTTGCACAATTTTTGTGGCCATCAACGATCAGTAGTGGCCCTTCAGATTTCGGATAACGCCCATATCCATCGGCTGCACAATGCTAGTCGTATTTGGTGGGAAAAAGGCAAGTTTGATGTAGCGCAGTCGTTGGGATAGTTCGTGAGGGTGGGCGCTACAATTGTCAACCAGGAGTAGGATCTTGCACCGTCTGCAGTGCAGCTCACTTTCTCAACTCATGAGCCACTCCTGAAAAATAGCTGAAGTCATCCATGCACTGGATGAATTGGTGTAGGTGACCGGAAGGACATTTAGGTCCTTTGGCAGGCATCTTGGTTGCCTGCTTTTTCCAATCACGAGCAACGTTCTTTTTTCTGTTCCTGTTGCACTGGCGCAACATAAAAACAGAAATGATGTCCTTTGCCTTCTTTCCCCCAGTAATGTCCATGTCTTTCATAGCATGCCCATGATCTGGGTAACCATGGATGAACAGCCCAGTCTCGTCGGCACTGAATATGTTGTCTGGCGAGTATGAATTGAGAAGAGCAGGTAGGATTTCAATGAGACAGTTTTGGGCAGCCGCAGAGTCTGCATCTTGTTTTTCCCCCCCATGTTCCTTTTTGAAGACGATCTGGTGCCTTGATTTCCACATGGAAAGCCAACCATCGCTTAGCTCAAATTCAGTGTGGCCCATTTGAGTAGCCAGATCTTGCGCCTTGGCTTTTGACATCGGCCCAGAGACATGGGCACCTTTGTCCAGTGCCTGTTTGAACCATAAGAAGAGAGAGTCCTCAACGCTACTGTCCTTATTTGACTTTTCCTTTGGGGGTTTGTGTTAGCATTCCACTCCACAAGAATAGCATCTCCATTCTTGCTAATGCATCCAGCCTGGCTCTTAGACATTCTGAACTGATCTGCAACAGTTGCCAATGATGCAGTCGGGTTCTGAAGTGCTTCAAGCACTTTTACCCAGTTGGCCAGAGTCAATTCGTTCCTGGGCTGCTGCGACATACTGAAACCAAATCAAAACAGAAACGCCAAATAAACTGACAGAGTCAAGATCTGCCCTCTTAATCGTTTTTTTACACTTTCATTCAGTGTTAATTGGTTACAAGCTCTTTGATGCTGATTGCCAGCGGCCTTATTAAAACGGCTTTTTTACAAACACAGTGTGCCAACAAAACGAAGTAGAAGGCAGCTTAAGAAGGGACAAATTGGTTCCTTTCGCTAAGGTGTCCTGCTTAAATGGCCGCTCCTCTTAAGCGCATCCCATTTAGCTGTCTTGGACTGTATTGGGCATGGTAAATCAGTGACAACTCACCCAAATTCAAAGCACACGTGTGTGTGTTTATATAAAATTATATATACAATAAATACCTCAAAACTAATAAAGTTATGTAACACAGTTAAACACAACTAAATAAATACTCTTACAATAAATGACAATACTGAATTTCAAAAAATGTTACAATACATTGAAATCGGATCCAATTCAAATATTCATTGTATTTTATGTTCTAGCTAAATTTATTCCCCTTGAGTAGTTTGATTTGTTACATAGAAAGGAAAGGAGACGTACAGCACTACTGAATGAAGTATAACAGCTTAATCTGGTTCAAGGTCAGTTGGCATTCATCTGTATCCCCCTCCCCCGGGTCGTGCCTGAAAATAGGCAGGATTTGTATAGTGCACTTACTCGGTCAACAAAAACTAAATAAAAATAAAAATAATAAAAGAGGTTAGGTCAGAAGGCACTGGACTATTAATCTTTCTGTTTGTCTAGTTCTGAACTGTTCAGGTACAGTAAGCTGCTAGGCTTTCCAATTTCTGTTGAAATTTGTCTCTTATCTTTTGCACCATGAGCAATCTTCTCTAATTTGATAGTCTCCATGATCTCCATTTTTCATTTGGAAATCGAGGGTGGACTTTCTTCTAACCATTTTCTAAGAATTGCTTTCTTGGCAGTGACTGAAACAAGAGAGATAATGCTTTCATCTGTTAAAGCTAATTTTTCGTTTGATCTAAGCAACCTATTATGCCTAAATTGAAATGCAAGCTTCAATATATTACAGGAAGACCTGCCCTCCCACAACCTCCTTTTGCAATACATCTGAGCCCCACCACCCTCCCCATAGACACTCACCCACATAAGGAAATGCTACCCTGAGTCTTACCACTACGGCCCGGAATAAATTCTGGCAATCACTGCCATAGTTAACAGCATAAGTAATAGCCACTTAGTAGTACCACCCATAATATCCTCACAGAGTCTCATCGCTACAACCCCGGATGCCGGCAGTCGCTCCCAGTAGTGATATACTACTATGTGCAGGAGAATATGGGCATATTTTGATTGCACAGCATTATGCCTACTCACAAGAGTAGCCAGCTGTGCAATCTGTTGGGTTCAGTTTGTATTTTGATGTTAAATAATCCATCTTGGTCCACTTTTCCTTTTACAAATTCTTTTACCTCTGTGGATACCCGCTGATTCCCATTTGTCATTGTCTTTCCTTTGATTTTTTTATATTTAGATTTCTCCATATTAGTTAATGTGCATATTTGTGTAGTTTCTATTTTAACAGAGGAAATGTGGTTAATCTGTCGTATTTTTTCTTATTTATTCATATTTTTTTGTTTGAAATATTTTTTATTTTATTTATTCATTCTTGAATTACATTTAATAATTTAATAGTTTCAGTGGCTCAGTAGGTAGCACACTCGCCTCTGAGGCCGGGAGATCAGAGGGCTGCGGGTTCAGTTCCCACATCTGGCACTTGGGTTAATATCCCAGTACTGACACTGTAGTGCAGCATGAGATGGGTGCTGCACTTCTGAGGTGCAGTCTTTCAGATGAGACGTTAAACTGAGGTCCCATCTGCCTGGATTGGTGGTAGTTCAGGTGGATGTTAAAGATACCATGGCACTTCTCGAAAAGAGTAGGGGAATTTTTTTATTAATACATAATGAAACAAATACAGATCAGCAATATGTCATACAGAAAAAAAACATCAAAAGAAAGAAATCAAACAAAATTAAGTATTGATTCATATAAAAATCCTAAACATCAGGACAACTCACAAACAATCAATATCAATAATCTAAGAATTATCCCCTCACCATCCCACCGTAAAATTAATCATTGAAATCAAAACACATCAAGATAAAACACATCTACATTTAAAGATATATTTTAAAGATATACACCAGTCAGTTTTTCCATCATAACCTAACCACATTATAGATAAAAACTTCTAATAATCTCTTAAATGTGAGCCAAATTCTTCCAAAATATTGTCCAAACTAATTTCTCATATTGTGAGCGCTCTACTTGTTTCCATTTAGACAAATCCTTACTGATTATAAAGAAAAGTTCTAAAGGGGAAATATACTGTTGCTGTAATGTGAAACGACATTGCCCAATCCACAACCGATATATAAAATGAACATAAATCACCCGCAATGTACTCTGATGTACAGTCGCTGGTAAATGTGGAACAACCCCAAAATATAATAAGCTAGGATCTGGGGGAGACCGGATTAAACCATTTCCATCTACTTTTTACTATTTCCCAAAAGTGTTCGTCATAAGGACACTTGAAATATAAATGATCCATTGTCTCAATTTTCATCATACAGGATTCCCTGGGACAATAACGCTCCGTCAAACCCTTATGATTTCCTTTAACATTTACTCATCCATATATTCCAACCCATACCATATCCCACATACAAACTGGAATATGGACATCAGAAATATACGCCGACAATTGTTTTTGGTCTTGTTGTGTAAAACCAGTAAACAATGGTTCATCAAAACATTCGAATAATATCCTTATAAAGAGTCTTCCTTGTCATAGAAAGACAATCTGGCAACTGTACTCCCACCTCTTTATCGCATCAAACAACCGTCCCATCTCTGTGCTAGACGACTGTGTTTATTTTATGCAAAAAGATTTATTCGACCATTCCTCGGATAACTCCTGTAAATCTCTAATCCCCATTTAGTCCATAAGTGAACTGTACCCTTCACTAATGGAGGTATATTACTATAAAGAAATATTATTAAAAAAAAAAATACACAAGGATGCAACAAATTTAAACCTCCTAATTCCACAGGTTTATAAAGAATATTCCATTTAATCGGGTTCAACCGGCTACCCCTTATACCAGTAAAAAAAAACACAACTCAGCAATGAAGCTTCTAGCTTAGAAGGTATAAAGAAAATAGAACTAATGAATAAAAATACTGGTACCAAAAATGATTTTAACAAATACACCAGTCTTTTCTTTGCCAATTTCCCTTGATTCCACAACTTAACTTTTGTATGTCCTATAGCTAAAGTCTTACTCCAATTATAAATTTGCAATATCTCTTCCACCAAAATAAAGCCCTAATATACGGCACAGAGTTTGTGAAACTAGAATATTACCTACTAACTCTTCAGAATCGTGGAAACCTAAAACATTTAGGCATTTTGACTTTGCCATATTCAAGTTGAACACCTGTAATTTTACCTACCTCCTGTAATAAATGACATGCCAATTCAGCAGAAACATCATCATTTACCAATAAACAAACATCGCCAGCATATGCTAATACTTTATGTTTAAACACCTTCCCCTGTCCTAACCCATAAATGTTTGGAGAGTTCTGTATCAAACGTAACAAAGGATCCAACATTAACACATATAATAGAGGGCTCAATGGACAGCCCTGTCTAACTCCCCTCTGCACCAAAATATTTTGTCCCATCCATCATCATACGGTTTAACAAAAGCCAGAGCATAACATAATTGTATTCCCTGAATAAATAAGTCTGGAATACCATATGTTGCCAAACAATTCCAAAGAAATGAATGAGAAACACCATCAAAAGCTTTTGCTTGGTCTACACTTATAACATACCCATTTCCCAAACTTCCTATTGGGGAATGAGAATGTTCCATTACTTCCCTTAACAACAAAAGAGCTTCCGTTAATCTTCGCCCAGGAACCGAACAAAATTGAGTGGAAATAATACGACTTCCCATAACAGATGCAAGTCTATTACTCAATAGTTTAGAAAAAAATTTTAAAATCCACATTTAATAAAGTTATTGGTCTCCAATTTTGGATATCTTCGAGACCCCGATTTAAATAAAAAAATCACAAGTCCCTCGTACATCGAGGTCGGCAAAAAATGTTCAAACAAAAAAAAAATTATTTATCGCAAGAAGTTCCTGAGGAATAAAAGACCATAAGAATTTATACAATTCCTCAGATAGTCCGTCGGACCCCGGTGCGATTTTCCCTTTTAAGGATTTTATCACTCTATCCAGTTCCTGGTAAGAAAACGGTAACACCAACGAAGCCTGAACTTCAGAAGACAGTTGTGGAAGTAAAGTTGAATCCAAAATTTGAGAATTAAAGCCTAAATCAGGGACTGAAGTTCCAAAAGCCATTTTTATATATTCTTCCAAAACCGACATAATCCCAAGATTATCAGATGCAGTGTCTCGTTTTAGTGTAATTAATTCATTCATTTCCCATTTCACCCTTCTCTGATAACAATCTACATAAGGATTATCTTGTTCAATCTTTCCTTGTGTACCAAAGGCCTGTTCCTGTGTCAATGAACACATGTGATCATATTGATAATGCATCATATCGTTCCTAGTATTCTGAATTTGTATAGAAACATTTTCCTGACCCAGATGTTGTATAGTTAGTAATTTCCCTAACAATGTTCTTAAACCCATATATTTGGAATATGTTGTTGCTCGTCTGTGCTTCCTATTTCCCAAAATAATCTCTTAAACATAATTTAAAATCCTCCCACCATTGGCCAACATCAGTCATATAGAAATCTAGTAGAAAGTCTATCTCGAATCACCCCTTTTACTTCTAATATCACATCCAGGACTGTCAAAAGTAACTAATTTAATCGCCAATAACCTGGACCCACATGCCTTCGAGGTGGAGAATCCACAACAATCCCTAATAAAACATGGTCTGAAGACTCAATTGGTATAATAGACATATTATAATCAGTTAAAGACTTATTAATAAAAATCATATCTATACAAGAAGAATATTTACCCCTATAATACGTAGGCTGAACTGGCTTATTCCCACCTAAAATAGCCCTCTTCAAACCAGCCTGATTTAGGACCGTGTGTAAAAAAGCTTTATCACAATACTCTTTGTCTAACGGATCATCTTTGGAAATACTGATGTTAAAATCCCTGCAAAAACAATGGCCTACTAGTAAACAAATATGGTTGTATCTTGTTTAACAAATCTATGCAAGAAGCTTTTGTTTGATAGCATAAATATTAATTAGCCTACATTGTATATTTGCAATCTCAACATCCACCAGTAAAGTCCTTCCTGGTTCTATGTCCACTAACCGGTAAATCCGGACATCAGGTACTGTAAAACAAAAACCCACTCCACTACAGGTATCCAAACCCAAACACCAAACTGATGCACCCCATTTCCAATCTCTAGAAATCTGTTCAATATCCCCAAGTGTTCGTAATCTGGTATCTTGTAAAAAAACAAAAAAACAAAATTACGTCATAATGCAACTGCTGCAATATCCCAAAAGCAGCTAATCGTTTTTTTAAAGATAAAACACTGTTCACATTCAATGTAGCAATCCTTATATTTTTTTAATCAGGGAGGCTATATAACTAATTTGTCACTAGATCTTGTTATACGTTTCTGTGGGGTTTGTGTCCGGGGAGGCCGTATCTCTACCTGCGACTCAGAATTTGGGTCCTCCGTAGGTAATGCTGTATCTACCTGTTCACCCCATGAGGTAAAGGCAGAAAATCTATTAGCCAGTGGCAAGGGGGAAAGTAAAATATCTCCCTTTTTTTTTCCTTACAGTTTGATTCTTTGAAGGAGATATAAATTCATCACCCCCGGGAGATTTTTCCCAACCGGCATCCAAGGGGTGGTCAGCAGGAAAACCAAATTCCAAATTCTCAGTTTCTGGAAGATCCAGTACTGAGGGGTTTGGAACATTTGAATTCTGGCTCTGTAAATAGGATGACAAAGTCACTGTTCTTAAGGGAGAACCCTGTGGAGTGACAAAAGGAGTCACTATTTCTTCCTGCCCAGGCATCTGTTTGACTGAGGTTTACCTGAAAAGGGATCCAAAGGAATAACCTCTCCTGGTTCCGGCCCTACATTTCGAGGTATAGTGTGCTAGGGCCTACCCCTATCAGTCGCTCCTGTCCCTTTACCTCGACCCCTACCCCTCTGAAGAGGGCGGCCTCCTGGGAAAGGAGTATTGGATTTTCCAAAATATTGTTTTGCTTTAAACAAAAAATGATCTTGATCTGATTCCCCTCAGAATTATGGGCCGCCATGAACAATCTGTAAAGGAGTGCTCTTCTTTCCACATAAGTTACAGAAAGGTGGCTGTACATCATGGAGCTGTATGACCCAAAAGACCACAACTGAAACATCTAATCTGATCACAATCCACATTAAGGTGGTCCAAAGCCCCACATCTGCAACAACTCTTTGGTTGTCCTGTATAGAACAGGACCCTCCCCATCACGTCCCAGAAAAACGAACTGGGAAGATGCTTTACACCTTCCTCTGTTTGATATAATTGCACTCTAAATAATCTGCCCCAGTCCACAACTCATTCTCATCCAAGATAGGTTTTGGATGTTCCATGGACTGTACATTTCTTTCAAGCCAGAACAAAATATCATTCACACAAACCTCTTCATTTCAAAACAAAACCGTAACTGTATTAACCGTTGGTTTAGTTATGGGAATTGCCAAAAAATCCATCCAATGTTCTGAGTCTTTTAAGGAATAAATATAATCTCCAAAATCTGTCCAAGGATTGCATATTACAAAAACTTGAAATTGTACGTTTGATCCCCTGGGGCATGAATAAAGGCATAAACCTCAGCCGGTGTAAATCCCATTGAATTCTTAATCAGAGTTTTACCCACCCAAATCCTGTCAGGGACAACAGGAGCCTTCCCTTTATACCGAAGGCAGACTAAAAAATGACGTTTTTCGGCTACTGCTGGTTTACGAAAAAGGCCTGCAAAAGTCCGAAGAGGCAGTGGTTTAGATTGTTCCCCCGCTTGCCCTTTATCTTTTTTTCTCAAAGGAGAGGACTGTAATATCGTATCCACTGCATTGGGAATAATTCCTAAAGGTGCACAATCCGTAATTTTTATGGATTTTAAAGCTGCTCCCGCAACTACCGCAGCTACAACAGGCCTAGAAAGAAATACCTGCGGTTGCTCCTGCAGCTGCTCCGATGGGGTGTCCATATATCTCAGTGCCTTATTTACAGCCATGGGATCCGTATCACCCCCTTCGGGTTCCAGGATAGGCCTTTGTAAATCCTCCTCCGCACTACGAGGTGTACCCAGTAATTCAATCCTCAGGTCCAGAATCCAACGTTCACCTGAACGGAGCCACCCGGCTTGTTGTAAGGCCGTCCCTGGGGTCCATTCAGCATCCTGAAGCGACGGCTCTACGTCTACATCATCCATTTGTATTATATCCTCAGCCAGCAAATCGTTTGCTGGAAAAGTAGACAAGGAAGGCCCTTCTGAAGGAAAACGCTTACTGCAGCCAGGTAAAGGGCTAACCGCTGAGCGTTTTCATTTCTTTTTTTCTTCCTCTAGCCGTAATTGACTATTTGCATAATCCTTTTTGGCCTACGATATCATATCTAACAATTGTTGCTTTTGTTGATCCAAATCTTGTTTCAGCTCCACTTCTATCTTCTCTGATTCTATAATCAATTCTACATAAGAGGGCTCTTCTACTGGGACTGCTGCCCCCGGATAGAATCCTTCTTACCTGAACTCTGTAACTTTACATCTTTCTCCATCTCCTCTGCTACACCTCCTTCCTCCACCAAAGCTTCGTCCATATTGAGCGCAGTCCACTCTCCTGCAGCACTTCAGTGCCCTCTGCAGCAAGAGTAGGGGAATTTCCCCGGTGTCCTGGCCAAAAGTCCCTCATTCACTAAAAATACCACCGACAGCTTAATCTGGTTCAAAAGTCAGTTGGCATTCATCTGTATCCCCCTCCCCCGGGTCATGCCTGAAAATAGGCAGGATTTGTCTACTGCACCTACCCGGTCAACAAAAGCGAAATAAAAAATAAACAATACTTCTGTACACAGACTGCTCATTAACAAAGGTTCCATGTCAGTGGGAAGGGGAGACAAAACATACAAAGGGGTAAAAGTACAATGTTTCCAAAACATTAAAATAAAGTGAGCAAATATATATGTATCTATATGCAGTTTTATCGTTCTAATAGGAGGAAAGTGTAGATGATAGGGGGAAAGATAAAGATGGGAGAAAGGAAGAAAGAAAGAAAGATAGGAAGTGGCAGCCATAGGCCTTGTCAGTCTGATGTGTGGAGGGGGGTAAGGACAGAGGGTGAGGTGGGCAGGGAGCAAGAAAGGTAGGAGGTGGCAGCCATAGGTCTGGTCAAGCTGGTGTGGGTGGGGGGGATGAGGTGGACGGGGGTAGCCAGGGGCCTTGTCAAAGTGCGAAAAGGGTGGTAGCCTCGGAATTATAGAGGTAACGGCACAGATAGAGAGATAGAACAGATTCAATGCTTATATTAAAATTCTAGTACAATATCCTTTTCAATTCTGACCCATTCTGGTGTGTATGGATTACTGGTGTTTTTATTATTACCACTTGCTATACTGTACTGTTCTGTAGGAGAAGATAGTCTCAGGAAAAATCTGGTCATTTGAGTCCCCTTTTTTCTTTTGGTCTGGTTAATTTATAGTATGCTTGGTGTGAATTTTTAAAAGGCCACATCAATTTAGGTTTTGTAGTGATGAGAACCATAATTTAGGGCTAATACTAGGTAGCATCATGAGGCGGTAAAGAACTTTGGTAAAAGAGTCATCTTGACAGCATCTATTCTTCTCCATGTACTCAAAGGGCGTTTGTTCCATTTCTGTTATCTTTATCAATGCAACCTTTCAGGATTTTTAAGGTTCTCTTTTGTGAGTTTGCTGCATGGCTTGAAATTTTAAACCTAAGTATTGTATACCATCTTAGTTAAACCTGTAGCTTCTTAAGTCATCTTTATTGTAAAAGCTATTAAGTAGGAAAAAACAGATTTTGCTTATTTTATATCCAGAAATACTATCAAATTTGTGTAAAATTGTCAAAATTCTAGAGAAGGTGTTCTGAGGGTTGGATATCGATAACAAGATATCATCTGCGTAAGCAGAGCATACATATTTTGTTCCTTTTACATTAATCCCTGCCACGTCCTGACCTATTAAGAAGATAGTTGCCAATAAAGTGTTTTTTTCTTTAAAATTTTTATTACTGTTCCAGAAGCAATGCAGAGATTCAAGCATTTCTCCAAGTATCACAGTCACCTATAGTCTCCAGACACAGATACAGCAATAGTTCAGTTCACGTGACGGGAAACTAGATCTCATTTTCCTAAAAACGGTTCAGGTGGAGACATCCCTTTATACACTTACTAGATTTATACTCTACTAGCCCATTTTAACTGGTCAAAATTAATATCCACCTAAATTGCCCATTAAGTAACCATTTATTCAAAACACGGTGAATCGTTTCATCCACAAATTAATACTACGCTGTTAATTTCTCTATTTGGCATATTTGTTGGACAGTATCCTCCCATTCCTTTTGTGTCAGTGTGTCCCTCTGCAGACATCTGCAGAAATCACCTTTTTGGCAGCTCCAGTAAGACAGTCGCCATTTTCTTGGTATAAGCATCACGGATCGGTCGGAAAATGATGCAAATGGCACATGACAGAGTAAGATCTCCGATTCGGAAACACTCGCAATGGCTCCTCCCAGGGACTCCCAAGAGCTCTGGAGTTCTTTACAGCTCCAAAAGATGTGCATGTGGGTGGCACAAACCTCCCCACAGCCCCTCCAGCAGCCTGACCCATGAACACTGTCATATTTCCCCGTAATCTGTGGGGTTCTAAAGAAACATATAACACATTTCCACCCATATTCCTTCCACAAATGGGAGGCAGTTACTTTCTGTTGAATAGTATAGATGTTCCTCCAGTCCACCTCGGCTAACCTTACATCAATACATTTCCTCCTGCCATCTACGCTGTATTTTCTGAACTGCCTGGACAGTATCTCACTGAATGGACCTACAGTATATACTCAGGAAATGATGTGATCAGGAGTTGATCCCTCTATGGTTGCCACAATGATCTTTATTAGGGGGTTAGTGTCTATTACATTCCAGGCCTGCCCCCCCCATACAATAGTGTCTGACTTGTAGGTAATGGAAACGGTCCCGTTGTCCAAGTTATTATTTCTGTTTCAAGTTCTGAAATGACTGAAAGGCTCCACCTTCATAATACTGATAGATATGTCTCGGACCAAGCCTGTGCCACTGTTTAAAGGTATGGTCCAATCGTGCTGGTATAAAGGCAGGGTCAACCACTGAGCACCCTAAAAAGTTTGCAGAAGGCCTGACCTCCTGAGAATTCAACAGATTTTTCCAAGTACTAAACTATCAATTGTATATATACTGATTCTAATTCCATTTCAGTTCTCAGTTGGCTTGATGTTATGTTAAAAAGAATTTTCTCTATCGTTCCAACTCCTCCCGGCTAAGTCTTTTCAACATGGAGATGAACTCCTATCCAGCCAATGCAGGGCATGAGACACCTAGGCCTCCTGGCAATACTTTTCCAGATGGGGTGGGTCTAAACCCCTCCCTGCTTAGAGAGTTGTAACACACTACAGGGTTTTATTTAACTCTAAAAATTGATTAGCGTTTTGCTCATAAAAGTTCTAAAACATTGTGAAAATACATAGCACTTGCTTCACTGTGTTTAACAAACACTTCTAGAAAACCTATATAAATACTTTCTGTACAGTTAGTATTGTCCCAAGAAAAAAAAACTGCTAATCAATTATTTAAAACCCTGCACTAAATGCTTTCCTGGGTTTTTCCCTGCCAAATGAAATTTGAGATTATTTTATCCCATTTTTTAAACTCTAATTTTTTTAGGCATAATTGGACTATTTTAGAACAAATATAAAATCTAGGAAGAACATTCATCCGTATAATATTGATTCTCTGAATGAAAGGGAGGGGCAGGCGAAACCATTTCTGCAGGTCTTCCCAAATGGTTGTTACCAAAAGAGTATAATTTACTGCATAAAAGAGGAGAGATCCTGAGGAAAATTAATTCCTAAGTAGTGGAATTTGTTTCGGTCCAGTGAAATAGAAGCGGCGGACAGTATCCGGGCTCGGGTCATACTGAAATCGAGCACCTCTGTCTTGTTGGTACTAACTTATAGCCTCCCAAGAGAACAAACAATTTGGGCAAGAAGGTTTTCAGATGAGTCATATAGATTAAGTGGTCATCCCATAAAAGCTACTTTATGCTCTACTCCCTATATGTTACCCTATAACTCGAGCATCCTCCCTGATTGCATGTGCTAAGAGTTCTGCGTAGAGCGCAAATAACAAAGGGGAGAGAGAGACAGAGAGGACACCCCGTTGGGTTCCCCTTGTCAGTAGGAAATGTTCTGAGAAGGTACCATTTACCTTAACTGTAGCCTGAGGAGAACTATCTAATTCATCTATAGTGTCACTAAATTCCTTGGGGAAGTTGAAAGCCGCCAGGGTATCTGAGAACGTTCCACGAGACCCTGTCAAATGTTTTCTGGTCATCCATATTAAGTAGCAATAGTGGGGTAGAATTTATTGTATTTTTTTCTAAGAGATAAAAAGTACATTCAATATTATCTGATGTTTGTCTTTTAGTAATAAAACCAGCTTGAGCTTTGTTAATAATACATGGAAGGATGTTTTCCAATCTTTTGGCTAGGATGTTCGTATAGTATTTATAATCTTGATTTAAAACAGATAATTAGTCTGTAGAATTCACAATTCAAAGGATCTTTATGAGGTTTTAGGATGGCTGATATGTTGGCATATTGCCAACTAGGTGGGGCAGATCTCCCCTCCTGCATGTTCGAACAGCCTCTTGACGAGGAGCAAATCTTTCTGAAAGCTCTTACAGAACTCAAATGTATCCGTCCCGACCAGGGCTTTTTCCCCGATTTTGAATGTTTAATACAAAAAAGGATTGCCTGTGATGAAATGGGCTGTAGCAGCCTGGTCTTCTGTTCTTCCGTAAGTTGGGGTAATTGTATTTTTTGGGAAAAAAATTTGCATAACTTTTTTCCTCCGGTTCAGCACTTTGGGTATATAATGCTGAATAAAAAGATCTAAAGCCTTCCAGGATATCCTTTGTTTTACTGAGTAATTTATGTGTTTCGGCCAGGGTGCTTACGTTTTGTTATTATTGATTGTTTTCGTTGTCTTAACCGGAATGCTAGTATCTTAGATGGCCTAGCCCCACCCTCGTAGTATCTTTGCTTAAAATGATTTTTTCAGTTTTGCCATAGCAAATGGGATTAGTAATCTGTATGAGTTGTGATTCAATCCCTTACCAGTCAAACTGCCAGAAAGTGCCATTTTCCATGAGAAAAATACTTTTATTTCTGTGTTCTGCTTCACTTGCATAACCCGCCCCTTTTTTTCCTCAGTGCTGCAACCCCAACCATGACATCATGCAAGGGAAACAAAGTTTCTAATCACTGTTATGAAACAGAGACCTTAGGGTTACCACCTCACCTGATTTTTGCAGGACAGCCCTTATTTGGGCAGCTGTGTCCTACACAAAGGAAAAAAAAAAATACCCGACATGAAAAATACTGGATGTCCTGATCTTATAGTAAAAAAAATATTGTCTAACTTCTAAATGTTGCAGAGACTATAATACCTTAACTAAAATGCCTTAAAATAAGAAACAATAGAAACAACCAAAAAACTACAACACTTAGTCTTATGGGGCACCGTCAGCTTTACCCCTCCGTTTTCTTTAATCTCTGTGCAGTGTGCCTTTTGGCACACACCTAAGTAATTAGCACTGCAGAATAACTCTATGGATGTAGAAATTCAGCAAAAATATCTGATGCATGAATATTTAGCGAAGTTCATCTTTCCCTCGGGCCGTCCATAACTCCACCAACACCGGAAGCAAAACCCCACTGAGGACAGGCGCCAGGACTGAGCGCAGTCAAAGTGGCATTTTATGCCAAGCCTGCTTTAAGAACATGCTGTCCATATAAACTTCCACATCCCGAACTGCTCCTGGTAATTTAAAAGAATAAAAACCGAGCCTGTGTGGCTGTCATTTGCCACAAACCAGATGCTGAAATCTCTTGCGCACAAGAGTGTGCCACCCTTTGCGCGGCGGGATCTCCACACATCTGTATTCCAAGCATGCGGCGGGATTACGGCACCAGTTTTAAAAGTAAACTACGAGGCCACACAGGGCTTAATTTATTTAAATTACCAGAAGTCACGATGTGAAGTTTATATGGGCAGCATGTTATTCAATGAGCTTGGCATAAATACCACTATGTCCTTTTCGGTCTGGCGCGCCAATAGGTTATGCTTCCGATGAATAATGGACAGTCTGAAGGAAAGGCAATTCACTAAATATTTATAAATCAAAACCATTTGTGCTTCAATTTCTAACAATCATCGAATTGTTCTGCAGTGTCTGGGTAATCGTGCCAAAAACTACTATACGAGCCAACAAGCTCAGAGGAAAACTGACAAGTAACAAATGAGTAACCTTAGAGACCTCTGTTAGTCAGTCTTGGTATTTCAGACATCCACACTAGCAAAATAGGAGTAGGAGACAGCAAAATCAGCTATGTACTGTACCCACAATGCCTTGCTACATATGTACCTATCGTGACCCCCTTCCCCTCTACCCCAAGATGCATCTGGAAACTAGCTTGTATGCTCAGTATATATCTTTCCTGGTGAAACTTTTACATTTAAGTTTACATATCAGGTGCTGTACTGCATTCACTACTACCAAAATAAGGGACTGCATCTCTGAGTAATGAAACATTTAAGTCAACTTTACAATTTACAGAATTCCTTGTTGCTGTATGTAAACAGTTCCTTGCATGAAATCATTCTAACCCTGGATTACCTCTGATCTTTTAACCGTCTTAAGCACAGGGACCACCTTTGGCAATGTGCTTTCGTGATACTCCTTTCTGGAAACATACAAAAATACAAAGCAGCTATAAATGCCTGCACTCGTCTAATTCGAATACCAAAGCAAATATTTCAAGGAAGCACAGCCAACTCTTGGGGTGATGGAAAAACTTCTGGAACAACCTGAAAGAACTCACCGGCAAGGATCCTAAAGTACCCTCCCTATGCTCAACATACCGGCACTCCAGCGCTTGACCTTGGCACCATTACCAATACCTTCAACAATGCTTTCTCGTACCTGGACAATGTACTTTCTCCTAATTTCTTGATGACCTTCCCCAATACCCAGAGACCACCCAAATGTTCATACAGCTATACAATTTCTTTTTCAGAGGTTCCTCCACATGTGGCTCGTACCTATAGCCCCAAAAGCCATCCATGAAGTCCGGGTACAGTGGTGACTCCTTGACCTCAAACTTCTGGCACGAGTTCTGGATGAGGTCGTTGAACCCCTGATGAAGATCTTTAACCTTTCTCTAAGACTGGGCCAATTCCCCTCACACTGGAAGCAGATAACTGTCACACCGGTGCATAAAAGTGGAGACAGGTCTCTTCATTCCAGCTACAGACCTATCTCCTCCTTCCCCGTTATCTAAGGCATTAGAATGAATAGTGTCCAACCAGTTAGTCGAATACCTGGATAGGTATGAAGTCAATACCCAGAACAGCATGGCTTCAGAAAGGGCACAACACCACGGCTCTTCTGGAATTCATGGAGTTTCATTCCACGACCACGCTTGACAAAGGAAACTGTGAGGGGCAGTTTTCATAGAACCTCATGAGAGCCTTGACACCCGTTAATCACCCTCTACTTCTTAGGCAACTGTCCAACATTGGACTCTCTAATTACACCCTTCCATGGTTTGCTAGCTACCTCAGGAATCAGACCCAATGGGTCAGGATTGCGAGTGTCCGTCCGGTATCAAGCCTGTTCTCTCCGGAGTCCCCAGGGGTCCATCCTGGGACCTCTACCCTTCTCCCTCTTCCTAAACAGACTCCCTGGTGTCAGCCAGCAAAGAATTCTACTTTACGCGGATGATGCAGTACTATTCTCTTGCCACCATGACACTAAACTCCTTGAAACACAGCTGCAGCTTGACTTCAAGCGTATTGAAGATTGGTTCAGCACACATAAACTCATCATGAACTATAGCAAGCCCGAAGTAATGACCTTCTGTAACCCGCGAAGCAGGTACAAATCTCGATCCTTCAATACCACGAACAACGCCGGTACTTACTCGAACATGTCCTGGAGTTCAAATACCTACGATGTCACACTGGATAGCTCCCTCTCTCACACATGGCATATTGACACTGTTGCCAATGCCGCTTCAATCTGCGAATTGGTCTGCTACACAAGCACAAGCACTGTATGTCTGCGACACCCATGAACTGAGCCATCTACAGCTCTGTAGCCTCTATCATTGACTACGGTCTGGCTAGCTATGGCTCTGCTTCTTCAACTGCCCTCCGCAGAATCTCAGTCTCGCTCAACAAAGCCTTCAGGCTTTTAATGGGCGCTGCCCAAGACACGCACACTTGTGACCTCTATGCACAGGCTAGTTGGCTACCACTCCTCAACAGAATTCAATACCAGACCTGCCTGCTTACCAAAAAGATACTCCTTGGTCTCATGCCCCCTGGTGTTTGTAAGCTCCTCACTGCCTTCAGTGGTACTCAGCAAACATGTAGTGCCCAATCCCAAACCTTTCAGGTTCCTAGATGTCGTACCTCCTTGGGTCAGCGGTCCTTCTCCTATAGGGCTCCTCACTGGTCTAATACCCTCAACAAAGAAGCACTTTCCTCCCCAACACTTGGACCCTTTAAAAAGAATCTCCGACTTTACCTCATCTCTACCTCCAAATGTGACTGCTTCTCCTAAAGGACTGGCCCATTCACTGCCTAGTCGATCTTGACTTGTGCCCTGCATCCCTCCTGGCGCTACTCTCTCTGGCATCTGTCTTCCTTGTGCCCCTTTTTCCTTCCCCTCTCTCCACTCTCTTTCTCCTTCCCCCCCCCACACTCTTCCTCCACTCTTCCAACCTCATCTTTCTTTTCCCCTGTACCTGATCCCCTCCCACCATCCCTCTCCCACCTCACGACTAAGGCCCCTCAGCCTGCCTACTTCTCCCTGGCAATCTCCTATTA
This sequence comes from Neoceratodus forsteri, assembly GCA_016271365.2. Taxonomy (NCBI): domain Eukaryota; kingdom Metazoa; phylum Chordata; order Ceratodontiformes; family Ceratodontidae; genus Neoceratodus; species Neoceratodus forsteri. Next base: position 1,748,066,941 of record CM057450.1, on the reverse strand, counting down.
TACAATGGAGTAAATCGAATGTGCCAAATGATGCATCCTGATTGGTTGGCTGGTACCTTTCCCAGACTGGTAAATCCTCCAGTGTACCCACAGGAAAAAGTGCCAGCCAACCTTATCATTGCCAGTCCAGTCGCTTTCACTTTAATCAGAACTGCCGCCATTTGTCCTGTCATCCCTTAGCTAAAACACCACGGTAAATAAATACTTAAAAATGACATCCTCCTTCCAACCGTATGGACCTCAGTTAGTTACAAAATATAAAAAAATTAAATAAAACAACATTTGCCAGTGTATAATATCAATTTATCCCTCCAGGGTGTGGGCATACTGGAGGACTTAACCACGACTGGTGTGGTTGGTCACTTTCAGCTGCGCTTCGTGACAGAATCCCACACTAACGTAAATCTTCCAGTATACCCACACCCTGGAGGGATAAACTGCTAATTCAGTATCAAGCTGATAGTCCCCTTTCTTCTTAATTCCCCTACTCTGCTACATCATCTATCTGCCTTACTAGAGTCCCAGTAAGACCTAGTGATAGGCAGGGAAGGCAGCTTGAAACTCAGTTAAATGGATTTCACACTGTCTCCTCTGTTCTCAGTCTCAGCTGAGACTGAGGGATGACATCACCATACAACTTTCGCAGCTGCATAAGCCACACTGGAATGTTGCAGTTGGAGGTTAGTATAGAACGCTGGGGATTTTGAAGTCAGTCTGTGTGCAGTCTTGGAGGGAGACAGTAGTACAGCTGTCTGTGTGCAGGCTCTCAGAGCTTTAAGCTCTGTTTTAGAGCTACTGTTAAGAAGGTGTGTGTTTCCACCGAAAGAGGAACACAGTAACTGGTTGTTGAAGTGGTGGAGACCGCTGTTACTGGTCCAAGTGCCCCGTCCCTAAGGGGATGGGGAGGAAAGGTTTGCCTGTTTTCCAGGGGCAACCCTCCTGGTTCCGGCTAAGGGAAGAAGCTGCCTATTTCAAGTGGTGCTGCAGCACCAGAAGCTCGGAGAGACAAATTCCTGTGGAGAAATCGCCTGTGGGGCACCTGTAACCAAAGGGTGAGTTCGTTCTGAAAGAGGGCCACGTGTGTTTCACCCTAACAGAAGGAAACTAAAGGAACTGTTAATGTGGGGTCAGGAAAGAGACAGCCAAGTACTGTTGTAATGTGACGATTGGACTGCTTAATCAGTGAGGGGCCTAGAACAATAGGCTATGCCAATTAAAAGTATGTTCAAGTCCAGCACAAAGGGAAAGCAAGACAAGTAGAGGAAATGTGACATACATTTAGCCATATTCTACATTGCCAAGCTTTACAGTATGAGGTGTTTACTGTCCAGAGAAACGGACGGGTATGAATTGTGGGAGCGAGAGGTGGGAGACCCCCCCATCAGTAGTAACCAAATTCACCTCTACGGATTTGCTCTGTGGCACCTTTACTTTCTCTCAGGTACTTGGCCAGCGCCTGAGGAAAGTATCCAGATGTTGGGATTAAAAGAAAAATTCCCTGATAGAGCTGAGGTGCTCTTAGGTGGTTTAGGAAGCCACCAGTAAATGTTTCCATGACATATGGAAGGTGTCTGAGTAGCCGGAAAGGGAGCCGAGCCAGGGAAAACCCAGAATAGGGTACAAGTTCGGGCTGTGTACCCACAGCAGCATGCAAGTCCGGGCTGTGTGCCCGGTGAGTTCAGAGCCTGAGGGCTAAAGTGTAGAGGAAGCATTCTTGATTCTCTAATCTATATTACCAGGAGTGTAAGCCTCACGAGGCCATCTATGCTTTGTTTATTCTGTTTGATGTGAATAAAAGCCACACTTTAGAATCCCATTTCTGGTATTGGACATTACAGTTATTGCTTCCTGTGTTCGGAGTTACTTGGGTGCTCCTGTGCACGTGTAAACTCTAGCCCTTGTGCCGAGTGACCTACTCCTCCCCAAACCCAGCCCACCTGGTATTGCTGTCAGATTCAAACAGCATACAGCCTGTCGTTGAAAAATGAAGGCGTGTGGGGTTACAAAATGGAGAATTTGAAATTTAGGGAGGAAAGGTGCTCGGGCAAAAGGCTAGCGTTTTTGGTAACTGGCAGTGGGTAGCCCAAAAAGCTGAAGCAAGGTTAACTAATGTGTCACTGTGTGCTGTTGTCCATGTGCTGCTGTTAAATGCCAACTGTTTACCAAGGAGCAGTAAAGCCTGAGAGAGTATGCCCTTGTCCTACATCAAAAAATTACAGTGTTTTGCCAGCTTTTAAAAATTACTTCGACAAAGAAAAGTGTGGAAAACTAGGGGTAGCAAAAGGAAAATTGTGCCCTGGACGTTGGAAATGCTTTCTAGCGAACTGAGAGACTTGCTGTGCTAATGGCCATGAAAAATGGTTGAAATGGGCTCTCGCCGTGGAGTCAGAAAAAAAAAAAAAAAAAGTGGTTTTGTAGTTTAAATTTGCCTGTTCGACAATCGCCGTGAGGAGAAGAGCACTTGCGAGGGAAAGAGGCTCATTTGCATGGCATCGTGTGATTGGTGAGACTGCAATCAGTCCGCCCCAAGCCAGCTCTGGCGACTGCCCAGCATTCGAGAGGAGTGTGAGTGGAGTGCGTGTACTGGCTTACTGAAGAGCATCGTGGTGACTGAAAGCCTGTAAAAGTTTAAAACTGACTTTTCTGTCTAAATTCGGGCTTAACCCGCATCTCGATCAACTGGACTGAGAGTGTGGTGTTCAGAGGGACTGATCGGCAGGACTGCCAACCCCTTCTGTCCAGAGGCCTCCAAGACTGGCTGCAGGCTGTTTTCCATCACAGCAAACAGCTACTGATAACAGTGAGTACCAACAGAAATAATTGCTCAAACCAGTGATTTTGCCAAAAGCCAGCTGAATCTGTGTGCAGCAGTGTAGTCGTTTTGCAAAGACCGCGTTAAGTTTTTACCAGCAAAAGCAAGCCTGTTAAGCCATCGACTGTGAGCATAGTTATGGGTTCAGCGTCAGAGTAAAGCTTCAAAACCATGAGAGAGACTGTGAGTTGTATCAAGTTATGCAGCAAGAGGTACAGGCAATCCTGTGCTTGAAATACTGAGGCTTTAAGGGACTGTGAGCTAGAGCAATGTTTTCAGCAAGTGAAAAGTTTGTGGTAAATCATATAAATGTGCTAGGAAAAAGAACAGTGCATGTCTGTGCAGTTTTGAGCAAAGCTATCAGTAGAGTGTGTAAATCGGATGCGCAGGGGCTTGACCCAATTTCAGAATGTTGATGCACAGGAGTGCTGCTGCCGCCATTACAGGGTGGGGTAATAATGTAAACACAGCAGCAGAGGAGCTATTTTGAAAGTGAAAGAAAGTGTTCAGTGATGTGGGACTTTCAATAACAGCGACGTTTGTTTGTTTTCTCTACAGTCATGGCCTCAGGACCAGCCGCTACCTGGATCATGCCGGGCTGTGGTAGCAGAAGTAAACTAGTTAAGGAACATTGAGAGGTGTTACTACGAGGACAACTGCCTCCTCATGTGGCGATTCCTGGATACCCAGTGCAAGTGTGCTTAATATGCTTAAATGCTGGAAGGACGTCTTCATGGTACCTCACTGTTAGGTGCTTGAGAAATACGGCTTGTTTAAAGTGCCCAAGATTGGTTTGGCTCCCACCTGGACAAAAGTTCAAGAATCTGCAGTTGGCAGCACACAGCACCAGGCGGAGCCTGTTGGAGGAGGCCCCTCGGGGGAGTGTGGCACAAAGCTAGAGGGTGCAGATTTACAGACAGAACAATGTGCTGATGTTTCGGATTCTGGATCGCAGAGAGACAATTCAGGCAGAGCATCGGTAGACCTTTGCAGAGGGGGGACAAGCCCAAGTCTCATAGGAGAAGACGAGATGAGGGAGGCCTTTGAATGGGAGAATTCGACGTCCACACCCAGCGAAGAGTGGATAGTCTCAGAAGCGAGGACGACTGTTCACTCCTGGGAACAGATTCTCAGTGAGGAAGAAGAAGAGGGGGAACCTATGTGGCCTTGTGAAAAAGGAACTGGTACACAGCCTCAAGCTCTTGTCTCAGAGGAATGCATGGAAGAGAGTGGTGATTCCACTACCCTGGCTGGGCAAGAAGTCAGGGATCCATTTTTTGTCTGAGAATGCGTAGCTGGCAGAACCAGGACTGGCCGCCCCCAACCCAGGCCAGAGGTCTCAGGTTGACCAAAGCTAGTAAAGAGGGAGACTGGTTCGTAGGAAGGTGAATGAAATATATGGGATGTCCTTTCCTACCTTTCCTCGGAGAGTCTGGGAGGAGATTGAGAACAGCAAGAAATCCTGGATTTGGGCCGAAGCAATGAAATGTGTGCATCCTGATGCAAACACGCATGTCAGGAACAGAATGTTTCATGAAAAATACGGCCAGTTGAAAAGAGGCAGGACACTGTTTGAATAGTGGATGGAGAGGGCGTGAAACCTTTCACAGTGTGAATTTAATGTCCAGATGGGGTAATAATTCAAGCTCCTGACCCGTTGTGCTATTGGCCTGATACAAGAGACCCCCTGCAAATGTGCCCATGCCTACTAGATGAAAAGCAGAGCAGTGGTAGCCAGTGCTGCCACTCCAGCCACTACAGTGCCTTTGTTGTTCGCCAGTATGGACGTCCAGGACTCAGATGCCCACATTCAGTAGTTCTACAGTGTACTGACTTTCCAGAATCCATCGACTGGCCACCAGATGACTTCAGATCCAGAGGACACCAGCCAGCTGTATCCTGATTCATCGCCTGGTATCCGGATGACGTCAGACCAGCTGTTTTCCTTTTTGTTCCTGTTCAAGGTTCCATCTCCAGAGATGACATCAGCCCTGCAGTTTCAAATGTGCCTTCCTATCATTCCCGGAAGATGTCCAGCCAGCTGTATCGGAAGAATGCTGCCAGGGAGAGTCTTGACTGAGGACCAGGTCAGTGTTTTGTTTGTTCTACAAGGACTGGTAAGTCCAAACTTTCTATTCTTATGACATTGCAGTACACACCCTACACTAGCAGACTCCAGATGTTTGACCTGTGCTCAAAGACTCTCCCCTTTGGGACTTTGGCCTGCTAGAACTGTGCTTCACCGGGCTCTGGCCCAGGAGAGACTCTTTAATGGACTAGCCTTCGGGCACTGTGGTCACTAGATGGGACTTTTAGGGCACTCCATCCCCCAAATAAGTGCATTGTAAATAATGTCATTGTTTTCTACTGTTTTCTAATGGTTATACTGTTTTCTACTTTTCTAAAAAAAAAAAAATATATATATATATTTTGGTGGAGAGTTCTCCAGTATTTTGATTATAACAGTTTAGATAGACTGTGTATGCAGATTAGAAGTGTGTGTTGTCTTTCTTTTTCTTGCAGTGTCCCTGAAGAAGACAGAAGAAAACAAGAGGAGGAGGAGGAGGGACTCATCGGAGTTCCTCACTAGTACTTTAATGTAGTAGTATTTAAAGTACTGTTGTTGTTGTTACTGTGTGTAACCTTTTTCTTCCACAGGTATGGTTGTGGAGGTTAGGAGTAATATAATGGTATGGCATTAGCTCCTGGTGTGTGGTTGCATGGTGTCCAAGGTTGGGTAGGCCTCCTGTTTGTTTTGTTTTGGGATCTGAGTTAAAGGCAGACAGGTTTCCCTAGAGGCTAGGGGGATAGGCAAGCTGGCGCCTGATCTGCAGTAGGGGTTGCAGTGCTGATCTAGTAGGGCTATGCTCTGGACAGTTCTACCAAAGCCACTAGGCACCCATAGTTAGCAGGTGGAGTAGAGGCCGATATGTCAGCCAAAGGCCTCTAGGCCCCCAGTGTTGCCTGCCTGTGCTAGCACATGGTAGGAGGGGGCCTGATCACCCCCCTCCTCAGGTAGCACATAGGGTGAGGTGGCCTAAGCTGGGTAAATAATGACTGTGGACAGTCATTTTCCTGGCCCAGGGTGAGTGTAACCGCCCTGTTACCCGGGGTTACTAGAATCCCAGTAAGACCTAGTGATAGGCAGGGAAGACAGCTTGTGAAACTCCAATTAAATGGATTTCACACTGTCTCACTCTGTTCTCAGTCTCAGCTGAGACTTTGGGATGACATAACCATAGAACTTCGCGGCTCATAAGCCACACTGGAATGCTGCAGTTGGAGGTTAGCATAGAACGTTGGGGATTTTGAAGTCCAGTCTGTGTGCAGTCTTGGAGGAGACAGTAGTACAGCTGTCTGTGTCAGGCTCTCAGAGCTTTAAGCTCTGTTTTAGAGCTACTGTTAAGAAGGTGTGTGTTTCCACTGAAGAGGAACACAGTAACTGGTTGTTGAAGTGGTGGAGACTGCTGTTACTGGTCCAAGTGCCCCGTCCCTGAGGGATGGGGGAAGGTTGCCTGTTTCCAGGGCAAACCTCCTGGTTCTAACTAAGGGAAGAAGCTGCCTATTTCAAGTGGTGCTCGCGGCACAGAAGCTCTGAGAGAGAATTCTTGTGGAGGAATCACCTGTGGGCACCTGCAACCAAAGGTGAGTTCGCTCTGAAAGAGGGCCATGTGTGTTTCACCTTAACAGAAGGAAACCAAATGGACTGTTACTGTGGGGTCAGGAAAAAGACGGACAAGTACAGTTGTAATGTGGGGATTGGACTGCTTAATCAATGAGGGGCCTAGAGCAATGGGCTATGCCAATTAAAACTATGTTCAAGTCCAGCATAAAGGGAAAGCAAAACAAGCAGAGTAAATGTGGCATACATTTTAAGCAATTTATCCCTCCAGGGTGTGGGTACACTGGAGAATTTACCACGGCTGGTGTGATTCGGTCACGGCGCGGCGGTAGCGGAATCACCAGTAATCCTCAGTGTACCCCTGGAAGGCTGACCCCAATTATACATTGCCAAATGTTGTTTCTTTAATGTTTTTAACTATGCTCTAACTGACTGAGGTCCCTACACTTTGAAAGGAGGTACTTTTGTAAACAATTTACCGCTGTATTTTTAGCGAGCGGCTGACAGGACAAACACGCGGCATTTTAGGTTTGAAGTGAGCGACCGGATTAGCAGGCTATAAAATTGGCTGCCACTTCTCCAGTGGGTACACTGGAGGATTTATCACTGGGTAATTGTGCCAGCCAGCCAACCAATCAGGATGCAGGATTTGGGGCTTTGGATTACCACATTGTATAATTAGCCATAATCTACATTGCCAAGCTTTAGAGTATGAGGTGTTTACTGTCCAGAGAAATGGCAGTTATGAATTGTAGGAGCCCCATCAGTAGTAACCAAATTCACCTCTCGGATTTGCTCTGTGGCACCTTTTACTTCTCAGGTACTTGGCCAGGGCCTGAGGGAAGTACCCAGACGTTGCGATTAAAAGAAAAATTCCCTGATAGAGCCGAGATGTTCTTAGGTAGTTTAGAGAGCACCAGTAAATGTTTCCATGACATATGGAAGGTGTCCGAGTGGCCGGCAAGGGAGTTGAGCCAGGGAAAACCCAGAACAGGGTACAAGTTCAGGCTGTGTAACCCACAGCAGCGTGCAAGTCCGGGCTGTGTGCCCGGTGGGTTCAGAGGCTGAGGGCTAAAGTGTAGAAGAAGCGTTCTTGATTCTCTTACTCTGCATTACCAGGAGTGTAGCCCCGTGGGGTCCATCTATGCTTTGTTAATTCTGTTTGGATTGAATATGAATAAAAGCCACGGAATCCCATGTCTGGTACTGGACATTACAGTTATTGCTTCCTGTGTTCGAGTTACTTGAGTGCTCCTGTGCAGAGCAGCCAAACCTAGCCCTTGTGCGAGTGACCTATTCTCCCCTGAACCAGTCCACCTGGTATTGCTGTCAGATTCAAACAGCATACCCCTGTCGTTGAAAAATGAAGGCGTGTGGGTTACACTTATTTACGTTGCTCTCTACTAATAACCTTTATCTCTAAAGTGATCTACAGCCGCAAAAATATGTCAACCATGTCTATACTAATAGGAAAGACGATCCTCCTTCCCAATTTGAGGCAGCTCATCAACAGTGGGTCCCTCTTGTTTCTGTACTAAGCAACACAAACCTATGTTGGTGTGCTATGTCCCGTGAAAGTATGCTTCCTTTTTCTGTTAAGTACAGAACCCTCTTTAATTTGAAAAGTGTACAACCAAACATAACTCAAAATAATCAACTTACATTAAAAGCGGGAAGTGATCCATCACCGGATCTCTGAAGCTCTCTGATTAGTTCAATTGCCTTCTCACAAAACATCTTGCTCCAACTCGAGCTCGGGGAGAGACTATTCTCCCAAGTCGGTTTACGAAAGAATGCCCCCGCTACCCTGCAGGATCCGAAATGCGCCCAGCCCGGTGCAGCCCTGTCCCTTTCTCGCTCTGGCAGTTTCTAAACCTTGTATCAGTTTTCTCTAATCGTATTCCTCGGCCGCGCCGCGAGCTCCGCCGCCAATGAGAGACGGGAGCCCCGGAAACAATGCTACGGCAGGCAGCGAGGGACAAACGACTTGCGCGACTACGGCCAAGAGGCAGACCGACCCAGAGAGTGTAAGTACCGGGGAGATCAACGAGTAGATAGCGCTGTTAACGGCCGCACCCGGTACTGGATAAGTGACAGGAGTAGCTGATCCTTGTGGGAGGAGACTACATATATAAGTTAATGAAAGCAATGCTCTCCCCCCTGACTTTTAAATGTGATACCCAAATAATTTTCTTCCATAGTTTGCTGCCAGGCTGTCTGTTGCCGGGTAGGCCACCCCTTAATTTCTACACGTGCTTGGCAGATTTAGGGTACGCAATGTGCACTTGAGAATGCCCGGGGCAGCCTTGAATGAAAGCAGTGTATCGTGCGAACCACTGTACTGCACTGCGGTAGAGCGGGTTGGCTGAGAGACATACTGTGATATTGCAAGGCAGAAGCGCATGCACAGTGAGATAGGGTCAGGCTCCTTTGCATTACTGTCACCGCCTCGCAAATCGGGGAGAATGCTCACAGAAGTTAAAGGGCTAAGTCGAGGACAGACATTCGGGAATTGGTAGGATGAGGGAAATAATGTTAAAATTATTTTTCTGAATAAGTAACTTTAATGGTATGTTATACTTCACTTTGTGCTTTGAATCGGTATTGTTCAGTTACAGAACGGAAACACACATGTTAGGATGGGTAGAAAAATGTTGAGTCTGACTCGGGGACAGTTGAGAGTGCGTCCTGTGACTTGCAAGCACTCCTAACACGCTTCGACCCCAGAGACTAGCAGTCTACAATGGGATGGGGATGTTACACACCAGCCGAGTTGCCCTTCCACAATCCGTCTGTCCTGTCGCTTCAGAATATTCCGCACCCTCTTGTGATTGGTTGAAGTCGGCTGTCGTCTCGCGGTAAGGGACGACTCAGCTGTTGTGTTGTGTGCAGTCCCGGTTTTGCCAACAAGCGATTCTGCTGAATGTCAGCTGCTTAGCGGACAGTTACACTGTGCAGGGCCGCCACTGTCTGCAGGGTCGTTCACAACTTGCATCAGAGGTTAAATTAGACAGGAGCTCAGCTCCGCCTCCTCCGACCCCTTTTCCCATTGAGTTCTATTGGAGAGTGTCACCTCTTAGGGATCACAGTTCCGCATTCTAAGTATTTCCAGTTTAACCACTGATTCGGATCCTCATCGCTTCGCAACCAAGAGGACCAGGAAGTGACCGGCCTGTTTTACACAGTTGCAGCACCAGCCTGCGGCTTATCTCTCAACCTGATTTCTTTTATTTGCAGTTATGAGAAAAAGGCACAATTCCGTGACCGTGGAGCATGAAAACTGCGGCACCAGCACTGTGGAACAGGATTACCTACTGAAGCACAATCTGAGAATAGCGGAGAAGGAGACAAGGGGAAAGGACAGTCATTCAGCAGCTTCAGATTCCGATAGAGGAATGAAAAGAGTGTTCGGAATCCGATCGAGGTAAGGAATCTGGCCTGTCTATTGTATGTGACTGAATCACACGATTGTCTGTGATGTGTGTGCAATGGGTGGCGATGATCTGGCATTACTTGTTCATGCAGGAACTCAAATGATGGTCTATCAATTATTCTCATTCCTAGCTGCTAAGTTAGAAGTTATAAACTTGCATCCCGCCGTGCACTATAGTAATTCTACTAAGCGGTTATTTCACTGTGAGAATAATGCCACCTTCGCGAGTTGCATTGTCGTTTGTGCGGGTCTTAATTACCGCGTATAGCGTTTCTGTTTTCTAGTTTTTAATTCTGGTTGGTTCCTCGGTGATGCAACATTAAATCTGAAGGTGCAATAATACCCCGTTAAAAACGCAGAGTGATAAGAGAACAACTCTGTAGCTTCAAGTTACTGGTTAGTCAGGTGTAATGCAAGGGCAGCAGCAGCACTTCATAAGTAACAAGACGTAAAGTACGTTTTAACCAGGTAAAGTTTACAAGAGTGGACTGTTCAACCTACAGACAGGTATGGGTTGTTAACGGACTGTCTCTGATGTCCGTGGTAGGAGAGGCGGGGGCGAGGATTACGCCAGCATACTGCGGTGTCGACTGAGAGCGATATTGAACTGGTACAGTGGTACTCTTGATATGACACCTCCTTTTTTTTTTAAGGGGGGCTACCTGGAGTGTATTTTCCTTTTCGTCAGACGTGTAAAATCATGGATTGGGATACCACATACCAGAGCCCTGCAGTGCTGCTGCAATAGATCTGAACTGCACAGCGCACACCTTCGAGGGCCGATTGCAGTTACTTTTGCCCAAAAGGTTCCTCTTGCATCAAATGCATCATCCTAGGCGCAGGCAGACCTGCCAACCACTCAAATTAAAACAACAACAACAAAAAGTATAGCTCTGGCTTTTGGGTCGCACCTGGAAATAAGCCTCGGCCTAGCGTGCTTTTCCCAGTTTTCAAATAAACATATTTAATAATGCGGCAAATGGCCAGAATGCAAAGCACATTTTAGTTTAGAGAATAATAGGTTTAAAATAGTGGGCACCTTGTGCTTAGTATTAAGAACTGTTTCTATCAAGTTAATTCACATTTGCATGTCCACATATAGCTCTAACATTAGGAGGAACATTAGTAAATATTCGCTAAGCAAAGGTTCATTTGAGTGTAAAATACCTACAGGTATGCAAAATGCATAGCAGTTGAGAGGTATGTTGAGGGGATATTGGCTTATATTTATGTTTAAAACAGTTTGGCTTGAGTAACGCAATTTGACAGTAAGCTATTAAACAACATGGGACTGCTAAATCAAGTCAGTGAAAGCAAAGTAATCACTGGTTGTGAATATACAGACGGCTGTGTGTGTGTGTGTGTGTGTGTGTAGTGGGGGTTGAGTAGGTAGAGTGCAAGGGCATGAAGAGAAGGGCAAGGGTCACCATTCGTGACATACTTTACTCAGATTTCCAAATAAGTGGAAAAGGCACTTAAGCAATAATACACGACAGGGTGTGGTATATCATGAGATATTGTCATGCCTCGGGTGCATTGTGAGGCACGGGGCCACAGGTCGAGTGTCTCATGCATCTGAGAAGTGATGATATCCCATGATATACCACACCCTGGAGTGTATTATTGCAATTATAAAATGGCTCTGAAGTGTTGGTAAATGGTTGATCTTGGACCGTGTTGATATTGTGAGATATCGTCATGGGTCAAAGTCTGCTTCAGCCAATCAGCTTCCAGGATTTATCCTTGCCATTTTATAATTGCAGTTTTAGTACTACTGCATGTACACTATGGGATACCACCTCCAATACCTGGAAAAGTGTGTGGGACTTTTGTTTGTCTCCATTTTCGATGTGGGGAATTGCCACTGGGAGTGCTGACTTAATGCCCTTTGTCCCCAGCTCCCCTGTTCCCTGCCCAGCCAGGTCGGGTTATACTGGGGCCTCGACACATTCTGTTTGGTTCTGCCTCTCTGTATTTTATTCCAGTAGGCTGTACACTGTCGGGTAATTGCCATTTTAATGGCATAACAGAAATCTCTTCCCAACCTGGTTGTGTTTTCCCCAGGCTCTTTCTGAGGCTCTAGGAAAAAAAATGGCACATGGAAAAATGGCATAGGAAAAAAGGTGCAAATGGAAATTGGGAGGGTGGCACATTTAGATTTTTTTCATAATTGTATTGCTTTATCAAATCCCTAACTCTCAACTTTTACCAAATAAAAAGTAAAATGCAGACAACGCACCTTTGCAGTTCAAAGTTACCATACACACCTCCACCATATTATGCTGCCTTTCTCTGTTTGCTTTGTGTAAACAGAAGCCTCGTAGAAGACTTAGGGGACCATCTCTGTTTGATTGGATGACTTCCATGAGTGCTGTCTGGCTCAACACCGTGTTCCTCTTCAATTCTTCTGAGCTCTATGACATTAATGTGCGTGACTCTGCACCTACAAGGCCTAAAACTATGTTGGTAACACCTGAAATTAATTAAATTGTCTGGTTACATAAATTCACCTTAACAGGTTCAATTAAAATTAAGTTGGTGCCTTGTTTCCCTGCGCCATGTATTCCAGGTGCCATTTATTCCGTGTGGCATTTTTTTCGGTGCCTTTTCTTCCAGTGCCATTTTTTTCCAGGTACCCTTGGCCACAGAGTACAATTAGTGAAATACTTAGAATCGAGAATGAAAAGTTAAAAAATTGACCACATGCACCCACTGTTGCTGGAGACTCCAGGTGGCAGCAGCTAGTACTATCGCTTCAGGTCAGCTCTGCCTCCAGGGGGATTGCAGTTGTCAAAAAACTGCAAGTTGGGTATGTTCATTAAATATTTTGTGTCATATGAACTTTTCTAAAATTAGAACTGATGTGTCTTGGTAACTGAGTAGAACATTGCTATGCACACTTAATTGAATCCACTTCTGACCAACTGGCGTGTCACATCTGCCTTTGGCTTCTGTCAATTTGTACTCCTCATAGTATTTCTACACAGAGCAACTCCAATCCAGTGAACTGTGACAGAGGCTATGGTACACTGACTAGTGCTTGTAAATACACAAAATAATAGATGGGCAACTTTGTACCACAAGGCTGTGTTCCCATTTTGGGGAATCTTGTGACATCATAAACCACAAGCGCCAAGTTCAAATGACCTATGAATGTCACAAGATTCCTCAAGATGGGAGCACAGCACCGCCTTGTTGTTCACAGTTGGCCTGGTAGTTTTCATAGAGTATGTATGGTTGGTTGCTTTTTTATTAAACAATGGGCAACACGAAAATGACAGTTCAAACAGCATGCAGTAATTAGATTTTGCACTTTGGTTGGTTTCAGCAAGGCACCTGTTTTTTGACATGTTTGAGTGCTGAAAGTAAAAGTTATTCTTAAATGTTCTTGCGACCACAGTGTGACTTCTGTGTACTGTTGCACCATTGATCTGATGCCTGAACAATGTCAAACATCAGCCTAACATCAAGCCATGGTACAGCAAGTCTGTGATGTCACTGTTTCCCTGTGCAACAAGCGACAAGCCATATTCCCTGGACTCTGTTTGCCCATAACACAACAGCAGTGAAACTAGAAGTCACTGAAGCACAAGCTGGGTAGTAGCACATAACTAAAACAGCAGGCTTATAAATGTCCAGCAGGGATTGAAATCTTTTTCCTTGTGACATGCACACTACCTTAGGGAAACCACACAATTAAGTGCACCGCCAGTAAAAAGTGACCTGTTTGTTGCCAATTTGGTGGTAGCATGTTCTGCAGTGTATGTGTGTGTTTGTGTTGGGGGAGTGAATACCAAGGTTTGGGGGTGACCTTGTCCGCTGGGCTAGTGGAGCAGCAGTCACATTCTGGAGACAAGACATCAGCTAACAGCACCCTCTGTGGCTTTTTACAAGTGTGATCAGATCTTGAAAGAGACCCTCATGGCTTTTCACAAGTGCAACTCCGTGTCTGTCTTGGAAGAGACTGCTTTCGCCTGTGCCCCCATGGCTGTTCACAAGTGTGAGTTAGTGTCTGTCGGTCTACCTTGGAAGAGACCATTTGCCTGTAACCCTTCCCCATTGCTGTTCACAAGTGCAGCTCGGTGTCTGAAGAGAATGCTCACCACCACCTCCTTTCCCACATGGCAGTTCTGAAGTGTAACTCTGTGTCTGTATCGAAAGAGAATGCTCACCTGCACCTCCCTACCCATGGCTGTTCACAAGTGTAACTAGGTATTAGAAAGATTGCATACCCCCATGGCTGTTCACAAGTTCAGCTCAGTGTTTGTCTTGGAACAGACTGCTCACAGGGTTTTAAATAATTGATTAGCAGTTTTTTCCCTGGGACAATGCTAACCGTACAGAAAGTATTTATATAGGTTTTCTAGAAGTGTTATGTTTGTTAAACACAGTGAGGCAAGTGCTATGCATTTTCACAATGTTTTAGCACTTTTATGAGCAAAACGCTAATCAATTTTTTGAGTTAAATATAACTCTGTGCTCACCTGCCCCCCCCCCCATATGCTCACAAGTGTGACTTGACATCTGTCTTTGATGAGACCCCTGCCGCCTCCCCACCATGGCTGCTCGCAAGCATGACCTGATGTCTGTTTTTGAAGGGGCTGCTCCCCCCCATGGCTGCTGACGAGTGGGACTTGACATCTGTACTGGAAGACATAGCTTGCCTGCATCCTCTGTGGCTGCTTACATGTGTGTCTCAGCATCTGTCTTGCAAGATGCAGCTTGCCTGTATCCTCTGTAGCTGCTCACAAGTGTGCCTCAGCATCTGTCTTGCAAGATGCAGCTTGCCTGCATCCTCTGTAGCCGCTCACAAGTGTGTCTCAACATCTGTCTTGCAAGATGCAGCTTGCCTGCATCCTCTGTGGTTGCTCAGAAGTGTGACCCCCCCTCCATAGTTTCTTTCAAGTGAGTTTTGACACCTTTCTTGTAAGAGCATGCTTACCTGCCCCCCCCATGACTTCTGACAAGTGAGTCTTGGTATCTGTCTTGAAGAGGCCCCCCTGTAGCTGCTCACAAGTTAGTCTTGACATCTGTCTTCTCCACCCACCCCCGCCTGTGGCTGCTCACAGGTGAGTCTTGACATCTGTCTTTGGAAAAGCCCCTCACCTGCCCCCAGTACCTGGTGGCTGGAGGCATAGCTAGTAACACAACTAGATAAAAGCAGTTTGGGAAGGGTAGACAATAAATATTAGTATTTTACAAAATTGTGTTCCCCAGGGTGCTCTCAAAATTTTCACGCAGACTGCAGCAATGTGCAGATTTTGCAATAAATACATGTTACAGTGTAAGTCATGTGTCTTGAGCCCACGGACATGCGTCCAGTAGGTCGAATGCACAGCTGTTCAGGTTGTGAATGACTAGTTACAGGGCAATAATCACACTGGAATGCAGACCAGAGCAGAACTGAATAGAATTTGGTTTCATATTGCACTTTTCATGCACCCTGTGTATAAGTAACTTGTATATTTGTATCTTTTTGGAATTATCCCTTGTTTACTTTATTGTACTGCATGGTAAACAAAGCACTTACTGTACCCTGCTGCCCCCATGGCTGTTTGCAAGTGGGACTCTGTGTCTGTCTTGGAAGAGACTGCTCTCCTATGCCTCCTTCCCATGGCTCTTCACAAGTCCAACTCAGTGTCTGGTCTCTTCCAAGACAGACACTCTCCTACCCCCCCCCAGTTGTTCTAAGTGCAACTCAATGACTGTCTTAGAAGAGACCGTTTGACTACACCCCCTCCCTGTGGCTGTTCACAAATGCAACTCAGTGTCTGGCATGAAAGAGACTGCTGGTCTACACTCCCCATGACTGTTCACAGGTAGAGACTGCTTACCTGCCCCACCCCTGGATGCTCAGAAGTGTGACTTGACATCTGTCTTGGAAGAGACCCCCTGCCTGCCCCCCCCAACCATGGCTGCTGACAGGCATTACTCCGTATCTGTTGTGAAAGGGACTGCTTGTTCCCCACTGTGACTGCTCATGAATGTGGCTTGACATCTGTCTTGGAAGAGACCCCCTGCCTGCCCTCCCCCACCATGGCTGCTCACAAGCATTACTCCGTATCTGTTGTGAAAGGGACTGCTTGTCCCCCACTGTGACTGCTCACGAATGTGGCTTGATATCTGTCTTGGAAGAGACCCCCTGCCTGCCCTCCCCCACCATGGCTGCTCACAAGCATTACTCCGTTTCTGTTGTGAAAGGGACTGCTTGTCCCCCACTGTGACTGCTCACGAATGTGGCTTGACATCTGTCTTGGAAGAGACCCCCTGCCTGCCCTCCCCCACCATGGCTGCTCACAAGCATTACTCCGTTTCTGTTGTGAAAGGGACTGCTTGTCCCCCACTGTGACTGCTCACGAATGTGGCTTGATATCTGTCTTGGAAGAGACCCCCTGCCTGCCCTCCCCCACCATGGCTGCTCACAAGCATTACTCCGTATCTGTTGTGAAAGGGACTGCTTGTCCCCCACTGTGACTGCTCACGAATGTGGCTTGATATCTGTCTTGGAAGAGACCCCCTGCCCTCCCCCACCATGGCTGCTCACAAGCATTACTCCGTATCTGTTGTGAAAGGGACTGCTTGTCCCCCACTGTGACTGCTCACAGATGTGGCTTGATATCTGTCTTGGAAGAGACCCTGCCTGCCCTCCCCACCATGGCTGCTCACAAGCATTACTCCGTATCTGTTGTGAAAGGGACTGCTTGTCCCCCACTGTGACTGCTCACGAATGTGGCTTGACATCTGTCTTGGAAGAGACCCCCTGCCTGCCCTCCCCCACCATGGCTGCTGACAGGCATTACTCCGTATCTGTTGTGAAAGGGACTGCTTGTCTCCCACTGTGACTGCTCACGAATGTGGCTTGATATCTGTCTTGGAAAAGGCTGCTTGCCACCACTAATCCCTCTCCCATGGCTACTCACAATTGGGACACGGCATCTTTCTTGGGCGATGCAGCTTGCCTGCATCCTCTGTGGCTGCTCATAAGTGAGACATGACACCTGCCTTGGAAGATATAGCTTTTATTTATTTTATTTTATTTAGTTTTTGTTGACCAGGTAAGCACACTAGACAAAACAGATGCCTATTTTCAGGTGCAACATGGGAGGTTACAAGGAAATAAGGAAGCAGATTACAAAACAGAGCTCAGGTAGATAAATATACATATATTTCATAGATGAGGCAGGAGAGACAAAAAAGAAGCATACAATTTTTTTGTTGGTTGTTAAGAAGTCACTTACAAAAAATGGATGACTCAAGACATTCCTACCATACAAGATTGGAAACGAATAATGGTATCAATATATCAGATGGAAAATATTACTGCTAAAATGAATAACCAATCACAGAAGTTTACTCAACTCTGGCAGAGATGGGCCATCCATCAAGCAAAGTGGATCCAGAGTTTTGCCTAGAATGGAATGTGGGGATGGAAGGAAGGAAAAAGAGCTAGAAAGAAATAACTGTAAACTGTATAAGAAATACAGGATTTAATTAGGAAAGGATTATAATTAACATCGTGATCTCCATTTCATACTAGCCAATTGCTACCTAAGAAAACAAATACTTAAAATACGTATAAGAATGACAATGAATGTAATAATGTTTCCTATTATAAAGATAATTTTAATAAAATATATTTAAAAAAAGAAAAAGCATACAGTAACATGCACAGGAGCAGGTAACTTAATATACAGACATTACAAACTGTGAGCAGAGAGGCAGATTTCAAATACCATTTGCCCTGCCCTTCTCCCATAGTTTCTTTCACATGAGTCTTGACACCTTTCTTGGAAGAGTCCATCACCTGCCCTCCCCACCCCATGGCTGCTGACAAGTGAGACTTGACATCTGTCTTGGAAGAGCCCCATCACTCTTCCCCCACCGGCTGCTCACAAGTTAGTCATGACATCTGTCTCCCCCTCCACACACACACTGTGGCTGTTCATAAGTGAGCTTTGACATCTGTCCCCCTCACCCCATCACTCCCTAACTCCCCACCCCCCATAGCTGCTCTCATGTGAGTCTTGACATCTGTCTTGGAAGAGCCTCCTAACCTGGTCCCCCTGCCACCTGGTAGCTGTGGAGTGTAGCTTGACAACACACCTAGAGAAAAGCATTTGAGGGGATTGGTTAGAAAATAAACATAAGTAATTTAACAAATTGTGTTCCCCAGGTTGTTTCTCAAAATTTTATGCAGACTGCAGAAATGGCAACAGGTTTTGCAAAAATTTGTGCGACGATGTTAGTGTGTGTCATGATCAGGGTGGGACAAATAAAGGTCGCTGGAGTCACATTATCATTCTGGCCACCAGATTTCTGTAAGAACTCACCATTCTGGCGAAGTAAGCCACACCTTCGGCACACATGCATGGTAGCTCAGCAGCCTTGTCAAT
Source organism: Neoceratodus forsteri (assembly GCA_016271365.2). Classification (NCBI taxonomy): domain Eukaryota; kingdom Metazoa; phylum Chordata; order Ceratodontiformes; family Ceratodontidae; genus Neoceratodus; species Neoceratodus forsteri. The sequence continues at coordinate 1,748,048,681 of CM057450.1, read as the reverse complement.
GAGTTTTGAGCTGAGCTGCCAGAATCACGCATGCGTGGGATTGAGACTCCTTTAGAAATGCGTGGCCACGAGTGAGAGACAGCACGGCCGTGTGAATGGAATTGCCTTCATTTGTCTATGTGCCTGGGAGGAGGAAGAAGGGATCCATCAGTCCAGCACATCACGCACCAGTGAGTCTGCGCAGAGGAGGACACCAAGGAGGAATCACGAGATGAGCAATTGGGTGCTCACCTGAGTGGTGTGACTCGATTATCACTGGGAAAGCCCACCATGTGCCATTCTGATTTCAGGCAGTGAGAGAGGAAGACGGGAGTAAGCTCAGTGAGGCGTAACTTTGCTTTGTGTATGTGTCTGTGTGGTGGGGTGGGGGGCTGAATTAGCGATCAAATAGTCACTGGCACTGCATCAAAAGCACTTTGAGGGCTGGGTGAATAAAAGCTACAGCATGACACTGACTACACTGTTTTCAGTCCTGATCTGGGCATTTTCAAATGAGACAGTTTAAATTTAAAGCAAGACGACATACTGACTGGGGAGGGGCGGGTATCAGTCCAGCTACCGTGTTTCTCTGCTGGTGCGCATCTTCTGCAGTGGGTGTAAAAAAAAAAAAAAAATAAAAATTGGCCACCTAAAAAATTTGACCAAGATTTTGAGGTATGGTTGCCAAACTAGCCACTCAGGTTAAAAAATGATTTGTCCCACCTAGTCCCCGGGATCCTGTGGGCAGGCATTCAGTAGGTAGAGTATGCTGGGGTTCAGGTTTTGCACGATTAGTTAAAGGAATATTATCACATTGGAATGCAGACTAGATTGTATAAAATAGAAGTAGAGGAATTGGAAGACAGATTTCTAGCAGGAGGAGGGAGGTGGTGCTGTCTTTTATCATTCACTGATGACACCCCACCTGGAGTACTGTGTCCATTTCTGGAGGCTACACCTCTGCAAGACATTTAAAGGGTGGAGGCAGTACAGAGTAGGCAACGAATAGTGAGGGTTTACATGAGAAACCATACAAGGAAAGCTACAGGAACTCATGAGTGCTTCCTAGAAGAGAGAGGAGAGCGAGGGAGCATGACCGAGACCTACTAGTACCTCACAGGAGTGAACAGTGTGCAAGTGGATGGTTTGTTTTAAAAGAAAGGAGGAACGAGAACAAGGGGACATGCAATTAAGCTAAAGGGGTGGCGTTTAGGAGATGTCGGAAATTCTTCCTCATGACTGGAACAGCCTGCCAGAGGAGGTAAGCGGGGCAAAGAATGTGGGGAGCGTCAAGCATACATGGGATAGGCACAGAGGCATATTAGGTAGAGGAGCAGTGGAGGAAGCGATGCCTGTGACCAGCTAGGGTGAATAGTGATGAAATAGGCAGGGACAGGGCAGGGGTCAGACTGGATGGGGCTGTGGGTGGGTTTCTGTGCTTCTATGTTTCTTAGAATAGAATTTGGTTTGTATCATACCTTTCAAACAGCCTGTATGTAAGTAACTTGTATTTGTGTGTATCCTGTTACTGATCAGTCAGAGAAGCAAAGGCAGACAGAGAGCTGTGTATTCTGCAGGGTTTATTTTAGATATTTATGTATGCAGGACAATGACATACTGGGTATAAAAAGTAAGGGTCAAATGGAAAAAATAATGGGTCAAATTGTTCAACCGAGCAGAGATTCATAAAACAGCAGTTCAAAACTTCTATAACAGTGTGTAGGTTGTCCCAAGGTAGAATAAAAGGTCAAAATGAAAAACTGTGTGCCAGTTGTCCAACCCCCACCCAAAATGAACCCTGATTATGGAGGGTCAAGGGTAGGAAGAACAGTTCTTTCGAAATATTAGGAAAAAAACGAAGAAGGGATGAGGAATTATTAGGCTAACAGAGGGAGATATGGTTCTCCTTGAGATAGTACAGCCCCTTAAACCTTGGTTGAAATTTCAGGTGAAGGTATGGCATTCTATCAAACGCACACTTCATCTCACCCCATTTCTGTCACTCTTATGCCCTATATCATGATCTAAGCAGTTTTCTCCACCTTTGCAAGATAACGGATTCCACATATGGGGGAGACTCGTGCTGCAGTACATATATCAGTTCTTTAATGGGGCAGTAACACTTTCTTTTTCAGACTTACAAATGAAGTTCCACTTAAAACATACAGACTTCTGTCAGTATTTTCAGGTTCAGCACTATATTTCTTCTCTGCCTTTGGGAGCCTGCACCACAGCCAGTTATCCCCACATCATCTCATACTGTATTACTTTCCTCCAGACTGGGTTACACCCACATATATCACATCACAGTTATATCAGTCACTCCAGACCAGCCTTTTTGTTTCCTGTATGAATGTGCCCCGGAAGTGGGAATCTGAGATTGATTCCCCAGTAGACACGGAGATGTGGATCCAAGCCTGCTAGTCCTCCTCAGAGGTGACAAGCTCACATCAATGGAGAGAGTACGCATGGAAGCAACTCACTAAATTCTTGTGTACACCAGTGATTACTGTGCACTATCTTGCTGAATCCTCTTCTCTCTGCTGGAGAAGCGAGCAACAAATTATCATGTTATGTGGGACTGCCCAATAATCCAACCTTACCTACACACGCTTCATGTGGAGCTCAAGGAAATATTCGATCTGGCCCTACAACTCACCTTATTATTATATTTCTTGCAACAGTATCCCAGGGGATGTAGATACCCCTCCTCCCACAATCTTCTGGGAATTTTGATAACAGTGGCCAACAAAGTAGTCACTGAATTATAGTTGACCCTAACCCCCCCCCCGACGTGACCACCTGGAGAGCACTGGTTAATCAGGTATACCAAGTGAAGAAAATTGCTTATTTTCTCAATGACAGTAGTGAGTTCTGTTCTAACTGATGGGCTAGGTGGCTAGTTTATGTTATGAGACGAGACCCTACATTTGTGCCTTAAGGATGGATTAACAACTAATGGCTTAACAGGGTGCCCTCTTTATATTATTGGCATCCTTTATTGTTTTTTTTTCCTTTGGGCCTGGCTCCCCTCCTTCTTGTTCCGTGGGTGCCTTCCCCCGCTTGTTTGACTTGAACCTTGCATAGGGCTGGGAATTGCATAATGCTCAGTTGATCTGTGTTGGCTATTGACAGCTTAAATAGATTAGCGACTGTTCAGTACTGATTACACATCTCTCTCTGTGTTGTACCTTAGGGGAGAGATTGTCTCACATGTGTGTGCTGTTTGTATATTGCCATTGTTTGTTTGTCTTAGAGGTAGGCCCTAAGTGTCAGAACTGTATTACTTATTCAGTATGATTGCTGCGCCATGCTGTACCTGGAAGGGTTCAATAAACATTATGCTAACAAAATAAAAAACAGACGGAGATAGGATAATTTGAAATCTTGGATAGCACCAGCGAGCGGATGCTCGTTAATGGGTTCCACGTTGGTTAACAAATACAGAGTGATACATACACATTCAAATAAAGAGTGGTTTGGTAGCAAATATAGAAGCACATGTTACGGTACAACAGTACAGATAAAGTTCATGGTTACACTATACTGAGGCATTGTACAGTGTATGCCCACAACAAGGAGATACAAAAATCAGTAGAGTAGACAGAGGGAGGAGAAGGGGGAGAAGATGGAGAGGTAATGTTAAGAGGAAGGGGTGGGTGGGGATAGGAGGTGGAGGGGTAGGGAAGAGAGGTGGGGAGGCATGGCAGCACCATGGGAGAGGACGGTGGGTCAGTGAAATGCAAGGTTGGGGCTACCCAGTGAAACAGTGACAGGGTTAAGAAGTGCTAGAGGGTAAGTGCAGACTACAGCGATGGGATTACTGTCTTGAGGTGAAATTTAAATAATAATAATAAATAATAACTTTTTTTCTTTGTCGCCTTTCAAAAAACCAAGGCGCCTTACAGAATTTAAAAACATGTCAAACAATTCAGATCTTAAAATATATAAAACAGCTGTTAACATTTAGGCAAGTAAAATCAGTCACCAAAGGCTTGAATCCATAAATATGTTTTTAGGGCCTTTTTAAATCCCTCCATGGTCGCGCACTCCCGTAACTGACTGGGTAGAGAATTCCAGAGCATAGGGGCCGCATGCATAAATGCACGGGCCCCAGAAGATATCAGCTGAGTGAAGTGATCGCCCATGGCAGTAAGGGACCAGGAGCTCTTTCAGGTAGTCCGGACCAAGTCAATGCAGGGTTTCAAAAGTCAGAAGACCGATTTTACAGGTGATCCGCCACTGAACTGGCAGACAGTGCAGTCCATGCAGGACCGGCAAAATATGACTGGCCCAAGAGGTACCAGTCAAAAGCCGAGCAGCTGTGTTCTGCACCAGCTGCAGGCAGCAGATTTCCACCCCAGGAAGCCCTAGATAAAGGAAATTGCAATAGTCAAGCGTGAGGACACAAAGGCATGGACCAGTGTAGGAAGATCGCTGGATGGAACAAGGTGCCTAATCCTGGAGATATTCTTCAGATGGTAGAATGAGGACTTGATGATGGCAGACAACTATGAATGCAGAGTCAGCCTTTCATCAAAATTACCCCAGGTTCTGCGCCTGTTCAGAGGTCAGGAGTGGAACACCCCAAGAAACAGCCTGGAGGGTGAACCAACCCTGCCCCCTATCCGAGCGTGCCGGATCCACACCCAGCACCTCTATCTTTTTGAGTTCAACTTCAGCCAACTCGAGTCCATCCATACTTGTACATCTTTGAGGCAGTTCAAGTTCAAGTTTATTGATCGGCAACATTGCCATTACAAATAAATAAGTAAATAATTAAAACAATAGAAAAAAAACAGTTAAAAACTGAAAGTATTCTGCCTACAGAATGACATGAAAACTTATTACGCATTAAAATGCTATCAGCTTATTTCATAAAAACGAATATGTTCTAATAGTAATATAAATAATAAGTTCATTTAAAACTTATAAAATCAACAGCAGAAAGTTTAACCTTTACAGTAGTGGCCCCAAAGTTGACAGGCGCCTGATTATTCAGGGGAGATAGTTTGTGCAGACAGATAATGTTCATTAAATTGCATCAGATGGTACATTTACTGGAATTCATTGATTAGTCATGAGTGAACATCATGCAGTTTTGTTTAGGGCTTGTTATGATTGAATCTATGATTGTTTTTATATATGTTTTTATGCTCTGCCCTTTTAATAGTTGATTCAGATTTATCTAGTCAAATGAAGCCTTCTCTGATCAGTTATTTTAAGGAGAGAAACCACGGAGCTCAAAAGTATGGGATCAGTGTTTGTAAATAGATATGTCGGTAATTGCATTGGCTGGTAGGATTGTGGTTTGAGTATTTTGCCCAACCAGATGGCCCTGTGTTTCTCATAGAGGCATAAAATTACTAAGCGCAATAGGTTATCTTCTCCCAAGCCTCACTTACACTTATATTTCTTGTTTTTCTCCCTAGCTATAAACCAGTTTTTTGTTACTCTCAAATACCTCAAAGCGGAATCTAGTAAAGGGCCTATCCTGGGAGAGTGTAGAATATGGAGGTATCTTTCAAACTTGTGTTCTCTTTGTTAATTGATAACCATGGGCATGCTTTAGATAGTCGACAGGACTCTTAAGTCTTTTGAACAACATTTTCTTTCATTTTGTTGTTTATTATTGTTTTGATGTACTTAATGGGAAGCCTTAGACAATCAGTAACTGTGTGTAGGGTCTGTCTGAGTTAATAAGTTCTTCCAAGACCACCATACTTGGAAAAGTGTTGTTAAAATGGGGGTAAGGATTGCCTCTTCAGACACATTCATGGGAATCTGTCAGGAGGCATTCTGAATATCGTAATCAATAATGTATTTGTCTCTGCACACAAGCACGCTCTAAGGAAGCTCTCAATCTCAGTCCTAACCAAGGCAGAAGGTGCACTGTTTGGTAGGCCTAATATATTTTTATAGAATTTGTTTAATCCGAAATCCTTGGGCCCTTTTAGTTCATGTCTCCCATAATTCAGCCCCATATAATATTTGACTTTTAATTTTGGCTCTTGAGACTCTTAATATTCCATCTACCGATCGCCTCCCATATTTGTGTGAAAATGCTGATATAATTGGAAAAAATCCTTCCAACTTGTTTTTAACACTTTTTAGGTGGAGGTTCCAGGAACCAGTTTGGCTTACCATGAGCCCAAGGCAGCAGAAGTGTTTTTTACCGCCTGAATCTTGGAGGAACTGACGTAATAGTTGTAACCTCTCTTGTTACCTTCAAACACTAGAACCTTAGTTTTGTTGTGGTTAACAGACAGATCAGCATTTTTTACATTCGAGTTGGAATTTTCTTATGCTTCTGCACATGCCCAGCTGACTAAGTGATAGGAGTACAACGTCATCTGCATAAGCTAGATAAGGTACCATTATTTTCTCTATTTTTGGTAAATGGAAGTCCGGATTGTACAGGTCTTTTAAAACAGTGCCGAAATAAAGATTAAACAGTAAAGGGGCCAATGTGCAGCCTTGTTTGTCCCCTATGTTGTTTGTGAACCATGTGCTTAATTCCCCTGAGTTACTGAACCTGATACTGGTGTAGTTATCTTGATGGATAAGTCTGATTGATCATTTCCAGTAGGGATGGGTCAAGCCCCAGTTCACCAAGTCAGACCCAGAGTAAGGGTCTGTTAACCCTATCAAAAGCAGATTTGAGATCTATAAAGGTGCAATATATTTTTTGGTTTTTAATGATCCTGTATTTGTGGATCAGGCGAGTTAAAACGTAAACTTGATCTGTTGTGGAATAGTCTCTGCGGAATCGTGCCTGGGCTTCATCTATTATGTTATTTGATATTGCCCGTATCATTAGTCTGTTATTTAAAATTTTAGTAAAGACCTTTCCTAAGGAGTCTAATAGGCTAATGGGTCTATAGCAGCTTGGGTCCTTTTTGTCGCCTTTCTTAAAGACTGGGACAACAATATTTAGTTTCCTGCTTTTGGGGATATCCCCCGATCTCCAGATGTAATTAAATAGTTTGAGTAAAAAAGGGATCCAATATGATTTGGTTCTGCTTATTACATCTAGAGGTACCCCATCTGGTCCAGGTGCTTTTCTTTTGTTGAATGAGTTTATAGCCTCCTCTAGCTCGGATAGTGAAATTTCAGTATCTGTGCTTTGTTTCCTACCTTCATATTTGGATTCTGTTAATCCAGCTAAATAATCTGGTCTTCCTGCAGAACAGAAGCTTATAGTGCTTTATCCATGTATCTGGTTCAATATGGGTATGATCTGAGCGATTACTCATTCCGAGCATACTGTGTCCCAGAATGTTTTATTGTCCTATTAAGAACTGCAATGTGGAGTTCCTTCCATAGTTGTTTAATGTATTCCTGCTTCTTTCTGTTAAGAGTCTCCTATATTGTTTCCTGGCTTTGTTCATTAGTTTATTATTATTCTTACTTGGAAACTGTTTTATGGCTCTAAACTTTTTGTTCAGTAGTTTCCTTGCAGCATGACAGTCTTTATTGTACCATTTTTCACCCTTTGGTTCTTTTATAGTTGCCTCTTTTGTTATTATGTTTGCTGTCATATTTATAATGGAGTTAAATTCCTTGATCTGGAAGGGGTCCATAGGTTGGTCGGCCAACAATACTAATCTTGACAGAATCCCTCTACTTTTTAAGTGATCCATAAGATTTTCACTCATTATTAAGTTCCATTCAATACCCCTTTTTTTAGACATCACACCTGGGGCCTTGGTTCCTTTGTCAGTAAAGAATTCCCCTTGCCCAATTTCTAGTTCTAAAGCTCTATGTTCACTTTCTGCTCTGGAGATTAGTTTTAAATGCATGCTCCTAGTGAACAAATTAAAAATTAGCCCATATATAATCAATCAGAGATGAGCCTTTTGTTCCTGTAAATGAATTTTCTCCTTCATGGTCAGTATTGGACCTGCCATTTAAAAGCAGCATATTATTCCTGCACATTGTTCTGTGTAGCATAACTCCTCTTTTGTTTGTAGTTGAGTCTCTGGAATTTCTTTTTATATTCAGAAATGGGTGCTGGAGGGATGCCAGTGCCTCTAACAAGTCTTTCGAGCAGCCTTGTAATTTTCCCATCCTTGCATTAAAGTCACCAAAAATTACTATATTTGCTGTTGGGTGATCTGCTTGTAAGCTGATAGTTTTTCTAATGAGTCTAAGAAATTGATATCACCATAAGAGCTTCCTGAAGGGTGAGCATAGACATTTATCATAAACCATGTTTGTTTTGAGGAATTCCCTATTACTTTTACCGCTAGGATACTAGAACTTTGGGTTGTGATTTCTTCTGTTGTAATATTGCTATTAAGCTTGATAAATATGACCAGTCCTCCAGTTCCCTCCCATAATATTTATTTTTGGTGGCTTTTTTGCAGTATGCCTTGTAACCACTTAGGAGAAGATTTCCCATTGCCCAAGTTTCCCGTATGCCAATAATGTAAAATTGGTTCAGGTAATTACATGTGTCTGGATCTCCTAATTTTGTACTCAATCCTGAAGAATTCCAAGATAATATTTTAAATGGATTCTTGTCCAGGATCGTTGCTTTGGCTAAGTTGTTTTCAGTAATACCATCTCAGTGGTGATCCTGATTCTAGGTTGGAGCCGAGTCCCCCCAAGCTGCCTGACTTGGGTTGTCATTCATCAGAGATTGCTAATAACTCAAATTTATTTGAAGTCTCTATTAAATATTCCCAATTCTTGGAAGCTGTATAAGCATTGTCAGGATTTGTCAGAGCATATGCATCCTCATTCTCTACAACAAAGTGTATTCCAAGTTTGTCCAGTGTGCTCTGTTTCTTAAGTAATTCCTTAATTATGAAGGATTCATTGACATGGAATATTACTTGCCCATCAGGCTCCAATCTTATTACTTCCCCTATATTATGATTACTAATATTGATTTCCAAACAGATGTTGAGAAAGTCAGTCAGTTTGCCTCTTAAACTGGTTCTAGGGTCTTTTGTAGGCAATCTCAGTCCGAAGACAGACATGACTAAGTCCTGTTTGCTGTCTTTTAAACAAGTTTGATTAATGTAATATTCAGGCAAAAGGTCCATCAGAGTGGTGACATCACCCACCCTGATGCCCATACCCTCTAGATTTGATTTTGTGAAGTGCAATTGCTTTTAGTATGTACAACTGGTGGTTACAACCAAGACCAGTTCATTCTCAATTCGGTCTTATAATACTGACTGAATTTTCAAATGCAGCATCCCTTTAGTATGGAAGACAGTAGTGCAGTTACAGAGTCTGCTAGTTCACTTTGTGATTCATTGGGAATGCAGGATTCCCCAAAAGGGGTAGTGCGAAGTCAGAGCCCATAGTTTTTAGTACAAAGAGATCAAAAGTACCACTATGGACAGTATTAGCCTTATTAGGTTTTGGGCTGTCACTTTCTCCCTGGCCTATCATTACCATTGAGTTAGTGTCAGCACTTCCCTTCTTTTGATTAATTATCTTGGGTGATTCTGGGATTTCAGATTTTTTTGTCAAATTCTCTGTTTGCCTTGCTTGATTTTTGTTTGTCAGTATTGTTTGAGTTTTTGTTCTTGTTTTCTTTTGGTTTTTTGTCCTTGGTAATGTTTTTCTTAGTTTTTTTCTGATTTGTTATGCTGTGTCTTGATTTCCCTTTGGTTTGTGTATTAATAAGGTTATTGCTCTTATCAGGTGATACTTCATTAATTAGTTTGTTTGTGGACTTTTAGATTTATCCTTATTTTAATCAGAGGTAGAAATATTCTGAACTGTATCCTTTCTGCTGCCTGGATTCTTTTTTTTTGGAGATGCTAGTCTCCCTGTGGTCTTATCCTTTCTATCAGATGCTTCCTGTAATTCTCCTTTATGCCACAAGTGTGCATGTTTGAGGGCAAGTTCCTACAGATACAACTGTCTCTGAGTTCAGCTGCTGGAAGCATGATGCACTCAGAGTTACTGCTATTAGTGTTGCAATAGTCTATTCAAAAGGGTTCTCTGGGATTTTCTTACATATTCTAAAGAATTTGTTGAGCAATTTTGATTTGCTCAACTCAAGGTTAGTTTGTAAAGAGCAAGGGTTATTTATATAATTTCCTTATTTTCTGAATGACTGTATTCAGTCAGGTTCTTTGTGCATAATGTCAGTTCTATACTCTTTTTGTAATAGCTTATTTTCAGTTAGTCCTAATTTTAGTCTATTTTCCAGACATACTCCTTTGATGAATGAAACATCTTGTTTACAGTCTACTAGTTTTTAAACAGCAGTATATTGGCTTTAACAGGATCCCTTAGAGCTGTTAAGACTTCCTTGATATTCCTTTGATATCTCTGCAGACTGAGTCTTCCAGACCTTCCAGACAGAGTCTTGGGACTCATTGTCCATGAATCTGAGCTGAAGTTTATAGGAGGAGTTCCCTGGGAAGCATTCAGGGGTATCTGGATATTAGGCATAATGAAGCCCTCTTGGGGGGGGGGGGCTGAGTTTATTACAGGGGTTATTGTCCTGACTTAGTTTTATATTTTGCTGTTTTATTAGGATGCAACTTAAGTTATCTTCCTGAGATTTGGATCTTAACCAAATGTTAGTTTTTGAGGAGGCAATAGGGCATCAGTTCCATGATTTTCTCTGATGGCCTCCTCTATTATTAGCGATTCTCTTAGGGATTGGACCTCTATATCCAGAACTGACAGGTTATGAAATATATGGGAGAAGTCTATCTTTGTATCCCTACTGTCTTCAGCAACAAATCCTTTAAATCTGGCTTGGTCAATATTGTTGTTATTATTGATTGTATTTTCCATATGGGCTAATGGGAAGGCCGAGTCTTGTCTCGATATGCCTTGCCTAAGTGGGGTGGGGCTGAAAAATTTTCTGATATGTCCGCATGAAGAGATCAGATTAGGTGTAGATACCAGCTGCAAAGCTTCATTGCCAGCTACCATTTTGTCTACTAGGGTTTATCAATTTTTTAAACACCGACCCGTTTTATTCATTGTGTTTTTGTTTTACCCAGTTGTTTCATTCCCATAGTTTTTAATGAGAAGGGCCCTTTGTAATTCCTCCTCCTTCTATTCTAGGTTTTAGTTTACTAGGATCCATGTCATGTGCACATAAGGTGCCTGAGTTCATGCCAAGTTGTAGCTGGCATTTCTAATAAATGTGAGCACAATAAAAGTAGCAGTTCTGATAGATATATAAATAATACAATGGGGAACACAATAGTAATAGCAATTCTAAAAAAAGAGAAGAAAGTAAAAACACAGATACACAGGAGGCAGATACTAGCAGACAATACAACAATCTGAGAGTCTAGCAAACCTACAATCTACTCGTTTGAGTTTTTCTTGTATTGGCTATTAACTATATTGTCTTAAAACCAGCAAAAGCTTCATTTCATAATCTGACAGGTAGAATACAATACAGCATACAGTACAGTATGTAATACAATATGCAAAGAATGTAAGAAATGTTAACCAAAAAAAAAAGCTTTCAAACAACAGTTAGATACTGTCTGTGTCTATGCCATAGAGGTCGTTTGACAGTTATAGTTCTTTGCCAATTTTGGTGCAATATCTAATATATATATTAACTGGAGTGTAAGCCAGAGATAGAGTCCAAATGTTCAATTAAAATAAGCCTAGCTAGGTTGAAATGAGCTGATAGCACAATTATAGCACAATTAGGACACAGCTACCATTTCATGTTTATTCCTCTTTTTAATTTTTTATTTTTTTATTTATATCAGAAAATAGGCGATGCAAACGTATAGGTAAGCAAATAGTAATATGTAGTTACACTGTGTCAACTGTGTGCCTTTAGTAATTTGGTAATTAGATAGTATGATAGTAAGTAATAAGAAATGCAAGTTAAATTGTTTTTAGCACCCAATTTCTTGCCCCTGCTCTCTTTCAAATCTTTTCAAAATCGGGGCGTGCAGGTTTTACGATCGGTTTGTCGAATTTGGAAAAAAACAAAACGCGAGTGTGGAAATAACGAAGCCAAGCTTTTTGAGTGTTAATAAAACAATCAGGAAAACAATCAAAACTAGAATAGGGAGCCGCGGCTGAACTGACATCCAAAGCAGACCGAGCAAGTTACCAGCAGGTTACTAGCTGCTATCTGATAATGTTGACTAGCAACTACTACTGGCGACTGGCTGCTTGTTGATCTTGCTTGTCTAGACCACTCAGTTTTGGAATAGGAGGATGAAAATATAACTAAATGTAATACAAAAAAAACAAAAAAAAAGCGAAAGGGAAAAGCAAAGGCACAGGCACAGATTTGAAGCTTAGAGTTCAGAGCTTGAAGTCAGAACATACTTAAAAGTCAATAAAGTTCTGTGAAGCTCTGCGAATAAAATAGGAGTGCAGCTTCACACTGAAAGCACTGAAAACAGGATAAAGCCTTGATAAGTATCAAACAAAACAAAACAAAAATAGCGAAAGACAGCGAAAATCCACAGTTTCCCAGAGTCCAGAAACCAGAATCAAAGTATAGTATAAAATTACAGCCACAGAAAGTGTGTACAGATAATCAGTGAGAGAGGAAATACTTCCTGAAGAGGATTTGCACCGCAGTTGACACTGGAGTGTGTTACATCAAGCCTTCTAAAACTGCAGAAGAGGTGCTCAGTCCGCATGCAATAACCACCACACACAGCTTGTCAGGATAATAGGGAACTTTCTCTTTGGTGTTCTCCTACAGCTCTCGACCCTCCGCAGGGCAGCTCGCCTGCTGCAGTACCGGGCTCCCTGCCCACCACTGGGACTCCTCACCAGATTGCTGCGATGGGAAAGAACAAAAGCAGGGGAAAAACACTGGAGTCAGACAGCACAAGACAAACTGGAAGGAGCAAAGAGTTTAAAACAAATGAGGCAACGGTGGCATACCTTAACTTAAAAATAAAATGCTTCTCTCGGCTCCTGCTTGTGAGGCTCCTCCACAGCCTCCTAGCATGCAGCCATCTTGGATCCTCAGTAGCTCCCCGTGTGGTCACACAGACTCAGGAAAAGGCCGACTTGTAAAGTGCTGTGAAGGGAATACTGCCTATCACACTATTTCTCCTTTAAGGCAGTTATTAAAGACCGAGAGAGCTCCATCCTGGTCGGGCGCAAAAGAGAGGTAGAGCTGGGTATCGACAGCATAGCAGTGAAACCTCAGCTCATACCTTCTTACTGTGTCTTCGAGGGGCAGCATGTACACTGTGAACAACATGGGGGACAACACCGAGCCCTGAGGAACCCCACAAAACAGGGAAACTGGGTCAGAGAAATAAACCCTGGAAACCACTCTGCGTTCTTCCAGTGAAGTAAGATGTAAACCACCTGAGAACAACACCTGAAAGTCCACAGATGAACCTCGGGTGCTCGAGTAGAACCCCATGGTCCATGGTGTCAAAAGCTGATGAGAAATCTAGAAGAACTAAGATGGAACGGTTCTTCCGGTCCCTAGCCATCAGAAGATCATTGAGCACCTGAACCGGCGCTGTCTCAGTACTATGCCTCTTTCGAAAACCGGACTGGAGGGGTTCATAGATATCATGGATGGTCAAATGGTTCTACAACTGTATGGCCACTACCTTCTCAATCACCTTTCCTAAAAAAGGGAGGTTAAAAATTGGTCTGTAGTTTGCGTGGCAGTCAGGGTCCATAAGAAGCTGTCTTCAAGAGGGGTGTTACCACCGCCTCCTTCAGGGACCTAGGAAACTCACCTGTTTCCAAGGAGCACCAGAGTATCCATTCTAGAACCGAACCGATGGAATCAATACAACTCAAAATCAGGGAAGTAGGACCTGGATCCAAACTACAGCACGTAGGGCACGAACCCTGGACAATCTGCATGATATCCATGAACTCCGGTCGGTCGAAGGTACTCCAGGAAAGCTGAGGTGTAGCGGCCATGCACTGATCCAGAGCAACACCCTTAGAGTGTGCTGGTTGGAGTGCCGCCCTAATGTCTGCCACCTTAGTTGCAAAGAATCGAGCAAGTTCATTGCACTCTGTTTGCGAAAAGGCCTTTCGAACCTGTAGGCAGGCTGGGTTGCACAGTCTGTCCACAGTGCGAAAGAGCTGAGCTGGTCAGTTCTGAGCAGCCACAATCTCCCCGGACAGGAACTCTGCCTTCTTACGGGTGATTGCAGATTGATAGGCTTGATAATGCTCCATCAGCCTAAGATGGTCGGCATCTCCACAGGGGTAGGCCTACGAAGGAGGGTGCTAAAACTAAACCCCACAGTGTAGTGATCGGACCATCCAACTGGTTCCACCGCCAGATCAGAGGCCTCGATCCTTAGGAGAAAGACTAAGTCAGGGGAGTGACCGTGTTTATGGGTAGCAGTGGTAAATATCTGTGTGAGGCCCAGAGATGACATCAGCTGGAGGAAGTGTTGTCCAAACTGCAAGAATTTGTCGTCGACCCAGGCATCGAAGTCGCCCAGGACCATCAGTCTGGGCAACTCAAGTGCCATGTCGACAACGAAGTCCGCCACTTCCTGAAGGAACCGCTTCTCCTCTTGGTGGGGGCAGGCACAGGTACCCATGGTGAGAAGGTGTTGGCGCAGTTTGTGTTTAAAAGAGCCAGTCATTGCTGCATACAGATGTCTGAGTAGCGCATTTGTCAGAGGGAGGTCCACTATGAGAAACCCTGCTGATCCAAGGTAAAGCGGCACCTTGGCACATGGAATACCTGAGAGGCTTTGTGCTCTAGGAAGGGTCAGTAGGTTCCATAATTCTGGTGGTAGAAGATTTAAGGAGACTTTTTGGCAAGGGTCAAGTTTGGTACCTGATACTTCCACTGAACTGTAGCCAGCCAGCCATGGTATAGAGATCACAGGTGTGCATGAGTCTAGCGTGTCTTACTTACCTCACAGGTGTGAGGTAATTAACCTGGTGGAGTTCTATGACTGGGTAACTAGGCAACTGGACATGGTCCATGCAGTGGATATCCTGTATCTGGACTTCAGTAAGGCATTCGACTCAGTGCCACACAGAAGGCTGGGAAGTAAGTTATAAGGCACAGGGGCGGGTGCAAAGCTGGTGAGATGGGTAGGGAACTGGCTTCAGGAAGGCAACAGCGGGTGGTGGTGGGTGGGAGCTCTCACCCAAGGGTAGTGACGGCGATGTTTCACAGGGCTCGGTGTTGGGACCAGTGTTATTTGGGATATTGGTTGCAGGCATATCCTTGGACATCAAGAGCAAGATCAGTCTATTTGCTGATGATACCAAGGTGAGAGCGGTGGTTGATGACCTAGGGGGATGGCAGGGGTTGCAGGATGATCTTGCAAAGCTTGAAACCTGGTCAGACACCTGGCAACTGGGCTTTAATGCCAAAAAGTGCAAGGTGCTGCATTTTGGGATGAAGAACCCAAGGAGGAGGAGTTACTAGCAGGGGGGAGTGCAGCTAGCCCAGACAGAGGAGGAGAAGGATCTGGGGGTGCTCATTACAGGGTCAATGAACAACTCGGCACAATGTAGGAGGGCAGCAGCAAAGGCCAACAAAATGCTGGGTTGTATTGCAAGGGGTATATCCTTGAGGAGGGAGGAGGTGATTCTGCCACTATATAGGTCATTAATTAGACTGCATCTGGAGTCATGCTTGCAGTACTGCCACCCGTATCTTTAGAGGGACATTAAGTTACTGGAGGGGGTGCAGTACAGGGCGACAAAGATGATCAAGGGGCTGGGGGACTTATCATACGAGAGGAGACTGAGGGAGTTGAACATGTACTCGCTGGAGGAGAGGAGGGACAGGGGGACATGATTGAAACACTAAGTACATGAAAGGAATAAACAAGACAAGTACAGAGGTGCTGTTCAAAGTAAAGGAAGGGAGGGACACCAGGGGCCATGATATGAGACTGGAGGGAGGAAGGTTCAGGAGGAGATGAGGAGACAGTTTTTTACAGAGAGGGTGGTGGCTGGGTGGAATGCGTTATCTGCAGAAGTGGTATCCAGTAGAACAGTGGACTGCTTCAAAAGGGGATGGGACAGGACAAGGGGGAGGGTCAATGAAGGGGAAGGGTGGAAGGGAGGGGCAGCTGTAGAATAAGGGGTGCTAGCTGCACATTCGAGCAGACTTGGTAGACCTCTAGGCCTTTATCTGCTGGCAAATTTCATATGTTCGTAAGATGGCAGGCTTTATTCATTGCAGTTGAGATGAGGTGGAGGGCTGTGTCTGTTGCAGATCCGTAGATCACCAGCCCACAATCGATGAGTGAGACAATTGAGCTATTAATGGCAGTGCCCAGGGCTTCATGTGTGAGACAGTGCCTGTGCCGATACAGGATCCTGATTCTGGTATTGATTGCCCTTGCAATAATGCCAACGTGCTTGGCGTATGATAGAGTGGAATCGATAGTGATGCCTAGGTATCTGAAGTGCCGAACAAGTTCGAGAGTGGCACCCCCAGCGTTCATAATTGCAAGTGGGAAGGCTCTTTGTTTGCTTTGTGGGGTGGAGAACATCATGGTATTGGTCTTTTTATAATTCAAAACCAGTCTATGGTCCTTAAGCCACTGTTCAGCAGATGCAAAGCCACTTTGTAGATCTGCCTCCAGATGTTCATGGTGTTAACTGCTGTTGAATAAAACCGCATCATCTGCATAAAATAGCATTTGACATGAGCTAGAGGTTGGGAGGTATTTAAGAATAAGCTGAACAGCAGTGGTTCTAATATGGATCCTTGCGGTACACCAGATCTGACAGGTCTGCTGTCAGAGATCACATCCCTGATCCTAACTTGCTGATAGCAGTTGCTCAGGTAGCTAGTGAACCAGCCCAAAGTTTCAGAGGAGAGCCCAATGTCAGCCAGTTGATGAGGAGGAGCCCATGATGCACCGTATCAAATGCCCTTGATAGGTCAATGAAAGTGACCCCTACCAGGAGGCCTTGGACTAATGCGTGGTGGATGTGCCCTGTAAATTCTAGTGAGGCTATGATGGTGCTGTGGCCACCACTGATCCCGTGCTGTTCAGGATACAGTAGTTCATGGTGGTTGAGGTACTCCACAAGTTGGTCGGCCACAGTCCGCTCTAGGGCCTTGTAATTGAGGGGGATAAGCAGAAATCAGCACTGTATTCATAAGGGAAGACAGAGGGCCTCTGCCAGAGAGTGGCATTAAGGGGATGTAAGGGTGATCCCTGAGCTAGGCAGCAAGTATTTACCAGTGATGGGGTTCAGAAAGGGCTAGAAGCCTAAAGATAAATAAGGCCATGGGGCCTGATCGGATGCGTCTGAGTGCGCTCAGTGAACTGGCAACATAACTAATTGAACCCCTGGTAGGGTTACTCAGTATTTCAATTCAGATAGAGGGGTACTAGTTCCAAAAGACTGGAGTGTAGCAGACATAGTCCCGCGCTATGGTGGGTGGGGGCATGGAGCAACTGGGTAAGTACAGACCTGTAAGTCTTACCTCTGTTATGGGTAAACTGATGGAGATGCTAGTCAAAGAGGACCTTGTGAACTGCTTGGAGAACAGTGGACTCCAGGATAGTAAACAACACAGGATTGGCGCAGGAAGATATTTTTAGGCCAACCTGATAATATTCTTTGACTGGGTAATGAGGGCAGTGGATAAGGGCTGTGATGTGGATTTACTCCATTTCAATTTCAGAAAGGCTTTTGATTTGGTGCCTCACAGAAGGTTGCTGAAGAAGCTAGAGGATCTGGGTACAGCAAAGGACACAGATGGGTGAGAAACTGGTTAGAAAGTAGACAGTAGAGGTTGTGGTTAATGGAGCCAACTCAGAAGAGGGTTCACCAGTGGGGTGCCACAGGATCAGTTTTCAATATGTTCATTAGCGACATGGGAGAAGGAATCCAGGGCAAGCTGTGTCTTTTGTAGACAGCACTAAGCTATATGGCAGGGTAGCCAGCATGGAGGGTTAAGGAGATGAAGAGAGACTTGCAAAATCAGAGAGGTAGTCAGAGATTTGGCATTTGACATTCAGTGCCAGATGGGATCGGCTCAGTGGTGCTGAGGCACTGGATGCCACACTCACCATGCTGGCGACCCAGGTTCAGATGCAGACTGGAGTAGCTGGGGGTCAGCCGAGGAGGAGGGAACTGAGGTCTGGAGGACTGTTCACCTCTCCCATGGAGGGAGAGTTTCAGTGCCAAGTACTCAGCTGGAGTTAGGCAGGTTGGGAGTGATGGCATGGGGAAGAAAGTACGAACATACGACAGTGCCAGCAAATTTAGCCTGAAGGTCTATCGGTCTGCTTGAAAGCGCAGATCATAGTTCAGACAACTGCTGCTGAGTGGCAGCTGTGGACGCACTGTGCATGGAAGCATGTGTGGGACAGCTAGGTGGCATTGCATGCTGTCTTTCCGGAAGAAGAAAAATGCAGGAAATGATGGAAGTCCGAGCCGCTGCTGATTCTGGCCTTCCGGTAGCCCTGCACCCCATCGAATATGTAGGCCATGCTGCAGCTGTAGAAAGGTAAGTACCCAGGAGAAAAACAGAGCTGGAATGGCCAGCATCTGGAGGGTGGCCTGGGTTCAGGAGGAAAAGAGTATTAACTGCAGAAAGAAATTCTTTGCCAAAAAGTGCATTGTGATGCACATAGGGAACAAGAACCCAAGGACAGAGTGCTGGATGGGGGTGACTAAAACTGTGCATGACCTCTGAGGAAAGAGACCGATGGGTCATCATTAGTGACTCCTAAAACAATCAAACCAGTGTAAGAAGGCCACACTAAAGGCAAACAGGATGCTGGGGTGTATAGGAAGGGTACTGACAGCAAAGGAAAGCGATTTACTGCCTCTGTATAGATCACTGGCGAGGCTCCACCTAGAGTACTGTGCCCAGTTCTAGAGCCCTCACCTGGGAAAGATAAGGACAGGCTGAGATGGTCCAACATGGGTGACCAGAGATTCAGGGCCAGCAAGGAGATCTTACAAGGATCGGCTTAAGGCACCGAACATATACAGTACTTGCTGGAGGCCAGGCAGAGAGGGGAGATATGATAAAGACCTTCAGGTTCCTGAAAGGAATGAACAAAGTAAACTGCAAGGAACTATTTAGCATTTGTATTGAATCAAGAACACGTGGGCACAAGTGGAAACTGATGAGGGGATTCTAGAGGGAAGTGAAAAAGTTTTATTTTACAGAAAGGGTGGTGGACCGGTGGAACAGTCTGCCAGCTGATGTGGTGGGTGCCAAAACTATCAGTGGTTTCAGGGACGGCTAAGGCAGAGTGAATAGCTTAGTGGTTGCTCAGGCGATGTGCTGTAGGTGGGGAGCATGGGGTGGATAGTGTGGGTTAGAACTCTGCATGGACAGTAGGTTCCGGGTTTGTTAGGGTTTATGGGCAGACTTGGTGGACCTCTAGTCCTTTTTCTGCCGTCATTGTCTATGTTTCTGTGTAGCCACTGGTTACCCTATTGTACTGCATGGTAAACAAATGACTTACAGTGCCCTGCTCTATCAAGGGGACCTTCTCGAAAAAAGGAGACTTTTCTAGCTCATGTGGACTTCTTGATATCAGTGTAATGCAAATTTCAAATAAATAAACAAACAAATAAATAATGAAAGCAGCTCTGTTACATGGAACACAAACATGTCCATTTGATGTTGGATAGATAGTCAAATCTCAGGTCTTTTGCTAAAGGGTTTTTTTAGGCCAGTGTCCCTTGATTAGAGTTTTTGCAACAAACTGCCCTTATATTTTCACAGGTTATTTTGTTTTTTTTCATTCCAATGTATTGTTAGGTAGCATATTGGCAGTGTATGTCTATGGAGAATTTAGTGAAAAACATAATTTAACGACTGCAGTTCATTTCAAGGAAGAGATTTACAAAAGTGATATGTATGGCAAGTCACTAATGGCAAGGTGGAAGGTGGGAGGTGGAAGACTAGGTTTGCTAGTCAAGGCATCTAGCTTCATCTGAGCTATTTTCTTCTAGGTTGCTTGAAAGGACAGAGCAACAAGTAAGCATTAATCCACGACGAAGGTGACATCTAATGGGGAGTTAATGCATGGTTTGCCGAGTGCCTGGCGACCAACCATGCATTAACTCCCGTTAAATCACCACCTTGGAGGGGATTAATGCTTATACATGGCAAGTGCAGCACTAGTATTTGACAGATGCTCTTGTGTTTCATTTGCTACACTAATGAGAACACATATTTATTGCACATCCAGAATTATGGTTCACCTATCTTACTTTTTAAGCCTTTGTGTCAGTCCAGGCGTGCGCGTGCACGTTGATCAACCCACGTCCATTAATATAGTGGTGAGTATTTTTCTCCCCCTTTAAACTCTGGTGTACATGTCAATATTCTCATTGCATAATCCTTGCAGCTCTGACTTTCCTACATGTGTTGCGGTAGTCTATTTCTCATCACTCGTTTCTATCTGGTACCGCTCCTCTGCTGCATTGTGGGCAAGATCTGTTTGGCGCATACCTTAATATCCTCCCAGTCTGACATCTTCTATTCTCCGCTGGCTGTGCACCTCGACCCTGACTATTCCCATCAATAGGTGGCACTTTCAGAACACCAGGCAACTTCTGCGCTATTGTCTCATTCCTGTCTTTTATGCCCCCATGGTTTTGCACTTTACATCTCGTGCGACAATCATTGTCTTCCTCGCGGAACTCGCACCACCCACCAATGCACAGTTTCCCTTCTGGAGCTCTGTTATCTGCTCCCCATTCCTCTCTGCGCTATTTTACACTTCAGGCACTTCCCCACACACCACCTTTTCCCTCACCTCTCACTCATCAGTCCGACCGATGGGTGGCGCTTCCTCACGCTGGCACGACTTCTCCTGTCCCTCACACTGATCTGTTATTCCCTGTGTGGTTCCCTGTTGTTTTCTAATGACTGGGCAACGTCTGCAATATCAACTGAGACACTGCCTTTCTGCTAAATACTACAATTGGCCATTGTTTGCTCTCTCCCATTTTCTGTGCTGTCAACAGCCACACACACATTTCCAAACTTTCTCTGTTGGCCCTGGCCCTTCGGTTTCTGGCTCTCTCTTCGTCGTGCCACCTATTGGTCGATGTCTGTGCAACACATTCATTACTTGCCTAGTTCTGTGAGCGCGTTCACGCTGTCAGGACGGCATTATTGCTCTCAGCATTCTACAGCAACACGGCATTATCGTGCCATAATGCTATGTTGCTCTTGTACCACCTGACGCTGTTGTGCCAATCCTGTTCCTTCCTTTTGGTCCTCCTGTTTTAGCCATGTTACAATAAGGATTAAGGCTTCTTTTGGCTAAGCAGGTTTACTGTGTGTTATTATTTTTATTGTGTACTCACAGGGATTGTTACTGTGTGTTGCAACATTTTATTGCTTTATTTTTCTCTAATTACAATCGTTGTTGCTGGTATACATTCTGCTGCATTATTACAGGGTGTGCCTACAGATGTGTGCTTACAGATTACTGCTGTAATCTTCTAATTCAAATTGTCTTTAGCAAGGTATATCTTCTGTTACTGCTTTATTTTTCTCTGTAGCAAAGTGTTTCTTACAGGGTATATCTTGCAGTGTCAGTGGCTCAGTAGGTAGCACACTCGCCTCTGAGGCCGGGAGATCAGAGGGCTGTGGGTTCAGTTCCCACATCTGGCACTTGGGTTAGTATCCCTGTAATGACACTGTAGTGCAGCATGAGAGGGGTGCTGCACTTCTGAGGTGCTCCATCTCGGATGAGACGTTAAACCGAGGTCCCATCTGCCTGGATTGGTGGTAGTTCAGGTGGATGTTAAAGATCCCATGGCACTTATCGAAAAGAGTAGGGGAATTTCCCTGGTGTCCTGACCAAATTTCCCTCATTCACTAAAAATACCACCAACAGCTTAATCTGGTTCAAAGGCCAGTTGGCATTCATCTGTATTCCCGCCTCGCCGAGATTAGTGCCTAAAAATAGGCAGGATTTAGAAACATGAATTTGACGGCAGATAAAGACTGCTTGCCCACCCAGTCTGCCCATTTCCCTACCTAATGGATAAGCTGCAGATCCTAGTAAACCAGCAGCCTACTTCTTTTACCCCACCCCTAGAATTGCCTTATGACTGTCCCATGCATGCTTGAATTCCACCACTGATTTTGACTCCACAAACTCTCCAGAAGGCCGTTCAATGCATCCACAACCCTCTCTGTGAAAAAATACTTCCTTAAATTTCCTCTGAGCCGCCCCATCTTCAAATTGTGCCCCCTTGTTCTTGCACACCTCTTTTTTTGAAAGATGCTACCCTCTTGGACTTTGTTGATTCCCTTGAGGTACTTGAACGTTTCTATCATGTCCCCCCTCTCCCTCCTTTCCTTTGTCTAGTGCACTTACTCGGTCAACAATAAACAAAATAAAATAAATAAAAATCTTCTGTGAAATTATTACAGGTGGTGCTTACATTTTTGTGACTTTTTATTATTAGGCTAAGCAAAATTAGTGTTTGCCACTATTTTATTTTATTTGTTTTTTTGCTAAAAGTTTTTTTTGTCTCACAGGTGTTGCAGTCTCCTTCTCACGTTGAAGGAGTTAATTGCTTTCCTCCCACAGCTCTTCCAGGGGATTAGGTGTGCATCTGTTGGTGGAGCTGACAAACTGTCAGTCCCTTCCAACAGAGTAAAGGGTTAAAAGGTCAGGTTAGTTGATATCTTGGAGGTGGAAGACTAGGTTTGCTAGCCAAGGCACCTAGCTTCACATGAGCTATTTTCTTCTAGGTTGCTTGAAAGGACAGAGCAACAATAAGGATTAAGGCTTCTTTTGGCTAGGCAGGCTTACTGTGTGTTGTTATTTTTATTTTGTACTCACAGGGATTGTTACTGTTTGTTGCTAACATTTTATTGCTTTATTTTTCTCTAATTCCAATTGTTGTTGCTGGGTATACATTCTGCTGCATTATTACAGGGTGTGCCTACAGGTGTGTGCTTACAGATTACTGCTGTAATCTTCTGATTCAAATTGTCTTTTGCAAGGTATATCTTCTGTTACTGCTTTATTTTTCTCTGTAGCAAAGTGTTTCTTGCAGGTATATCTTATGTGAAATTGTTACAGGTGGTGCTTTACAGGTTTCACAGTTTTATCTGTCATTAGGATAAGCTTTCAGGGCTACTGCATTTGTTACTGGCTGATTGTTTCTGCTCTTACCTCCTTGTTTCTTTCATCCGTGGTTCTTCTTTTCAGCAGGGAAGGACACAGCCACTCTACGCCCCATCTAACCAGCCAGCCCACTACACTCCTTTTATAGGTAGCACAGTCGTGACATTTCCTGTAGCAAAGCAGGAAGAGGCGGATCAGAGGATATCCACACAGTGATCTCATTTACAGGGGTACTAGTAATTTAACTTGTTATAAAAGTTATACAAAGACAAACAATCAAAACACAAAATGAAACTTTTGCTTTCATTTTCTTCCTTCTAATTACTCTGACCAGGTTATAAACCCAGCAACTTACCTGGAATGGATATCATTAACTGCAGGTACTGTGGAACACTTTTCAGAAGGGCAATCTTACAGGACTTAGGACACTGTCATACATGCTGGGCTATTGGAGATCTAGGGCTCAGCTCCAGGCAACATGGGCAGAGATTGCGTGCCTCAAATTACATATTCAAGAGGAAATGTATTGTAAGAACGCCGCATATTTCCCCAACATCCAACAGAAACACCTCGACTGCAGAGGGTAGTTGGTCTGGGAGGTTGGCAGGGGTTAGGAGGGGCAAATTGGGTGCCCCATCACTTGGTGCTGTCCAACATATCACCTCCACAAACCGTATAAAAACTGCAAACAGGTATCTGCCTCTATCTCCGAAATCAGACAAAGGGGCAGAGGACACTGCAGCACAGGATCTCTGATCTAGCACAACAAAACACGCCCAAAACAGGAACCAAAACAAAAAAAGGAAATCCAAAACACTTCTGATCATAGGAGACTTCATGATTCAGGGAATTGATACGTATCTCCAGCCAGGTTTAATGGTCAGATGTCTCCCAGGTACATCAGCGTGGAGAGACACTGACCACGTTGGTAAAATTGTTCAGGAAGCAAGAGAAAACATTGATGTCCTAGCCGGTCAATTGTGGAGACCAAGGAACACCTAACCAGGCTGGGGGACAAACTATCATCCATTTCGTCCGGCATCTCCTCTGAGATCCTGCCAATCTGGGAGAGGGGGACAGATGGACAGAAGGTCAGAGAAGGGGAGATAGGGGAGCTAAACATGTAGCTCAAGGGCTGGTGCCAGGAAAAAGGACACAAATTTGTAGGGAACTGACAACAGTTTTGGGAGCAAAAGTTCTTTAAATTTGATGGACTGCATTTGACTAGGAGGAGTCAGTGCATTGGGACAAAGTTTGATGTCTTTGCAGAACATTTAAACTAGCAATTGGGAGAGGTGCAGCCCGAAGCGTCGAATGGGAAGAATACCCCTCCCCTCAGCTAGTGGTCAAACAGGAGTTCAACATGTCTGTAGTTTATTTGCATCACCAGGTAAAGAAAAGGTCCAGCTCCCATATGATGCACAGAAACACAGGACCTGCCAACAACTAACACACGAAATCTGACCAGTGGAAAATCATGTACACAAATGCTCATGATCTGGGAAACAAGATCCCAGACCTGCAGGCAATAATGACAGAGGCTAAACTGGACATAGTAGCCATTAGCGAGACATGGTTTACCAGTAACCACACTTGGGAGACTTCAGTACCTAGCTATGTACTGTTCAGAAGAGACCGAGGTGCAAAAAGGAGGGGTGGAGTGGCATTTTATGTCAATGAAAATATCAAAGCTACAGAAATTCAGAATACACATAAGGAGCCAGAAGAACTGTGGGTCACCCTGGAAACAGGAAATGGGACAGCCATACGAACTGGGGTTGTGTACAGGCCTTCAGACCAGGGGGAGGACATAGACACGTTACTGTTAGAAGATATACAAAACATGACAGCTAAGAGGAGGTTCTGATAATGGGAGACTTCAACATGCCAGATACAGATTGGTCAATACCAGCAGGGACATCTGCCAGAACTAGACACATGGTGGATTCCCTGCAGGGGGAGGGCCTCAAACAACTGGTACAACAACCCACAAAAGACAGGGCTATCCTAGATCTAGTACTGACTAACAGGGAAAGGATCATAGATCTCCAGGTAGAAGGTCACCTGGGGGCCAGTGACCATCACATGGTATGGTTCAATTTGGCCACTAGAACTAAATCATCCCATTCCAAGGCAAAAATATGGGACTTCAGAGGAGCTGACTTTGATAAGATGGCCAACAGAGTTAAGCTAGCCCTGGCAAAAAGAAATACAGGTGAGGGGTACAGGCAAAGTGGGCAAGCATTAAAGATGCAATACTTGAAGCAACATCCCATTGTATTAGTGAGAAAAGGAAGTGCAGAAGAAGAAGGAAACCACTTTGGTTCACAAACACAGTAGCAGAAAAGGTCAGAGCCAAAAGGCTGGTCTTCAGGAAATATAAGGGAACGCAGCAGGATGAAGATAGGGAGGCATACCAAACTTCCCTAAGGGAAGCAGGAAGGCAGTAAGGCAGGCAAAGGCCCAAACTGAGGACACATTGGCATGAACCCGTAAAAGAAGGTGACAAGACTTTCTATAGATACATTAATAAGGAGAAAGTCCAGAGTGGGTATTGCTAAGATCAAAGGGATAAGGGGGCATCTGAGAGGAGGACCATGTAAAAGCATCTATCCTAAATAGATACTTTTGCTCAGTATTTACTGAAGAGAAGGTAGGGCAGGGCCCACAGCTCTGCACCATGGACAAAAGGGGAGGAGGTGTGCACTAGTCCCTTCACAAAAGAAAGAGTCCTACAAGAGCTTGATAAGCTCAGGGTGGACAAGGCAATGGGACCTGATGGCATACATCCCAGGGTGCTAAAGGAGCTAAGGGTGGAACTAGCAGAGCCATTATCAGAACTGTTTAGTGAGTCTCTGAGCACAGGAGAGGTCCCAGAAGAATGGAGAAGGGCTCATGTGATCCCGCTCCACAAGAGTGGTAGCAGGGAGGAGGCAGGGAACTACAGACCAGTCAGTCTTACCTCAGTAGTGGGCAAGATTATGGAGGCACTCCTTAAGGAAAGGGTAGTGCAACACCTGGAATCCATAGGAGCATAAGATCCAAGACAGCATGGGTTT
Source organism: Neoceratodus forsteri (assembly GCA_016271365.2). NCBI lineage: Eukaryota > Metazoa > Chordata > Ceratodontiformes > Ceratodontidae > Neoceratodus > Neoceratodus forsteri. The sequence continues at coordinate 1,748,022,622 of CM057450.1, read as the reverse complement.
ACAAAAGGAAGGTCCTGTCAAACTGATCTCATAGATTTCTTTGACTGGGTAACCAGAGTGGTGGACCAAGGGGGGAGCAGTTGATGTTGCCTACCTTGACTTCAGCAAAGCTTTCGATACTGTTCCACATAGAAGATTGATTATTAAGCTGGTAGGCTCGGGGTCGGTCAGACATTGGTCAACTGGGTGGCAAACTGGTTGAGGGGCAGAAAACAGAGAGTGGTGGTAAACGGTATACAGTCAGAAGAGATGCAAGTCACAAGTAGGGTACCTCAGGGATCAGTCCTGGGGCCAGTCCTCTTCAATATCTTCATCAGTGACATTGCAGATGGACTGGAGGTAAGTTTGTCTGTTTGCAGATGACACCAAGATCTGCAACAGAGTAGATGATCCAGATGGTGTGGGCAGAATGAGAAGAGATCTGGATAAACTAGCAAAATGGTCAGAAGAGTGGCAGCTGGAGTTAAGCGTAAAGAAGTGCAAGATCATGCACATAGGAAGAAAACCCTGAAGCCACCTATAGGCTGGGAGGAGTTGCTGGCAGGCACAAGAGAAGAATGAGACTTGGGTATCATCATCACCGATGACCTGAAATCATCCAAGCAGACCTCTAAAGCAGTAGGTAAGGGTAGAGGGATGTTGGGGTGTATTAGTAGGGGTATCACAAGTCGGAAGAGGGAGGTAATAATCCCTCTTTACAAGACACTGGTTAGGCCCCATCTGGAGTACTGCGTGCAGTACTTGGAGGCCACACCTTCACAAGGACATTAACCAAATTGAAGCAGTCCAAGAAGGAGCAGCAAAATGGTGCAGTGACTGCATCAGAAAACATATGAGGACAGATTAACTGAACTCAATATGCATACCCTGGAGCAAAGGAGGAGAGAGGTGATATGATTGAAACATTCAAACACCTTAAAGGCATTAATAAGGTGAAAAGAGTCTAACATGTTTCAATATAGAGAAAATATCAGGACAAGAGGACACAGCATGAGATTAGAGGAGGCCAATTAGGGGTAATGTAGGAAGTTCTTTTCACAGAAAGGGTGGTGGATGCATGGAATGGCGCTACCACAGGAAGTCGTGGATATGAATACAGCAGGGGCTTCAAACAGGCTTGGGATAGGCAGAAGGGAGCAATAAAGATGAGTATGAATAGATAGGCCATTGACAGAGTACAGGCCTATGACACATTCATAAGGTAGAAAAGAAATGGGCAGACTGGATGGGCCTTGCGGTCCTTTTTTGCCGTCAGCTTCTATGTTGCTATGTTTCGAATTCAATTCATTGGACAGGTTCAGCACAGAACCGTATTCTGTGTTTGCAGTTTATTTCACTGGGAAGGTATAGCGCAGTTTTAACCAGCAGGGGCAGTGATATAGCATACAAACACACTGATCCTCTGATGTACGTTTTTCCAGTAAAGCTGATTTTTAAGTACTGGTTCCATCTCTGGTATTGTTTAATCCCTACAGATCTTTCAGTTAACACAGTGGGTGTTTCTGATTTCCTGTCGGCAGTGCTATTTTAGAAATGCATGATGTGTTTGTTTTTTTATTTGTTCATCTCAACCACCCAGTTCTGTAGTAGAACTCCAATGCATTGTGGCAACAATGAAAGAGCATAGTAAAGACATGTAAGCAGCGAGACCTAACAGGGTGTGGGGTGTTGGTGGATACTCACACACCCTGGGGTGTTATGGGGGCTGACGACAAAGGCAGAGGGTCTTACAGCCCCTGGAGGTGCAGATATCCATCAATACTGCACATCCTGAAGGGTCTTATTGCTCTTTGAAAAGGGGTTTCTTTCAAGATAGATGTCAAGTCACACTTGTGAGCATTTCTTCCAAGATCTGAGTTACACTTGTGAACAGCCCCTTGCCTGCCCTCCCCCACCATTGCTGCTCACAAGCATGACTCAATATTTGTTTTGGAAAGGACTGCTTGCCCCCATTCATGGCTGCTCACAAGTGTGACTTGACATCTGTCTTATAAGACTACTTGCCTCCCCACTTCCCCTCCTCCCGTGGCTGCTTACAAATGTGAGTCATGTCCTTGAAGCTGCAGCTTACCTGCATCTTCTGTGGCTGTTCATAACTGTAACTCATCATCTGTCTTGGAAGATGCAGAGGCAGTCAGTGTGGCCCTCAAGCCAAGACGCTGAGCAGCTGCAAAACATCCTGCTGTGCAGGAGACTGGTGAACGCATCACTACTCTTAAAGGATGTTTTACAGGCCGTTGAGGCACCAGATTTAAAGTGACAGCTCCGGACAAAAAAAAATTGAAGACTTTCAATCATGCATGGCCATCTGTGAGTCTCAAGCATCCACGGTGAGTTCTGAGGCACAGTAGTCAAAAGTAGCATCGATTAAGGTGGTGGCTGCTACTGCAGACATGGTTAAAGACAATAAAGTCCTCCGATATAGATTAGAGAGTCTTGAAAACCATGCCCAATCTGCTGATGTCTGAATCATTGATTTGTCTGAGGCCACAGAAGGTAAGGATCCAGTTTTGTTTGCCAGTTCCTGTCTCATTGATCAGCTAAGAATCGAGGCCCCACTGATGGTCCTGAAGGCATACCACATGATCCAATGATGGCTGGTTGAGAATTTTAATTCCTCACATACTTTTCTGGGGCAGGCAGCAGAGGTCCATGTTTGGGACCAAATTCTGTAAGCCTCAAGGAGACAAAGTCCAATTGACCAGGTTGGATTACAGGGTTCCCTTTACCTGGATTTAAGCTTTTCAGGGACAGGCTCAAGGCCTTTGACGGGGTGCGAGCAACCTTGAGAGAGTTGGAAGTGTCACACTCCCTGCAGTTCCCTGCAAAACTAAAAACGGTCTACTCAGGAGAGGGTTAAATATTTTGGGAACCAAAAGAGGCTGGGAGTTTGGTCTCCAAAATTCACTTGGACTTTAGAAAGGCACCAAACGTAGCTGCATAGGATTGGAGGAGAGACTGGTTACTGTGAGTAGGGTCAGTTGGGGTATGGCGGGGGTGGAGTCATGTCAGTAGTAACTTTATTGGAATTATTTTTGTTGTTTGTTGATTTCCTATATAACTTTATTATTCGGGACTCTGTGATGGACTTCAGTTGTGATTTATGTGCACTGACTGCATGTCCCCCTCTCAGACCTCTTATCCCCCGTGCTCCTTTTTAGATATAATCTTTTTAAGCGTGGACTAGAAAGACTTCCTAATGGGAATCTGGGCACTGGTTAATGAAGCTAGATGGGCTGCAGTTACAGTAATAAATGTTCACATATTATGGCATTATTATTAATGTTAGTATATTTTCCTTTAGTATTAACAGGTGGCTTTCCGATGGTTAGATATGTAACTTTTATTTTTGATGTTTGGTGACAAGTAGTGTTACGGGTTTTTCAGTATGGGGTTAAAGCGAGGTGTGTGCAAATATTTTATTTCAAAATGCGTACTGGAGTGTGGCACTGTCAAGCCAAACAAGAGGCTCTGGACATAATTTGAGTTTAAGGGCTTCCTAATTTGAGCCATTCATTGCTATGTGGTACAGTATATAACGTGCCTTCCTGTTTTTCATTGTATGGTTCTTTTATAATTTAGCATTTAAGCACCCCCGATTTTGTAACATCCTGAGCATATGAATGTCTGCCTCCTAATATTATATATGTTATGTACATTTTTAATAAAAATAATATATCTACAGTGGCGTGAAAAAGTATTTGCCCCCTTCCTGATTTTCTCTATTATTGCATATTTGTCACACTGGATGTTTTCAGGTCTTTAGACAAAATATAATATTAGATAAAGGGAACCTGAGTGAACAAATAACACTTTTTTTTTTACTTATTTCATTTATTTAATGAAAAAGTTAACCAACACCAACTGGCACTGTGTGAAAAAGTAATTGCCCTAGTTAAATCAACCCAATTAAAAGGATAATTAGAGTCAGCTGATTGAACACAGCCAGGCTTGATTACAGCCAGCCCTGCTCAATATAAACCTCACTTATTTTGACCCTTACCATCAGAGTCACGTTGCCAGCACAAAGATTCAACCAGCACATTATCGCCATGATCAAAGGAAGTTCCTGAAAAGATTAGAAAAAATGTGTTGCACTCTATCAGTCTGGAAAGGGTTACAAAGCTATTTCTAAGGCTCTGGGACTCCATCGAACCACAGTGAAGCCATAATCTCAAATGGAGAACACTTGGAACAGTAGTGAATCTTCCCAGGAGGGTGAGCCTGCCAAAATTACTCCAAGGCAGCGTAAAATCATCAGGAAGTCTCAAAGGATCTAAAACAACATCCAAAGAACTGCAGGCTTCTCTTGCCTCAGCTAAGGTCAGTGTTCATGACTCCACAATCAGAAAGAGACTGGGCAAAATGGGCTTCATGTGAGGTAGCAAGCGAAACCACTGCTAACCAAGAAGAACATAAATGCTAGTCTCTCATTTGCCAAGAAGCACCTGGATGATCCACAAGCCTTTTGGGAAAATGTTCTATGGACAGATGAGTCAAAGTGGAACTTTTGGACGACTTGGATCCATAATGTCTCGCGTAAAGCAAACATAGCATTCCACAGTAAGAACACCATACCAACAGTCAAACATGGTGGTGGTAGTGTGATGGTGTGGATGCTTTGCTGCCTAAGGACCTGGATGACTTGCCAAAATTAAAGGAACCATGAATTCTGCTCTGTATCAGAAAATTCTTAAGGAGAATGTCCGGTCATCCTTCCATCAGCTGAAGCTGAAGCGTAGTTAGGTCCACCAGCAAGACAATGATCCAAAACACAAAAGCAAGTCCACATCAGAATGGCTAAAAGAAGAAATTAAAGTTTTGGAGTGGCCTAGTCAAAGTCCAGACTTAAACCCAATAGAGATGCTGTGGCAGAACCTGAAACGAGCAGTTCATGCTCGAAAACCTACCAAATGTTACTGAATTAAAGCAGTTCTGCAAGGAAGAGTGAGTTAAAATTCCTCCACAGCGATGTGAAAGACTGATATTGAATTATAGGAAGTGTTTGGTTGCAGTCATTGCAGCTAAATGTGGCGTAACCAGTTATTAAGTGTAAGGGGGCAATTACTTTTTCACACAGTGCCAGTTGGTGTTGGTTAACTTTTTTCATTAAATAGGTGAAATAAAAAAAGAAAAAGTGTTATTTGTTCACTCAGGTTCCTTTATCTAATATTACATTTTCTAAAGACCTGAAAACATCCAGTGTGACAAATATGCAATAATAGAGAAAATCAGGAAGGGCAAATACTTTTTCGCATACTGTATCTAAATATCTGGGATATGACATGGCCTGACTGAATATATCAGATTTATGTTCCTGAGAGCTAATGATATACTTTGATGTCTTACAAGTGCTGAGGCCATGAGTGAGATGTCGTAATATCACTGACCTTGAATGAAGGTAAAAATGATCTATTCAGTCAGGTTCTGTTTCTAGACATATGTTTTGGGATAAACACGACAGGGAATGTGCTTAAAAAAAAAAAATAAAGTGCTTGTGACACTGAAATGTCTGACAAACTTTCAGCTTCTTTTACAGATACAGTACTTGTGTGGGACTGGTTTCTGAGATTTACCACTACTTCTTTTTAACTCACTGAGCCCCATAGCTTTATATTATGGCCAGTACACAATGAAAAGGTTTACTGTACAATTTCTTTGGATTTGCTTTTAAGGGGGGCATTTGTTTGTTGAAAAAGTGAAAAAAAAATTTAATTTTCTGCCATTTTTTGCAGATTATAAAAAATCCGAAAGGTATGTGTAAATGTAACACCAATCATTTTGTAGATATTTTTGTGCTGCACAACTTTCTTGCTCAAGTACCAAGCTATCATTTTTCATTTTAAAGTTACTTGCTTCTGCTAGATCCCAGTGTGTAAAGATCAGTGGCTCCCTCTCCAACATTCGACCCGTTAGTTCTGGGGTCCCACAGGGCTCAATCCTGGGTGCCATTCTCTTCTGTCTCTACCTCAATACACTCCCCAGCTCCTGCAATAGCAAGATGCTCCTCTATGCAGATGATGCGGTTCTCTTTGCCTCACACCCAGATCCCTCCATTCTCCAATCATCCCTTTAACTCGCCTACAACCAAACAGAAAGGTGATTTCTTGATCACAGACTAGTCATAAACCTTAAGAAAACCAAATCAATGCTCTTCTCTCACCACCAAAATAAAGCTAGAAGTGCCTCCCCTCCTGATTACCCCCAACTCTCAGCTCCATTAGAGCAAGTGCCCACATACAAATACCTTGAATCACTTTTGATACTGCCCTCACCTTCCACACCCACATCAATGTTCTTTCCTCGGCATAAACTTTCGGATTGGCCTACTTACAGCCATAGGGATTGCCTGCCCTCGCTGCCCTCTGGCTGGCCATCACCTCCTCCGTCCTGTCCTTAGTGGACTATGGCTTGCCCATCTATGCTGCAGCTGATAACACGGCCTCTCTAAAATCCAGCTCTCCATCAATAAGGCCTGTAGGCTCCTGACTGGATCCTCCAGCCGCACCCACACCCTGCCTGCTCTGTTTCTCCACCAACCTGCTCAACCCGAGGAATGTCTGCAGTATCAGACTTGCCTTCTTGCTAGAAATCCCTGCCGGACTCTCCCTCCTGGAGTCTCTGCCTCCCTACCACGGTCATCCTCATCTGTTTCCAACCGCAGCTCTGTTAAAAGCCACCTTCAAAGTGCCCAGAACCGAGACCTCTCTCACCCAGAGGGCCTTCTTTATCAAGCCCTTGCCTGGTTCAGCTCCCTCCTCCCTACCTGCATCTCCAACACTGCCAAACTTGGTCCCTTCAAAACCGCTCTCCGGAACCATCTCTTTAATGTCCGCTGCTGTAGGTGCACTAACCCTGCCCCCCACCCAGTCCTACTGCAGAACCTTTTTCTGCCTGGCCCCCCTAATCTCAACAATATCTCCTGGACTGCCGATGCATCTTTCCCTCTACTCCTTTTTACCTACCCCCTTAGGTTTATACAAGGATGTATTCCACTGCAACTCCAGAGAAATTGTACATCTTTAATTATAAACCGTATTTTATACCAACATGTAACTAAGTGTATTCTGTGTTCAACGTCTGCACCTGTAATGTTGTCCAATGTTGTATCTGCACAATGATCTATTGTCTTGCCCTCCCTGCGATGAGGTGCCTTTGTAAATGAGTCACTGACTCAAAGGTTGTAAATCCGACTTGTACAAATAAATCAATAAAAAAAAAAAAATGTGTTCCCTGAAAAAGTGGAAAAAATGGAATTTCTGCCCTTTTTTGCTGATTATAAAAAAAAAATTCTAAAAGGTATCCATAAATGAAACATCACTCATTTTGTAGATATTTTTGTGCTGAGCAGCTTTTGTGCTCACAGTACCATGCTATCATTTTTCATTTTAAAGTTATTTACATTTGAATATGGATGGTTAGAACTGCTACTGAGGCTGAGTATTCCAAACCAAAACATATATACTGCATCATGGAAACGATAATATTATCTTTACATGTTCAAAAAGTTATCACTTTTTCTCTGGCCGATTATTTTTTTATTTTATTTATTTAAAAGTTTGTGACTGGAGAGGCACACTGAGCCGTGGTTCGTTTCAGGTGCAACAGGGGGCAAGAAGGGGAATATTTCTCAGATGTGAGACTGATTTACAGAACCAGATTAAGCTGTTGGTGATATTTTAGTGAAATGGGGGTATTTGGCCAGGACATTGGGAAATTCCCTACTCTTTTCTAGAAGTGCCATGGGATCTTTAGAGGACAACCTTAACAACCACCAGAACAGGCAGGCGGGACCTGAAGGTGCAGCACCACCTCTCGATGCACTACAGTGTCAGTATTGGGATTTATCCCATGTTCCTGGTGTGGGGCTAGAAACACCACCTTCAATCTTACGAACTCAGAGGTGAGTGTGGTACCTGCTGAGCCACCGATACTGATTATCACTGTTATCTCAAAACATATGTTGTATAAATATTTATACATGCTGTGCATCAGGTGTAGAAGTTTTACTTACCAGAACTAATAAAATATAAGTTAAAAAAGAAATACCTTATGGTGGGCACTTACAGTAGGCTATCAGGTAGGATTCCCTGGAAGCATAGAAGTTGTCGGCAGTGGCCCACCTAGTCTGCCCTATTTTCCCTACCTACATTCCAGAATGTGTTATTTTAGCGTTCTGTTTGTGTGGAGTCAACCCATATAGGAGTCTGGTTTGTTTTTAACTCTTAAAATCTTTTATTGCCCACCATGGTTAGTTATTGCACGCTTAGGTTCTCTCAGTCCACTCTTTTGCACTTCTGGGTTCTTTACTGTTCGGCTTCATATTAGAGTCTCCTAATACCAGAAACTCTGTTTGTAGATGAAGTTTCAGTTGCTTGTGTCAACATGTATAAATTTATTGTTACATTTCTGGGGCTTGTATAAAAGACTAGAGTTGTTTATTGTAATCCAAGTTTACCTTAATGACAAAAAATGTGGGTATCAAATGTATTAGTTAATATGTGGGTAATTTGATAACAAAAACTGGTTGTGAACCTATCCTTTTTAACATTTTTGTGTGTGTGTGAATTCAGTGCTGTTGAAAGATGCTGAATTGCTAGCACTGGAACTGAAGTCCTCTATCCATTACAGGTACAGCATGGGTGATCACATTGCAAGCTTCTCCCCACTGCCCGCCATTGTGCCTCCGCCCTGCCATGGAGGAACACTACGTAGGTGGCGGGTAGTTCAGACTCCGTGCCATTCCATCCCTGGCCTCTCATGTAAGACTGCCAACAAGGGTGCCAATTAGTGCCAGTTATGTTGGTGGTTTTGTGACGTGGACACCTACCCACTGGAAACTGGACTAAGACCACCACACCTTATTTCATATAGACCACTAAACAGCCCGCAGGTGATAATGGCTTTTAAGGTGAAAGGCTTCTTAACCCGCTAGCAACCAGCTGAGCCATCCAGTTCCCATCTGTGTTCAGTTCAGTTCAGTTTATTTAAGTAGAAAAAATGTGTAAAAACAATAGCTTGTTACACTTTATAAACAGCAAAACATTTTTCACTTTATACAAAATGTAGCTCATAATAAATAAAAGTTTACATTCACTTACATCAGTAATATTATCCCAAAAAGAATTTTGCCAATCCAAACATCAATTTTATAGTATCCATTTTTTTTTTTGCATTATTTATTTATCGCCCCCTGCGTCCGACCGGCCTCTCCTTCAGGCCTTCTGCCAAGGACTACCCCCTCTACTCCATTCTAAACTCACCCGATGCCAGCTTCCCAATCCCAGATCGCAGCCAACCAGGGTAGCCAGCGTAACCTTTAGTAATGCGGGTCCCCTCCTTCGGAGGGAATTGCCTCAGGCATTCTTGCTCTCGGCCCTGATGCTGCTGGGATTGGGATTACCGCTCTCCAGGGTTCCATGAGAGTGGGGATCCAGGCGGCCATCATCCCAGTAGTTCGGACGCCATTTCCACTCCTGGTTTTCCCCATTGCGCTTCTTCTAGTGCCCTGGTCTCCACTGGGGGCACTACAGAAGCGAGGCATATGGCCCTAACCCACCAGCGGGGAGGCAGCCCTTAGGGCTGGGTCCTCTCCCGTCCTACCGACCCCAGCGACCGAGTCCATTTCCGAACCGAATTGCGGCGTAGTTTGAGAATGGCGCCCATGCCTCAGCCTCTCGCTACAGCGGCGTTAGTATCCATTTAAAAAAAATGGCTTTTGTAGAGTTCATCCTACTTAACCATATGTTGTGGGAGCAAGGAATCAAGACACGTTTCCCTTTGTTCAGACCAGTTTTGCAAACAAATAGTATATCGTAATATCTGGTTTTAAAATATTCTAGCAAGAGCAATCTCCATTTCGTATTTATAATAACATTTGTTTAGATTATAGTAAATGTTCCCCATACAAACCAGCCTTACTACGTATTCTATGCATACTGTTCTCACACAGAGCTAAGTATTTTTTGTGCCCCCGATTCAGTTTTACCCTTGAATACATACCTGTAGAGTCCAGCTCATGGATGTTACTGAAATCTGTTTGCATAGCTACATCCTTAATTCTTTCCCTAACACTATTTAAGTAAGATTGTGCGTTCTCTAGTATTGTAGTACACTAAAGCTCTCTACAGCCTATATTTTTTAAAGTTTCCTTTAATTTATAGAACCAACATTTCCTTGAATTCAGTTCAAATACATTTTTCGTAAACTCTTCCCAGCACATCTTGAGTAATCTATCACCATTCATTTGCATCATCCTGCCCCAATAATTTACCACCCGTATCAATATTTTGGTATTAACAGAAAGCATACCTGATTCTAATCTGAGAAAGGAGGATGGTGTATCCTGTGGCAAGTTCAATGTTGCTCTTAGGAATTGATTTTGGACACGTTCTGTATTTAGCTTTTCTATAGATGAGCCCCAGATTTCACTAGATTTTCCCATCTGTGAACTTACTCTTTACAAAAAAAAAAAAAAAAGTTCTCTTTGGCCGTATCGTATCGTAGCACACCATAGCCCTTTATAGACTCTTCATTATCATTGTCGCTAGGTTTAAGCCATAGCCAGAATATGAATGTTGTAATTTGTCATCCATGCCCTGACTTACTCTGTCTTTGTTAACAGACTTAGTACCATTCAGTTATGCTGTCCTGTCCCTTCGTAGCTATCAAGAGCAGTTGCCACCGGACAGAGTTTGGGGAGCTGGATTAGCCTTAATGTCTCTGGCACACAATAATAGAATTTCACAGCAACAACATAGGAGTATACAGATAATAGTGTTGCATCTTAACTTAACCTTGGGTAACAAAGTGCCCTTTTTGTAATGCTGAAAATGAACATTTTATAGCTAACCCTGGCATAGACATAAACATGATATAAACATTACTTTTCCCAGTATGGCTCAGTTATAAGTAAGCAGCAGTGATGTGATCTAATGCCTTGCAGGTTGAAGAATGACCTGCAAATGGTTTTCTGCATATTTGGGGTGGGGTCTTCCTCATTCTTGATGAAAGGCCCACTTTTCTAAATCTTAGTCTGCAAGTATGAGCACAGTGTTGTCTGATCTGTAGGCCTTTCACTCCTGCAGGCTAGGTTTGCAGTAACTTCACTTCATGCATTGAAAGGGTCTGTGTAATTGGCCCTCCGGTACTGTATCAGAAAGCCTTTATAGTGTATAGTGGGACACCGTTGTGTATGGAAAGCCACACACCATAACAGTCGTTCTGCTGCAGTAGTGCTGTAGCTACTAATGCAGAATGACATAGGATAGCATACCTGAACCTTAGCTACATCACAATACAAGAATCCCCATCGATGCTATTATTAGGGCCAGCAGCAGTTGAATGAGTCGTGGTAAGTGAACTGGCCAGCGGGTGGTTGGCGGTGAAGCACGGCTGCTGAAAGCAAGGATAGTTTTTGGAGCACAAAAAGTAGGCAATTTTTTTGTTGGTTTTCACCATACATTATATAGAAAAGTGTATGGTAGCCCCAATACAAACACGCTCTATTTACATCTCGTGTAGTTACCATGACGTCACAGGGACCTGTTGAGCTTCGCTCTCGAGGTCCTTGATGTCAAAGTAACTACTTGGTGTAAGAATAGCGTTGTTGTATACAATATATGCTATCCTATATACAATTATCATTAGTGTTTTTTTCCTAGGGAAACCCAGTTATAATTTTGTAGTTATAACCAGCTGGTCATAACGGCAAACATGCACCGGGTTTCCCTTCTTCTGTGCATGCTAGTTGCCGCCATTCTCTTCCCCATCGCTGGATGCTCCACCACCACTACTGCTCAGCGGAAAGTAAATTTGAAAAAAAACTTCCCTCTTGGTCTCAATGATGGACTTTTTGAATTTCAACTGTTTGATTAAAACATTATTAAATTAGAAATGTAAAGGTCTGTGCAGCCATTAGACCATGGGTGTGGCAAAAACACTCTCCAGCAGTTATATAAAGAGGGCTCGGTAGGTGTGTAAAACTTGAGTTTTACACACACCCTCAGTGTGGGATGCCCTTCCTAAACCCGAGGCGGCATCCCACACCTCTGGTAATGTAAAATTCTCGTTATAACCCCTTACCCAACTATTATTCTATGTTTTTCTTCTTTTGTGTTTACTATTCCTCTGTGAGGTGGTAGCTCTGAGAATGAGGATATAAAGAATGCCTCTGTACATACTGTACAGTACATATGCTACACTGACATTTTTGGCTCGGTCTGGCCGCTTACTGAATTGCCACTAATCTTGAGCTTGCCGTTCAGTGCTAGAGTTACAGTTTTGTAATATATGACCACAGTGACCTAACTATGCAGAAGGTTCATACTCTCATTTGCTTATGTGACACATAAATTGTATATATCACTCATACAATGTAAATCTCGAAAAAAAAAATTATCGGATTGTCTGTCATCAAGCTTATACAGGCGTTCGTGCTTACATAAGTCATCCGTGTTTAAGCTAGACATTTAAAACTTGTTTTCGACGCTTGCCGCTGAAATTTTGTAGTGAAATCCCCAAATCTGTAGCCAACCCAAGCATTTTATTTAGTTTGACACACAGACACATACACACACAGCCATCATCATCAGTATTTGGCAATTCAGAGCCCAGAAGAAAATAGCCAAATCCAGAAATAAACAGCAAAATGTGATTTGGTGAGTGGCAGCTTAAATATTGAGCCATGATGGCTTGGTCATTTGCCTCCCTTATGCGATTAGCAGACATCACAGATGAAGGTTGCCAGGCCTGTGTGGGAAGGGAAGAGAACCTAACACTGTGGGTCCTGCTGCCTGTTGGCACAGGATTCTATTCACACAGTGGGCTGCCTGGGGGGTAGCTCTCTCCCCTCCCGGAACCCTGCTGTGGAGGAAGCTGTGGGGGTAGTTGTTGGGCGCTAGACCTGGGAAGTAAGGAGATACAGGGATCATTAGGTCAGAATGAGATGAGAACAGGGTATATCCCTGGAAATGACGAAGCATGACTGGGAGAAAAGATCTGGTGGGGGAGACCAACAACAGGATGCTTCAGGAGAGCCAATTTCAGTAAACTTTGGGAACTCGGGGCTGAGTGGTGTCAGGTGACTGTGCCATTGAGTGTGAGTGCTGACATTATTACATTGATGTACTACCCCCAAACCTGGTGGCCTGCTCAGTTAAAGAAAATGTACATGGCCCCCAGTTCAGCTATTTGCTCCATAGAGCAAACTGTAATCCTGTAACTCATCACCAAAATGCTTTTTTGGGGACACTGCTGTAGAAAGGAACCCTGTAGCACTGCAGAACTTCATGCCTATAATTGGGCACTATGTTGTGCAATTAATTAACTGGCAAAAAAAAAATTCCCTTTTTCTAGTCAGTCAGGTACCATACGGTAGGCCTTCTGGTCGCTACTCCGGTGACCCGGGTGCAGGAATAGACTCAGGTTGCAGGGGGCCAGCTGGGGAAGGAGTAATAAGCACCCACTGAATATCTGTTCTCCTTTGGGAAGGGAGTACTTTGTGCTCTGCTGTTGACTTCCACCTGGGGATGGTGGGTGGTAGTGCAGGTGGAGGCTGACATGGAGATGCTGCCTCCAGATGCCCGAGTACATGCTTGTATGCCACTGCACACAAGCACATCCCATCATTGCACGCTGGAAAGCCCCAGGGAAAACTGGTAGAAAACCCCACAGGTCTGCAAGATGATGTCAGACCTGCCACAGGCCCTACACCGCTGACCAGGCACCCGCCTGTCAAAGCAGATCCTGATCCTCTTGGGGGAAGTTGCCCTGCCTGGAGCCTTGGAAGGTGGGGAGGGGTAGACTATGGAGAAACAAAGGAGGCTGGGGTAAATACCTTGATATGGTGGGTGACAGAGCCGTGGGGGTGGTTTGATAGGGGCCGTCCGGTTACTAGTAGGCATAGACCCAGGAGGGAAAAACACAAAAAAAAAAATTCATGCTTGTTCTAGACCTTCTTTTTATGTTTGCTTGCACGCATGTGCAAGAAACATAGTGCCATCATCCGAGTTTTCAGGTGTGGCAGCCCTCTTCAATTCAGTCAGTGTGTTTGCAGCGGCGGCGCGGTTCTCCAATGCCTGCTGGAGCTGTCTATGACAGCAGTCAAAATGCAGTGGAGTACAGTTGAAAAGGGGCTATGCCCCATTGAGCAGCGATAAGATATCGCCTGCTCATCGCAACTCCCCTACACACTGCCCGTCGCATGCTGCGTGCTCGCCCCCCCACGCACACACTGTATAGCCGGCCAGGGGTGCCCAATCCCCGTTGGCTGTGCTCGCCCCAAAAAGCACAGTTCCATATGCCACGCTGGGTGCCCACCCCAAGCGTGGCTACATCGATATAGCCGGCAGGGTGCCCATTCCCAGTCGGCTCCACTCTCCCCGAGTCAGGGTGCCACACTGGAGCCCATCCCAGCGTGGCAATAGATGCTATGGCTGGGGTGCCCAATCCCCGTCTGCTCCACGCCCCCAACCAACCGTCCTTCTGCTCGCTGGGAGCCCACCCCAGCGTGGCAAATGTCCTATGTCGTCATTAAAAAAAACAAAACTGAAACTCAAAAATGGTCCCTCGCTGTCTCTGCCCCACCTGCACCCACCCACTGTGCACCCTGCCTCCCACACCACCCTCACCCATACTTACCTCCGGACTCCGGCGTGGCGATCTTGGTGGACGGGAACACGTCTGCACTCTTCAAAGCCGACCTGAACTGAAAAATGCTGGTAAGCTGTATAATGGGATAGATAGGGTTTTCAACTTTGCTGCATATCTCAGGCATTTTTAGAATTTTTGCACTAAATTTTTCAACATGGGGTTTTGGGACCCCTTCTCATGAGTGCTCTCACTGTCCTAGCGTTAATCGGGCCCGAGCGTGATTTCGCAGTCACTGCGCGAAATCACCTTTCGGGACCAAGTAACAAAACGACACTGCCACTGTTCATAAGGTGGGCTCTCAAAAAGCCTATGTTGAAAATTTGTTGGAAAAATTCCTAAAAATGACTGTTTTATGAGTGTGCGTTGTGCAGTTCCTACGCATGCTCGTAAGTTCGCGAATTTTCAATATTTTCACTCCAGATTTTCAACATTGCCATTTTACCACACCTCCTTATGAGCTGTACAGCTGTCATTTTTCACATCTTGCCCAAAGCGTGTTTTGCTTACGTTAGCACAATGGTGCAGTCGGTGTGAAATCAGTGTATGGGACACGATAGAAAATCACAGTGACACTTTTAATGAGCAGAGGTCTTAAAATGGCTATGTTGAGGCCACAATAAAAAATTCTAAAAATGACTGTTTCTGGCCTTGGCGTTAGCAGTTCTACATACACTAAATAAGTTTGCGAATTTCAATATTTTTACCCAGATTTTCAACATTGCCATTTTATTACACTTCCTTATGAGCAGTACAGCTGTCATTTTCACATCTTGCTCAAAGCGTGTTTCTGCCCATATGCGCACAGTGGCGCGCGGTCGGTGTCTTGAAATCAATGCATGGGACACATTAAGAAAATCACGGTGACACTGTTCATGAGCAGAGGTCTTAAAATGGCTATGTTGAAATTTAATTGAAAAATTTCTAAAATGACTGTTTTCGGCGTGCGTTGCGCAGTTCCTAAGCGCGCTCATAAGTTTGCGAATTTTCTATATTTTCACTCCAGATTTTCCACATTGCCATTTTATTACACTTCCTTATGAACAGTACAGCTGCCATTTTTCACATGTCGCCCAAAATGTGTTTCCGCACATATAGCACACTATGGTACAGTCGGTGTGCGAAAGCAATGTTTGGGACAGATTAAGAAAATCACAGTTACACTGTTCATGAGCAGAGGTCTTAAAATGGCTATGTTGAAAATTTGGTGACAAAGGTCCATAAAATGACTGTGTTACGAGTGAGCATTGCGCAGTTTCCACGCACCCTCGTAAGTTCATAACTTTGTAATATTTTCAGTCCAGATTTTCACCAGTGGCATTTTTCCACACTTCCTTATGAACAGTACAGCTGTCATTTTCCACAACATGGCCGAAATGTGTTTTCACACTTTCAGCACAGAGATGCATGGTCACTGTGGGAAAATCATTGTTCGGGACAGATAAAGAAAATCACAGTGACACTGTTCATGATCAGAGGTCCCAAAATGCCTGAGTTGACAATCTGCTGTAAAAATCCCACAAACTAATTACATTCTGGGTGTCGTTGCACGGTTTCTATGCTCTGCCTTCGTGACTTCACCAGTTTTTTTAATATTTTTACTACAGATTTGCAACATTGCCATTTTTCCACCTCCCCATGAACAGTATAGCTGTCATTTTTCACATCCTGTTCGGAATGTGTTTTTGCACCTGTGGTACTAAATGCCGTAGTCGCTGTGCATAAGCAGCTTTCAGCTAACAAACTGATATTGCCACTGTTCATGAGGTGGGGATCTCAAAAACCATGTTGAAAATTTGGGTGAAAATACCGAATACCTGAGGTGTTAGGGTTTCCAACCATAACGCCCCACCCTGTAGAGAATGACAGGCATCAGAGGGTGTGACTTGGGATTCTTGCCTGTAATGCTCATACCATTCCACACCTGCAGCCAGTGAGAGCATCGAGGTATGCCTTGGACTCTTGACCCCAAAGTTCACCCATTCTCCTATCTGCACCATCTCACCATATTTCCTGATGGAATGGGATGCGCATAAGAGACCAAAGACCCCAAGGCACACCATGACACTTGTCAGTGTCTGCAGGGTAGGGTGTGGTGAAATGGCGTGGCCGTTATGTCTGACGACCCAAAGGCACACCCCAGTGCCTGTCACTCTCTGCAGGGTGGTGGTGGGGTTGGCTTCAGTTCAATACTTCACTGCCATTCCTATTATGCAGCTCTGTAACTTCTACACTACCAATGCCAATGCCAGCAAGCAAACATTCGGCATTGACAGCAGTGCTCTGGGTAACTTACTTGCCCTAAGGTTAACATGGGTATGATGCTGTTTAAATAAGTACATGACATATTTGATTTGTGTAAGCAGTTCATAAATACTGTGTATCTTAGTAACACTGTATCAATTAGTTTTGTTTAGTGGGGCCTGAAAATTAATGTATAAACAAGGCTGACCCAGTAGCGTGGCGGCTGAGTATTTCTCTGCCAGATGGGTGCCCAGGTGTCATGTGTGGTCCTTGGAATCCCAAGTTGTGCACAGCTGGGGCTGGGCCTGTCACAGAAGTGATGCACCCTACACTCAGTAGCGGCTCTAGCCACAACTCAGTGGTGAGGGCAGTATGGAGCACGGTCACCCAGTATTCATGCATCCATTGCTGGCCTATTAAAGAGGGATCGATGTGGGTTGTGAAGGCAGCTATTTCTGTGCCTTCTTGGCGAGAGGATGGAGGGAGCTGTGGTGACCGTTCAACTGGGTGGGTGACAGAGATGAGAGAACTGAGGAATTGTAAGAACACAAAAAAACAGCAAAGTGCCATTGTGTGGGCTGCAAATAAACAAAAGGGTTAAATTACCTGCACCCTGAAAATAGAAAAGAAAGTAGAAATGACGTTTTGACCATAGGTCTTTTCAGGAATTATCTATGAAGAGAAAAGTATGCATAGTTATTGAAGAAGTAGGGAGAAACGGTGTTTGTATATATGAAATTACTTGTTTTCAAGAGCCTGCTCACCATCAGACCAAATACATTTCTGTGCCATAGCTCCACCCCAACAAGATCTGGCAAGTGATGGTAGATTGGCAGCCCAGAATCATTGTAGGAGCACTGTGCGTTAACTTAAAGAGACATTGTCAGCTTTTAAAAGTTTTTTTTTTTTTGGGGGGGGGGGTGGAGCAGTCGTCTTATGTTACCTTTTGCGATTGTCACTCATCAGACCTTTAATTTGTCTTCCCCTGGTTAGAAAATTATGCTTTATTAGAAACATCACTGAAATACTAATTTAAGAAATATGAGTGACCTGCTCTTTCAGCCACAACGCATTCACATCCCAATATGGCATAGACTGGTGCCGGTAAACTCGTGCATGCACAAGTTGATAATTTCTCAGCGTATTTGAGTTAAGACTACTGCGTGTTACAAAATCATCTTTCAAGTTCTGCAAAGTGTTTCTTTATCCAAAACGAGTGGTCTAGCAGTATTTATTTTACATTTGAAAAGTATTGCCGTGACTGCATTTCCAGCAGGGCTTTTCAGATTTTAAACACTGCTTTCGACCGTTCATACTGTAAACACTTTGCAGAACTCGAAAGAACTCGATTTTGTAACATCTAGTACTTAACCCGAATACGCTGAAAATGATCAGCTCATGCATGCACAAGTTTATTCTGCACCAGTCTTTAAACCTACCAACTTTCCGAGGTCTAAAAACTGGGATGGTCCACCCTGACCATGACCTCTCCCCACCGGTCACTCCCATGTGCACGCCGCGAACAATGCTGCATACAGTTAAATTTTGCTGCTTGCTCTGTCCATGCCACCCCACAGTAACACCAGCAGCAAACATCAGATTAAAACAATACATCATTCTGCTGCAGCAACTTCCAAATCATGATGTACAAACAGTTCATTAGAAGCAAACCTACATTAAATTGTGATCAGACATTTGAGCTGCATGTATTGTTCCTTCTGACAGTCCCATCAACCCATTTACACTTGCCTCATTTGCTGAGCAAACTTCACTTCAGTGACTCCCACCACCACACCAGATTGTTTCACACACTTCCAGTACAGCTGATCAGGTTCAGGTACCTTGGTTCCTGCTGCGGTCTCTTCTGTGTCTGGAGTCCCTCTCATCTGCTGGCAGGCAGACTTCCACATCTTGTCTGCACTACTACCCAGTCTAACCTAACAGGAAGGAACATGCTTTTCTGTGCTCCCACTGACATGCTACAGGTGCAACACAGGCACAGGGATTGAA
Organism: Neoceratodus forsteri; assembly: GCA_016271365.2. Taxonomy (NCBI): domain Eukaryota; kingdom Metazoa; phylum Chordata; order Ceratodontiformes; family Ceratodontidae; genus Neoceratodus; species Neoceratodus forsteri. The sequence continues at coordinate 1,748,003,719 of CM057450.1, read as the reverse complement.
GTTGTAAACTGTTGTCCAGCCTGAGCAGCACCACTGGTGCTGAAATAACTGTCACTCACAGATTAGCAGCCAGCAAAAAAAAAAAAAAGGACAAAACTGGGACAAGTAAGCAAAAACCAGGACAAAAGTGACATTTTGCAAAACTTGTGGGGACACTGGGACATGCTGCCTAAAATATGGACTGTCTTGGGAAAATAGGGACTGTTGGTAGCTTTAACCAGTCTGTGCCATATTGGGAATGCTAATGTGTAAGTAGCTGAAAGAGTGGGTTGCTGGTATTCCTCAAAATAGTGTTTTTGCGATATTTCTAATACATCATTTTGTAACCAGGGGAGGACAAATTAAAGATCTGACAGATGACGATCACAAAAGATAACATAATATGACTGCCAAAAAAAATAATTTTTAGAAGCTGGCAGTGTCCCTTTAAATAGGGGATTGCAATAGCCTGACTCGAAATATCAATTTGTCTCAAGTATGAGGGAAAGACCATAACTTATGAGTGGCATGGTCATGAGATAGTTAAGAAAGTCTTATCCTCTCACAAGTTATCAGATTTTTGTGTGAAGCTTTTACTGGTTTTCTATGAATGAGCTGCTAGCTTTAGTGTTGCACAGGCTTATTATGATGTCATCAGCATTGTGTTAGCTGCACTTTGATAGGTCTGCAAAGGTCATCGAAAGAGATTGTGACATCTCTAATCTCTCGATATAGAGGATAATGTGTGGGCAGCCATACACAGCAAGTCTGTGTCTTCAAGAGGATTAATGTATGGACATCCACGCCCATTTCAGACATTCCGCTTCCTTTCAGTGAACTGGGGTTGGGAGGAGCACTTGATGGTTGGTGGCAGGCTCAAATTACTGATTCAGTGTGCTGGAGGTTTTCTGTAAATTTAAGTAAAAAAAACAAAAAAAAACAGTATACAGCTTCGATTAGATAGAAGGAAAGCAGCTTTGTTTATTCGAGCTTTGTTTACGGGTGAAGTGCACTGATCTGAGGGACCGTTTTCAGGCACGACCTGGGCTAAATGAGCCGCAGTAAAAAAAATTAAATTGGAACAAATGGTACAAACATTAACAGGCAGTGGTAACAGCAAAGTACAATCGCACATGGTACAATGCATTAAGCAGGCAGTGGTGACAACAAAATTACAACTGAAATAGCAGAGGAGGTCAGATGGGGGCTGTCCGGGCATGAAAAGTGTTAAATGATAAAAAAAGAAATAGCAGATGAGATAACACAGTCCAATGATCAGGAAGTAGCACCAATCAACCCCCACACACACACACATACACACGCAACATTAATGGCATACCTAACCAGTCGAAATAACCAACAGGAGCAGGTAAAGGAGGAGGAAAGTCAGTGCAAGGGGACAAAGCAAGAGGGGGAAGGGCTACCTGATCTGACAGTTGCAACAGTCATGGGCGAGGCAAGATTTGAGATCAAGTTTAAAGGAGGAAGCGATTAGAAGATCTGAGAGTTGCTGGAAGACCATTCCAGAGCAAGTGGGCAGCTACCAACAGAGCATTACTGCCTATCTTAGTAGAGATTCTAGGAGTGTCAAGGGAAGGGACAGCTGAGGATTGAAGACACCTCGGTGTGGGTCAGTGCTTGCAGAGGGCAGAGAGGGGGGAGAAAGGGCCACATCTTATGATGGAATCTATGATGCATCCTATAGTAAAATCGAAGCGACCTTGCAAGGAGAGCCAGCCTAGAGAGTGGTAAAGGTCACAGTGATAAGTGTAATAAGGAGTGGACAGCCGGCCCGGTGGCATTGAGGACTGAGGCCCTGGACACCTTACCTTGCGGTACACCGGCGACCCGTGTTTGGGAACGAGCCCGGGCTGTCAGAGGTCAGCAACAAGGGGGGAGGGTGGAGCTGGATGGAGCTACCGGAAGGCAACTCTCCTCTACGGGGAGGTGTAGCAGCATCCCTCTGCTAATAGCTGCCTCCTGGTGGAGGCTTGGGACAGCACAGGCTTAGAGGGTGCCAGGCATTAGGCCAGTGGGGTGGGTGGAACGGGGTCATTACCGGGGCTGTAAGGCAGGCACACGCACGACTCCACGTGCATGTGCTCGTACTCCTGGGGCCCCTGGGAGAAAACCGGAGGAGAAAATTACTGGCAGCAGGATGATGACCAACTCCCTGCAGGTGCCACTCCTGGGCCGGGCATAAGGTAAGCCTCAGTAATTCTGGGTGACTGGGCTGTGGGAAGGCACAGAAAATCTTCAGATAAAAAAAAAAGAAAAAATAAAGGGGTGGACAGGGCAAGTGGCAAATACGATTGTATATGGACGAAAGTCTGGTTGGAGGCGGTGAGTGACACCGTGTAATTTGGGAACAATAATCCAAGATAGGGAGAAGGTTACTTCGGCGATGGCCAAGTGGGCCTCAGCAGTCAGGTAGGGTTTGATGCTGTAAGCAGCACTGAGCTTCTGATTGATTGAAATCATGTACACAAATGCTTACAGCCTGGGAAATAAGATCCCAGACCTGCAGGCAATAATGTCAGAGGCTAAACTGGACATAGTAGCAATTAGTGAGACGTGGTTTACCAGTAACCACACTTGGGAGACTTCAGTACCTGGCTATGTATTGTTCAGAAGAGACCGAGGTGCAAAAAGTGGGGGAGGAGTGGCCCTGTATGTCAATGAAAATATCAAAGCTACAGAAATTCAGAATACACATAAGGAGCCAGAAGAACTGTGGGTCACCCTGGAAACAGGAAATGGGACAGCCATAAGAACTGGGGTTGTCTACAGGCCCCCAGACCAGGGGGAGGACATAGACACATTACTGTTAGAAGATATACAAAACATGACAGCTAAAGGGGAGGTTCTGATAATGGGAGACTTCAACATGCCAGATACAGATTGGTCAATACCAGCAGGAACATCTGCCAGAACTAGACACATAGTGGATTCCCTGCAGGGGGAGGGCCTCAAACAACTGGTACAACAACCCACAAGAGACAGGGCTATCCTAGATCTAATACTGACTAACAGGGAAGGGATCACAGATCTCTAGGTAGAAGGTCACCTGGGGGCCAGTGACCATCACATGGTATGGTTCAATTTGGCTACTACATCTAAATCATCCCATTTCAAGGCAAAAATATGGGACTTCAGAGGAGCTGACTTTGTAAGATGGCCAACAGAGTTAAGCTAACCCTGGCAAAAAGAAACACAGGTGAGGGGGTACAGGCAAAGTGGGCAAGCATTAAGGATGCAATACTTGAAGCAACATCCCATTGTGTTAGACAGAAAGGAAGTGCAAAGAAAGAAGGAAACCACTTTGGTTCTCAAATACAGTAGCAGAAAAGGTCAGAGCCAAAAGGCTGGCCTTCAGGAAATATAAGGAACACAGCGGGATGAAGATAGGAGGCATACCAAACTGCCCTAAGGGAAGCAGGAAGGCAGTAAGGCAGGCAAAGTCCCAAACTGAGGAAAGGGCATGTGAGGAGGAGGACCCTGTAAAGGCATCTATCCTAAATAGATACTTTTGCTCAGTATTTACTGAAGAGAAGGTAGGGCAGGGCCCACAGCTCAGCACATGGACACAGGGGAGGGAGGTGAGCACTACTCCCTTCACAAAGAAAGGGTCCTACAAGAGCTTGCTAAGCTCAGGGTGGATAAGGCAATGGGACCTGATGGCATACATCCCAGGGTACTTAAGGAGCTAAAGGAGGAACTAGCAGAGCCATTAGCAGAACTGTTTAGTGAGTCTCTGAGCACAGGAGAGGTCCCAGAAGACTGGAGAAGGGCTCATGTGATCCCCTCCACAAGAGTGGTAGCAGGGAGGAGGCGGGAACTACAGACCAGTCAGTCTTACCTCAGTAGTGGGCAAGATTATGGAGGCACTCCTTAAGGAAAGGATAGTGCAACACCTGGAATCCATAGGGCACAGGATCCAAGACAGCATGGGTTTACAAAGGAAGGTCCTGTCAAACTAATCTCATAGATTTCTTTGACTGGGTAACCAGAGTGGTGGACCAGGGGAGCAGTTGATGTCGCCTACCTTGACTTCAGCAAAGCTTTTGACACTGTTCCACATAGAAGATTGATAAATAAGCTGGGTAGGCTCGGGGTGGGTCAGAAGTTGGTCAACTGGGTGGCAAACTGGTTGACTGGCAGAAAACAGAGAGTGGTGGTAAATGGTATACAGTCAGAAGAGATGCAAGTCACAAGAGGGTACCTCAGGGATCAGTCCTGGGGCCAGTCCTCTTCAACATCTTCATTAGTGACCTTGCAGATGGACTAGAGGGTAAGGCTTGTCTGTTTGCAGATGACACCAAGATCTGCAACAGAGTAGATGATCCAGATGGGGTGGGCAGAATGAGAAGAGATCTGGATAAACTAGCAGAATGGTCAGAAGAGTGGCAACTGGGATTTAATGCAAAGAAGTGCAAAATCATGCACATAGGGAAGAGAAACCCTGAAGCCACCTATAGGCTGGGAGGAGTGCTAGCAGTCACAAAGGAAGAAAGAGACTTGGGCATCATCATCACTGATGACCTGAAATCATCAAGCAGACCTCTAAAGCAGTAGGTAAGGCTAGGGGGTGTTGAGTGTGGAGTCACATGAGCCCATATTTTTGGTTATGTCCTCGGCTTAATCAATTTTGAGTAGCATACTAGGCGCCTGCAAGGAATATTCAACATTGAAAGCCCGATGGGCCCGAGCATGTGATTCTGGGCTTGTTCCCTCTTGAGATCACGGGAGAGGCTAAATACCTCTGGAATATTCTGACTGCAGCTGCCTGCAAAGCGATTTCAGGAAATGGCTTTCCCGCAGGCACCTACGGAATCAGAATGGAAGGACCTGGTGAACGATATTAAAATATGAAAGAATCACCTTCTCTTTAAATTTGAGAGCCTCACAGTTCAACAATAGGTGGACCAGGTGGGAGCTACTGGCCTGGGAGGATGGAGATACAGGGGTGGTTGGGTGACCATTGTAACTCCGTGGCTCGGGTAAAGAGTGGTGCCTACTAAACAGAGGTTTGGAACAAGGTGATTTTATTGGCTTTGCTCTGACAAGGATAGAAATTGATAGACTCATTAATGTCCTCACCTGAGATCTGTCAGTCTTAAGTTTCACCCCCTACAGTTAAGGAGTGCGTACTCACCGACTTGGGGGCCGGGGTCTGCAATTGGCGGGAAAGACAGACAGTGGGGGGGGTTCTCTTCCCCTTCCTTCTTTTTCTTCCTTTAACCTGGTACGGGTCAGGAACTCTGAATCTATATATACTGATTGAGATCAGTGGTTTTTATTGTTGGAAACCTTGTTAATGTATTGATCAAAACAGTTATAGTATTGTAAGATGATACATGCTTCTGTCGAGGTAAAATATAACACAAGGTATGTAGTGTAATATTTTATTTCCTTGGGAGCAGCCCAGTTGATGGCAGCAGGCTGTGCTCAGCCACTGTTAGGGGTGGTACTTTTTTTTTCGTTGATGTACAATCTATATGGTTATATGTATTGTTCTTGTGAACCTGGATGATATAACAACATATCAATAAAAGCTGAAGTATAAAAAAAAAAAAAAAGAAAAGGAGCAAGGATTTGAAAACTAAACAATGTTGGGTATTATTATACCATTAACATGTATTTCAGTTCTACTAAGAAAGGAAGCAGATAAAGCAAACAACATCAATTAATTTTAGAGATGGTAAGCAATCATAAAAGGTGGGGTTTCATCTAGAAGTACTATGATGCAAAAAGGTCGAGAGTAACCCATTAACATTATAACCTATGTCAAATGAAGTGAAAAACTGAACCAATACGTGCTCTCAAGTGTTCACAAGTCAAATCATCCAATGCTTAAAACTGGGGACCACAAGACAGTAAGCTAGGATAGACTACAATAGGCACATTAGTATTAACATGTGCGGAGACTAAACAACTTGAAACAGACACAGTGAGACAAAAAGGAATAAAAAAACAAAAAACAAAAACCAAAAACAAACAAACAAAAAAAAAAACACATGGAACAGACTGACACATACCAGTGACTCAAGAGTGACAACACTGTGACACCTAAAACAAACACAAAGCTGTGTGGCAGGAAGGATAGTGAAGATGGGGAAGGCAGTTACAGAGTGATCTAGAAAGGCTCGAGAGGTGGTCAAAAGTATGGCAGTTGAAATTAAAAGCCAAGAAGTGCAAAGTAATACGCATAGGGAAGAGGGACCCATGGACAGAGTGTTGGATGGGAGGGGTGGCTGGCGCAACCACCAAGTACAGGGACCTGGGAGTTACATTATCAGCGATTCCATCAAACAAACCAGTCAGTGTTAACAGGGCCTACAGTATGGCAACCAGAATGTTGCAGTGTACTGGGAAAAGTTTGACAGTTGGAGAAAGGAGGCAATATTACCTCATGTAAAGGTCACTGATGAGGCCCCATCTGGAGTACTGTTCCCAGCTCTGGAGCCCACTTCTGAGAAAGGATAGGGACAGACTAGAAGTCAGGCGCAGTGAAGGTCATCAAGATGATTCAGGGCAGCAGGGCAGATCCTATGGGTAACAACTAGAGGTCCTGAAAATGCACTTGCTGAAGGCTAAAGAGAGGATGGGATGAAATGATAGAGGTATGTCAAGAGAGCTTTCAGAACCTCCCACGGTACTGAGAAAAGAGTAAAAAAAAAAAAAAAAATCAGGAGGCGGTCTATTCCTCGAGTGGCTCTATAGCGGTACAGTCAAATCCATTTAAGCGGGACACCTCTGTGGCAACACTGATTGTCCCGCTTATGCGGTCATCTCTTTAAAACGAAGTTACTAATGTTGGTATGTTTGATGTCAGTTCAGCACATTAGGTGCAGTATATGGAGGGGTTGTGGGATAACAGATGGGCCAGACACTGAACTTCAGGTTCAACACACAATCTGTGTGTGATGTTCATTCAAAATACAGGAAATAAGCTTCTGCAATGTCATATTCTTTCTTCAGTACATCAGTTTGCAGCAACAGACTACATAGGCCCTTTCTCTGCACTTAGCCAGCACCTACCGACTCTGATCTAAACATTTTTAGTGAAAAACCCTTCATCCCTATGTGGGCCTTGTTTGCTTGGGTAGTGGGGGTTCAAAAAGGAAAAAAAATCAAAACACACTATAGACAAAGAACTTCAATGCAGAATCACTGAGAAAAAAGGTTACCCCAAAGGCCACTGGCAGCAAATCACATCAAACATACTTCCATAATGCAAAGCATCATGGGATATATGCAAATCGCCAATTTACATGCATTTTAAAAGCACAACTAACTTAATTTCTATAATAGTCACCTAGTGCTTTTTACCATTATCAAAAACACCTAGTGCCATGGTATTCAACATTTACAGGTTTCATAAACATAAGGTATATACATCAAGGTATTTTATGACATAGAGTTATTACATACCAAATCCAACAACGATAAACACAACCTGTTTTACATATGCTTGGAGGTCACCACAATAACCTCCCTGTACGAGGACCAGAGAGAGAAAAGGAAAATTAAAGAGGACACTATAGCATAGTCAAGAAAGGGAAAGGGGGTGGCCAACCTTATGGACTAGAAATTGTAAAGGATAGATTAGGCAAAGAAATAGAAGAACTGTTGCAACAGATTTAAGAAAATGTCAGTCCTCAAGAGTGGCAGGAGCTCCCTGTCACCCAGTACAGTAGTGAAAAGTAAACAGACAAGCACTATAATGTCTGCAAATAAAAATATTTATTCAGTACAGTTGTATTTTTTTACTTTTATTACTGTATATACATTTTATACTGTACAATACTTTCATCAAATCTTGATTTTAGTGCTCATTATAAACAAGGTATACTCTGGTCCTGTTTCATATTCATAATCACCGGGAGCCAGAGCAGTTAAAATTAAACCCTTGCCCGAAAATAATTCATTGTTAGGGAACAGCTCGAGTGAAGTGTCCAGTACTTCAGAGTAAGTGCTTGCAGAAGTGCTAGCTGATGCAACAGCGCTACTAGCAGCAGAGGCAGTGGAGGTATAGGTGTCCGTGGGGACACTCGAAGTAGATGAACAACCAGCCAGGAAAAAATCTGTAATACACCGCTGCTTTGCCTCATTCATAGCTTGCTGTTGCATATCGTGCTCCACCTCCTGCAAGCGTTCCCAGCAAGTTACCTGTCCATGTTGCTGGCACCACTGCATTGCCATACAGATACCTGGCAGTGCCTCTGTGTTAGTGACATTGTGGTAATTTTTCCTCTGGTGTATCAGACTCATTGTCTGATAGGTCCTCACCTGCTGCCTTCAGAGTTGCAGTGATTACCTCATGATCAGTAAGTTAGCCAACTGCAGGCTCGTCCTGGCCATATCTACAAACTCTGTAAAAGCAGAGATGTCCATACCAGCCAGGACAGGGACGTCAGCTAGGAGTGAGTGGTTTCCTGCTCAGTCTCAGTTAATGTGTCACCCCAAAGTTAAGCCACTTTGCGGTAACAGTGTGCCACAGTTGTGGGCTTCACAGAGAACATGATTTTTGCAGCATGTAAACTGCGTCCAGGAGACTGACCTTCCTCGCAATTTCAGCTGCAAGACCACTATGACTTTCACTGATCGTTTGCACAATTTTGTGGCCATCAACGATCAGTAGTGGCCTTCAGATTTGGATAACGCCCATATCCATCGGCTGCACAATGCTAGTCTATTCGGTGGGAAAAAGGCAAGTTTGATGTATGCGCGATCGTGGATAGTTCGTGAGGTGGGCGCTACAATTGTCAACCAGGAGTAGGATCTTGCACCGTCTGCAGTGCAGCTCACTTTCTCAACTCATGAGCCACTCCTGAAAATAGCTGAAGTCATCCATGCACTGGATGAATTGGTGTAGGTGACCGGAAGGACATTTAGGTCCTTTGGCAGGCATCTTGGTTGCCTGCTTTTTCCAATCACGAGCAACGTTCTTTTTTCTGTTCCTGTTGCACTGGCGCAACATAAAAACAGAAATGATGTCCTTTGCCTTCTTTCCCCCAGTAATGTCCATGTCTTTCATAGCATGCCCATGATCTGGGTAACCATGGATGAACAGCCCAGTCTCGTCGGCACTGAATATGTTGTCTGGCGAGTATGAATTGAGAAGAGCAGGTAGGATTTCAATGAGACAGTTTTGGGCAGCATGGAGAGTCTGCATCTTGTTTTTCCCCATGTTCTTTTTGAAGAGATCTGGTGCCTTGATTTCCACAGGAAAGCCAACCATCGCTAGCTCAAATTCAGTGTGGCCCATCTGGAGTAGCCAGATCTTGCGCCTTGGCTTTTACATCGGCCCAGAGACATGGGCACCTTTGTCCAGTGCCTGTTTGAACCATAAGAAGAGAGTCCTCACCTTACTGTCCTTATTTGACTTTTCCTTTGGGGTTTGTGTTAGCATTCCACTCCACAAGAATAGCATCTCCATTCTTGCTAATGCATCCAGCCTGGCTCTTAGACATTCTGAACTGATCTGCAACAGTTGCCAATGATGCAGTCGGGTTCTGAAGTGCTTCAAGCACTTTTACCCAGTTAGCCAGAGTCAATTCGTTCCTGGGCTGCTGCGACATACTGAAACCAAATCAAACAGAAACGCCAAATAAACTGACAAGTCAAGATCTGCCCTCTTAATCGTTTTTACACTTTCATTCAGTGTTAATTGGTTACAAGCTCTTTGATGCTGATTGCCAGCGGCCTTATTAAAACGGCTTTTTTACAAACACAGTGTGCCAACAAAACGAAGTAGAAGGCAGCTTAAGAAGGGACAAAATTGGTTCCCGCTAAGGTGTCCTGCTTAAATGGCCGCCCCTCTTAAGCGCATCCCATTTAGCTGTCTTGGACTGTATTGGGCATGGTAAATCAGTGACAACTCACCCAAATTCAAAGCACACGTGTGTGTGTTTATATAAAATTATATATACAATAAATACCTCAAAACTAATAAAGTTATGTAACACAGTTAAACACAACTAAATAAATACTCTTACAATAAATGACAATACTGAATTTCAAAAATGTTACAATACATTGAAATGGGATCCAATTCAAATATTCATTGTATTTTATGTTCTAGCTAAATTTATTCCCTTGAGTAGTTTGATTTGTTACATAGAAAGGAAAGGGGCGTACAGCACTACTGAATGAAGTATAACAGCTTAATCTGGTTCAAGGTCAGTTGGCATTCATCTGTATCCCCTCCCGAAGTCGTGCCTGAAAATAGGCAGGATTTGTATAGTGCACTTACTCGGTCAACAAAACTAAATAAATAAAAATAATAAAAGAGGTTAGGTCAGAAGGCACTGGACTATTAATCTTTCTGTTTGTCTAGTTCTGAACTGTTCAGGTACAGTAAGCTGCTAGGCTTTCCAATTTCTGTTGAAATTTGTCTCTTATCTTTTGCACCATGAGCAATCTTCTCTAATTTGATAGTCTCCATGATCTCCATTTTTCATTTGGAAATCGAGGGTGGACTTTCTTCTAACCATTTTCTAAGAATTGCTTTCTTGGCAGTGACTGAAACAAGAGAGATAATGCTTTCATCTGTTAAAGCTAATTTTTCGTTTGATCTAAGCAACCTATTATACCTAAATTGAATGCAAGCTTCAATATATTACAGAAGACCTGCCCTCCCACAACCTCCTTTTGCAATACATCTGAGCCCCACCACCCTCCCCATAGACACTCACCCACATAAGGAAATGCTACCTGAGTCTCCACTCTGATGAATAAATTCTGGCAATCACTGCCATAGTTAACAGCATAAGTAATAGCCACTTAGTAGTACCACCTTACACATCCTCACAGAGTCTCATCGCTACAACCCGGATGCCGGCAGTCGCTCCCAGTAGTGATATACTACTATGTGCAGGAGAATATGAGCATATTTTGATTGCACAGCATTATGCCTACTCACAAGAGTAGCCAGCTGTGCAATCTGTTGGGTTCAGTTTGTATTTTGATGTTAAATAATCCATCTTGGTCCACTTTTCCTTTTACAAATTCTTTTACCTCTGTGGATACCGCTGATTCCCATTTGTCATTGTCTTCCTTTGATTTTTATATTTAGATTTCTCCATATTAGTTAATGTGCATATTTGTGTAGTTTCTATTTTAACAGAGAAATGTGGTTAATCTGTCGTATTTTTCTTATTTATTCATATTTTTTGTTTGAAATATTTTTATTTTATTTATTCATTCTTGAATTACATTTAATAATTTAATAGTTTCAGTGGCTCAGTAGGTAGCACACTTGCCTCTGAGGCGGGAGATCAGAGGCTGCGGGTTCAGTTCCCACATCTGGCACTTGGGTTAATATCCCAGTACTGACACTGTAGTGCAGCATGAGATGGGTGCTGCACTTCAGAGGTGCAGTCTTTCAGATGAGACGTTAAACCGAGGTCCCATCTGCCTGGATTGGTGGTAGTTCAGGTGGATGTTAAAGATACCATGGCACTTTCGAAAAGAGTAGGGAATTTTTTATTAATACATAATGAAACAAATACAGATCAGCAATATGTCATACAGAAAAAACATCAAAAGAAAGAAATCAAACAAAATTAAGTATTGATTCATATAAAAATCCTAAACATCAGGACAACTCACAAACAATCAATATCAATAATCTAAGAATTATCCCTCACCATCCACCGTAAAATTAATCATTGAAATCAAAACACATCAAGATAAAACACATCTACATTTAAAGATATATTTTAAAGATATACACCAGTCAGTTTTTCCATCATAACCTAACCACATTATAGATAAAAACTTCAATAATCTCTTAAATGTGAGCCAAATTCTTCCAAAATATTGTCCAAACTAATTTCTCATATTTAGCGCTCTACTTGTTTCCATTTAGACAAATCCTTACTGATTATAAAGAAAAGTTCTAAAGGAAATATACTGTTGCTGTAATGTGAAACGACATTGCCCAATCCACAACCGATATATAAAATGAACATAAATCACCCACAATGTACTCTGATGTACAGTCGCTGGTAAATGTGGAACAACCCCAAAATATAATAAGCTAGGATCTGGGGGACGGATTAAACCATTTCCATCTACTTTTACTATTTCCCAAAAGTGTTAGTCATAAGGACACTTGAAATATAAATGATCCATTGTCTCAATTTTCATCATACAGGATTCCCTGGGACAATAGCAGCTCCGTCAAACCCTTATGATTTCTTTAACATTTACTCATCCATATATCCACCATACCATATCCCACATACAAACTGGAATATGGACATCAGAAATATCATGACAATTGTTTTGGTCTTGTTGTGTAAAACCAGTAAACAATGGTTCATCAAAACATTTCCGAATAATATCCTTATAAAGAGTCTTCCTTGTCATAGAAAGACAATCTGGCAACTGTACTCCCCACCTCTTTATCGCATCAAACACCCCGTCCCATCTCTGTGCTAGACGAGGACTGTGTTTATTTTTATGCAAAAAAGATTTATTCGACCATTCTCGGATAACTCCCTGTAAATCTCCTAATCCCCATTTAGTCCATAAGTGAACTGTACCCTTCACTAATGGAGGTATATTACTATAAAGAAATATTATTAAAAAAAAAAATACACAAGGATGCAACAAATTTAAACCTCCTAATTCCACAGGTTTATAAAGAATATTCCATTTAATCGGGTTCAACCGGCTACCCTTATACCAGTAAAAAAACACAACTCAGCAATGAAGCTTCTAGCTTAGAAGGTATAAAGAAAATAGAACTAATGAATAAAAATACTGGTACCAAAATGATTTTAACAAATACACCAGTCTTTTTCTTTGCCAATTTCCTTGATTCCACAACTTAACTTTTGTATGTCCTATAGCTAAAGTCTTACTCAATTATAAATTTGCAATATCTCTTCCACCAAAATAAAGCCCTAATATCGGCTACAGAGTTTGTGAAACTAGAATATTACCTACTAACTCTTCAGAATCGTGGAAACCTAAAACATTTAGGCATTTTGACTTTGCCATATTCAAGTTGAACACCTGTAATTTACCTACCTCCTGTAATAAATGACATGCCAATTCAGCAGAAACATCATCATTTACCAATAAACAAACATCGCAGCATATGCTAATACTTTATGTTTAAACACCTTCCCTGTCCTAACCCATAAATGTTTGGAGAGTTCTGTATCAAAGCGTAACAAAGGATCCAACATTAACACATATAATAGAGGCTCAATGGACAGCCCTGTCTAACTCCCTCTGCACCAAAATATTTTGTCCCATCCATCATCATACGGTTTAACAAAAGCCAGAGCATAACATAATTGTATTCCCTGAATAAATAAGTCTGGAATACCATATGTTGCCAAACAATTCAAAAGAAATGAATGAGAAACACCATCAAAAGCTTTTGCTTGGTCTACACTTATAACATACCCATTTCCCAAACTTCCTATTGGGAATGAGAATGTTCCATTACTTCCTTAACAACAAAAGAGCTTCGTTAATCTTCGTGCAGGAACCGAACAAAATTGAGTGGAAATAATACGACTTCCCATAACAGATGCAAGTCTATTACTCAATAGTTTAGAAAAAAATTTTAAAATCCACATTTAATAAAGTTATTGGTCTCCAATTTTGGATATCTTCGCAGACCCCCGATTTAAATAAAAAAATCACAAGTCCCTCGTACATCGAGGTCGGCAAAAAATGTTCAAACAAAAAAAAAATTATTTATCGCAAGAAGTTCCTGAGGAATAAAAGACCATAAGAATTTATACAATTCCTCAGATAGTCCGTCGGACCCCGGTGCGATTTTCCCTTTTAAGGATTTTATCACTCTATCCAGTTCCTGGTAAGAAAACGGTAACACCAACGAAGCTCTGAATCTCAGAAGACAGTTGTGGAAGTAAAGTTGAATCCAAAATTTGAGAATTAAAGCCAAATCAGGGACTGAAGTTCCAAAAGCCATTTTATATATTCTTCCAAAACCACATAATCCCAAGATTATCAGATGCAGTGTCTCGTTTAGTGTAATTAATTCATTCATTTCCCATTTCACCTTCTCTGATAACAATCTACATAAGGATTATCTTGTTCAATCTTTCCTTGTGTACCAAAGGCCTGTTCCTGTGTCAATGAACACATGTGATCATATTGATAATGCATCATATCGTTCCTAGTATTCTGAATTTGTATAGAAACATTTTCCTGACCCAGATGTTGTATAGTTAGTAATTTCCCTAACAATGTTCTTAAACCCATATATTTGGAATATGTTGTTGCTCGTCTGTGCTTCCCTATTTCCCGAAAATAATCTCTTAAACATAATTTAAAATCCTCCCACCATTGGCCAACATCGTCATATAGAAATCTAGTAGAAAGTCTATCTCGAATCACCCCTTTTACTTCTAATATCACATCCAGGACTGTCAAAAGTGACTAATTTAATCGCCAATAACCTGGACCCACATGCCTTCGAGGTGGAGAATCCACAACAATCCCTAATAAAACATGGTCTGAAGACTCAATTGGTATAATAGACATATTATAATCAGTTAAAGACTTATTAATAAAAATCATATCTATACAAGAAGAATATTTACCCCTATAATACGTAGGCTGAACTGGCTTATTCCCACCTAAAATAGCCCTCTTCAAACCAGCCTGATTTAGGACCGTGTGTAAAAAAGCTTTATCACAATACTCTTTGTCTAACGGATCATCTTTGGAAATACTGATGTTAAAATCCCCTGCAAAAAACAATGGCCTACTAGTAAACAAATATGGTTGTATCTTGTTTAACAAATCTATGCAAGAAGCTTTTGTTTGATACGCATAAATATTAATTAGCCTACATTGTATATTTGCAATCTCAACATCCACCAGTAAAGTCCTTCCTGGTTCTATGTCCACTAACCGGTAAATCCGGACATCAGGTACTGTAAAACAAAAACCCACTCCACTACAGGTATCCAAACCCAAACACCAAACTGATGCACCCCATTTCCAATCTCTAGAAATCTGTTCAATATCCCCAAGTGTTTAGTAATCTGGTATCTTGTAAAAAAAAAAAAAACAAAATTACGTCATAATGCAACTGCTGCAATATCCAAAAGCAGCTAATCGTTTTTAAGATAAAACACTGTTCACATTCAATGTAGCAATCCTTATATTTTTTTAATCAGGGAGGCTATATAACTAATTTGTCACTAGATCTTGTTATACGTTTCTGTGGGGTTTGTGTCCGGGGAGGCCGTATCTCTACCTGCGACTCAGAATTTGGGTCCTCCGTAGGTAATGCTGTATCTACCTGTTCACCCCATGAGGTAAAGGCAGAAAATCTATTAGCCAGTGGCAAGGGGGAAAGTAAAATATCTCCCTTTTTTTTTCCTTACAGTTTGATTCTTTGAAGGAGATATAAATTCATCACCCCCGGGAGATTTTTCCCAACCGGCATCCAAGGGGTGGTCAGCAGGAAAACCAAATTCAAATTCTCAGTTTCTGGAAGATCCAGTACTGAGGGGTTTGGAACATTTGAATTCTGGCTCTGTAAATAGGATGACAAAGTCACTGTTCTTAAGGAGAACCCTGTGGAGTGACAAAAGGAGTCACTATTTCTTCCTGCCCAGGCATCTGTTTGACTGAGGTTTACCTGAAAAGGGATCCAAGATAAACCTCTCCTGGTTCCGGCCCTACATTTCGAGGTATAGTGTGCTAGGGCCTACCCCTATCAGTCGCTCCTGTCCCTTTACCTCGACCCCTACCCCTCTGAAGAGGGCGGCCTCCTGGGAAAGGAGTATTGGATTTTCCAAAATATTGTTTTGCTTTAAACAAAAAATGATCTTGATCTGATTCCCCCTCAGAATTATGGGCCGCCCATGAACAATCTGTAAAGGAGTGCTCTTCTTTCCCACATAAGTTACAGAAAGGCCGGGCTGTACACTGCGGAGCTGTATGACCCAAAAGACCACAACTGAAACATCTAATCTGATCACAATCCACATTAAGGTGGTCCAAAGCCCCACATCTGCAACAAGTCTTTGGTTGTCCTGTATAGAACAGGACCCTCCCCATCACGTCCCAGAAAAAACGAACTGGGAAGATGCTTTACACCTTCCTCTGTTTGATATAATTGCACTCTAAATAACTAGCCCCCAGTCCACAACTCATTCTCATCCAAGATAGGTTTTGGATGTTCCATGACTGTACATTTCTTTCAAGCCAGAACAAAATATCATTCACACAAACCTCTTCATTTCAAAACAAAACCGTAACTGTATTAACCGTTGGTTTAGTTATGGGAATTGCCAAAAAATCCATCCAATGTTCTGAGTCTTTTAAGGAATAAATATAATCTCCAAAATCTGTCCAAGGATTGCATATTACAAAAACTTGAAATTATACGTTTGATCCCTGGGGCATGAATAAAGGCATAAACCTCAGCGGTGTAAATCCCATTGAATTCTTAATCAGAGTTTTACCCACCCAAATCCTGTCAGGGACAACAGGAGCCTTCCCTTTATACCGAAGGCAGACTAAAAAATGACGTTTTGCGGCTACTGCTGGTTTACGAAAAAGGCCTGCAAAAGTCCGAAGAGGCAGTGGTTTAGATTGTTCCCCCGCTTGCCCTTTATCTTTTTTTCTCAAAGGAGAGGACTGTAATATCGTATCCACTGCATTGGGAATAATTCCTAAAGGTGCACAATCCGTAATTTTATGGATTTTAAAGCTGCTCCCAACTACACGCTACAACAGGCCTGAAAGAAAAGAAATACCTCGGTTGCTCCTGCAGCTGCTCCGATGGGGTGTCCATATATCTCAGTGCCTTATTTACAGCCATGGGATCCGTATCACCCCCTTCGGGTTCCAGGATAGGCCTTTGTAAATCCTCCTCCGCACTACGAGGTGTACCCAGTAATTCAATCCTCAGGTCCAGAATCCAACGTTCACCTGAACGGAGCCACCCGGCTTGTTGTAAGGCCGTCCCTGGGGTCCATTCAGCATCCTGAAGCGACGGCTCTACGTCTACATCATCCATTTGTATTATATCCTCAGCCAGCAAATCGTTTGCTGGAAAAGTAGACAAGGAAGGCCCTTCTGAAGGAAAACGCTTACTGCAGCCAGGTAAAGGGCTAACCGCTGAGCGTTTTCATTTCTTTTTTTCTTCCTCTAGCCGTAATTGACTATTTGCATAATCCTTTTTGGCCTACGATATCATATCTAACAATTGTTGCTTTTGTTGATCCAAATCTTGTTTCAGCTCCACTTCTATCTTCTCTGATTCTATAATCAATTCTACATAAGAGGCTCTTCTACTGGGACTGCTGCCCCGGATAGAATCCTTCTTACCTGAACTCTGTAACTTTACATCTTTCTCCATCTCCTCTGCTACACCTCCTTCCTCCACCAAAGCTTCGTCCATATTGAGCGCAGTCCACTCTCCTGCAGCACTTCAGTGCCCTCTGCAGCAAGAGTAGGGGAATTTCCCCGGTGTCCTGGCCAAAAGTCCCTCATTCACTAAAAATACCACCGACAGCTTAATCTGGTTCAAAAGTCAGTTGGCATTCATCTGTATCCCCCTCCCCCGGGTCATGCCTGAAAATAGGCAGGATTTGTCTACTGCACCTACCCGGTCAACAAAGCGAAATAAAATAAAACAATACTTCTGTGTACACAGACTGCCTCATTAACAAAGGTTCCATGTCAGGGAAGGGGAGACAAAACATACAAAGGGTAAAGTACAATGTTTCCAAAACATTAAAATAAAGTGAGCAAATATATATTGTATCTATATGCAGTTTTATCGTTCTAATAGGAGGAAAGTGTAGATGATAGGGGAAAGATAAAGATGGGAGAAAGAAGAAAGAAAGAAAAGATAGGAAGTGGCAGCCATAGGCCTTGTCAGTCTGATGTGTGGAGGGGTAAGGACAGAAGGTGAGGTGGGCAGGGAGCAAGAAAGGTAGGAGGTGGCAGCCATAGGTCTGGTCAAGCTGGTGTGGGTGGGGGGGATGAGGTGGGACGGGGTAGCCAGGGGCCTTGTCAAAGTCGCGAAAAGGGTGGTAGCCTCGAATTATAGAGGTAACGGCACAGATAGAGAGATAGAACAGATTCAATGCTTATATTAAAATTCTAGTACAATATCCTTTTCAATTCTGACCCATTCTGGTGTGTATGGATTACTGGTGTTTTTATTATTACCACTTGCTATACTGTACTGTTCTGTAGGAGAAGATAGTCTCAGGAAAAATCTGGTCATTTGAGTCCCCTTTTTTCTTTTGGTCTGGTTAATTTATAGTATGCTTGGTGTGAATTTTTAAAAGGCCACATCAATTTAGGTTTTGTAGTGATGAGAACCATAATTTAGGGCTAATACTAGGTAGCATCATGAGGCGGTAAAGAACTTTGGTAAAAGAGTCATCTTGACAGCATCTATTCTTCTCCATGTACTCAAAGGGCGTTTGTTCCATTTCTGTTATCTTTATCAATGCAACCTTTCAGGATTTTTAAGGTTCTCTTTTGTGAGTTTGCTGCATGGCTTGAGAATTTTAAACCTAAGTATTGTATACCATCTTAGTTAAACCTGTGCTTCTTACGTCATCTTTATTGTAAAAGCTATTAAGTGGAAAAAAAACAGATTTTTGCTTATTTTATATCCAGAAATACTATCAAATTTGTGTAAAATTGTCAAAATTCTAGAGAAGGTGTTCTGAGGGTTGGATATCGATAACAAGATATCATCTGCGTAAGCAGAGCATACATATTTTGTTCCTTTTACATTAATCCCTGCCACGTCCTGACCTATTAAGAAGATAGTTGCCAATAAAGTGTTTTTTTCTTTAAAATTTTTATTACTGTTCCAGAAGCAATGCAGAGATTCAAGCATTTCTCCAAGTATCACAGTCACCTATAGTCTCCAGACACAGATACAGCAATAGTTCAGTTCACAGTCGGCAGGAAACTAGATCTCATTTTCCTAAAAACGGTTCAGGTGGAGACATCCCTTTATACACTTACTAGATTTATACTCTACTAGCCCATTTTTAACTGGTCAAGGTACAATATCACCTCGGTGCCTCATGACCCAAAGTAACCATTTATTCCAAAACACGGTGAATCGTTTCATCCACAAATTAATACTCGCTGTTAATTTCTCTATTTGGCATATTTGTTGGACAGTATCCTCCCATTCCTTTTGTGTCAGTGTGTCCCTCTGCAGACATCTGCAAGAAATCACCTTTTTGGCAGCTACCAGTAAGACAGTCGCCATTTTCTTGGTATAAGCATCACGGATCCGGTCCGGAAAATGATGCAAAATGGCACATGACAGAGTAAGATCTCCGATTCCGGAAACAGCTCTGCAATGGCTCCTCCCAGGGACTCCCAAGAGCTCTGGAGTTCTTTACAGCTCCAAAAGATGTGCATGTGGGTGGCACAAACCTCCCCACAGCCCCTCCAGCAGCCTGACCCATGAACACTGTCATATTTCCCCGTAATCTGTGGGGTTCTAAAGAAACATATAACACATTTCCACCCATATTCCTTCCACAAATGGGAGGCAGTTACTTTCTGTTGAATAGTATAGATGTTCCTCCAGTCCACTCTAGCTAACCTTACATCAATACATTTCCTCCTGCCATCTCGCTGTATTTCTGAACTGCCTGGACAGTATCTCACTGAATGGACCTACAGTATATACTCAGGAAATGATGTGATCAGGAGTTGATCCTCTATGGTTTGCCACAATGATCTTTATTGGGGGTTGGTATCTATTACATTCAGGCCTGCCCCCCATACAATAGTGTCTGACTTGTAGGTAATGGAAACGGTCCCGTTGTCCAAGTTATTATTTCTGTTTCAAGTTCTGAAATGACTGAAAGGCTCCACCTTCATAATACTGATAGATATGTCTCGGACCAAGCCTGTGCCACTGTTTAAAGGTATGGTCCAATCGTGCTGGTATAAAGGCAGGGTCAACCACTGAGCACCCTAAAAAGTTTGCAGAAGGCCTGACCTCCTGAGAATTCAACAGATTTTTCCAAGTACTAAACTATCAATTGTATATATACTGATTCTAATTCCATTTCAGTTCTCAGTTGGCTTGATGTTATGTTAAAAAGAATTTTCTCTATGCGTTCCAACTCCTCCCCGGCTTCTAAGTCTTTTCAACATGGAGATGAACTCCTATCCAGCCAATGCAGGGCATGAGACACCTAGGCCTCCTGGCAATACTTTTCCAGATGGGGTAGGTCTAAACCCCCCTCCCTGCTTAGAGAGTTGTAACACACTACAGGGTTTTATTTAACTCTAAAAATTGATTAGCGTTTTGCTCATAAAAGTTCTAAAACATTGTGAAAATACATAGCACTTGCTTCACTGTGTTTAACAAACACTTCTAGAAAACCTATATAAATACTTTCTGTACAGTTAGTATTGTCCCAAGAAAAAAACTGCTAATCAATTATTTAAAACCCTGCACTAAATGCTTTCCTGGTTTTCCTGCCAAATGAAATTTGAGATTATTTTATCCCATTTTTAAACTCTAATTTTTTAGGCATAATTGGACTATTTTAGAACAAATATAAAATCTAGGAAGAACATTCATCCGTATAATATTGATTCTCTGAATGAAAGGGAGGGGCAGGCGAAACCATTTCTGCAGGTCTTCCCAAATGGTTGTTACCAAAAGAGTATAATTTACTGCATAAAGAGAGGAGAGATCCTGAGGAAAATTAATTCCTAAGTAGTGGAATTTGTTTCCGGTCCAGTGAAATGGGAAACGGCGGACAGTATCCGGGCTCGGGTCATACTGAAATCGGAGCACCTCTGTCTTGTTGGTACTTAACTTATAGCCTCCCAAGAGAACAAACAATTTGGGCAAGAAGGTTTTCAGATGAGTCATATAGATTAAGTGGTCATCCGCATAAAAAGCTACTTTATGCTCTACTCCCCTATATGTTACCCCTATAACTCGAGCATCCTCCCTGATTGCATGTGCTAAGAGTTCTGCGTAGAGCGCAAATAACAAAGGGGAGAGAGAGACAGAGAGGACACCCCGTTGGGTTCCCCTTGTCAGTAGGAAATGTTCTGAGAAGGTACCATTTACCTTAACTGTAGCCTGAGGAGAACTATCTAATTCATCCTATAGTGTCACTAAATTCCTTGGGAAGTTAGACGCTGGAGGTATCTGAGAAGCGTTCCACGAGACCCTGTCAAATGTTTTCTGGTCATCCATATTAAGTAGCAATAGTGGGGTAGAATTTATTGTATTTTTTCTAAGAGATAAAAAGTACATTCAATATTATCTGATGTTTGTCTTTTAGTAATAAAACCAGCTTGAGCTTTGTTAATAATACATGGAAGGATGTTTTCCAATCTTTTGGCTAGGATGTTCGTATAGTATTTATAATCTTGATTTAAAACAGATAATTAGTCTGTAGAATTCACAATTCAAAGGATCTTTATGAGGTTTTAGGATGGCTGATATGTTGGCATATTGCCAACTAGGTGGGAGCGAGATCTCCCCCTCCTGCATGTTCTGAAACAGCTTGTCGAACGCGGGGAGCAAATCTTTCTGAAAGCTCTTACAGAACTCCAAGGTGTATCCGTCCCGACCAGGGCTTTTTCCCCGATTTTGAATGTTTAATACAAAAAAGGATTGCCTGTGATGAAATGGGCTGTAGCAGCCTGGTCTTCTGTTCTTCCGTAAGTTGGGGTAATTGTATTTTTGGGAAAAAATTTGCATAACTTTTCCTCGGTTCAGCACTTTGGGTATATAATGCTGAATAAAAGATCTAAACCTTCAGGATATCCTTTGTTTTACTGAGTAATTTATGTGTTTCGGCCAGGGTGCTTACGTTTTGTTATTATTGATTGTTTTCGTTGTCTTAACCGGAATGCTAGTATCTTAGATGGCTAAGCCCCACCACGTAGTATCTTTGCTTAAAATGATTTTTCAGTTTTGCCATAGCAAATGGGATTAGTAATCTGTATGAGTTGTGATTCAATCCTTACCAGTCAAACTGCCAGAAAGTGCCATTTTCCATGAGAAAAATACTTTTATTTCTGTTTCTGCTTCACTTGCATAACCCGCCCTTTTTCCTCAGTGCTGCAACCCCAACCATGACATCATGCAAGGGAAACAAAGTTTCTAATCACTGTTATGAAACAGAGACCTTAGGGTTACCACCTCACCTGATTTTTGCAGGACAGCCCTTATTTGGGCAGCTGTGTCCTACACAAAGGAAAAAAAAAAATACCCGACATGAAAAATACTGGATGTCCTGATCTTATAGTAGAAAAAAAAATATTGTCTAACTTCTAAATGTTGCAGAGACTATAATACCTTAACTAAAATGCCTTAAAATAAGAAACAATAGAAACAACCAAAAAACTACAACACTTAGTCTTATGGGGCACCGTCAGCTTTACCCCTCCGTTTTCTTTAATCTCTGTGCAGTGTGCCTTTTGGCACACACCTAAGTAATTAGCACTGCAGAATAACTCTATGGATGTAGAAATTCAGCAAAAATATCTGATGCATGAATATTTAGCGAAGTTCATCTTTCCCTCGGGCCGTCCATAACTCCACCAACACGAAGCAAAACCCCACTGAGACAGGCGCCAGGACTGAAGCGCAGTCAAAGTGGCATTTATGCTCAAGCCTGCTTTAGAACATGCTGTCCATATAAACTTCCACATCGAACTGCTCCTGGTAATTTAAAAGATAAAAACCGAGCCCTGTGTGGCTGTGCAATTTGCCACAAACCAGATGCGAAATCCTCTTGCGCACAAGAGTGTGCCACCCTTGCGCATGCGGGATCTCCACACATCTGTATTCCAAGCATCGGCGGGATTACGGCCCAGTTTTAAAAGTAAACTACGAGGCCACACAGGACTTGGTTTCAATTTTAAATTACCAGAAAGTCCACGATGAGAAGTTTATATGGGCAACATGTTATTCAATGAGCTTGGCATAAATACCACTATGTCCTTTTCGGTCTGGCGCGCCAATGGGTTATGCTTCCGATGGAAATAATGGACAGTCTGAAAGGAAAGGCAGTTCACTAAATATTTATAAATCAACTATTTGTGCTTCAATTTCTAACATCATCGAGTTATTCTGCAGTGTCTGGGTAATCGTGCCAAAAACTACTATACAGCAACAAAATCAGAGGGATAAAGCTGACAGTGCCCCTTTAAAAGGTGGTAACCTTAAGAGACCTCTGTTAGTCAGTCTTGGTATTTCAGACATCCACACTAGCAAAATAGGAGTAGGGAGACAGCAAAATCAGCTATGTACTGTACCCACAATGCCTTGCTACATATGTACCTATCGTGTACCCCCTTCCCCTCTACCCCAAGATGCATCTGGAAACTAGCTTGTATGCTCAGTATATATCTTTCCTGGTGAAACTTTTACATTTAAGTTTACATATCAGGTGCTGTACTGCATTCACTACTACCAAAATAAGGGACTGCATCTCTGAGTAATGAAACATTTAAGTCAACTTTACAATTTACCCCCAGAATTCCTTGTTGCTGTATGTAAACAGTTCCTTGCATGAAATCATTCTAACCCCTGGATTACCTCTGATCTTTTAACACGTCTTAAGCACAGGGACCACCTTTGGCAATGTGCTCGTGATACTCCTTTGCAAGGAAACATACAAAAATACAAAGCAGCTCGCAATGCCTGCACTCGTCTAATTCGGAATACCAAAAGCAAATATTTCAAGGAAGCACTGACCAACTCTTGGGGTGATGGGAAAAACTTCTGGAACAACCTGAAAGAACTCACCGGCAAGGATCCTAAAGTACCCTCCACTATGCTCAACATACACACGGCACTCCAACGCTTGACCTTGGCACCATTACCAATACCTTCAACAATGCTTTCTCGTACCTGGACAATGTACTTTCTCCTAATTTCTTCGATGACCCTTCCCCCAATGCCCCACACGAGACCACCCCAAATGTTCATACAGCTATACAATTCTTTTTCAGAGAGGTTCCTCCACATGTGGCTCGTACCTATAGCCCCAAAGCCATCCGCAAGTCCGGGTACAGTGGTGACTCCCTTGACCTCAAACTTCTGGCACGAGTTCTGGATGAGGTCGTTGAACCCCTGATGAAGATCTTTAACCTTTCTCTAAGACTGGGCCAATTCCCCTCACACTGGAAGCAGATAACTGTCACACCGGTGCATAAAAGTGGAGACAGGTCTCTTCATTCCAGCTACAGACCTATCTCACTCCTTCCCCCGTTATCTAAGGCATTAGAATGAATAGTGTCCAACCAGTTAGTCGAATACCTGGATAGGTATGAAGTCAATACCCAGAACAGCATGGCTTCAGAAAGGGCACAACACCTACAGCTCTTCTGGAATTCTGAGTTTCATTCACGACCACGCTTGACAAAGGAAACTGTGAGGGGGCAGTTTTCATAGACCTCACGAAGGCCTTCGACACCGTTAATCACCCTCTACTTCTTAGGCAACTGTCCTACATTGGACTCTCTAATTACACCCTTCCATGGTTTGCTAGCTACCTCAGGAATCAGACCCAATGGGTCAGGATTGCAGGTGTCACGTCCGGTATCAAGCCTGTTCTCTCCGGAGTCCCCCAGGGGTCCATCCTGGGACCTCTACCCTTCTCCCTCTTCCTAAACAGACTCCCTGGTGTCAGCCAGCAAAGAATTCTACTTTACGCGGATGATGCAGTACTATTCTCTTGCCACCATGACACTAAACTCCTTGAAACACAGCTGCAGCTTGACTTCAAGCGTATTGAAGATTGGTTCAGCACACATAAACTCATCATGAACTATAGCAAGCCCGAAGTAATGACCTTCTGTAACCCGCGAAGCAGGTACAAATCTCGATCCTTCAATACCACGAACAACGCCGGTACTTACTCGAACATGTCCTGGAGTTCAAATACCTCGATGTCACACTGGATAGCTCCCTCTCCTACATGTGGCATATTGACACTGTTGCCAATGCCGCCAATCTGCGAATTGGTCTGCTACACAAGCACAAGCACTGTATGTCTGCGGACACCCTTAGACTGGCCATCTACAGCTCTGTCGCCTCTATCATTGACTACAGTCTGGCTAGCTATGGCTCTGCTTCTTCAACTGCCCTCCGCAGAATCTCAGTCTCGCTCAACAAAGCCTTCAGGCTTTTAATGGGCGCTGCCCAAGACACGCACACTTGTGACCTCTATGCACAGGCTAGTTGGCTACCACTCCTCAACAGAATTCAATACCAGACCTGCCTGCTTACCAAAAAGATACTCCTTGGTCTCATGCCCCCTGGTGTTTGTAAGCTCCTCACTGCCTTCAGTGGTACTCAGCAAACATGTAGTGCCCAATCCCAAACCTTTCAGGTTCCTAGATGTCGTACCTCCTTGGGTCAGCGGTCCTTCTCCTATAGGGCTCCTCACTGGTCTAATACCCTCAACAAAGCACTTTCCTCCCAACACTTGGACCCTTTAAAAGAATCTCGACTTTACTCTCATCTCTACCTCCAAATGTGACTGCTTCTCCTAAAGGACTGGCCCATTCACTGCCTAGTCGATCTTGACTTGTGCCCTGCATCCCTCCTGGCGCTTCTCTCTCTGGCATCTGTCTTCCTTGTGCCCTTTTCCTTCCCTCTCTCCACTCTCTTTCTCCTTCCCCCACTCTTCCTCCACTCTTCCAACCTCATCTTTCTTTTCCCCTGTACCTGATCCCCTCCCACCATCCCTCTCCCACCTCACGACTAAGGCCCCTCAGCCTGCCTACTTCTCCCTGGCAATCTCCTATTATACAATGGAGTAAATCGAATGTGCCAAATGATGCATCCTGATTGGTTGGCTGGTACCTTTCCCAGACTGGTAAATCCTCCAGTGTACCCACAGGAAAAAGTGCCAGCCAACCTTATCTTGTGCCAGTCCAGTCGCTTTCACTTTAATCAGAACTGCCGCCATTTGTCCTGTCATCCCTTCGCTAAAACACCACGGTAAATAAATACTTAAAAAATGACATCCTCCTTCCAACCGTATGGACCTCAGTTAGTTACAAAATATGTAAAAAAAATTAAATAAAACAACATTTGCCAGTGTATAATATCAATTTATCCCTCCAGGGTGTGGGCATACTGGAGGACTTAACACGACTGGTGTGGTTCGGTCACTCGGCTGCGCCTCGTGACAGAATCACACTAGCCGTGGTAAATCTTCCAG
Organism: Neoceratodus forsteri; assembly: GCA_016271365.2. Classification (NCBI taxonomy): domain Eukaryota; kingdom Metazoa; phylum Chordata; order Ceratodontiformes; family Ceratodontidae; genus Neoceratodus; species Neoceratodus forsteri. Next base: position 1,747,977,524 of record CM057450.1, on the reverse strand, counting down.
TATACCCACACCCTGGAGGGATAAACTGCTTAATTCAGTATCAAGCTGATAGTCCCCTTTCTTCTTAATTCCCCTACTCTGCTACATCATCTATCTGCCTTACTAGAATCCCAGTAAGACCTAGTGATAGGCAGGGAAGGCAGCTTGTGAAACTCCAGTTAAATGGATTTCACACTGTCTCACTCTGTTCTCAGTCTCAGCTGAGACTGAGGGATGACATCACCATACAACTTTCGCAGCTGCATAAGCCACACTGGAATGTTGCAGTTGGAGGTTAGTATAGAACGCTGGGGATTTTGAAGTCAGTCTGTGTGCAGTCTTGGAGGGAGACAGTAGTACAGCTGTCTGTGTGCAGGCTCTCAGAGCTTTAAGCTCTGTTTTAGAGCTACTTTAAGAAGGTGTGTGTTTCCACGAAGGGAACACAGTAACTGGTTGTTGAAGTGGTGGAGACCGCTGTTACTGGTCCAAGTGCCCGTCCCTAAGGGGATGGAAAGATTGCCTGTTTCCAGGGGCAACCCTCCTGGTTCGGCTAAGGGAAAGAAGCTGCCTATTTCAAGTGGTGCTGCAGCACCAGAAGCTAGGAGAGACAAATTCCTGTGGAGAAATAGCCTGTGGGGCACCTGTAACCAAAGGGTGAGTTCGTTCTGAAAGAGAGCCACGTGTGTTTCACCTAACAGAAGGAAACTAAAGGAACTGTTAATGTGGGGTCAGGAAAGAGACAGCCAAAGTACTGTTGTAATGTGGCGATTGGACTGCTTAATCAGTGAGGGGCCTAGAACAATAGGCTATGCCAATTAAAAGTATGTTCAAGTCCAGCACAAAGGAAACGCAAGACAAGTGAGGAAATGTGACATACATTTAGCCATATTCTACATTGCCAAGCTTTACAGTATGAGGTGTTTACTGTCCAGAGAAAGCAGACGGGTATAGTTAATGGGAGGCGAGTGGGGAGACCCCCATCAGTAGTAACCAAATTCACCTCTCAGGTTGCTCTGTGGCACCTTTCTTACTCTCTCAGGTACTTGGCCAGCGCCTGAGGAAAGTATCCAGATGTTGGGATTAAAGAAAAATTCCCTGATAGAGCTGAGGTGCTCTTAGGTGGTTTAGGAAGCCACCAGTAAATGTTTCCATGACATATGGAAGGTGTCTGAGTAGCGGAAGGGGGCTGAGCCAGGAAAGCCAGAATAAGGTACAAGTTCGGGCTGTGTACCCACAGCAGCATGCAAGTCCGGGCTGTGTGCCCGGTGAGTTCAGAGCCTGAGGGCTAAAGTGTAGAGGAAGCATTCTTGATTCTCTTAATCTATATTACCAGGAGTGTAGCCTCACGGGGGGCCATCTATGCTTTGTTTATTCTGTTTGATGTGAATAAAAGCCACACTTTAGAATCCCATTTCTGGTATTGGACATTACAGTTATTGCTTCCTGTGTTCGGAGTTACTTGGGTGCTCCTGTGCACAGTAGCCAAACCTAGCCCTTGTGCCGAGTGACCTACTCCTCCCCAAACCCAGCCCACCTGGTATTGCTGTCAGATTCAAACAACATACCATACTAGATTGAAAAATGAAGGCGTGGGGTTACAAAATGGAGATTTGAAATTTGGGAGGAAGGTGCTCGGGGCAAAACTAGCGTTCAATGACTTTAACGTGGGTAGCCAAAAAGCTGAAGCAAGGTTAACTAATGTGTCACTGTGTGCTGTTGTCCATGTGCTGCTGTTAAATACCAACTGTTTACCAAGAGCAGTAAAGCCTGAGAGAGTATGCCCTTGTCCTACATCAAAAATTACAGTGTTTCCAGCTTTTAAAGTACTTGACAAAGAAAAGTGTGGAAAACTAGGGGTATAAAAGGAAAATTGTGCCCTGGACGTTGGAAATGCTTCTAGCGAACTGAGAGACTTGCTGTGCTAATGGCCATGAAAAATGGTTGAAATGGGCTCTCGCCGTGGAGTCAGAAAAAAAAAAAAAAAAAGTGGTTTTGTAGTTTAAATTTGCCTGTTCGACAATCGCCGTGAGGAGAAGAGCACTTGCGAGGGAAAGAGGCTCATTTGCATGGCATCGTGTGATTGGTGAGACTGCAATCAGTCCGGCCCCCAAGCCAGCTCTGCAGCGACTGCCCAGCATTCGAGAGGGAGTGTGAGTGGAGTGCGTGTACTGGCTTACTGAAGGAGCATCGTGGTGACTGAAAGCGCTGTAAAAGTTTAAAAAACTGACTTTTCTGTCTAAATTCGGGCTTAACCCGCATCTCGATCAACTGGACTGAGAGTGTGGTGTTCAGAGGGACGATCGGCAGGACTGCCAACCCCCTTCTGTCCAGAGGCCTCCAAGACTGGCTGCAGGCTGTTTTCCATCACAGCAAACAGCTACTGATAACAGTGAGTACCAACAGAAATAATTGCTCAAACCAGTGATTTTTGCCAAAAGCCAGCTGAATCTGTGTGCAGCAGTGTAGTCGTTTTGCAAAGACCGCGTTAAGTTTTTACCAGCAAAAGCAAGCCTGTTAAGCCATCGACTGTGAGCATAGTTATGGGTTCAGCGTCAGAGTAAAGCTTCAAAACCATGAGAGAGACTGTGAGTTGTATCAAGTTATGCAGCAAAGAGGTACAGGCAATCCTGTGCGAAATACTGAGGCTTTAAGGACTGTGAGCTAGAGCAATGTTTTCAGCAAGTGAAAAGTTTGTGGTAAATCATATAAATGTGCTAGGAAAAGAACAGTGCATGTCTGTGCAGTTTTGAGCAAAGCTATCAGTAGAGTGTAACATCGGATGCGCAGGGGCTTGACCCAATTTCAGAATGTTGATGCACAGGAGTGCTGCTGCCGCCATTACAGGGTGGGGTAATAATGTAAACACAGCAGCAGAGGAGCTATTTTGAAAGTGAAAGAAAGTGTTCAGTGATGTGGGACTTTCAATAACAGCGAACGTTTGTTTGTTTTTCTCTACAGTCATGGCCTCAGGACCAGCCCGCTACCTGGATCATGCCCGGGCTGTGGTAGCAGCAGAAGTAAACTAGTTAAGGAACATTGAGAGGTGTTACTACGAGGACAACTGCCTCCTCATGTGGCGATTCCTGGATACCCAGTGCAAGTGTGCTTAATATGCTTAAATGCTGGAAGGGACGTCTTCATGGTACCTCACTGTTCGGGGTGCTTAGAGAAATACGGCTTGTTTAAAGTGCCCAAGATTCGTTTGGCTCCCACCTGGACAAAAGTTCAAGAATCTGCAGTTGGCAGCACACAGCACCAGGCGGAGCCTGTTGGAGGAGGCCCCTCGGAGGAGTGTGGCACAAAGCTAGAGGGTGCAGATTTACAGACAGAACAATGTGCTGATGTTTGATTCTGGATGCATGAGAGACAATTCAGGCAGAGCATCGGTAGACCTTTGCAGAGGGGACAAGCCCAAGTCTCATAGGAGAAGCGAGATGAGGAGGCCTTTGAATGGGAGAATTGACGTCCACACCCAGCGAAGAGTGGATAGTCTCAGAGCGGGGACGACTGTTCACTCCTGGGAACAGATTCTCAGTGAGGAAGAAGAAGAGGGGAACCTATGTGGCCTTGTGAAAAAGGAACTGGTACACAGCCTCAAGCTCTTGTCTCAGAGGAATGCATGGAAGAGGTGGTGATTCCACTACCCTGGCTGGGCAAGAAGTCAGGATCCATTTTTGTCTGAGAATGCGTAGCTGGCAGAACCAGGACTGGCGCCCCCAACCCAGGCCAGAGGTCTCAGGTTGACCAAAGCTAGTAAAGAGGGAGACTGGTTCGTAGGAAGGTGAATGAAATATATGGGATGTCCTTTCCTACCTTTCCTCGGAGAGTCTGGGAGGAGATTGAGAACAGCAAGAAATCCTGGATTTGGGCCGAAGCAATGAAATGTGTGCATCCTGATGCAAACACGCATGTCAGGAACAGAATGTTTCATGAAAAATACGGCCAGTTGAAAAGAGGCAGGACACTGTTTGAATAGTGGATGGAGAGGGACGTGAAACCTTTCACAGTGTGAATTATGTGCGCCCAGATGGGGTAATAATTCAAGCTCCTGACCCGTTGTGCTATTGGCCACAATGCAAAGACCCCCCTGCAAATGTGCCCATGCCTACTAGATGAAAAGCAGAGCAGTGGTAGCCAGTGCTGCCACTCCAGCCACTGCAGTGCCTTTGTTGTTCCGCCAGTATGGACGTCCAGGACTCAGATGCCCCACATTCAGTAGTTCTACAGTGTACTGACTTTCCAGAATCCATCGACTGGCCCACCAGATGACTTCAGATCCAGAGAGGACACCAGCCCAGCTGTATCCTGATTCATCGCCTGGTATCCGGATGACGTCAGACCAGCTGTTTTCCTTTTTGTTCCTGTTCCAAGGTTCCATCTCCAGAGATGACATCAGCCCTGCAGTTTCAAGATGTGCCTTCCTATCATTCCCGGAAGATGTCCGCCCAGCTGTATCGGAAGAATGCTGCCAGGGAGAGTCTTCGGCTGAGGACCAGGTCAGTGTTTTGTTTGTTCTACAAGGGACTGGTAAGTCCAAACTTTTCTATTCTTATGACATTGCAGTACACACCCTACACTAGCAGACTCCAGATGTTTGACCTGTGCTCAAAGACTCTCCCCTTTGGGACTTTGGCCTGCTAGAACTGTGCTTCACCGGGCTCTGGCCCAGGAGAGACTCTTTAATGGACTAGCCTTGAGCACTGTGGTCACTAGATGGGACTTTTAGGCACTCCATCCCCCAAATAAGTGCATTGTAAATAATGTCATTGTTTTCATGTTTTCTAATGGTTATACTGTTTTCTACTTTTCTAAAAAAAAAAAAATATATATATATATTTTGGTGGGGGGGATTCTCCAGTATTTTGATTATAACGGTTTAGATAGACTGTGTATGCAGATTAGAAGTGTGTGTTGTCTTTCTTTTTTCTTGCAGGTGTCCCTGAAGAAGACAGAAGAGAAAACAAGAGGAGGAGGAGGAGGGACTCATCGGAGTTCCTCACTAGTACTTTAGTGTGTAGTATTTAAAGTACTGTTGTTGTTGTTACTGTGTGTAACCTTTTTCTTCCACAGGTATGGTTGTGGAGGAGTTAGGGAGTAATATAATGGTATGGCATTAGCTCCTGGTGTGTGGTTGCATGGTGTCCAAGGTTGGGTAGGCCTCCTGTTTGTTTTGTTTTGGGATCTGAGTTAAAGGCAGACAGGTTTTCCCTAGAGGGCTAGGGGGGATAGGCAAGCTGTGGCCCTGATCTGCAGTAGGGGTTGCAGTGCTGATCTAGTAGGGCTATGCTCTGGACAGTTCTACCAAAGCCACTAGGCACCCATAGTTAGCAGGTGGAGTAGAGGCCGATATGTCAGCCAAAGGCCTCTAGGCCCCCAGTGTTGCCTGCCTGTGCTAGCACATGGTAGGAGGGGGCCTGATCACCCCCCTCCTCAGGTAGCACATAGGGTGAGGTGGCCTAAGCTGGGTAAATAATGACTGTGGACAGTCACCTGCCAGGGTGAGTGTAACCGCCCTGTTACCCGGGGTTACTAGAATCCCAGTAAGACCTAGTGATAGGCAGGGAAGACAGCTTGTGAAACTCCAATTAAATGGATTTCACACTGTCTCACTCTGTTCTCAGTCTCAGCTGAGACTTTGGGATGACATAACCATAGAACTTTCGCAGCTGCATAAGCCACACTGGAATGCTGCAGTTGGAGGTTAGCATAGAACGTTGGGGATTTTGAAGTCAGTCTGTGTGCAGTCTTGGAGGGAGACAGTAGTACAGCTGTCTGTGTGCAGGCTCTCAGAGCTTTAAGCTCTGTTTTAGAGCTACTGTTAAGAAGGTGTGTGTTTCCACTGAAAGAGGAACACAGTAACTGGTTGTTGAAGTGGTGGAGACTGCTGTTACTGGTCCAAGTGCCCCGTCCCTGAGGGGATGGGGGGGGGAAGGTTTGCCTGTTTTCCAGGGGCAAACCTCCTGGTTCTAGCTAAGGGAAGAAGCTGCCTATTTCAAGTGGTGCTGCGGCACCAGAAGCTCTGAGAGAGAAATTCTTGTGGAGGAATCACCTGTGGGGCACCTGCAACCAAAGGGTGAGTTCGCTCTGAAAGAGGGCCATGTGTGTTTCACCTTAACAGAAGGAAACCAAATGGACTGTTACTGTGGGGTCAGGAAAAAGACGGCCAAGTACAGTTGTAATGTGGGGATTGGACTGCTTAATCAATGAGGGGCCTAGAGCAATGGGCTATGCCAATTAAAACTATGTTCAAGTCCAGCATAAAGGGAAAGCAAAACAAGCAGAGTAAATGTGGCATACATTTTAAGCAATTTATCCCTCCAGGGTGTGGGTACACTGGAGAATTTACCACGGCTGGTGTGATTCGGTCACGGCGCGGCGGTAGCGGAATCACCAGTAATCCTCAGTGTACCACCTGGAAGGCTGACCCCAATATACATTGCCAAATGTTGTTTCTTTAATGTTTTTAACTATGCTCTAACTGACTGAGGTCCCTACACTTTGAAAGAGGAGGTACTTTTGTAAACAATTTACCGCTGTATTTTAGCGAAGCGGCGACGGGACAAACCGCGGCATTTTCGTTTGAAGTGAAAGCGACCGGATTAGCAGGCTATAAAATTGGCTGCCACTTCTTCCAGTGGGTACACTGGAGGATTTATCACTGTGGTAATTGTGCCAGCCAGCCAACCAATCAGGATGCAGGATTTGGGGCTTTGGATTACCACATTGTATAATTAGCCATAATCTACATTGCCAAGCTTTAGAGTATGAGGTGTTTACTGTCCAGAGAAATGGCCGGATATGAATTGTGGGAGCCCCATCAGTAGTAACCAAATTCACCTCTACGGATTTGCTCTGTGGCACCTTTACTTTCTCTCAGGTACTTGGCCAGGGCCTGAGGGAAGTACCCAGACGTTGCGATTAAAAGAAAAATTCCCTGATAGAGCCGAGATGTTCTTAGGTAGTTTAGAGAGCACCAGTAAATGTTTCCATGACATATGGAAGGTGTCCGAGTGGCCGGCAAGGGAGTTGAGCCAGGGAAAACCCAGAACAGGGTACAAGTTCAGGCTGTGTAACCCACAGCAGCGTGCAAGTCCGGGCTGTGTGCCCGGTGGGTTCAGAGGCTGAGGGCTAAAGTGTAGAAGAAGCGTTCTTGATTCTCTTACTCTGCATTACCAGGAGTGTAGCCCCGTGGGGGTCCATCTATGCTTTGTTAATTCTGTTTGGATTGAATATGAATAAAAGCCACGGAATCCCATGTCTGGTACTGGACATTACAGTTATTGCTTCCTGTGTTCGGAGTTACTTGAGTGCTCCTGTGCAGAGCAGCCAAACCTAGCCCTTGTGCCGAGTGACCTATTCCTCCCCGAACCCAGTCCACCTGGTATTGCTGTCAGATTCAAACAGCATACCCCCTGTCGTTGAAAAATGAAGGCGTGTGGGGTTACACTTATTTACGTTGCTCTCTACTAATAACCTTTATCTCTAAAGTGATCTACAGCCGCAAAAATATGTCAACCATGTCTATACTAATAGGAAAGACGATCCTCCTTCCCAATTTGAGGCAGCTCATCAACAGCTGGGGTCCCCTCTTGTTTCCTGTACTAAGCAACACAAACCTATGTTGGTGTGCTATGTCCCGTGAAAGTATGCTTCCTTTTTCTGTTAAGTACAGAACCCTCTTTAATTTGAAAAGTGTACAACCAAACATAACTCAAAATAATCAACTTACATTAAAAGCGGGAAGTGATCCATCACCGGATCTCTGAAGCTCTCTGATTAGTTCAATTGCCTTCTCACAAAACATCTTGCTCCAACTCGAGCTCGGGAGAGACTATTCTCCCAAGTCGGTTTACGAAAGAATGCCCCGCTACCCTGCAGGATCCGAAATGCGCCCAGCCCGGTGCAGCCTGTCCCTTTCTCGCTCTGGCAGTTTCTAAACCTTGTCAGTTTTCTAAATGTTATTCCTCGGCCTGCGCTCCCGCCGCCAATGAGAGACGGGAGCCCCGGAAACAATGCTACGGCAGGCAGCGAGGGACAAACGACTTGCGCGACTACGGCCAAGAGGCAGACCGACCCAGAGAGTGTAAGTACCGGGGAGATCAACGAGGTAGATAGCGCTGTTAACGGCCGCACCCGGTACTGGGATAAGTGACAGGAGTAGCTGATCCTTGTGGGAGGAGACTACATATATAAGTTAATGAAAGCAATGCTCTCCCTGACTTTTAAATGTGATACCCAAATAATTTTCTTCCATAGTTTGCTGCCAGGCTGTCTGTTGCCAGGTAGGCCACCCTTAATTTCTACACGTGCTTGGCAGATTTAGGGTACGCAATGTGCACTTAGAGTACGTGGGGCAGCCTTGAATGAAAGCAGTGTATCGTGCGAACCACTGTACTGCACTGCGGTAGAGCGGGTTGGCTGAGAGACATACTGTGATATTGCAAGGCAGAAGCGCATGCACAGTGAGATAGGGTCAGGCTCCTTTGCATTACTGTCACCGCCTCGCAAATCGGGGAGAATGCTCACAGAAGTTAAAGGGCTAAGTCGAGGACAGACATTCGGGAATTGGTAGGATGAGGGAAATAATGTTAAAATTATTTTTCTGAATAAGTAACTTTAATGGTATGTTATACTTCACTTTGTGCTTTGAATCGGTATTGTTCAGTTACAGAACGGAAACACACATGTTAGGATGGGTAGAAAAATGTTGAGTCTGACTCGGGGACAGTTGAGAGTGCGTCCTGTGACTTGCAAGCACTCCTAACACGCTTCGACCCCAGAGACTAGCAGTCTACAATGGGATGGGGATGTTACACACCAGCCGAGTTGCCCTTCCACAATCCGTCTGTCCTGTCGCTTCAGAATATTCCCGCACCCTCTTGTGATTGGCTGAAGTCGGCTGTCGTCTCGCGGTGGGGGCGGGACGATCAGCTGTTGTGTTGTGTGCAGTCCCGGTTTTTGCCAACAAGCGATTCTGCTGAATGTCAGCTGCTTAGCGGACAGTTACACTGTGCAGGGCCGCCACTGTCTGCAGGGTCGTTCACAACTTGCATCAGAGGTTAAATTAGACAGGAGCTCAGCTCCGCCTCCTCCGACCCCTTTTCCCATTGAGTTCTATTGGAAGTGTCACCTCTAGGGATCACGTTCCGCATTCTAAGTATTTCCAGTTTAACCACTGATTCGGATCCTCATCGCTTCGCAACCAAGAGGACCAGGAAGTGACCGGCCTGTTTTACACAGTTGCAGCACCAGCCTGCGGCTTATCTCTCAACCTGATTTCTTTTATTTGCAGTTATGAGAAAAAGGCACAATTCCGTGACCGTGGAGCATGAAAACTGCGGCACCAGCACTGTGGAACAGGATTACCTACTGAAGCACAATCTGAGAATAGCGGAGAAGGAGACAAGGGGAAAGGACAGTCATTCAGCAGCTTCAGATTCCGATAGAGGAATGAAAAGAGTGTTCGGAATCCGATCGAGGTAAGGGGAATCTGGCCTGTCTATTGTATGTGACTGAATCACACGATTGTCTGTGATGTGTGTGCAATGGGTGGCGATGATCTGGCATTACTTGTTCATGCAGGAACTCAAATGATGGTCTATCAATTATTCTCATTCCTAGCTGCTAAGTTAGAAGTTATAAACTTGCATCCCGCCGTGCACTATAGTAATTCTACTAAGCGGTTATTTCACTGTGAGAATAATGCCACCTTCATGAGTTGCATTGTCGTTTGTGCGGGTCTTAATTACCGCGTATAGCGTTCTGTTTCTAGTTTTAATTCTGGTTGGTTCCTCGGTGATGCAACATTAAATCTGAAGGTGCAATAATACCCCGTTAAAAACGCAGAGTGATAAGAGAACAACTCTGTAGCTTCAAGTTACTGGTTAGTCAGGTGTAATGCAAGGGCAGCAGCAGCACTTCATAAGTAACAAGACGTAAAGTACGTTTTAACCAGGTAAAGTTTACAAGAGTGGACTGTTCAACCTACAGACAGGTATGGGTTGTTAACGGACTGTCTCTGATGTCCGTGGTAGGAGAGGCAGGGGGCGAGGATTACGCCAGCATACTGCGGTGTCGACTGAGAGCGATATTGAACTGGTACAGTGGTACTCTTGATATGACACCTCCTTTTTTTTGAAGGGGGCTACCTGGAGTGTATTTTCCTTTTCGTCAGACGTGTAAAATCATGGATTGGGATACCACATACCAGAGCCCTGCAGTGCTGCTGCAATAGATCTGAACTGCACAGCGCACACCTTCGAGGGCCGATTGCAGTTACTTTGCCCAAAAAGGATTCACTCTTGCATCAAAATGCGACATCCCTAGGCGCAGGCAGACCTGCCAACCACTCAGAATTAAAACAACAACAACAAAAAAGTATAGCTCTGGCTTTTGGGTCGCACCTGGAAATAAGCCTCGGCCTAGCGTGCTTTTTCCCAGTTTTCAAATAAACATATTTAATGTGCGGCAAATGGCCAGAATGCAAAGCACAATTTTAGTTTAGAGAATAATAGGTTTAAAATAGTGGTCACCGTTGTGCTTAGTATTAAGAACTGTTTCTATCAAGTTAATTCACATTTGCATGTCCACATATAGCTCTAACATTAGGAGGAACATTAGTAAATATTCGCTAAGCAAAGGTTCATTTGAGTGTAAAATACCTACAGGTATGCAAAATGCATAGCAGTTGAGAGGTATGTTGAGGGGATATTGGCTTATATTTATGTTTAAAGCAGTTTGGCTTGAGTAACGCAATTTGACAGTAAGCTATTAAACAACATGGGGACTGCTAAATCAAGTCAGTGAAAGCAAAGTAATCACTGGTTGTGAATATACAGACGGCTGTGTGTGTGTGTGTGTGTGTGTGTGTAGTGGGGGTTGAGTAGGTAAGTGCAAGGGCATGAAGAGAAGGGGCAAGGGTCACCATTTCGTGACATACTTTTACTCAGATTTCCAAATAAGTGGAAAAAGGGGCACTTAAGCAATAATACACGACAGGGTGTGGTATATCATGAGATATTGTCATGCCTCGGGTGCATTGTGAGGCACGGGGCCACAGGTCGAGTGTCTCATGCATCTGAGAAGTGATGATATCCCATGATATACCACACCCTGGAGTGTATTATTGCAATTATAAAATGGCTCTGAAGTGTTGGTAAATGGTTGATCTTGGACCGTGTTGATATTGTGAGATATCGTCATGGGTCAAAGTCTGCTTCAGCCAATCAGCTTCCAGGATTTATCCTTGCCATTTTATAATTGCAGTTTTAGTACTACTGCATGTACACTATGGGATACCACCTCCAATACCTGGAAAAGTGTGTGGGACTTTTGTTTGTCTCCATTTTCGATGTGGGAATTGCCACTGTAGGAGTGCTGGCTTAATGCCTTTGTCCCCAGCTCCCCTGTTCCCTGCCCAGCCAGGTCGGTTATACTGGGGCCTCGACACATTCTGTTTGTTTCTGCCTCTCTGTATTTTATTCCAGTAGGCTGTACACTGTCGGGTAATTGCCATTTTAATGGCATAACAGAAGTCTCTTCCCAACCTGGTTGTGTTTCCCCCAGGCTCTTTCTGAGGCTCTAGGGAAAAAAAATGGCACATGGAAAAAATGGCATAGGAAAAAAAGGTGCGAAATGGAAATTGGGAGGGTGGCACATTTAGATTTTTTTCATAATTGTATTGCTTTATCAAATCCCTAACTCTCAACTTTTACCAAATAAAAAGTAAAATGCAGACAACGCACCTTTGCAGTTCAAAGTTACCATACACACCTCCACCATATTATGCTGCCTTTCTCTGTTTGCTTTGTGTAAACAGAAGCCTATAGAAGACTTAGGGACCATCTCTGTTTGATTGGATGACTTCCATGAGTGCTGTCTGGCTCAACACGTGTTCCTCTTCAATTCTTCTGAGCTCTATGACATTAATGGTGACTCTGCACCTACAAGGCCTAAAACTATGTTGGTAACACCACAAAATTAATTAAATTGTCTGGTTACATAAATTCACCTTAACAGGTTCAATTAAAATTAAGTTGGTGCCTTGTTTCCCTGCGCCATGTATTCCAGGTGCCATTTATTCCGTGTGGCATTTTTTTCGGTGCCTTTTCTTCCAGTGCCATTTTTTTCCAGGTACCCTTTTGGCCACAGAGTACAATTAGTGAAATACTTAGAACGAGAATGAAAAGTTAAAAAATTGACCACATGCACCCACTGTTGCTGGAGACTCCAGGTGGCAGCAGCTAGTACTATCGCTTCAGGTCAGCTCTGCCTCCAGGGGGATTGCAGTTGTCAAAAAACTGCAAGTTGGGTATGTTCATTAAATATTTTGTGTCATATGAACTTTTCTAAAATTAGAACTGATGTGTCTTGGTAACTGAGTAGAACATTGCTATGCACACTAATTGAATCACTTCTGACCAACTGGCGTGTCACATCTGCCTTTGGCTTCTGTCAATTTGTACTCCTCATAGTATTTCTAGAGCAACTCCAATCCAGTGAACTGTGACAGAGGCTATGGTACACTGACTAGTGCTTGTAAATACACAAAATAATAGATGGGCAACTTTGTACCACAAGGCTGTGTTCCCATTTTGGGGAATCTTGTGACATCATAAACCACAAGCGCCAAGTTCAAATGACCTATGAATGTCACAAGATTCCTCAAGATGGGAGCACAGCACCGCCTTGTTGTTCACAGTTGGCCTGGTAGTTTTCATAGAGTATGTATGGTTGGTTGCTTTTTATTAAACAATGGGCAACACAAAATGACAGTTCAAACAGCATGCAGTAATTAGATTTTGCACTTTGGTTGGTTTCAACCAAAGGCACCTGTTTTGACATGTTTGAGTGCTGAAAGTAAAAGTTATTCTTAAATGTTCTTGCGACCACAGTGTGACTTCTGTGTACTGTTGCACCATTGATCTGATGCCTGAACAATGTCAAACATCAGCCTAACATCAAGCCATGGTACAGCAAGTCTGTGATGTCACTGTTTCCCTGTGCAACAAGCGACAAGCCATATTCCCTGGACTCTGTTTGCCCATAACACAACAGCAGTGAAACTAGAAGTCACTGAAGCACAAGCTGGGTAGTAGCACATAACCAAAACAGCAGGCTTATAAACGTCCAGCAGGATTGAAATCTTTTCCTTGTGACATGCACACTACTAGGGAACCACACAATTAAGTGCACCGCCAGTAAAAAGTGACCTGTTTGTTGCCAATTTGGTGGTAGCATGTTCTGCAGTGTATGTGTGTGTTTGTGTTGGGGGAGTGAATACCAAGGTTTGGGGGTGACCTTGTCCGCTGGGCTAGTGGAGCAGCAGTCACATTCTGGAGACAAGACATCAGCTAACAGCACCCTCTGTGGCTTTTTACAAGTGTGACTCAGATCTTGAAAGAGACCACTCATGGCTTTTCACAAGTGCAACTCCGTGTCTGTCTTGGAAGAGACTGCTCGCCTGTGCCCCCCCCCGCATGGCTGTTCACAAGTGTGAGTTAGTGTCTGTCGGTCTACCTTGGAAGAGACCATTTGCCTGTAACCCTTCCCCATTGCTGTTCACAAGTGCAGCTCGGTGTCTGAAAGAGAATGCTCACCTACACCTCCTTTCCCCATGGCAGTTCACAAGTGTAACTCTGTGTCTGTATCGAAAGAGAATGCTCACCTGCACCTCCCCTACCCATGGCTGTTCACAAGTGTAACTGAGTATTAGAAGAGATTGCATACCCCCCATGGCTGTTCACAAGTTCAGCTCAGTGTTTGTCTTGGAACAGACTGCTCACAGGGTTTTAAATAATTGATTAGCAGTTTTTTCCCTGGGACAATGCTAACCGTACAGAAAGTATTTATATAGGTTTTCTAGAAGTGTTATGTTTGTTAAACACAGTGAGGCAAGTGCTATGCATTTTCACAATGTTTTAGCACTTTTATGAGCAAAACGCTAATCAATTTTTTGAGTTAAATATAACTCTGTGCTCACCTGCCCCCCCCCCCATATGCTCACAAGTGTGACTTGACATCTGTCTTTGATGAGACCCCCTGCCTGCCCTCCCCCACCATGGCTGCTCGCAAGCATGACCTGATGTCTGTTTTGAAGGCTGCTCCCCCATGGCTGCTGACGAGTGGGACTTGACATCTGTACTGGAAGACATAGCTTGCCTGCATCCTCTGTGGCTGCTTACATGTGTGTCTCAGCATCTGTCTTGCAAGATGCAGCTTGCCTGTATCCTCTGTAACTGCTCACAAGGTGTGCCTCAGCATCTGTCTTGCAAGATGCAGCTTGCCTGCATCCTCTGTGACCCGCTCACAGGTGTGTCTCAACATCTGTCTTGCAAGATGCAGCTTGCCTGCATCCTCTGTGGTTGCTCGAAGTGTGACCCCCTCCATAGTTTCTTTCAAGTGAGTTTGACACCTTTCTTGTAGAGCATGCTACCTGCCCCCCATGACTTCTGACAAGTGAGTCTTGGTATCTGTCTTGAAAGAGGCCCCCGTAGCTGCTCACAAGTTAGTCTTGACATCTGTCTTCTCCACCCCACCCCGCCTGTGGCTGCTCACAGGTGAGTCTTGACATCTGTCTTTGGAAAAGCCCCCTCACCTGCCCCCCAGTACCTGGTGGCTGGAGGCATAGCTTGGTAACACAACTAGATAAAAGCAGTTTGGGAAGGGGTAGACAATAAATATTAGTATTTTACAAAATTGTGTTCCCCAGGGTGCTCTCAAAATTTTCACGCAGACTGCAGCAATGGCAGCAGATTTTGCAATAAATACATGTTACAGTGTAAGTCATGTGTCTTGAGCCCACGGACATGCGTCCAGTAGGTCGAATGCACAGCTGTTCAGGTTGTGAATGACTAGTTACAGGGCAATAATCACACTGGAATGCAGACCAGAGCAGAACTGAATAGAATTTGGTTTCATATTGCACTTTTCATGCACCCTGTGTATAAGTAACTTGTATATTTGTATCTTTTTGGAATTATCCCTTGTTTACTTTATTGTACTGCATGGTAAACAAAGCACTTACTGTACCCTGCTGCCCCCATGGCTGTTTGCAAGTGGGACTCTGTGTCTGTCTTGGAAGAGACTGCTCTCTATGCCTCCTTCCAATGGCTCTTCTCAAGTCCAACTCAGTGTCTGGTCTCTTCCAAGACAGACACTCTCCTACCCCAGTTGTTCTAAGTGCAACTCAATGACTGTCTTAGAAGAGACCGTTTGACTACACCCCTCCTGTGGCTGTTCACAAATGCAACTCAGTGTCTGGCAGAAAGAGACTGCTGGTCTACCTCCCCATGACTGTTCACAGGTAGAGACTGCTTACCTGCCCACCCCTGGATGCTCAAGTGTGACTTGACATCTGTCTTGGAAGAGACCCCTGCCTGCCCCCCAACCATGGCTGCTGACAGGCATTACTCCGTATCTGTTGTGAAAGGGACTGCTTGTTCCCCACTGTGACTGCTCATGAATGTGGCTTGACATCTGTCTTGGAAGAGACCCCTGCCTGCCCTCCCCACCATGGCTGCTCCACAAGCATTACTCCGTATCTGTTGTAGAAAGGGACTGCTTGTCCCCACTGTGACTGCTCACAGATGTGGCTTGATATCTGTCTTGGAAGAGACCCCTGCCTGCCCTCCCCACCATGGCTGCTCACAAGCATTACTCCGTTTCTGTTGTGAAGGGACTGCTTGTCCCCACTGTGACTGCTCACAGATGTGGCTTGACATCTGTCTTGGAAGAGACCCCTGCCTGCCCTCCCCACCATGGCTGCTCACAAGCATTACTCCGTTTCTGTTGTGAAAGGGACTGCTTGTCCCCACTGTGACTGCTCACGAATGTGGCTTGATATCTGTCTTGGAAGAGACCCCCTGCCTGCCCTCCCCCACCATGGCTGCTCACAAGCATTACTCCGTATCTGTTGTGAAAGGGACTGCTTGTCCCCCACTGTGACTGCTCACGAATGTGGCTTGATATCTGTCTTGGAAGAGACCCCTGCCCTCCCCACCATGGCTGCTCACAAGCATTACTCCGTATCTGTTGTGAAAGGACTGCTTGTCCCCACTGTGACTGCTCACAGATGGCTTGATATCTGTCTTGGAAGAGACCCCTGCCTGCCCTCCCCCACCATGGCTGCTCACAAGCATTACTCCGTATCTGTTGTGAAAGGGACTGCTTGTCCCCCACTGTGACTGCTCACGAATGTGGCTTGACATCTGTCTTGGAAGAGACCCCCTGCCTGCCCTCCCCCACCATGGCTGCTGACAGGCATTACTCCGTATCTGTTGTGAAAGGGACTGCTTGTCTCCCACTGTGACTGCTCACGAATGTGGCTTGATATCTGTCTTGGAAAAGGCTGCTTGCCACCACTAATCCCTCTCCCATGGCTACCACAATTGGGACACGGCATCTTTCTTGGGCGATGCAGCTTGCCTGCATCCTCTGTAACTGCTCATAAGTGAGACATGACACCTGCCTTGGAAGATATAGCTTTTATTTATTTTATTTTATTTAGTTTTGTTGACCAGGTAAGCACACTAGACAAAACAGATGCCTATTTTCAGGTGCAACATGGGAGGTTACAAGAAATAAGGAAGCAGATTACAAAACAGAGCTCAGGTAGATAAATATACATATATTTCATAGATGAGGCAGGAGAGACAAAAAAGAAGCATACAATTTTTTTGTTGGTTGTTAAGAAGTCACTTACAAAAAATGGATGACTCAAGACATTCCTACCATACAAGATTGGAAACGAATAATGGTATCAATATATCAGATGGAAAATATTACTGCTAAAATGAATAACCAATCACAGAAGTTTACTCAACTCTGGCAGAGATGGGCCATCCATCAAGCAGAAGTGGATCCAGAGTTTTGCCTAGAATGGAATGTGGGGGATGGAAGGGGAAGGAAAAAAGAGCTAGAAAGAAATAACTGTAAACTGTATAAAGAAATACAGGATTTAATTAGGAAAGGATTATAATTAACATCGTGATCTCCATTTCATACTAGCCAATTGCTACCTAAAGAAAACAAATACTTAAAGTACGTATAAGAATGACAATGAATGTAATAATGTTTCCTATTATAAAGATAATTTTAATAAAAATATATTTAAAAAAAAAAGAAAAAGCATACAGTAACATGCACAGGAGCAGGTAACTTAATATACAGACATTACAAACTGTGAGCAGAGAGGCAGATTTCAAATACCATTTGCCCTGCCCTTCTCCCATAGTTTCTTTCACATGAGTCTTGACACCTTTCTTGGAAGAGTCCATCACCTGCCCTCCCCACCCCATGGCTGCTGACAAGTGAGACTTGACATCTGTCTTGGAAGAGCCCCATCCTCTTCCCCCCACCGGCTGCTCACAAGTTAGTCATGACATCTGTCTCCCCCCTCCACACACACACACCTGTGGCTGTTCATAAGTGAGCTTTGACATCTGTCCCCCTCACCCCATCCTCCTAACTCCCCACCCCCCATAGCTGCTCTCATGTGAGTCTTGACATCTGTCTTGGAAGAGCCTCCTAACCTGGTCCCCCTGCCACCTGGTAGCTGTGGAGTGTAGCTTGACAACACACCTAGAGAAAAGCATTTGAGGGGATTGGTTAGAAAATAAACATAAGTAATTTAACAAATTGTGTTCCCCAGGTTGTTTCTCAAAATTTTTATGCAGACTGCAGAAATGGCAACAGGTTTTGCAAAAAATTTGTGCGACGATGTTAGTGGTGTCATGATCAGGGTGGGACAAATAAGGTCGCCAGGTCGCATTATCATTCTGGCCACCAGATTTCTGTAAGAACTCACCATTCTGGCGAAGTAAGCCACACCTTCGGCACACATGCATGGTAGCTCAGCAGCCTTGTCAATGAGTTTTGAGCTGAGCTGCCAGAATCACGCATGCGTGGGATTGAGACTCCTTTAGAAATGCGTGGCCACGAGTGAGAGACAGCACGGCCGTGAATGGAATTGCCTTCATTTGTCTATGTGCCTGGGAGGAGGAAGAGGGATCCATCAGTCCAGCACATCACGCACCAGTGAGTCTGCGCAGAGGAGGACACCAAGGAGGAATCACGAGATGAGCAATTGGGTGCTCACCTGAGTGGTGTGACTCGATTATCACTGGGAAAGCCCACCATGTGCCATTCTGATTTCAGGCAGTGAGAGAGGAAGACGGGAGTAAGCTCAGTGAGAGCGTAACTTTGCTTTCGTGTATGTGTCTGTGTGGTGGGGTGAGGGGGCTGAATTAGCGATCAAATAGTCACTGGCACTGCATCAAAAGCCCTTTTAAGGGCTCGGTGAATAAAAGCTACAGCATGACACTGACTACACTGTTTTTTCAGTCCTGATCTGGGCATTTTCAAATGAGACAGTTTAAATTTAAAGCAGTCGACGACATACTGACTGGGGAGGGAGCGGGTATCCAGTCCAGCTACCGTGTTTCTCTGCTGGTCGCATCTTCTGCAGTGGGTGTAAAAAAAAAAAAAAAATAAAAAAATTGGCCACCTAAAAAAAATTTGGCCACCAGATTTTGAGGTATGGTTGCCAAACTGGCCACCAGGTCAAAAAGTGATTTGTCCCACCCTGGTCGGGATCCTGTGGGCAGGCATTCAGTAGGTAGAGTATGCTGGGGTTCAGGTTTTGCACGATTAGTTAAAGGAATATTATCACATTGGAATGCAGACTAGAATTGTATAAAATAGAAGTGAGAGAATTGGAAGACAGATTTCTAGCAGGAGGAGGGAGGTGGTGCTGTCTTTTTTATCATTCACTGATGACACCCCACCTGGAGTACTGTGTCCATTTCTGGAGGCTACACCTCTGCAAGGACATTTAAAGGGTGGAGGCAGTACAGAGTAGGGCAACCGGAATAGTGAGGGGTTTACATGAGAAACCATACAAGGAAAGGCTACAGGAACTCAACGAGTGCTTCCTAGAAGAGAGGAGAACGAGAGGAGCATGACCGAGACCTACTAGTACCTCACAGGAGTGAACAGTGTGCAAGTGGATGGTTTGTTTTAAAGAAAGAAAGGAGGGAACGAGAACAAGGGGACATGCAATTAAGCTAAAGGGGGTGACGTTTAGGAGAGATGTACGGAAATTCTTCCTCATGACTGGAACAGCCTGCCAGAGGAGGTAGCGGGGGCAAAGAATGTGGGGGAGCGTCAAGCATACATGGGATAGGCACAGGGGCATATTAGGTAGAGGAACGAGTGGAGGGAGCGATGCCTGTGACCAGCTAGGGTGAATAGTGATGAAATAGGCAGGGACAGGGCAGGGGTCAGACTGGATGGGGCTGTGGGTCGGTTTCTGTGCTTCTATGTTTCTTAGAATAGAATTTGGTTTGTATCATACCTTTCAAACAGCCTGTATGTAAGTAACTTGTATTTGTGTGTATCCTGTTACTGATCAGTCAGAGAAGCAAAGGCAGACAGAGAGCTGTGTATTCTGCAGGGTTTATTTTAGATATTTATGTATGCAGGACAATGACATACTGGGTATAAAAAGTAAGGGTCAAATGGAAAAAATAATGGGTCAAATTGTTCAACGAGCAGAGATTCATAAACAGCAGTTCAAAACTTCTATAACAGTGTGTAGGTTGTCCCAAGGTAGAATAAAGGTCAAAATGAAAACTGTGTGCCAGTTGTCCCAACCCCCCACCCAAAAATGAACCCTGATTATGGAGGGGGTCAAGGGTAGGGAAGAACAGTTCTTTCGAAATATTAGGAAAAAAACGAAGAAGGGATGAGGAATTATTAGGCTAACAGAGGGAGATATGGTTCTCCTTGAGATAGTACAGCCCTAAACCTTGGTTGAAATTTCAGGTGAAGGTATGGCATTCTATCAACGCACACTTCATCTCACCCATTTCTGTCACTCTTATGCCCTATATCATGATCTACAGTTTCTCCACCTTTGCAAGATAACGGATTCCACATATGGGGAGACTCTGCTGCAGTACATATATCAGTTCTTTAATGGGGCAGTAACACTTTCTTTTCAGACTTACAAATGAAGTTCCACTTAAAACATACAGACTTCTGTCAGTATTTTCAGGTTCAGCACTATATTTCTTTCTCTGCCTTTGGGAGCCTGCACCACAGCCAGTTATCCCCACATCATCTCATACTGTATTACTTTCCTCCAGACTGGGTTACACCCACATATATCACATCACAGTTATATCAGTCACTCCAGACCAGCCTTTTTGTTTCCTGTATGAATGTGCCCCGGAAGTGGGAATCTGAGATTGATTCCCCAGTAGACACGGAGATGTGGATCCAAGCCTGCTAGTCCTCCTCAGAGGTGACAAGCTCACATCAATGGAGAGAGTACGCATGGAAGCAACTCACTAAATTCTTGTGTACACCAGTGATTACTGTGCACTATCTTGCTGAATCCTCTTCTCTCTGGAGAAGCGAGCAACAAATTATCATGTTATGTGGGACTGCCCAATAATCCAACCTTACCTACACACGCTTCATGTGGAGCTCAAGGAAATATTCGATCTGGCCCTACAACTCACCTTATTATTATATTTCTTGCAACAGTATCCCAGGGGATGTAGATACCCCTCCTCCCACAATCTTCTGGGAATTTTGATAACAGTGGCCAACAAAGTAGTCACTGAATTATAGTTGACCCTAACCCCCCGACGTGACCACCTGGAGAGCACTGGTTAATCAGGTATACCAAGTGAAGAAAATTGCTTATTTTCTCAATGACAGTAGTGAGTTCTGTTCTAACTGATGGGCTAGGTGGCTGTTTATGTTATGAGATCGAGACCCTACATTTGTGCCTTAAGGATGGATTAACAACTAATGGCTTAACAGGGTGCCCTCTTTATATTATTGGCATCCTTTATTGTTTTCCTTTGGGCCTGGCTCCCTCCTTCTTGTTCCGTGGGTGCCTCCCCGCTTGTTTGACTTGAACCTTGCATAGGGCTGGGGAATTGCATAATGCTCAGTTGATCTGTGTTGGCTATTGACAGCTTAAATAGATTAGAAGACTGTTCAGTACTGATTACATCTCTCTCTGTGTTGTACCTTAGGGAGAGATTGTCTCACATGTGTGTGCTGTTTGTATATTGCCATTGTTTGTTTGTCTTAGAGGTAGGCCCTAAGTGTCAGAACTGTATTACTTATTCAGTATGATTGCTGCGCCATGCTGTACCTGGAAGGGTTCAATAAACATTATGCTAACAAAATAAAAACAGACGGAGATAGGATAATTTGAAATCTTGATAGCACCAGCGGCGGATGCTCATTAATGGGTTCCACGTTGGTTAACAAATACAGAGTGATACATACACATTCAAATAAAGAGTGGTTTGGTAGCAAATATAGAAGCACATGTTACGGTACAACAGTACAGATAAAGTTCATGGTTACACTATACTGAGGCATTGTACAGTGTATGCCCACAACAAGGAGATACAAAAATCAGTAGAGTAGACAGAGGGAGGAGAAGGGAGAAGATGGAGAGGTAATGTTAAGAGGAAGGGGTGGGTGGGGATAGGAGGGTGGAGGTAGGGAAGAGGGTGGGGAGGCATGGCAGCACCATGGGAGAGGACGGTGGGTCAGTGAAATGCAAGGTTGGGGCTACCCAGTGAAACAGTGACAGGGTTAAGAAGTGCTAGAGGGTAAGTGCAGACTACAGCGATGGGATTACTGTCTTGAGGTGAAATTTAAATAATAATAATAAATAATAACTTTTTCTTTGTCGCCTTTCAAAACCAAGGCGCCTTACAGAATTTAAAACATGTCAAACAATTCAGATCTTAAAATATATAAAACAGCTGTTAACATTTAGGCAAGTAAAATCAGTCACCAAAGGCTTGAATCCATAAATATGTTTTTAGGGCCTTTTTAAATCCCTCCATGGTCGCGCACTCCCGTAACTGACTGGGTAGAGAATTCCAGAGCATAGGGGCCGCATGCATAAATGCACGGGCCCCAGAAGATATCAGCTGAGTGAAGTGATCGCCCATGGCAGTAAGGGACCAGGAGCTCTTTCAGGTAGTCCGGACCAAGTCAATGCAGGGTTTCAAAAGTCAGAAGACCGATTTTACAGGTGATCCGCCACTGAACTGGCAGACAGTGCAGTCCATGCAGGACCGGCAAAATATGACTGGCCCAAGAGGTACCAGTCAAAAGCCGAGCAGCTGTGTTCTGCACCAGCTGCAGGCAGCAGATTTCCACCCCAGGAAGCCCTAGATAAAGGAAATTGCAATAGTCCAAGCGTGAGGACACAAAGGCATGGACCAGTGTAGGAAGATCGCTGGATGGAACAAGGTGCCTAATCCTGGAGATATTCTTCAGATGGTAGAATGAGGACTTGATGATGGCAGACAACTATGAATGCAGAGTCAGCCTTTCATCAAAAATTACCCCAGGTTACGCGCCTGTTCAGAGGTCAGGAGTGGAACACCCCAAGAAACAGCCTGGAGGGTGAACCAACCCCGGGCCCCCCTATCCGACGTGCCGGATCCACACCCAGCACCTCTATCTTTTTTGAGTTCAACTTCAGCCAACTCGAGTCCATCCATACTTGTACATCTTTGAGGCAGTTCAAGTTCAAGTTTATTGATCGGCAACATTGCCATTACAAATAAATAAGTAAATAATTAAAACAATAGAAAAAAAACAGTTAAAAACTGAAAGTATTCTGCCTACAGAATGACATGAAAACTTATTACGCATTAAAATGCTATCAGCTTATTTCATAAAACGAATATGTTCTAATAGTAATATAAATAATAAGTTCATTTAAAACTTATAAAATCAACAGCAGAAAGTTTAACCTTTACAGTAGTGGCCCCAAAGTTGACAGGCGCCTGATTATTCAGGGGAGATAGTTTGTGCAGACAGATAATGTTCATTAAATTGCATCAGATGGTACATTTACTGGAATTCATTGATTAGTCATGAGTGAACATCATGCAGTTTTGTTTAGGGCTTGTTATGATTGAATCTATGATTGTTTTTTTATATATGTTTTTATGCTCTGCCCTTTTAATAGTTGATTCAGATTTATCTAGTCAAATGAAGCCTTCTCTGATCAGTTATTTTAAGGAGAGAAACCACGGAGCTCAAAAGTATGGGATCAGTGTTTGTAAATAGATATGTCGGTAATTGCATTGGCTGGTAGGATTGTGGTTTGAGTATTTTGCCCAACCAGATGGCCCTGTGTTTCTCATAGAGGGGGCATAAAATTACTAAGCGCAATAGGTTATCTTCTCCCAAGCCTCACTTACACTTATATTTCTTGTTTTTTTCCCCTAGCTATAAACCAGTTTTTTTGTTACTCTCAAATACCTCAAAGCGGAATCTAGTAAAAAGGGCCCTATCCTGGGGAGAGTGTAGAATATGGAGGTATCTTTCAAACTTGTGTTCTCTTTTGTTAATTGATAACCATGGGCATGCTTTAGATAGTCGACAGGACTCTTAAGTCTTTTTGAACAACATTTTCTTTCATTTTGTTGTTTATTATTGTTTTGATGTACTTAATGGGAAGCCTTAGACAATCAGTAACTGTGTGTAGGAGTCTGTACGGTTAATAAGTTCTTCCAAGACCACCATACTTGGAAAAGTGTTGTTAAAATGGGGGTAAAGGATTGCCTCTTCCAGACACATTCATGGGAATCTGTCAGGAGGCATTCTGAATATCGTAATCCAATAATGTATTTGTCTCTGCACACAAGCACGCTCTAAGGGAAGCTCTCCAATCTCAGTCCTAACCAAGGCAGAAGGTGCACTGTTTGGTAGGCCTAATATATTTTTATAGAATTTGTTTAATCCGAAATCCTTGGGCCCTTTTAGTTCATGTCTCCCATAATTCAGCCCCATATAATATTTGACTTTTAATTTTGGCTCTTGAGACTCTTAATATTCCATCTACCGATCGCCTCCCATATTTGTGTGAAAATGCTGATATAATTGGAAAAAATCCTTCCAACTTGTTTTTAACACTTTTTAGGTGGAGGTTCCAGGAACCAGTTTGGCTTACCATGAGCCCAAGGCAGCAGAAGTTTTTACCGCCTGAATCTTGGAGGAACTGGCGTAATAGTTGTAACCTCTCTTGTTACCTTCAAACACTAGAACCTTAGTTTTGTTGTGGTTAACAGACAGATCAGCATTTTACATTCGAGTTGGAATTTTCTTATGCTTCTGCACATGCCCAGCTGACTAAGTGATAGGAGTACAACGTCATCTGCATAAGCTAGATAAGGTACCATTATTTTCTCTATTTTTGGTAAATGGAAGTCCGGATTGTACAGGTCTTTTAAAACAGTGCCGAAATAAAGATTAAACAGTAAAGGGGCCAATGTGCAGCCTTGTTTGTCCCCTATGTTGTGAGAACCATGTGCTTAATTCCCTGAGTTACTGAACCTGATACTGGTGTAGTTATCTTGATGGATAAGTCTGATTGATCATTTCCAGTAGGGATGGGTCAAGCCCCAGTTCACCAAGTCAGACCCAGAGTAAGGGTCTGTTAACCCTATCAAAAGCCGATTTGAGATCTATAAAGGTGCAATATATTTTTGGGTTTTTAATGATCCTGTATTTGTGGATCAGGCGAGTTAAAACGTAAACTTGATCTGTTGTGGAATAGTCTCTGCGGAATCGTGCCTGGGCTTCATCTATTATGTTATTTGATATTGCCCGTATCATTAGTCTGTTATTTAAAATTTTAGTAAAGACCTTTCCTAAGGAGTCTAATAGGCTAATGGGTCTATAGCAGCTTGGGTCCTTTTTGTCGCCTTTCTTAAAGACTGGGACAACAATATTTAGTTTCCTGCTTTTGGGGATATCCCCCGATCTCCAGATGTAATTAAATAGTTTGAGTAAAAAAGGGATCCAATATGATTTGGTTCTGCTTATTACATCTAGAGGTACCCCATCTGGTCCAGGTGCTTTTCTTTTGTTGAATGAGTTTATAGCCTCCTCTAGCTCGGATAGTGAAATTTCAGTATCTGTGCTTTGTTTCCTACCTTCATATTTGGATTCTGTTAATCCAGCTAAATAATCTGGGTCTTCCCTGCAGAACAGAAGCTTATAGTGCTTTATCCATGTATCTGGTTCAATATGGGTATTAATCCGAGAGCGATTACTCATTCCGGAGCATACTGTGTCCCAGAATGTTTTATTGTCCCTGTTAAGAACTGCAATGTGGAGTTCCTTCCATAGTTGTTTAATGTATTCCTGCTTCTTTCTGTTAAGAGTCTCCCTATATTGTTTCCTGGCTTTGTTCATTAGTTTATTATTATTCTTACTTGGAAACTGTTTTATGGCTCTAAACTTTTTGTTCAGTAGTTTCCTTGCAGCATGACAGTCTTTATTGTACCATTTTTCACCCTTTGGTTCTTTTATAGTTGCCTCTTTTGTTATTATGTTTGCTGTCATATTTATAATGGAGTTAAATTCCTTGATCTGGAAGGGGTCCATAGGTTGGTGACCAACAATACTAATCTTGACAGAATCCCTCTACTTTTAAGTGATCCATAAGATTTTCACTCATTATTAAGTTCCATTCAATACCCTTTTTTAGACATCACACCTGGGGCCTTGGTTCCTTTGTCAGTAAAGAATTCCTGCCCCAATTTCTAGTTCTAAAGCTCTATGTTCACTTTCTGCTCTGGAGATTAGTTTTAAATGCATGCTCCTAGTGAACAAATTAAAAATTAGCCCATATATAATCAATCAGAGATGAGCCTTTTGTTCCTGTAAATGAATTTTCTCCTTCATGGTCAGTATTGGACCTGCCATTTAAAAGCAGCATATTATTCCTGCACATTGTTCTGTGTAGCATAACTCCTCTTTTGTTTGTAGTTGAGTCTCTGGAATTTCTTTTTATATTCAGAAATGGGTGCTGGAGGGATGCCAGTGCCTCTAACAAGTCTTTCGAGCAGCCTTGTAATTTTCCCATCCTTGCATTAAAGTCACCAAAAATTACTATATTTGCTGTTGGGTGATCTGCTTGTAAGCTGATAGTTTTCTAATGAGTCTAAGAAATTGATATCACCATAAGAGCTTCCTGAAGGGTGAGCATAGACATTTATCATAAACCATGTTTGTTTTGAGGAATTCCTATTACTTTTACCGCTAGGATACTAGAACTTTGGGTTGTGATTTCTTCTGTTGTAATATTGCTATTAAGCTTGATAAATATGACCAGTCCTCCAGTTCCCCTCCCATAATATTTATTTTTGGTGGCTTTTTTGCAGTATGCCTTGTAACCACTTAGGAGAAGATTTCCCATTGCCCAAGTTTCCCGTATGCCAATAATGTAAAATTGGTTCAGGTAATTACATGTGTCTGGATCTCCTAATTTTGTACTCAATCCTGAAGAATTCCAAGATAATATTTTAAATGGATTCTTGTCCAGGATCGTTGCTTTGGCTAAGTTGTTTTCAGTAATACCATCTCCAGTGGTGATCCTGATTCTAGGTTGGAGCCGAGGTCCCCCCAAGCTGCCTGACTTGGGTTGTCATTCATCAGAGATTGCTAATAACTCAAATTTATTTGAAGTCTCTATTAAATATTCCCAATTCTTGGAAGCTGTATAAGCATTGTCAGGATTTGTCAGAGCATATGCATCCTCATTCTCTACAACAAAGTGTATTCCAAGTTTGTCCAGTGTGCTCTGTTTCTTAAGTAATTCCTTAATTATGAAGGATTCATTGACATGGAATATTACTTGCCCATCAGGCTCCAATCTTATTACTTCCTATATTATGATTACTAATATTGATTTCCAAACAGATGTTGAGAAAGTCAGTCAGTTTGCCTCTTAAACTGGTTCTAGGGTCTTTTGTAGGCAATCTCAGTCCGAAGACAGACATGACTAAGTCCTGTTTGCTGTCTTTTAAACAAGTTTGATTAATGTAATATTCAGGCAAAAGGTCCATCAGAGTGGTGACATCACCCACCCTGATGCCCATACCCTCTAGATTTGATTTTGCATGAAGTGCAATTGCTTTTAGTATGTACAACTGGTCGGTTACAACCAAGACCAGTTCATTCTCCAGTATCGGTCTTATAATACTGACTGAATTTTTCAAAATGCAGCATCCCTTTAGTATGGAAGACAGTAGTGCAGTTACAGAGTCTGCTAGTTCACTTTGTGATTCATTGGGAATGCAGGATTCCCCAAAAAGGGGTAGTGCGAAGTCAGAGCCCATAGTTTTTAGTACAAAGAGATCAAAAGTACCACTATGGACAGTATTAGCCTTATTAGGTTTTGGGCTGTCACTTTCTCCCTGGCCTATCATTACCATTGAGTTAGTGTCAGCACTTCCCTTCTTTTGATTAATTATCTTGGGTGATTCTGGGATTTCAGATTTTTTTGTCAAATTCTCTGTTTGCCTTGCTTGATTTTTGTTTGTCAGTATTGTTTGAGTTTTTGTTCTTGTTTTCTTTTGGTTTTTTGTCCTTGGTAATGTTTTTCTTAGTTTTTTTCTGATTTGTTATGCTGTGTCTTGATTTCCCTTTGGTTTGTGTATTAATAAGGTTATTGCTCTTATCAGGTGATACTTCATTAATTAGTTTGTTTGTGGACTTTTTAGATTTATCCTTATTTTAATCAGAGGGTAGGGAATATTCTGAACTGTATCCTTTCTGCTGCCTGGATTCTTTGTTTTTTTGGAGATGCTAGTCTCCCTGTGGGTCTTATCCTTTCTATCAGATGCTTCCTGTAATTCTCCTTTATGCCACAAGTGTGCATGTTTGAGGGCAAGTTCCCTACAGATACAACTGTCTCTGAGTTCAGCTGCTGGAAGCATGATGCACTCAGAGTTACTGCTATTAGTGTTGCAATAGTCTATTCCAAAAGGGTTCTCTGGGGATTTTCTTACATATTCTAAAGAATTTGTTGAGCAATTTTGATTTGCTCAACTCAAGGTTGGTTTGTAAAGAGCAAGGGTTATTTATATAATTTCCCTTATTTTCTGAATGACTGTATTCAGTCAGGTTCTTTGTGCATAATGTCAGTTCTATACTCTTTTTGTAATAGCTTATTTTCAGTTAGTCCTAATTTTAGTCTATTTTCCAGACATACTCCTTTGATGAATGAAACATCTTGTTTACAGTCTACTAGTTTTTTAAACAGCAGTATATTGGCTTTAACAGGATCCCTTAGAGCTGTTAAGACTTCCTTTGATATTCCTTTGATATCTCTGCAGACTGAGTCTTCCAGACCTTCCAGACAGAGTCTTCGGGACTCATTGTCCATGAATCTGAGCTGAAGTTTATAGGAGGAGTTCCTTGGGAAGCATTCAGGGGTATCTGGATATTAGGCATAATGAAGCCCTCTTGGGGGCTGAGTTTATTACAGGGGTTATTGTCCTGACTTAGTTTTATATTTTGCTGTTTTATTAGGATGCAACTTAAGTTATCTTCCTGAGATTTGGATCTTAACCAAATGTTAGTTTTTGAGGAGGCAATAGGGCATCAGTTCCATGATTTTCTCTGATGGCCTCCTCTATTATGCTTGATTCTCTTAGGGATTGGACCTCTATATCCAGAACTGACAGGTTATGAAATATATGGGAGAAGTCTATCTTTGTATCCCTACTGTCTTCAGCAACAAATCCTTTAAATCTGGCTTGGTCAATATTGTTGTTATTATTGATTGTATTTTCCATATGGGCTAATGGGAAGGCCGAGTCTTGTCTCGATATGCCTTGCCTAAGTGGGGTGGGGCTGAAAAATTTTCTGATATGTCCGCATGAAGAGATCAGATTAGGTGTAGATACCAGCTGCAAAGCTTCATTGCCAGCTACCATTTTGTCTACTAGGGGTTTATCAATTTTTTTTAAACACCGACCCGTTTTATTCATTGTGTTTTTGTTTTTACCCAGTTGTTTCATTCCCATAGTTTTTAATGAGAAGGGCCCTTTGTAATTTCCTCCTCCTTCTATTCTAGGTTTTAGTTTACTAGGATCCATGTCATGTGCACATAAGGTGCCTGAGTTCATGCTACAAGTTGTAGCTGGCATTTCTAATAAATGTGAGCACAATAAAAGTAGCAGTTCTGATAGATATATAAATAATACAATGGGGAACACAATAGTAATAGCAATTCTAAAAAAAGAGAAGAAAGTAAAAACACAGATACACAGGAGGCAGATACTAGCAGACAATACAACAATCTGAGAGTCTAGCAAACCTACAATCTACTCGTTTGAGTTTTTCTTGTATTGGCTATTAACTATATTGTCTTAAAACCAGCAAAGCTTCATTTCATAATCTGACAGGTAGAATACAATACAGCATACAGTACAGTATGTAATACAATATGCAAAGAATGTAAGAAATGTTAACCAAAAAAAAGCTTTCAAACAACAGTTAGATACTGTCTGTGTCTATGCCATAGAGGTCGTTTGACAGTTATAGTTCTTTGCCAATTTTGGTGCAATATCTAATATATATATTAACTGGTGTAAGCCAGAGATAGAGTCCAAATGTTCAATTAAAATAAGCCTAGCTAGGTTGAAATGAGCTGATAGCACAATTATAGCACAATTAGGACACAGCTACCATTTCATGTTTATTCCTCTTTTTATTTTTATTTTTTATTTATATCAGAAAATAGCGATGCAAACGTATAGGTAAGCAAATAGTAATATGTAGTTACACTGTGTCAACTGTGTGCCTTTAGTAATTTGGTAATTAGATAGTATGATAGTAAGTAATAAGAAATGCAAGTTAAATTGTTTTTAGCACCCAATTTCTTGCCCTGCTCTCTTTCAAATCTTTTCAAAATCGGGGCGTGCAGGTTTTACGATCGGTTTGTCGAATTTGGAAAAAAAAAACGCGAGTGTGGAAATAACGAAGCCAAGCTTTTTGAGTGTTAATAAAACAATCAGGAAAACAATCAAAACTAGAATAGGGAGCACGGCTGAACTGACATCAAAGCAGACCGAGCAAGTTACCAGCAGGTTACTAGCTGCTATCTGATAGCTGTTGACTAGCAACTACTACTGGCGACTGGCTGCTTGTTGATCTTGCTTGTCTAGACCACTCAGTTTTGGAATAGGAGGATGAAAATATAACTAAATGTAATACAAAAAAAAAAAAAAAAAAAACGAAAGGGAAAAGCAAAGGCACAGGCACAGATTTGAAGCTTAGAGTTCAGAGCTTAGAAGTCAGAACATACTTAAAAGTCAATAAAGTTCTGTGAAGCTCTGCGAATAAAATAGGAGTGCAGCTTCACACTGAAAGCACTGAAAACAGGATAAAGCCTTGATAAGTATCAAAACAAAACAAAACAAAAATAGCGAAAGACAGCGAAAATCCACAGTTTCCCAGAGTCCAGAAACCAGAATCCAAAGTATAGTATAAAATTACAGCCACAGAAAAGTGTGTACAGATAATCAGTGAGAGAGGAAATACTTCCCTGAAGAGAGGATTTGCACCGCAGTTGACACTGGAGTGTGTTACATCAAGCCGCTTCTAAAAACTGCAGAAGAGGTGCTCAGTCCGGCATGCAATAACCACCACACACAGCTTGTCAGGATAATAGGGAACTTTCTCTTTGGTGTTCTCCACAGCTGCTCGACCCTCCGCAGGGCAGCTCGCCTGCTGCAGTACCGGGCTCCCTGCCCACCACTGGGACTCCTCACCAGATTGCTGCGATGGGAAAGAACAAAAGCAGGGGAAAAACACTGGAGTCAGACAGCACAAGACAAACTGGAAGGAGCAAAGAGTTTAAAACAAATGAGGCAACGGTGGCATACCTTAACTTAAAAATAAAATGCTTCTCTCGGCTCCTGCTTGTGAGGCTCCTCCACAGCCTCCTAGCATGCAGCCATCTTGGATCCTCAGTAGCTCCCCGTGTGGTCACACAGACTCAGGAAAAGCCGACTTGTAAAGTGCTGGTAGTGAATACTGCCTATCACTATTTCTCCTTTAAGGCAGTTATTATGAAGACCGAGAGAGCTCCATCCTGGTCGGGCGCAAAAGAGAGGTAGAGCTGGGTATCGACAGCATAGCAGTGAAACCTCAGCTCATACCTTCTTACTGTGTCTTCGAGGGGCAGCATGTACACTGTGAACAACATGGGGGACAACACCGAGCCCTGAGGAACCCCACAAAACAGGGAAACTGGGTCAGAGAAATAAACCCTGGAAACCACTCTGCGTTCTTCCAGTGAAGTAAGATGTAAACCACCTGAGAACAACACCTGAAAGTCCACAGATGAACCTCGGGTGCTCGAGTAGAACCCCATGGTCCATGGTGTCAAAAGCTGATGAGAAATCTAGAAGAACTAAGATGGAACGGTTCTTCCGGTCCCTAGCCATCAGAAGATCATTGAGCACCTGAACCGGCGCTGTCTCAGTACTATGCCTCTTTCGAAAACCGGACTGGAGGGGTTCATAGATATCATGGATGGTCAAATGGTTCTACAACTGTATGGCCACTACCTTCTCAATCACCTTTCCTAAAAAGGGAGGTTAAAATTGGTCTGTAGTTTGCGTGGCAGTCAGGGTCCATAAAGCTGTCTTCAAGAGGGTGTTACCACCGCCTCCTTCAGGGACCTAGGAAACTCACCTGTTTCCAAGGAGCACCAGAGTATCCATTCTAGAACCGAACCGATGGAATCAATACAACTCAAAATCAGGGAAGTAGGACCTGGATCCAAACTACAGCACGTAGGGCACGAACCCTGGACAATCTGCATGATATCCATGAACTCCGGTCGGTCGAAGGTACTCCAGGAAAGCTGAGGTGTAGCGGCCATGCACTGATCCAGAGCAACACCCTTAGAGTGTGCTGGTTGGAGTGCCGCCCTAATGTCTGCCACCTTAGTTGCAAAGAATCGAGCAAGTTCATTGCACTCTGTTTGCGAAAAGGCCTTTCGAACCTGTAGGCAGGCTGGGTTGCACAGTCTGTCCACAGTGCGAAAGAGCTGAGCTGGTCAGTTCTGAGCAGCCACAATCTCCCGGACAGGAACTCTGCCTTCTACGGGTGATTGCAGATTGATAGGCTTGATAATGCTCCATCAGCCTAAGATGGTGGCATCTCCACAGGGTAGGCCTACGAAGGAGGGTGCTAAAACTAAACCCACAGTGTAGTGATCGGACCATCCAACTGGTTCCACCGCCAGATCAGAGGCCTCGATCCTTGAGAAGACTAAGTCAGGGGAGTGACCGTGTTTATGGGTAGCAGTGGTAAATATCTGTGTGAGGCCCAGAGATGACATCAGCTGGAGGAAGTGTTGTCCAAACTGCAAGAATTTGTCGTCGACCCAGGCATCGAAGTCGCCCAGGACCATCAGTCTGGGCAACTCAAGTGCCATGTCGACAACGAAGTCCGCCACTTCCTGAAGGAACCGCTTCTCCTCTTCGGGTGGGGGCAGGCACAGGTACCCATGGTGAGAAGGTGTTGGCGCAGTTTGTGTTTAAAAGAGCCAGTCATTGCTGCATTACAGATGTCCTGAAGTAGCGCATTTGTCCAGAGGGAGGTCCACTATGAGAAACCCTGCTGATCCAAGGTAGTGCGGCACCTTGGCACATGGAATACCTGAGAGGCTTTGTGCTCTAGGAAGGGGTCAGTAGGTTCCATACTCCTGGTGGTAGAAGATTTAAGGAGACTTTTTTGGCAAGGGGTCAAGTTTGGTACCTGATACTTCCACTGAACTGTAGCCAGCCAGCCATGGTATAGAGATCACAGGTGTGCATGAGTCTAGCGTGTCTTACTTACCTCACAGGTGTGAGGTAATTAACCTGGTGGAGTTCTATGACTGGGTAACTAGGCAACTGGACATGGTCCATGCAGTGGATATCCTGTATCTGGACTTCAGTAAGGCATTCGACTCAGTGCCACACAGAAGGCTGGGAAGTAAGTTATAAGGCACAGGGCCGGGTGCAAAGCTGGTGAGATGGGTAGGGAACTGGCTTCAGGGAAGGCAACAGCGGGTGGTGGTGGGTGGGGAGCTCTCACACCCAAGGGTAGTGACGAGCGATGTTTCACAGGGCTCGGTGTTGGGACCAGTGTTATTTGGGATATCCGTTGCAGGCATATCCTTGGACATCAAGAGCAAGATCAGTCTATTTGCTGATGATACCAAGGTAGGAGCGGTGGTTGATGACCTAGGGGGATGGCAGGGGTTGCAGGATGATCTTGCAAAGCTTGAAACCTGGTCAGACACCTGGCAACTGGGCTTTAATGCCAAAAAGTGCAAGGTGCTGCATTTTGGGATGAAGAACCCAAGGAGGAGGAGTTACTAGCAGGGGGGAGTGCAGCTAGCCCAGACAGAGGAGGAGAAGGATCTGGGGGTGCTCATTACAGGGTCAATGAACAACTCGGCACAATGTAGGAGGGCAGCAAAGGCCAACAAAATGCTGGGTTGTATTGCAAGGGTATATCCTTGAGGAGGGAGGAGGTGATTCTGCCACTATATAGGTCATTAATTAGACTGCATCTGGAGTCATGCTTGCAGTACTGCCACCCGTATCTTTAGAGGGACATTAAGTTACTGGAGGGGGTGCAGTACAGGGCGACAAAGATGATCAAGGGGCTGGGGGACTTATCATACGAGAGGAGACTGAGGGAGTTGAACATGTACTCGCTGGAGGAGAGGAGGGACAGGGGGGACATGATTGAAACCTTTAAGTACATGAAAGGAATAAACAAGACAAGTACAGAGGTGCTGTTCAAAGTAAGGGAAGGGAGGGACACCAGGGCCATGATATGAGACTGGAGGAGGAAGGTTCAGGAGGAGATGAGGAGACAGTTTTTACAGAGGGTGGTGGCTGGGTGGAATGCGTTATCTGCAGAAGTGGTATCCAGTAGAACAGTGGACTGCTTCAAAGGGATGGGACAGGACAAGGGGAGGGTCAATGAAGGGAAGGTGGAAGGAGGCAGCTGTAGAATAGCTAGCTAGGCACATTCGAGCAGACTTGGTAGACCTCTAGGCCTTTATCTGCTGGCAAATTTCATATGTCTAAGATGGCAGGCTTTATTCATTGCAGTTGAGATGAGGTGGAGGGCTGTGTCTGTTGCAGATCCGTAGATCACCAGCCCACAATCGATGAGTGAGACAATTGAGCTATTAATGGCAGTGCCAGGGCTTCATGTGTGAGACAGTGCCTGTGCGATACAGGATCCGATTCTGGTATTGATTGCCCTTGCAATAATGCCAAGTGCTTGGCGTATGATAGAGTGGAATCGATAGTGATGCCTAGGTATCTGAAGTGCGAACAAGTTAGAGTGGCACCCCAGCGTTCATAATTGCAAGTGGGAAGGCTCTTTGTTTGCTTTGTGGGGTGGAGAACATCATGGTATTGGTCTTTTATAATTCAAAACCAGTCTATGGTCCTTAAGCCACTGTTCACAGATGCAAAGCCACTTTGTAGATCTGCCTCAGATGTTCATGGTGTTAACTGCTGTTGAATAAAACCGCATCATCTGCATAAAATAGCATTTGACATGAGCTAGAGGTTGGGAGGTATTTAAGAATAAGCTGAACAGCAGTGGTTCTAATATGGATCCTTGCGGTACACCAGATCTGACAGGTCTGCTGTCAGAGATCACATCCCTGATCCTAACTTGCTGATAGCAGTTGCTCAGGTAGCTAGTGAACCAGCCCAAAGTTTCAGAGGAGAGCCCAATGTCAGCCAGTTGATGAGGAGGAGCCCATGATGCACCGTATCAAATGCCCTTGATAGGTCAATGAAAGTGACCCCTACCAGGAGGCCTTGGACTAATGCGTGGTGGATGTGCCCTGTAAATTCTAGTGAGGCTATGATGGTGCTGTGGCCACCACTGATCCCGTGCTGTTCAGGATACAGTAGTTCATGGTGGTTGAGGTACTCCACAAGTTGGTCGGCCACAGTCCGCTCTAGGGCCTTGTAATTGAGGGGGATAAGCAGAAATCAGCACTGTATTCATAAGGGAAGACAGAGGGCCTCTGCCAGAGAGTGGCATTAAGGGATGTAAGGGTGATCCCTGAGCTAGGCAGCAAGTATTTACCAGTGATGGGGTTCAGAAAGGGCTAGAAGCCTAAAGATAAATAAGGCCATGGGGCCTGATCGGATGCGTCTGAGTGCGCTCAGTGAACTGGCAACATAACTAATTGAACCCCTGGTAGGGTTACTCAGTATTTCAATTCAGATAGAGGGGTACTAGTTCCAAAAGACTGGAGTGTAGCAGACATAGTCCCGCGCTATGGTGGGTGGGGGGGCATGGAGCAACTGGGTAAGTACAGACCTGTAAGTCTTACCTCTGTTATGGGTAAACTGATGGAGATGCTAGTCAAAGAGGACCTTGTGAACTGCTTGGAGAACAGTGGACTCCAGGATAGTAAACAGCACAGGATTGACGCAGGAAGATATTTTTAGGCCAACCTGATAATATTCTTTGACTGGGTAATGAGGGCAGTGGATAAGGGCTGTGATGTGGATTTACTCCATTTCAATTTCAGAAAGGCTTTTGATTTGGTGCCTCACAGAAGGTTGCTGAAGAAGCTAGAGGATCTGGGTACAGCAAAGGACACAGATGGGTGAGAAACTGGTTAGAAAGTAGACAGTAGAGGGTTGTGGTTAATGGAGCCAACTCAGAAAAGAGGGGGTTCACCAGTGGGGTGCCACAAGGATCAGTTTTCAATATGTTCATTAGCGACATGGGAGAAGGAATCCAGGGCAAGCTGTGTCTTTTTGTAGACAGCACTAAGCTATATGGCAGGGTAGCCAGCATGGAGGGGTTAAGGAGATGAAGAGAGACTTGCAAAAATCAGAGAGGTAGTCAGAGATTTGGCATTTGACATTCAGTGCCAGATGGGATCGGCTCAGTGGTGCTGAGGCACTGGATGCCACACTACGCACCATGCTGGCGACCCAGGTTCAGATGCAGACTGGAGTAGCTGGGGGGTCAGCCGAGGAGGGAGGGAACTGAGGTCTGGAGGACTGTTCACCTCTCCCATGGAGGGAGAGTTTCAGTGCCAAGTACTCAGCTGGAGTTAGGCAGGTTGGGAGTGATGGCATGGGGAAGAGAGTACGAACATACGACAGTGCCAGCAAATTTAGCCCTGAAGGTCTATCGGTCTGCTTGAAAGCGCAGATCATAGTTCAGACAACTGCTGCTGAGTGGCAGCTGTGGACGCACTGTGCATGGAAGCATGTGTGGGACAGCTAGGTGGCATTGCATGCTGTCTTTCCGGAAGAAGAAAAATGCAGGAAATGATGGAAGTCCGAGCCGCTGCTGATTCTGGCCTTCCGTAGCCCTGCACCCATCGAATATGTAGGCCATGCTGCAGCTGTAGAAAGGTAAGTACCAGGAGAAAAACAGAGCTGGAATGGCCAGCATCTGGAGGGTGGCCTGGGTTCAGGAGGAAAAGAGTATTAACTGCAGAAAGAAATTCTTTGCCAAAAAGTGCATTGTGATGCACATAGGGAACAAGAACCCAAGGACAGAGTGCTGGATGGGGGTGACTAAAACTGTGCATGACCTCTGAGGAAAGAGACCGATGGGTCATCATTAGTGACTCCCTAAAACAATCAAACCAGTGTAAGAAGGCCCACACTAAGGCAAACAGGATGCTGGGGTGTATAGGAAGGGGTACTGACAGCAAAAGGAAAGCGATTTACTGCCTCTGTATAGATCACTGGCGAGGCTCCACCTAGAGTACTGTGCCCAGTTCTAGAGCCCTCACCTGGGGAAAGATAAGGACAGGCTGGAGATGGTCCAACATAGGGTGACCAGAATGATTCAGGGCCAGCAAGGGAGATCTTACAAGGATCGGCTTAAGGCACCGAACATATACAGTACTTGCTGGAGGCCAGACGAGAGAGGGGAGATATGATAAAGACCTTCAGGTTCCTGAAAGGAATGAACAAAGTAAACTGCAAGGAACTATTTAGCATTTGTATTGAATCAAGAACACGTGGGCACAAGTGGAAACTGATGAGGGGATTCTAGAGGGAAGTGAAAAAGTTTTATTTTACAGAAAGGGTGGTGGACCGGTGGAACAGTCTGCCAGCTGATGTGGTGGGTGCCAAAACTATCAGTGGTTTCAGGGACGGCTAAGGCAGAGTGAATAGCTTAGTGGTTGCTCAGAGCGATGGCTGTAGGGTGGGGAGCATGGGGGTGGATAGTGTGGGTTAGAACTCTGCATGGACAGTAGGTTCCGGGTTTGTTAGGGTTTATGGGCAGACTTGGTGGACCTCTAGTCCTTTTTCTGCCGTCATTGTCTATGTTTCTGTGTAGCCACTGGTTACCCTATTGTACTGCATGGTAAACAAATGACTTACAGTGCCCTGCTCTATCAAGGGACCTTCTCGAAAAAGGAGACTTTTCTAGCTCATGTGGACTTCTTGATATCAGTGTAATGCAAATTTCAAATAAATAAACAAACAAATAAATAATGAAAGCAGCTCTGTTACATGGAACACAAACATGTCCATTTGATGTTGGATAGATAGTCAAATTCAGGTCTTTTGCTAAAGGGTTTTTAGGCCAGTGTCCCTTGATTAGAGTTTTGCAACAAACTGCCCTTATATTTTCACAGGTTTTTGTTTTTTCATTCCAATGTATTGTTAGGTAGCATATTGGCAGTGTATGTCTATGGAGAATTTAGTGAAAACATAATTTAACGACTGCAGTTCATTTCAAGGAAGAGATTTACAAAAGTGATATGTATGGAAGTCACTAATGGCAAGGTGGAAGGTGGGAGGTGGAAGACTAGGTTTGCTAGTCAAGGCATCTAGCTTCATCTGAGCTATTTTCTTCTAGGTTGCTTGAAAAGGACAGAGCAACAAGTAAGCATTAATCACTGACCGAGGTGACATCTAATGGGGAGTTAATGCATGGTTTGCGAGTGCCTGGCGACCAACCATGCATTAACTCCCCGTTAGATGCCACCTTCGGAGGGGATTAATGCGCTTGTAACATGGCAAGTGCAGCACTAGTATTTGACAGATGCTCTTGTGTTTCATTTGCTACACTAATGAGAACACATATTTATTGCACATCCAGAATTATGGTTCACCTATCTTACTTTTTAAGCCTTTGTGTCAGTCCAGGCGTGCGCGTGCACGTTGATCAACCCACGTCCATTAATATAGTGGTGAGTATTTTTCTCCCCCTTTAAACTCTGGTGTACATGTCAATATTCTCATTGCATAATCCTTGCAGCTCTGACTTTCCTACATGTGTTGCGGTAGTCTATTTCTCATCACTCGTTTCTATCTGGTACCGCTCCTCTGCTGCATTGTGGGCAAGATCTGTTTGGCGCATACCTTAATATCCTCCCAGTCTGACATCTTCTATTCTCCGCTGGCTGTGCACCTCGACCCTGACTATTCCCATCAATAGGTGGCACTTTCAGAACACCAGGCAACTTCTGCGCTATTGTCTCATTCCTGTCTTTTATGCCCCATGGTTTTGCACTTTACATCTCGTATGACAATCATTGTCTCTCTCAAGGGAACTTGACCACCCACCAATGCACAGTTTCCTTCTGGAGCTCTGTTATCTGCTCCCATTCCTCTCTGCGCTATTTTACACTTCAGGCACTTCCCCACACACCACCTTTTCCCTCACCTCTCACTCATCAGTCCGACCGATGGGTGGCGCTTCCTCACGCTTGCACGACTTCTCCTGTCCCTCACACTGATCTGTTATTCCCCTGTGTGGTTCCCTGTTGTTTTCCATGACTGGGCAACGTCTGCAATATCAACTGAGACACTGCCTTTCTGCTAAATACTACAATTGGCCATTGTTTGCTCTCTCCCATTTTCTGTGCTGTCAACAGCCACACACACATTTCCAAACTTTCTCTGTTGGCCCTGGCCCTTCGGTTTCTGGCTCTCTCTTCGTCGTGCCACCTATTGGGCGATGTCTGTGCAACACATTCATTACTTGCCTAGTTCTGTGAGCGCGTTCACGCTGTCAGGACGGCATTATTGCTCTCAGCATTCTACAGCAACACGGCATTATCGTGCCATAATGCTATGTTGCTCTTGTACCACCTGACGCTGTTGTGCCAATCCTGTTCCTTCCTTTTGGTCCTCCTGTTTTAGCCATGTTACAATAAGGATTAAGGCTTCTTTTGGCTAAGCAGGTTTACTGTGTGTTATTATTTTTATTGTGTACTCACAGGGATTGTTACTGTGTGTTGCAACATTTTATTGCTTTATTTTTCTCTAATTACAATCGTTGTTGCTGGTATACATTCTGCTGCATTATTACAGGGTGTGCCTACAGATGTGTGCTTACAGATTACTGCTGCAATCTTCTAATTCAAATTGTCTTTAGCAAGGTATATCTTCTGTTACTGCTTTATTTTTCTCTGTAGCAAAGTGTTTCTTACAGGGTATATCTTGCAGTGTCAGTGGCTCAGTAGGTAGCACACTGCCTCTGAGGCCGGAGATCAGAGGGCTGTGGGTTCAGTTCCCACATCTGGCACTTGGGTTAGTATCCCTGTAATGACACCTGTAGTGCAGCATGAGAGGTGCTGCACTTCTGAGGTGCTCCATCTCGGATGAGACGTTAAACCGAGGTCCCATCTGCCTGGATTGGTGGTAGTTCAGGTGGATGTTAAAGATCCCATGGCACTTATCGAAAAGAGTAGGGGAATTTCCCGGTGTCCTGACCAAATTTCCCTCATTCACTAAAAATACCACCAACAGCTTAATCTGGTTCAAAGGCCAGTTGGCATTCATCTGTATTCCCCGCCTCCTACTGCGTCGTGCCTAAAAATAGGCAGGATTTAGAAACATAGAATTTGACGGCAGATAAAGACTGCTTGGCCCACCCAGTCTGCCCATTTCCTACCTAATGGATAAGCTGCAGATCCTAGTAAACCAGCAGCCTACTTCTTTTACCCCACCCCTAGAATTGCCTTATGACTGTCCCATGCATGCTTGAATTCCACCACTGATTTTGACTCCACAAACTCTCCAGAAGGCCGTTCAATGCATCCACAACCCTCTCTGTGAAAAATACTTCCTTAAATTTCCTCTGAGCCGCTTCCTCTTCAAATTGTGCCCCTTGTTCTTGCACACCTCTTTTTGAAAGATGCTACCCTCTTGGACTTTGTTGATTCCTTGAGGTACTTGAACGTTTCTATCATGTCCCCTCTCCTCCTTTCCTTTGTCTAGTGCACTTACTGGTCAACAATAAACAA
This sequence comes from Neoceratodus forsteri, assembly GCA_016271365.2. Classification (NCBI taxonomy): domain Eukaryota; kingdom Metazoa; phylum Chordata; order Ceratodontiformes; family Ceratodontidae; genus Neoceratodus; species Neoceratodus forsteri. The sequence goes on along the minus strand of CM057450.1, from coordinate 1,747,937,419 downwards.
AATAAAATAAATAAAATCTTCTGTGAAATTATTACAGGTGGTGCTTACATTTTTGTGACTTTTATTATTAGGCTAAGCAAAATTAGTGTTTGCCACTATTTATTTTATTTGTTTTTGCTAAAAGTTTTTTGTCTCGCAGGTGTTGCAGTCTCCTTCTCACTTTGAAGGAGTTAATTGCTTTCCCCACAGCTCTTCCAGGGGATTAGGTGTGCATCTGTTGGTGGAGCTGACAAACTGTCAGTCCTTCCAACAGAGTAAAGGTTAAAAGGTCAGGTTAGTTGATATCTTTGAGGTGGAAGACTAGGTTTGCTAGCCAAGCACTCTAGCTTCACATGAGCTATTTTCTTCTAGGTTGCTTGAAAGGACAGAGCAACAATAAGGATTAAGGCTTCTTTTGGCTAGGCAGGCTTACTGTGTGTTGTTATTTTATTTTGTACTCACAGGGATTGTTACTGTTTGTTGCTAACATTTTATTGCTTTATTTTCTCTAATTCAATTGTTGTTGCTGGGTATACATTCTGCTGCATTATTACAGGGTGTGCCTACAGGTGTGTGCTTACAGATTACTGCTGTAATCTTCTGATTCAAATTGTCTTTGCAAGGTATATCTTCTGTTACTGCTTTATTTTTCTCTGTAGCAAAGTGTTTCTTGCAGGTATATCTTATGTGAAATTGTTACAGGTGGTGCTTTACAGGTTTCACAGTTTTATCTGTCATTAGGATAAGCTTTCAGGGCTACTGCATTTGTTACTGGCTGATTGTTTCTGCTCTTACCTCCTTGTTTCTTTCATCCGTGGTTCTTCTTTTTCAGCAGGGGAAGGACACAGCCACTCACCACCGCCCCCATCCCCAACCACGCCAGCCCACACTACACTCCTTTTATAGGGTAGCACAGTCGTGACATTTCCTGTAGCAAAGCAGGAAGGGGCGGATCAGAGGGATATCCACACAGTGATCTCATTTACAGGGGTACTAGTAATTTAACTTGTTATAAAAAGTTATACAAAGACAAACAATCAAAACACAAAATGAAACTTTTGCTTTCATTTTCTTCCTTCTAATTACTCTGACCAGGTTATAAACCCAGCAACTTACCTGGAATGGATATCATTAACTGCAGGTACTGTGGAACACTTTTCAGAAGGGCAATCTTACAGGACTTAGGACACTGTCATACATGCTGGGCTATTGGAGATCTAAGGGCTCAGCTCCAGGCAACATGGGCAGAGATTGCGTGCCTCAAATTACATATTCAAGAGGAAATGTATTGTAAGAACCGCCCGCCATTTCCCCAACATCCAACAGAAACACCTCGACTGCAGAGGGTAGTTGGTCTGGGAGGTTGGCAGGGGTTAGGAGGGGCAAATTGGGTGCCCCATCACTTGGTGCTGTCCAACATATCACCTCCACAAACCGTATAAAAACTGCAAACAGGTATCTGCCTCTATCTCCGAAATCAGACAAAGGGGCAGAGGACACTGCAGCACAGGATCTCTGATCTAGCACAACAAAACACGCCCAAAACAGGAACCAAAACAAAAAAAGGAAATCCAAAACACTTCTGATCATAGGAGACTTCATGATTCAGGGAATTGATACGTATCTCCAGCCAGGTTTAATGGTCAGATGTCTCCCAGGTACATCAGCGTGGAGAGACACTGACCACGTTGGTAAAATTGTTCAGGAAGCAAGAGAAAACATTGATGTCCTAGCCGGTCAATTGTGGAGACCAAGGAACACCTAACCAGGCTGGGGGACAAACTATCATCCATTTCGTCCGGCATCTCCTCTGAGATCCTGCCAATCTGGGAGAGGGGGACAGATGGACAGAAGGTCAGAGAAGGGGAGATAGGGGAGCTAAACATGTAGCTCAAGGGCTGGTGCCAGGAAAAAGGACACAAATTTGTAGGGAACTGACAACAGTTTTGGGAGCAAAAGTTCTTTAAATTTGATGGACTGCATTTGACTAGGGAGGGAGTCAGTGCATTGGGACAAAAGTTTGATGTCTTTGCAGAACATTTAAACTAGCAATTCGGGAGAGGGGTGCAGCCCCGGAAACGTCGAATGGGAAGAATACCCCTCCCCCCTCAGCTAGTGGTCAAACAGGAGTTCAACATGTCTGTAGTTTATTTGCATCACCAGGTAAAGAAAAAGGTCCAGCTCCCCATATGATGCACAGGGGAAACACAGGACCTCGCCCAACAACTAACACACCGAAATCTGACCAGTGGAAAATCATGTACACAAATGCTCGCAGTCTGGGAAACAAGATCCCAGACCTGCAGGCAATAATGACAGAGGCTAAACTGGACATAGTAGCCATTAGCGAGACATGGTTTACCAGTAACCACACTTGGGAGACTTCAGTACCTAGCTATGTACTGTTCAGAAGAGACCGAGGTGCAAAAAGGAGGGGTGGAGTGGCATTTTATGTCAATGAAAATATCAAAGCTACAGAAATTCAGAATACACATAAGGAGCCAGAAGAACTGTGGGTCACCCTGGAAACAGGAAATGGGACAGCCATACGAACTGGGGTTGTGTACAGGCCTTCAGACCAGGGGGAGGACATAGACACGTTACTGTTAGAAGATATACAAAACATGACAGCTAAAGAGGAGGTTCTGATAATGGGAGACTTCAACATGCCAGATACAGATTGGTCAATACCAGCAGGGACATCTGCCAGAACTAGACACATGGTGGATTCCCTGCAGGGGGAGGGCCTCAAACAACTGGTACAACAACCCACAAGAGACAGGGCTATCCTAGATCTAGTACTGACTAACAGGGAAAGGATCACAGATCTCCAGGTAGAAGGTCACCTGGGGCCAGTGACCATCACATGGTATGGTTCAATTTGGCCACTAGAACTAAATCATCCCATTCCAAGGCAAAAATATGGGACTTCAGAGGAGCTGACTTTGATAAGATGGCCAACAGAGTTAAGCTAGCCCTGGCAAAAAGAAATACAGGTGAGGGGGTACAGGCAAAGTGGGCAAGCATTAAAGATGCAATACTTGAAGCAACATCCCATTGTGTTAGTGAGAAAAGGAAGTGCAGAAGAAGGAAACCACTTTGGTTCTCAAACACAGTAGCAGAAAAGGTCAGAGCCAAAAGGCTGGTCTTCAGGAAATATAAGGGAACGCAGCAGGATGAAGATAGGGAGGCATACCAAACTTCCCTAAGGGAAGCAGGAAAGGCAGTAAGGCAGGCAAAGGCCCAAACTGAGGACACATTCGCATGAACCGTAAAAGAAGGTGACAAGACTTTCTATAGATACATTAGTAAAAGGAGAAAGTCCAGAGTGGGTATTGCTAAGATCAAAGGGGATAAGGGGGCATGCGAGGAGGAGGACCATGTAAAAGCATCTATCCTAAATAGATACTTTTGCTCAGTATTTACTGAAGAGAAGGTAGGGCAGGGCCCACAGCTCTGCACCATGGACAAAGGGGGGAGGGAGGTGTGCACTAGTCCCTTCACAAAAGAAAGAGTCCTACAAGAGCTTGATAAGCTCAGGGTGGACAAAGCAATGGGACCTGATGGCATACATCCCAGGGTGCTAAAGGAGCTAAGGGTGGAACTAGCAGAGCCATTATCAGAACTGTTTAGTGAGTCTCTGAGCACAGGAGAGGTCCCAGAAGAATGGAGAAGGGCTCATGTGATCCCGCTTCACAAGAGTGGTAGCAGGGAGGAGGCAGGAACTACAGACCAGTCAGTCTTACCTCAGTAGTGGGCAAGATTATGGAGGCACTCCTTAAGGAAAGGGTAGTGCAACACCTGGAATCCATAGGACATAAGATCCAAGACAGCATGGGTTTACAAAGGAAGGTCCTGTCAAACTGATCTCATAGATTTCTTTGACTGGGTAACCAGAGTGGTGGACCAAGGGGAGCAGTTGATGTTGCCTACCTTGACTTCAGCAAAGCTTTCGATACTGTTCCACATAGAAGATTGATTATTAAGCTGGGTAGGCTCGGGGTCGGTCAGACATTGGTCAACTGGGTGGCAAACTGGTTGACGGGCAGAAAACAGAGTGGTGGTAAACGGTATACAGTCAGAAGAGATGCAAGTCACAAGTAGGGTACCTCAGGGATCAGTCCTGGGGCCAGTCCTCTTCAATATCTTCATCAGTGACATTGCAGATGGACTGGAGGGTAAGGTTTGTCTGTTTGCAGATGACACCAAGATCTGCAACAGAGTAGATGATCCAGATGGTGTGGGCAGAATGAGAAGAGATCTGGATAAACTAGCAAAATGGTCAGAAGAGTGGCAGCTGGAGTTAAACGTAAAGAAGTGCAAGATCATGCACATAGGGAAGAGAAACCCTGAAGCCACCTATAGGCTGGGAGGGGAGTTGCTGGCAGGCACAAGAGAAGAATGAGACTTGGGTATCATCATCACCGATGACCTGAAATCATCCAAGCAGACCTCTAAAGCAGTAGGTAAGGGTAGAGGGATGTTGGGGTGTATTAGTAGGGGTATCACAAGTCGGAAGAGGGAGGTAATAATCCCTCTTTACAAGACACTGGTTAGGCCCCATCTGGAGTACTGCGTGCAGTACTTGGAGGCCACACCTTCACAAGGACATTAACAAATTGAAGCAGTCCAAGAAGGGCAGCAAAATGGTGCAGTGACTGCATCAGAAAACATATGAGGACAGATTAACTGAACTCAATATGCATACCCTGGAGCAAAGGAGGGAGAGAGGTGATATGATTGAAACATTCAAACACCTTAAAGGCATTAATAAGGTGAAAGAGTCTAACATGTTTCAATATAAGAAAAATATCAGGACAAGAGGACACAGCATGAGATTAGAGGGAGGCCAATTAAGGGGTAATGTGAGGAAGTTCTTTTTCACAGAAAGGGTGGTGGATGCATGGAATGGCCTACCACAGGAAGTCGTGGATATGAATACAGCGCAGGGCTTCAAACAGGCTTGGGATAGGCAGAAGGGAGCAATAAAGATGAGTATGAATAGATAGGCCATTGACAGAGTACAGGCCTATGACACATTCATAAGGTAGAAAAAGAAATGGGCAGACTGGATGGGCCTTGCGGTCCTTTTTTGCCGTCAGCTTCTATGTTGCTATGTTTCGAATTCAATTCATTGGACAGGTTCAGCACAGAACCGTATTCTGTGTTTGCAGTTTATTTCACTGGGAAGGTATAGCGCAGTTTTAACCAGCAGGGGCAGTGATATAGCATACAAACACACTGATCCTCTGATGTACGTTTTTCCAGTAAAGCTGATTTTTAAGTACTGGTTCCATCTCTGGTATTGTTTAATCCCTACAGATCTTTCAGTTAACACAGTGGGTGTTTCTGATTTCCTGTCGGCAGTGCTATTTTAGAAATGCATGATGTGTTTGTTTTTTTATTTGTTCATCTCAACCACCCAGTTCTGTAGTAGAACTCCAATGCATTGTGGCAACAATGAAAGAGCATAGTAAAGACATGTAAGCAGCGAGACCTAACAGGGTGTGGGTGTTGGTGGATACTCACACCCTGGGGTGTTATGGGGCTGACGAAAGGCAGAGGGTCTTACAGCCCCTGGAGGTGCAGATATCCATCAATACTGCACATCCTGAAGGGTCTTATTGCTCTTTGAAAAGGGGTTTCTTTCAAGATAGATGTCAAGTCACACTTGTGAGCATTTCTTCCAAGATCTGAGTTACACTTGTGAACAGCCCCTTGCCTGCCCTCCCCCACCATTGCTGCTCACAAGCATGACTCAATATTTGTTTTGGAAAGGACTGCTTGCCCCCCATTCATGGCTGCTCACAAGTGTGACTTGACATCTGTCTTCGCAAAGACTACTTGCCTCCCACCACTTCCCCCTCCTCCCCGTGGCTGCTTACAAATGTGAGTCATGTCCTTGAAGCTGCAGCTTACCTGCATCTTCTGTGGCTGTTCATAACTGTAACTCATCATCTGTCTTGGAAGATGCAGAGGCAGTCAGTGTGGCCCTCAAGCCAAGACGCTGAGCAGCTGCAAAACATCCTGCTGTGCAGGAGACTGGTGAACGCATCACTACTCTTAAAGGATGTTTTACAGGCCGTTGAGGCACCAGATTTGAAAGTGACAGCTCCGGACAAAAAAAAAATTGAAGACTTTCAATCATGCATGGCCATCTGTGAGTCTCAAGCATCCACGGTGAGTTCTGAGGCACAGTAGTCAAAGAGTAGCATCGATTAAGGTGGTGGCTGCTACTGCAGACATGGTTAAAGACAATAAAGTCCTCCGATATAGATTAGAGAGTCTTGAAAACCATGCCCAATCTGCTGATGTCTGAATCATTGATTTGTCTGAGGCCACAGAAGGTAAGGATCCAGTTTTGTTTGCCAGTTCCTGTCTCATTGATCAGCTAAGAATCGAGGCCCCACTGATGGTCCTGAAGGCATACCACATGATCCAATGATGGCTGGTTGAGAATTTTAATTCCTCACATACTTTTCTGGGGCAGGCAGCAGAGGTCCATGTTTGGGACCAAATTCTGTAAGCCTCAAGGAGACAAAGTCCAATTGACCAGGTTGGATTACAGGGTTCCCTTTACCTGGATTTAAGCTTTTCAGGGACAGGCTCAAGGCCTTTGACGGGGTGCGAGCAACCTTGAGAGAGTTGGAAGTGTCACACTCCCTGCAGTTCCCTGCAAAACTAAAAACGGTCTACTCAGGAGAGGGTTAAATATTTTGGGAACCAAAAGAGGCTGGGAGTTTGGTCTCCAAAATTCACTTGGACTTTAGAAAGGCACCAAACGTAGCTGCATAGGATTGGAGGAGAGACTGGTTACTGTGAGTAGGGTCAGTTGGGGTATGGCGGGGGTGGAGTCATGTCAGTAGTAACTTTATTGGAATTATTTTTGTTGTTTGTTGATTTCCTATATAACTTTATTATTCGGGACTCTGTGATGGACTTCAGTTGTGATTTATGTGCACTGACTGCATGTCCCCCTCTCAGGCCTCTTATCCCCCGTGCTCCTTTTTAGATATAATCTTTTTAAGCGTGGACTAGAAAGACTTCCTAATGGGAATCTGGGCACTGGTTAATGAAGCTAGATGGGCTGCAGTTACAGTAATAAATGTTCACATATTGCGGCCATTATTATTAATGTTAGTATATTTTCCTTTAGTATTAACAGGTGGCTTTGCCGATGGTTAGATGTGTAACTTTTATTTTTGATGTTTGGTGACAAGTAGTGTTACGGGTTTTTCAGTATGGGGTTAAAGCGAGGTGTGTGCAAATATTTTATTTCAAAATGCGTACTGGAGTGTGGCACTGTCAAGCCAAACAAGAGGCTCTGGACATAATTTGAGTTTAAGGCTTCTTAATTTGAGCCATTCATTGCTATGTGGTACAGTATATAACGTGCCTTCCTGTTTTTCATTGTATGGTTCTTTTATAATTTAGCATTTAAGCACCCCGATTTTGTAACATCCTGAGCATATGAATGTCTGCCTCTAATATTATATATGTTATGTACATTTTAATAAAAATAATATATCTACAGTGGCGTGAAAAGTATTTGCCCCTTCCTGATTTTCTCTATTATTGCATATTTGTCACACTGGATGTTTTCAGGTCTTTAGACAAAATATAATATTAGATAAAGGAACCTGAGTGAACAAATAACACTTTTTTTTTTTTTTTTTTACTTATTTCATTTATTTAATGAAAAAGTTAACCAACACCAACTGGCACTGTGTGAAAAGTAATTGCCCTCTAGTTAAATCAACCCAATTAAAAGGATAATTAGAGTCAGCTGATTGAACACAGCCAGGCTTGATTACAGCCAGCCCTGCTCAATATAAACCTCACTTATTTTGACCCTTACCATCAAGTCACGTTGCCAGCACAAAGATTCAACCAGCACATTATGCCCATGATCAAAGGAAGTTCCTGAAAAGATTAGAAAAAATGTGTTGCACTCTATCAGTCTGGAAAGGGTTACAAAGCTATTTCTAAGGCTCTGGGACTCCATCGAACCACAGTGAGCCATAATCTCAAATGGAGAACACTTGGAACAGTAGTGAATCTTCCCAGGAGTGGGCCTGCCAAAATTACTCCAAGGCAGCGTAAAATCATCCAGGAAGTCTCAAAGGATCCTAAAACAACATCCAAAGAACTGCAGGCTTCTCTTGCCTCAGCTAAGGTCAGTGTTCATGACTCCACAATCAGAAAGAGACTGGGCAAAATGGGCTTCATGTGAGAGTAGCAAGGCGGAAACCACTGCTAACCAAGAAGAACATAAATGCTCGTCTCTCATTTGCCAAGAAGCACCTGGATGATCCACAAGCCTTTTGGGAAAATGTTCTATGGACAGATGAGTCCAAAGTGGAACTTTTGGACGACTTGGATCCTATAATGTCTCGCAGAAAGCAAACATAGCATTCCACAGTAAGAACACCATACCAACAGTCAAACATGGTGGTGGTAGTGTGATGGTGTGGGGATGCTTTGCTGCCTAAGGACCTGGATGACTTGCCAAAATTAAAGGAACCATGAATTCTGCTCTGTATCAGAAAATTCTTAAGGAGAATGTCCGGTCATCCTTCCATCAGCTGAAGCTGAAGCGTAGTTGGGTCACGCAGCAAGACAATGATCCAAAACACAAAAGCAAGTCCACATCAGAATGGCTAAAAAGAAGTAAAATTAAAGTTTTGGAGTGGCCTAGTCAAAGTCCAGACTTAAACCCAATAGAGATGCTGTGGCAGAACCTGAAACGAGCAGTTCATGCTCGAAAACCTACCAAATGTTACTGAATTAAAGCAGTTCTGCAAGGAAGAGTGAGTTAAAATTCCTCCACAGCGATGTGAAAGACTGATATTGAATTATAGGAAGTGTTTGGTTGCAGTCATTGCAGCTAAATGTGGCGTAACCAGTTATTAAGTGTAAGGGGGCAATTACTTTTCACACAGTGCCAGTTGGTGTTGGTTAACTTTTTCATTAAATAGGTGAAATAAAAAAAGAAAAAAGTGTTATTTGTTCACTCAGGTTCCCTTTATCTAATATTACATTTTCTCTAAAGACCTGAAAACATCCAGTGTGACAAATATGCAATAATAGAGAAAATCAGGAAGGGGGCAAATACTTTTTCACGCCACTGTATCTAAATATCTGGGATATGACATGGCCTGACTGAATATATCAGATTTATGTTCCTGAGAGGCTAATGATATACTTTGATGTCTTACAAGTGCTGAGGCCATGAGTGAGATGTCGTAATATCACTGACCTTGAATGAAGGTAAAAATGATCTATTCAGTCAGGTTCTGTTTACACAGACATATGTTTTGGGATAAACACGACAGGGAATGTGCTTAAAAAAAAAAAATAAAGTGCTTGTGACACTGAAATGTCTGACAAACTTTCAGCTTCTTTTACAGATACAGTACTTGTGTGGGACTGGTTTCTGAGATTTACCACTACTTCTTTTTAACTCACTGAGCCCCATAGCTTTATATTATGGCCAGTACACAATGAAAAGGTTTACTGTACAATTTCTTTGGATTTGCTTTTGGGGGGCATTTGTTTGTTGAAAAGTGAAAAAAAATTTAATTTTCTGCCATTTTTGCAGATTATAAAAATCCGAAAGGTATGTGTAAATGTAACACCAATCATTTTGTAGATATTTTGTGCTGCACAACTTTCTTGCTCAAGTACCAAGCTATCATTTTCATTTTAAAGTTACTTGCTTCTGCTAGATCCCAGTGTGTAAAGATCAGTGGCTCCCTCTCCAACATTCGACCCGTTAGTTCTGGGGTCCCACAGAGTCTCAATCCTGGGTGCCATTCTCTTCTGTCTCTACCTCAATACACTCCCCAGCTCCTGCAATAGCAAGATGCTCCTCTATGCAGATGATGCGGTTCTCTTTGCCTCACACCCAGATCCCTCCATTCTCCAATCATCCCTTTAACTCGCCTACAACCAAACAGAAAGGTGATTTCTTGATCACAGACTAGTCATAAACCTTAAGAAAACCAAATCAATGCTCTTCTCTCACCACCAAAATAAAGCTAGAAGTGCCTCCCCCTCCTGATTACCCCCAACTCTCAGCTCCCATTAGAGCAAGTGCCCACATACAAATACCTTGGAATCACTTTTGATACTGCCCTCACCTTCCACACCCACATCAATGTTCTTTCCTCCGGCATAAACTTTCGGATTGGCCTACTTTACCGCCATAGGGATTGCCTGCCCCTCGCTGCCCTCTGGCTGGCCATCACCTCCTCCGTCCTGTCCTTAGTGGACTATGGCTTGCCCATCTATGCTGCAGCTGATAACACCGGCCTCTCTAAAATCCAGCTCTCCATCAATAAGGCCTGTAGGCTCCTGACTGGATCCTCCAGCCGCACCCACACCTGCCTGCTCTATTTCTCCACCAACCTGCTCAACTTCGAGGAATGTCTGCAGTATCAGACTTGCCTTCTTGCTAAGAAATCCCTGCTCGGACTCTCCCCTCCTGGAGTCTCTGCCTCCCTACCACGGTCATCCTCATCTGTTTCCAACCGCAGCTCTGTTAAAGCCACCTTCAAAGTGCCCAGAACCGAGACCTCTCTCACCCAGAGGGCCTTCTTTTATCAAGCCCTTGCCTGGTTCAGCTCCCTCCCTCCCTACCTGCATCTCCAACACTGCCAAACTTGGTCCCTTCAAAACCGCTCTCCGGAACCATCTCTTTAATGTCCGCTGCTGTAGGTGCAACTAACCCTGCCCCCCCCACCCAGTCCTACTGCAGAACCTTTTTCTGCCTGGCCCCCCTAATCTCAACAATATCTCCTGACTGCCGATGCATCTTTCCTCTACTCCTTTTACCTACCCCTTAGGTTTATACAAGGATGTATTCCACGCAACTCCAGAGAAATTGTACATCTTTAATTATAAACCGTATTATACCAACATGTAACTAAGTGTATTCTGTGTTCAACGTCTGCACCTGTAATGTTGTCCAATGTTGTATCTGCACAATGATCTATTGTCTTGCCCTCCCTGCGATGAGGTGCCTTTGTAAATGAGTCACTGACTCAAAGGTTGTAAATCCGACTTGTACAAATAAATCAATAAAAAAAAAAAATGTTCCCTGAAAAAGTGGAAAATGGAATTTCTGCCCTTTTGCTGATTATAAAAAATTCTAAAGGTATCCATAAATGAAACATCACTCATTTGTAGATATTTTTGTGCTGAGCAGCTTTTGTGCTCACAGTACCATGCTATCATTTTCATTTTAAAGTTATTTACATTTGAATATGGATGGTTAGAACTGCTACTGAGGCTGAGTATTCCAAACCAAAACATATATACTGCATCATGGAAACGATAATATTATCTTTACATGTTCAAAAAGTTATCACTTTTTCTCTGGCCGATTATTTTTTTATTTTATTTATTTAAAAGTTTGTGACTGGAGAGGCACACTGAGCCGTGGTTCGTTTCCAGGTGCAACCCGGGGGCAAGGAAAGGGGAATATTTCTACGATGTAGACTGATTTACAGAACCAGATTAAGCTGTTGGTGATATTTTAGTGAAATGGGGGGTATTTGGCCAGGACATTGGGGAAATTCCCCTACTCTTTTCAAGAAGTGCCATGGGATCTTTAAGGACAACCTTAACAACCACCAGAACAGGCAGACGGGACCTGAGGAGTGCAGCACCCACCTCTCGATGCACTACAGTGTCAGTATTGGGATTTATCCCATGTTCCTGGTGTGGGGCTAGAACACACCACCTTCCAATCTTACGAACTCAGAGGTGAGTGTGGTACCTGCTGAGCCACCGATACTGATTATCACTGTTATCTCAAAACATATGTTGTATAAATATTTATACATGCTGTGCATCAGGTGTAGAAGTTTTACTTACCAGAACTAATAAAATATAAGTTAAAAAAGAAATACCTTATGGTGGGCACTTACAGTAGGCTATCAGGTAGGATTCCCTGGAAGCATAGAAGTTGTCGGCAGTGGCCCACCTAGTCTGCCCTATTTTCCCTACCATTCCAGAATGTGTTATTTTAGCGTTCTGTTTGTGTGGAGTCAACCCATATAGGAGTCTGGTTTGTTTTTAACTCTTAAAATCTTTTATTGCCCACCATGGTTAGTTATTGCACGCTTAGGTTCTCTCAGTCCACTCTTTTGCACTTCTGGGTTCTTTACTGTTCGGCTTCATATTAGAGTCTCCTAATACCAGAAACTCTGTTTGTAGATGAAGTTTCAGTTGCTTGTGTCAACACGTATAAGGATTTATTGTTACATTTCTGGGGCTTGTATAAAAAGACTAGAGTTGTTTATTGTAATCCAAGTTTACCTTAATGACAAAAAAATGTGGGTATCAAATGTATTAGTTAATATGTGGGTAATTTGATAACAAAAACTGGTTGTGAACCTATCCTTTTTTAACATTTTTTGTGTGTGTGTGTGAATTCAGTGCTGTTGAAAGATGCTGAATTGCTAGCACTGGAACTGAAGTCCTCTATCCACATTACAGGTACAGCATGGGTGATCACATTGCAAGCTTCTCCCCACTGCCCCGCCATTGTGCCTCCGCCCTGCCATGGAGGGAACACTACGTAGGTGAGCGGGTAGTTCAGACTCCGTGCCCATTCCATCCCTGGCCTCTCATGTAAGACTGCCAACAAGGGTGCCAATTAGTGCCAGTTATGTTGGTGGTTTTGTGACGTGGACACCTACCCACTGGAAACTGGACTAAGACCACCACACCTTATTTCATATAGACCACTAAACAGCCCGCAGGTGATAATGGCTTTTAAGGTGAAAGGCTTCTTAACCCGCTAGCAACCAGCTGAGCCATCCAGTTCCCATCTGTGTTCAGTTCAGTTCAGTTTATTTAAGTAGAAAAATGTGTAAAACAATAGCTTGTTACACTTTATAAACAGCAAAACATTTTCACTTTATACAAAATGTAGCTCATAATAAATAAAGTTTACATTCACTTACATCAGTAATATTATCCCAAAAAATTTTGCCAATCCAAACATCAATTTTATAGTATCCATTTTTTTTTGCATTATTTATTTATCGCCCCTGCGTCCGACCGACCTCTCCTTCAGGCCTTCTGCCAAGGACTACCCCCTCTACTCCATTCTAAACTCACCCCGATGCCAGCTTCCCCAATCCCAGATCGCAGCCAACCAGGGTAGCCGGACGTAACCTTTCGTCGTACGGGTCCCCTCCTTCCGGAGGGAAATTGCCTCCAGGCATTCTTGCTCTCGGCCCTGATGCTGCTGGGATTGGGATTACCCTGGCTCTTCGGGGGTTCCATGGAGGTGGGGGATCCAGGCGGCCATCATCCGGTAGTTCGGACGCCATTTTCCACTTTTTCTGGTTTTCCCCATTGCGCTTCTTCTAGTGCCCTGGTCTCCACTGGGGGCACTACAGAAGCGAGGCATATGGCCCTAACCCACCAGCGGGGAGGCAGCCCTTAGGGCTGGGTCCTCTCCCGTCCTACCGACCCCCAGCGACCCGAGTCCATTCCCGAACCCGGGTCGCCGGCGTGGTTTGAGGTAAGGCGCCCATGCCTCAGCCCTCTACGCTACCGGGCCGGCGTTAGTATCCATTTAAAAAAAATGGCTTTTGTAGAGTTCATCCTACTTAACCATATGTTGTGGGAGCAAGGAATCAAGACACGTTTCCCTTTGTTCAGACCAGTTTTTGCAAACAAATAGTATATACGTAATATCTGGTTTTAAAATATTCTAGCAAGAGCAATCTCCATTTCGTATTTTATAATAACATTTGTTTAGATTATAGTAAATGTTCCCCATACAAACCAGCCTTACTTTACGTATTTCTATGCATACTGTTCTCACACAGAGCTAAGTATTTTTTTGGCCCCCGATTCAGTTTTACCCTTGAATACATACCTGTAGAGTCCAGCTCATGGATGTTACTGAAATCTGTTTGCATAGCTACATCCTTAATTCTTTCCCTAACACTATTTAAGTAAGATTGTGCGTTCTCTAGTATTGTAGTACACTAAAGCTCTCTACAGCCTATATTTTTTAAAGTTTCCTTTAATTTATAGAACCAACATTTCCTTGAATTCAGTTCAAATACATTTTAAATAAACTCTTCCCAGCACATCTTGAGTAATCTATCACCATTCATTTGCATCATCCTGCCCCAATAATTTACCACCGTATCAATATTTTGGTATTAACAGAAAGCATACCTGATTCTAATCTGAGAAAGGAGGATGGTGTATCCTGTGGCAAGTTCAATGTTGCTCTTAGGAATTGATTTTGGACACGTTCTGTATTTAGCTTTTCTATAGATGAGCCCCAGATTTCACTAGATTTTCCCATCTGTGAACTTACTCTTTACAAAAAAAAAAAAAAAAGTTCTCTTTGGCCGTATCGTATCGTAGCACACCATAGCCCTTTATAGACTCTTCATTATCATTGTCGCTAGGTTTAAGCCATAGCCAGAATATGAATGTTGTAATTTGTCATCCATGCCCTGACTTACTCTGTCTTTGTTAACAGACTTCGTACCATTCAGTTATGCTGTCCTCGTCCCTTCGTAGCTATCAAGAGCAGTTGCCACACGGACAGAGTTTGGGGAGCTGGATTAGCCTTAATGTCTCTGGCACACAATAATAGAATTTCACAGCAACAACATAGGAGTATACAGATAATAGTGTTGCATCTTAACTTAACCTTGGGTAACAAAGTGCCCTTTTTGTAATGCTGAAAATGAACATTTTATAGCTAACCCTGGCATAGACATAAACATGATATAAACATTACTTTTCCCAGTATGGCTCAGTTATAAGTAAGCAGCAGTGATGTGATCTAATGCCTTGCAGGTTGAAGAATGACCTGCAAATGGTTTTCTGCATATTTGGGGTGGGGGTCTTCCTCATTCTTGATGAAAGGCCCACTTTTCTAAATCTTAGTCTGCAAGTATGAGCACAGTGTTGTCTGATCTGTGAGGCCTTTCACTCCTGCAGGCTAGGTTTGCAGTAACTTCACTTCATGCATTGAAAGGGTCTGTAGTAATTGGCCTTCCCGGTACTGTATCAGAAAGCCTTTATAGTGTATAGTGGGACACCGTTGTGTATGGAAAGCCACACACCATAACAGTCGTTCTGCTGCAGTAGTGCTGTAGCTACTAATGCAGAATGACATAGGATAGCATACCTGAACCTTAGCTACATCACAATACAAGAATCCCCATCGATGCTATTATTAGGGCCAGCAGCAGTTGAATGGTCGTGCAAGTGAACTGGCCAGCGGGTGGTTGGCGGTGAAGCACGGGCTGCTGAAAGCAAGGATAGTTTTTTGGAGCACAAAAAGTAGGCAATTTTTTTTGTTGGTTTTCACCATACATTATATAGAAAAGTGTATGGTAGCCCCAC
This sequence comes from Neoceratodus forsteri, assembly GCA_016271365.2. Taxonomy (NCBI): domain Eukaryota; kingdom Metazoa; phylum Chordata; order Ceratodontiformes; family Ceratodontidae; genus Neoceratodus; species Neoceratodus forsteri. The sequence continues at coordinate 1,747,922,044 of CM057450.1, read as the reverse complement.
TACACAAGCACGCTCTATTTACATCTCGTGGTTACCATGACGTCACAGGGACCTGTTGAGCTTCGCTCTCGAGGTCCTTGATGTCAAAGTAACTACTTGGTGTAAGAATAGCGTTGTTGTGTATGGGCTATCATATGCTATCCTATATACAATTACTGGCCAGTGTTTTTTTCCCTAAGGGAAACCCAGTTATAATTTGCAGTTATAACCAGCTGGTCATAACGGCAAACATGCACCGGGTTTCCCTTCTTCTGTGCATGCTCAAGCTGCCGCTACTCCCTTCCCCATCGCTGGATGCTCCACCACCACTACTGCTCAGCGGAAAGTAAATTTGAAAAAAAACTTCCCTCTTGGTCTCAATGATGGACTTTTTGAATTTCAACTGTTTGATTAAAACATTATTAAATTAGAAATGTAAAGGTCTGTGCAGCCATTAGACCATGGAGTGTGGCAAAAAAACACTCTCCAGCAGTTATATAAAAGAGAGGCTCGGTAGGTGTGTAAAACTTGAGTTTTACACACACACCCTCAGTGTGGGATGCCCTTCCTAAACCCCGAGAGCGGCATCCCACACCTCTGGTGTGTGTAAAATTCTCGTTATAACCCCTTACCCAACTATTATTCTATATGTTTTCTTCTTTTTGTGTTTACTATTCCTCTGTGAGGTGGTAGCTCTGAGAATGAGGATATAAAGAATGCCTCTGTACATACTGTACAGTACATGTGCTGCACTGACATTTTTGGCTCGGTCTCGGAAGCCGCTTACTGAATTGCCACTAATCTTGAGCTTGCCGTTCAGTGCTGCGAGTTACAGTTTTTGTAATATATGACCACAGTGACCTAACTATGCAGAAGGTTCATACTCTCATTTGCTTATGTGACACATAAATTGTATATGTCACTCATACAATGTAAATCTCGAAAAAAAAATTATCGGATTGTCTGTCATCAAGCTTATACAGACGTTCGTGCTTACTTAAGTCATCCGTGTTTAAGCTAGACATTTAAAACTTGTTTTTCGGCAGCTTGCCGCTGAAATTTTGTAGTGAAATCCCCAAATCTGTAGCCAACCCAAGCATTTTATTTAGTTTGACACACAGACACATACACACGCACAGCCATCATCATCAGTATTTGGCAATTCAGAGCCCAGAAGAAAATAGCCAAATCCAGAAATAAACAGCAAAATGTGATTTGGTGAGTGGCAGCTTAAATATTGAGCCATGATGGCTTGGTCATTTGCCTCCCCCTTGTGCGATTAGCAGACATCACGATGAAGGTTGCCAGGCCTGTGTGGGAAGGGGGAAGAAGAACCTAACACTGTGGGTCCTGCTGCCTGTTGGCACAGGATTCTATTCCACACAGTGGGCTGCCTCGGGGTAGCTCTCTCCCCCCTCCCCCGGAACCCTGCTGTGGAGGGAAGCTGTGGGGGTAGTTGTTGGGGCGCTAGACCTGGGAAGTAGGGAGATACAGGGATCATTAGGTCAGAATGAGATGAGAACAGGGTATATCCCTGGAAATGACGAGCATGACTGGGAGAAAAAGATCTGGTGGGGGAGACCAACAACAGGATGCTTCAGGAGAGCCAATTTCAGTAAACTTTGGGAACTCGGGGCTGAGTGGTGTCAGGTGACTGTGCCATTGAGTGTGAGTGCTGACATTATTACATTGATGTACTACCCCCAAACCTGGTGGCCTGCTCAGTTAAAGAAAATGTACATGGCCCCCAGTTCAGCTATTTGCTCCATAGAGCAAACTGTAATCCTGTAACTCATCACCAAAATGCTTTTTGGGGACACTGCTGTAGAAAGGAACCCTGTAGCACTGCAGAACTTCATGCCTATAATTGGGCACTATGTTGTGCAATTAATTAACTGGCAAAAAATTCCCTTTTTCTAGTCAGTCAGGTACCATCACGGTAGGCCTTCTGGTCGCTACTCCGGTGACCCGGGTGCAGGAATAGACTCAGGTTGCAGGGGGCCAGCTGGGGAAGGAGTAATAAGCACCCACTGAATATCTGTTCTCCTTTGGGGAGGGAGTACTTTGTGCTCTGCTGTTGACTTCCACCTGGGGATGGTGGGTGGTAGTGCAGGTGGAGGCTGACATGGAGATGCTGCCTCCAGATGCCAGTACATGCTTGTATGCCACTGCACACAAGCACATCCCATCATTGCACGCTGGAAAGCCCCAGGGGAAAACTGGTAGAAAACCCCACAGGTCTGCAAGATGATGTCAGACCTGCCACAGGCCCTACACCGCTGACCAGGCACCCGCCTGTCAAAGCAGATCCTGATCCTCTTGGGGGAAGTTGCCCTGCCTGGAGCCTTGGAAGGTGGGGAGGGGTAGACTATGGAGAAACAAAGGAGGCTGGGGTAAATACCTTGATATGGTGGGTGACAGAGCCGTGGGGGTGGTTTGATAGGGGCCGTCCGGTTACTAGTAGGCATAGACCCAGGAGGGAAAAACACAAAAAAAAAAATTCATGCTTGTTCTAGACCTTCTTTTTATGTTTGCTTGCACGCATGTGCAAGAAACATAGTGCCATCATCCGAGTTTTCGGAGGTGTGGCAGCCCTCTTCCAATTCAGTCAGTGTGTTTGCAGGCGGGGCCGCAGTTCTCCAATGCCTGCTGGAGCTGTCTATGACAGCAGTCCAAAATGCAGTGGAGTACAGTTGAAAGGGGGCTATGCTCCAGTGAGCAGCGATAAGATATCGCCTGCTCATGCGAACTCCCCTACACACCTGCCCGTCACATGCTGCGTGCTCGCCCCCCCACGCACACACTGTATGGCCGGACGGGGTGCCCAATCCCCGTTGGCTGTGCTCGCCCCAAAACACAGTTCCATATGCCACGCTGGGTGCCCACCCCAGCGTGGCTACATCGATATGGCCGGCAGGGTGCCCATTCCCAGTCGGCTCCACTCTCCCAGTGTGTGCCACACTGGGAGCCCATCCCAGCGTGGCAATAGATGCTATGGCTGGGGTGCCCAATCCCCGCCTGCTCCACGCCCCCAACCAACCGTCCTTCTGCTACGCTGGGAGCCCACCCCAGCGTGGCAAATGTCCCGTGTCGTCATTAAAAAAAAACAAAAACTGAAACTCAAAAATGGTCCCTCGCTGTCTCTGCCCCCACCTGCACCCACCCACTGTGCACCCTGCCTCCCCACACCACCCCTCACCCCATACTTACCTCCGGACTCCGGCGTGACGATCTTCGGTGGACCGGGAACACGTCTGCACTCTTCAAAGCCGACCGCGAACTGAGAAAATGCTGGTAAGCTGTATAATGGGATAGATAGGGTTTTTCAACTTTGCTGCATATCTCAGGCATTTTTAGAATTTTTGCACTAAATTTTCAACATGGGGTTTTTGGGACCCCTTCTCATGAGTGCTCTCACTGTCCTGGCGTTAATCGGGCCCGAAGCGTGATTTCGCAGTCACTGCATGAAATCACCTTTCGGGACCAAGTAACAAAACGACACTGCCACTGTTCATAAGGTGGGCTCTCAAAAAGCCTATGTTGAAAATTTGTGAAAAATTCCTAAAAATGACTGTTTTAATACGCGCTATGCAGTTCCTACGCATGCCTCATGAAGTTCGCTGAATTTTCAATATTTTCACTCAGATTTTTCAACATTGCCATTTTACCACACCTCCTTATGAGCTGTACAGCTGTCATTTTTCACATCTTGCCCAAAGCGTGTTTGCGCTTGCAGCACAATGGTGCAGTCGGTGTGCGAAATCAGTGTATGGGACACATTAAGAAAATCACAGTGACACTTTTAATGAGCAGAGGTCTTAAAATGGCTATGTTGAGGCCACAATAAAAAATTCTAAAAATGACTGTTTCTGGCCTTGGCGTTAGCAGTTCTACATACACTAAATAAGTTTGCGAATTTTCAATATTTTTACCCAGATTTTCAACATTGCCATTTTATTACACTTCCTTATGAGCAGTACAGCTGTCATTTTCACATCTTGCTCAAAACGCGTTTCTGCCCATGTAGCTTATTGCGGCGCAGTCGGTAAAAGCAAATCAATGCATGGGACACATTAAGAAAATCACGGTGACACTGTTCATGAGCAGAGGTCTTAAAATGGCTATGTTGAAATTTGATTGAAAAATTTCAAAATGACTGTTTTACGGCGTGCGTTGCGCAGTTCCTCAGCGCTCATAAGTTCGTAATTTTCTATTTTCACTCCAGATTTTCCACATTGCCATTTTATTACACTTCCTTATGAACAGTACAGCTGCCATTTTTCACATGTCGCCCAAAATGTGTTTCCGCACATATAGCACACTATGGTACAGTCGGTGTGCGAAAGCAATGTTTGGGACAGATTAAGAAAATCACAGTTACACTGTTCATGAGCAGAGGTCTTAAAATGGCTATGTTGAAAATTTGGTGACAAAAGTCCATAAAATGACTGTGTTACGAGTGAGCATTGCGCAGTTTCCACGCACCCTCGTAAGTTCATAACTTTGTAATATTTTCAGTCCAGATTTTCACCAGTGGCATTTTTCCACACTTCCTTATGAACAGTACAGCTGTCATTTTCCACAACATGGCCGAAATGTGTTTTCACACTTTCAGCACAGAGATGCATGGTCACTGTGGGAAAATCATTGTTCGGGACAGATAAAGAAAATCACAGTGACACTGTTCATGATCAGAGGTCCCAAAATGCCTGAGTTGACAATCTGCTGTAAAAAATCCCCAAACTAATTACATTACGGGTGTGCGTTGCACAGTTTCTATGCACGCTCGTGACTTCACCAGTTTTTTTAATATTTTTACTACAGATTTGCAACATTGCCATTTTTTCCACCTCCCCATGAACAGTATAGCTGTCATTTTTCACATCCTGTTCGGAATGTGTTTTTGCACCTGTGGTACTAAATGCCGTAGTCGCTGTGCATAAGCAGCTTTCAGCTAACAAACTGATATTGCCACTGTTCATGAGGTGGGGATCTCAAAACCATGTTGAAAATTTGGAGTGAAAATACCAACGAATACCTGAGGTGTTAGGGTTTCCAACCATAACGCCCCACCCTGTAGAGAATGACAGGCATCAGAGGTGTGACTTGGGATTCTTGCCTGTAATGCTCATACCATTCCACACCCTGCAGCCAGTGAGAGGCATCGAGGTATGCCTTGGACTCTTCGGCCCCAAAGTTCACCCCATTCTCCTATACCGCACCCATCTCACCATATTTCCTGATGGAATGGGATGCGCATAAGGGCCAAAGACCCCAAGGCACACCATGACACTTGTCAGTGTCTGCAGGGTAGGGTGTGGTGAAATGGCGTGGTCGTTATGTCTGACGACCCAAAGGCACACCCCAGTGCCTGTCACTCTCTGCAGGGTGGTGGTGGGGTTGGCTTCAGTTCAATACTTCACTGCCATTCCTATTATGCAGCTCTGTAACTTCTACACTACCAATGCCAATGCCAGCAAGCAAACATTCGGCATTGACAGCAGTGCCTTGGAGTAACTTACTTGCCCTAAGGTTAACATGGAGTATGATGCTGTTTAAATAAGTACATGACATATTTGATTTGTGTAAGCAGTTCATAAATACTGTGTATCTTAGTAACACTGTATCAATTAGTTTTGTTTAATTAGGGCCTGAAAATAATTGTATAAACAAGGCTGACCCAGTAACGTGGCGGCTGAGTATTTCTCTGCCAGATGGGTGCCCAGGTGTCATGTGTGGTCCTTGGAATCCCAAGTTGTGCACAGCTGGGGGCTGGGCCTGTCACAGAAGTGATGCACCCTACACTCAGTAGCGGCTCTAGCCACAACTCAGTGGTGAGGGCAGTATGGGCACGGTCACCCAGTATTCATGCATCCATTGCTGGCCTATTAAAAAGAGGGATCGATGTGGGTTGTGAAGGCAGCTATTTCTGTGCCTTCTTGGCGAGATGGAGGGTGGAGCTGTGGTGACCGTTCAACTGGGTGGGTGACAGAGATGAGGAGAACTGAGGAATTGTAAGAACACAAAAAAACAGCAAAGTGCCATTGTGTGGGCTGCAAATAAACAAAAGGGTTAAATTACCTGCACCCTGAAAATAGAAAAGAAAGTAGAAATGACGTTTTGACCATAGGTCTTTTTCAGGAATTATCTATGAAGAGAAAAGTATGCATAGTTATTGAAGAAGTAGGGAGAAAACGGGTGTTTGTATATATGTGAAATTACTTGCTTTTCAAGAGCCTGCTCACTCATCAGACCAAATACATTTCTGTGCCATAGCTCCACCCCAACAAGATCTGGCAAGTGATGGTAGATTGGCAGCCCAGAATCATTGTAGGAGCACTGTGCGTTAACTTAAAGAGACATTGTCAGCTTTTAAAAGTTTTTTTTTTTTTTTGGGGGGGGGTGGGAGCAGTCGTCTTATGTTACCTTTTGCGATTGTCACTCATCAGACCTTTAATTTGTCTTCCCTGGTTAGAAAATTATGCTTTATTAGAAACATCACTGAAATACTAATTTAAAAAAATATGGCAGGTGACCTGCTCTTTCAGCCACAGCATTCACATCCCAATATGGCATAGACTGGTGCGGTAAACTTCGTGCATGCACAAGTTGATAATTTCTCAGCGTATTTGAGTTAAGACTATTGCGTGTTACAAAATCATCTTTCAAGTTCTGCAAAGTGTTTCTTTATCCAAAACGAGTGGTCTAGCAGTATTTATTTTACATTTGAAAAGTATTGCCGTGACTGCATTTCCCAGCAGGGCTTTTCAGATTTAAACACTGCTCGACCGTTCCTTTTGTATAAACACTTTGCAGAACTCAGAAGATGATTTTGTAACATGCTGTAATCTTAACCCGAATACGCTGAAAAATGATCAGCTCATGCATGCACAAGTTTACTTGCACCAGTCTTAAACCTACCAACTTTCCGAGGTCTAAAACTGGGATGGTCCACCCTGACCATGACCTCTCCCCACCGTGTCACTCCCATGTGCACCGCCGCAGACAATGCTGCATACAGTTAAATTTTGCTGCTTGCTCTGTCCATGCCACCCCACAGTAACACCAGCAGCAAACATCCAGATTAAAACAATACATCATTCTGCTGCAGCAACTTCCAAATCATGATGTACAAACAGTTCATTAGAAGCAAACCTACATTAAATTGTGATCAGACATTTGAGCTGCATGTATTGTTCCTTCTGACAGTCCCATCCAACCCATTTACACTTGCCTCATTTGCTGAGCAAACTTCACTTCAGTGACTCCCACCACCACACCAGATTGTTTTCACACACTTCCGTACAGCTGATCAGGTTCAGGTACCTTGGTTCACTGCTGCCGGTCTCTTCTGTGTCTGGAGTCCCTCTCATCTGCTGGCAGGCAGACTTCCACATGCGCTTGTCTGCACTACTACCCAGTCTAACCTAACAGGAAGGAACATGCTTTTCTGTGCTCCCACTGACATGCTCGCAGTGCAACACAGGCACAGGGATTGAAGTTGTAAACTGTTGTCCAGCCTGAGCAGCACCACTGGTGCTGAAATAACTGTCACTCACAGATTAGCAGCCAGCAAAAAAAAAAAAAAAGGGACAAAACTGGGACAAGTAAGCAAAAACCAGGACAAAAGTGACATTTTGCAAAACTTGTGGGGACACTGGGACATGCTGCCTAAAATATGGACTGTCTTGGGAAAATAGGGACTGTTGGTAGCTTTAACCAGTCTGTGCCATATTGGGAATGCTAATGTGTAAGTAGCTGAAAGAGTGGGTTGCTGGTATTCCTCAAAATAGTGTTTTTGCGATATTTCTAATACATCATTTTGTAACCAGGGGAGGACAAATTAAAGATCTGACAGATGACGATCACAAAAGATAACATAATATGACTGCCAAAAAAAATAATTTTTAGAAGCTGGCAGTGTCCCTTTAAATAGGGGATTCGCAATAGCCTGACTCGAAATATCCAATTTGTCTCAGAGTATGAGGGGGGAAAGACCATAACTTATGAGTGGCATGGTCATGAGATAGTTAAGAAAGTCTTATCCTCTCACAAGTTATCAGATTTTTGTGTGAAGCTTTTACTGGTTTTCTATGAATGAGCTGCTAGCTTTAGTGTTGCACAGGCTTATTATGATGTCATCAGCATTGTGTTAGCTGCACTTTGATAGGTCTGCAAAGGTCATCGAAAGAGATTGTGACATCTCTAATCTCTCTATATAGAGGATAATGTGTGGGCAGCCATACACAGCAAGTCTGTGTCTTCAAGAGGATTAATGTATGGACATCCACGCCCATTTCAGACATTCCGCTTCCTTTCAGTGAACTGGGGTTGGGAGGAGCACTTGATGGTTGGTGGCAGGCTCAAATTACTGATTCAGTGTGCTGGAGGTTTTCTGTAAATTTAAGTAAAAAAAAAACAAAAAAAAAACAGTATACAGCTCGATTAGATAGAGGAAAGCAGCTTTGTTTATTTACGACTTTGTTTACCGGGTAAGTGCACTGATCTGAGGGACCGTTTTCAGGCACGACCTGGGCCGTGAGGCACGAGTAAAGAAAAATTAAATTGGAACAAATGGTACAAACATTAACAGGCAGTGGTAACAGCAAAGTACAATCGCACATGGTACAATGCATTAAGCAGGCAGTGGTGACAACAAAATTACAACTGAAATAGCAGAGGAGGTCAGATGGGGGCTGTCCGGGGGGCGCAGAAAGTGTTAAATGATAAAAAAAAAGAAATAGCAGATGAGATAACACAGTCCAATGATCAGGAAGTAGCACCAATCAACCCCCCCCACACACACACACACATACACACGCAACATTAATGGCATACCTAACCAGTCGAAATAACCAACAGGAGCAGGTAAAAGGAGGAGGGAAAAGTCAGTGCAAGGGGGACAAAGCAAGAGGGGGGGAAGGGCTACCTGATCTGACAGTTGCAACAGTCATGGGCGAGGAGCCAAGATTTGAGATCAAGTTTAAAGGAGTGGTGCGTATTAGAAGATCTGAGAGTTGCTGGAAGACCATTCCAGAGCAAGTGGGCAGCTACCAACAGAGCATTACTGCCTATCTTAGTAGAGATTCTAGGAGTGTCAAGGGAAGGGACAGCTGAGGATTGAAGACACCTCGGTGTGGGTCAGTGCTTGCAGAGGGCAGAGAGGGGGGAGAAAGGGCCACATCTTATGATGGAATCTATGATGCATCCTATAGTAAAATGAGCGACCTTGCAGGAGAGCCAGCCTAGAGAGTGGTAAAGGTCACAGTGATAAGTGTAATAAGGAGTGGACAGCCGGCCCGGTGGCATTGAGGACTGAGGCCCTGGACACCTTACCTTCTGGTACACCGGCCGACCGTGTTTGGGGAGCGAGCCCGGCTGTCAGTCAGCAACAAGGGGGAGGGTGGAGCTGATGGAGCTACCGGAAGGCAACTCTCCTCTACGGGGAGGTGTAGCAGCATCCCTCTGCTAATAGCTGCCTCCTGGTGGAGGCTTGGGACAGCACAGGCTTAGAGGGTGCCAGGCATTAGGCCAGTGGGGTGGGTGGAGCAGGGGTCATTACCGGGAGCTGTAAAGGCAGGCATACCGCGACTCCACGTGCATGTGCTCAGACCCTGGGGCCCCTGGAGAAAACCGGAGGAGAAAATTACTGGCAGCAGGATGATGACCAACTCCCTGCAGGTGCCACTCCTGGGCCGGGCATAAGGTAAGCCTCAGTAATTCTGGGTGACTGGGCTGTCGGAAAGGCACAGAAAATCTTCAATGATTTAAAAAAAAAAAAATAAGGGGTGGACAGGGCAAAGTGGCAAATACGATTGTATATGGACGAAAGTCTGGTTCGGAGGGCGGTAGTGACACCGGTGTAATTTGGGGAACAATAATCCAAGATAGGGAGAAGGTTACTTCTGGCGATGGCCAAGTGGGCCTCAGCAGTCAGGTAGGGTTTGATGCTGTAAGCAGCACTGAGCTTCTGATTGATTGAAATCATGTACACAAATGCTTACAGCCTGGGAAATAAGATCCCAGACCTGCAGGCAATAATGTCAGAGGCTAAACTGGACATAGTAGCAATTAGTGAGACGTGGTTTACCAGTAACCACACTTGGGAGACTTCAGTACCTGGCTATGTATTGTTCAGAAGAGACCGAGTGCAAAAGTGGGGAGGGTGGCCCTATGTCAATGAAAATATCAAAGCTACAGAAATTCAGAATACACATAAGGAGCCAGAAGAATTGTGGGTCACCCTGGAAACAGGAAATGGGACAGCCATAAGAACTGGGGTTGTCTACAGGCCCCCAGACCAGGGGAGGACATAGACATTACTGTTAGAAGATATACAAAACATGACAGCTGAAGGGAGGTTCTGATAATGGGAGACTTCAACATGCCAGATACAGATTGGTCAATACCAGCAGGAACATCTGCCAGAACTAGACACATAGTGGATTCCTGCAGGAGGGCCTCAAACAACTGGTACAACAACCCACAAGAGACAGGGCTATCCTAGATCTAATACTGACTAACAGGGAAGGGATCACAGATCTCTAGGTAGAAGGTCACCTGGGGGCCAGTGACCATCACATGGTATGGTTCAATTTGGCTACTACATCTAAATCATCCCATTTCAAGGCAAAAATATGGGACTTCAGAGGAGCTGACTTTGTAAGATGGCCAACAGAGTTAAGCTAACCCTGGCAAAAAGAAACACAGGTGAGGGGGTACAGGCAAAGTGGCAAGCATTAAGGATGCAATACTTGAAGCAACATCCCATTTGTGTTAGACAGAAAAGGAAGTGCAAAAGAAGAAGGAAACCACTTTGGTTCTCAAATACAGTAGCAGAAAAGGTCAGAGCCAAAAGGCTGGCCTTCAGGAAATATAAGGGAACACAGCGGGATGAAGATAGGGAGGCATACCAAACTGCCCTAAGGGAAGCAGGGAAGACAGTAAGGCAGGCAAAGTCCCAAACTGAGGAAACACTAGCCACGAACAGTAAAAGAAGGTGACAAAACTTTCTATAGATACATTAGTGAAAGGAGAAAATCCAGAGGGGGTATTGCTACGTTTAATGGAGAAAAGGGAGCATGTGAGGAGGAGGACCATGTAAAAGCATCTATCCTAAATAGGTACTTTTGCTCAGTATTTACTGAAGAGAAGGTAGGGCAGGGCCCACAGCTCAGCACCATGGACACGGGGGGGAGGGAGGTGAGCACTACTCCCTTCACAAAAGAAAGGGTCCTACAAGAGCTTGCTAAGCTGAGGGTGGATAAGGCAATGGGACCTGATGGCATACATCCCAGGGTACTTAAGGAGCTAAAGGTGGAACTAGCAGAGCCATTAGCAGAACTGTTTAGTGAGTCTCTGAGCACAGGAGAGGTCCCAGAAGACTGGAGAAGGACTCATGTGATCCCACTCCACAACAGTGGTAGCAGGGAGGAGGCAGGGAACTACAGACCAGTCAGTCTTACCTCAGTAGTGGGCAAGATTATGGAGGCACTCCTTAAGGAAAGGATAGTGCAACACCTGGAATCCATAGGGCACAGGATCCAAGACAGCATGGGTTTACAAAGGAAGGTCCTGTCAAACTAATCTCATAGATTTCTTTGACTGGGTAACCAGAGTGGTGGACCAAGGGGAGCAGTTGATGTCGCCTACCTTGACTTCAGCAAAGCTTTTGACACTGTTCCACATAGAAGATTGATAAATAAGCTGGGTAGGCTCGGGTGGTCAGAAGTTGGTCAACTGGGTGGCAAACTGGTTGACGGTCAGAAAACAGAGAGTGGTGGTAAATGGTATACAGTCAGAAGAGATGCAAGTCACAAGTGGGTACCTCAGGGATCAGTCCTGGGGCCAGTCCTCTTCAACATCTTCATTAGTGACTTTGCAGATGGACTAGAGGGTAAGGTTTGTCTGTTTGCAGATGACACCAAAATCTGCAACAGAGTAGATGATCCAGATGGGATGGGCAGAATGAGAAGAGATCTGGATAAACTAGCAAAATGGTCAGAAGAGTGGCAACTGGGATTTATGCAAAGAATGCAAGATCATGCACATAGGGAAGAGAAACCCTGAAGCCACCTATAGGCTGGGAGGAGTTGCTAGCAGTCACAAAGGAAGAAGAGACTTGGGCATCATCATCACTGATGACCTGAAATCATCCAAGCAGACCTCTAAAGCAGTAGGTAAGGCTAGGAGGTGTTAGGGTGTATTAGTAGGGGTATCACAAGTCGTAAGAGGGAGGTATAATCCTCTTTACAGGGACACTGGTTAGGCCCCATCTGGAGTACTGCGGCAGTATTGGAGGCCACACCTTCACAAGGACATTAACCAAATTGAGGCAGTCCAGAGAAGGGCAACCAAAATGGTGCAGGGACTGCATCAGAAGACATATGAGGACAGATTAACAGAGCTCAATATGTATACCCTTGAGCAAAAGAGGGAGAGAGGTGATATGATCGAGGCATTCAAACACCTTAAGGGCATTAACAAGGTGAAAGAGTCTAACATGTTTAAATATAAGAAAATAGCAGGACAAGAGGACACAGCATGAGATTAGAGGGGGCCGATTAAGGGGGAATGTGAGGAAATTCTTTTTCACAGAAAGGGGTGGTGGATGCATGGAATGGCCTACATCAAGAAGTGGTGGCTATGAATACAGTGCAGGGCTTCAAACAGGCATGGGATAGGCATAAGGGAGCAATACAAATGAGTATGAATAGATAGGCCACTGACAGAGCAAAGGCCGATGGCACATTTATAAGGTAGAAAAAGAAATGGGCAGACTGGATGGGCCTTGCGGTCCTTATCTGCCGTCAACTTCTATGTTTCTATGCTGCGGACTACAAGATTAATATGGTCAGTGAAGGAGAGGGTGGGTTCCAGTGTAACCCCTAAGTATGCGGTGTCAGTGGCTCAGTAGGTAGCACACTCGCCTCTGAGGCCGGGAGATCAGAGGGCTGTGGGTTCAGTTCCCACATCTGGCACTTGGGTTAATATCCCAGTACTGACACTGTAGTGCAGCATGAGAGGGGTGCTGCATTTCTGAGGTGCCGTCTTTCGGATGAGACATTAAACCGAGGTCCCATCTGCCTGGATTGGTGGTAGTTCAGGTGGATGTTAAAGATCCCATGGCACTTATCGAAAAGAGTAGGGGAATTTCCCGTGTCCTGCCAAATTTCCCTCATTCACTAAAAATACCATCAACAGCTTAATCTGGTTCAAGGTCAGTTGGCATTCATCTGTATCCCCCTCCCCCGGGTCGTGCCTGAAAATAGGCAGGATTTGTCTAGTGCACTTACCCAGTCAACAAAAGCTAAATAGAAAATAAAAAAAAAAAATTAAAATTAGGGACGATATCGTGGGCAGGGCCATCAGAGGGGTATATAAGGAGAGAGGAATTTGCTTTTTGAGTCCTGATAAGGAATGACCTAAACCCAAACAGCATTGCCTTGGTCTTGGTGTTAACCAACATCACATTATCAGTAAACCAGTTGTGGGGGCTGCGCAGTACTTCTGGGTAAGAACAGAGGATAAATGGGGAAGGGAGCTGGCACTGTGAAAGATAACACGGTCATTGGCATAAAGGAGGGATTCGCAGGTGAAGCAGTCAGAGGAGAGTGTGTTTACTAATATCGAGAAGAGTAGGGGGCCCAGAATAGAGCCTTGGGGTACCCAGTAGAGATCGTCAGGGCAGGAGAAGTAACAGAGCCTTTACAGACTGACTGAGAGCAGTTGGAGGGGTAGCTCTGAAACCAGTTTGTAGTCGCAGAGGCACATCCTATTGAGAGTAGTTTGGAGAGAAGAGAATGGTTTTGCAGCAGATTGTGCTGCTTGAGCAGATTAGTGTAATCGGTTTCTTGGGCACCCTGCCAGTTGAAGTTGAAGTCACCAAGGAGGATAGTTTCCCTAGGAGGGGAGAGAGACCCTAACCCAGTAAGCAGGCTTTGTAGGTTGAGAACTGCCCCGGTCAGAGGGTTGTAGCAGCAGCCCAGGTAGAGTTTTTTGGATGCGCCTAAGGAAACTTCAGCAATACAGTAAGCCAGTCACTGGGGGATTCAGTGTCAGTACAGAGGGTGGTAGAGGCAGGAAGGGGTTCCCTGACCAGAACAGCTACACCCCCACCCTTTTTCCTGCCAGGTCTGTCTTTTCGCAATATAGTGAAACCAGCAGGCCAGAACAAGGCATCAGCATGCTGCAGCTTCAGCCAGGTCTCCATGAGGTAGCGTGTATGATGATTGTGGAGGGAAACTCAGGCTTCGAGGTCAGGGAATTTAGCAGAGAGACTGCATATGTTCTTGTGCACAGTTTTTAATCCTGGAACATTAACCCAGGTGCTACAGGTGGAAGAGATAGAGGTGTTTACAGGGCCAGGGTTAGATTCAGTATCCCCACTCAAAAGTAGCAGGGAAAAGAGGAGATGATAGGAGCACAGTGTTCTTATAAGTGAAGGGGAGAAAGAAAGCGAGTGCAGGAAGAATCCTAGTAAGTGCCGCTCAAGGTTGGGGAGAAAGACTAAAGGGGGGACTGAACGGGGTACCCACCCAGTACAGGTGAGGAGGGAGGGCTGGGGGGGAGATTTTTTAGGAAATGCAGGAGGGTGGCCTGATCTGAGGATAAGATAGAGGCACAGAAATCGACTGATATTAGGGTGCTTAGAAGAGAGACAGCCACAAGGAGCAAAATTAGAGACTTCATCACGAAGAATATGAGGTGCTTGAGTACTCAGAAAGCCAGAGAACAGCAGGACTGGAGGAGAGAGGAACTCGACCAGTGGAAAGTTGAGTAAAGGGAGTGAAATAAGGGAGAAATGTGCCTTTAAGAGAGAGAAGGCACTGAGAGGCGGGGGGGAGGAAACTTTGGAAAAAGTGTATTTAAAAGAGTGCCGGGGTGGGGGAGGGTGGACGGGAGAAAATTCTAAATGAATAGCGGGGAGGAAAGAGCCAAAAGCTTGATCTAGGGAGCTACAGACTTTAGAGGGCTACAGACAACAGCCAGTAGGGGGCAGCAAGACCCACGGGCTGTCCAATCAGGGCTTGGATGGCAGTACTGGAGGAGAAGGGCTGAAGCTGCTCTGTGAGCCATACTTGGGTGTTCGGTGGTGGTCAGGAGGAGAGGGGACAGTGGCGAAGCAGAAAGCCATGTCCCTAGCACTGGAGATCCACTGCAGGTGCTGCCACCTGGTCCGAGGCCACCACCTAATGGAAAAAGGGAATAGGGAAGGAGAGCTGGTTATAAAAAGGGCTGGAATTGGTAGGAGGGGAGCAGTCAGAGAAAAGAGATGGGGAAACAGCAGGGGAGTTTGAGCAGAAGGTGGATTGAAGTGCGAAAGTTGGGAGGGCTGCAGGAAGGAGGCTGGGAGGGGGAGGCTAGAAGGAGTGAGAGCAGCAAAGTTAACCCTTTCAGGGCCGCGGACTGATATATCAGTCCAAAATTCCTATATGTTCTAATTCTGTCGGCAGCTTAAGGGTTAAAGAAAACAGAGTGGAAAAAAAACTTTCAAGAAATGGCTATAATCACGTCATATACATTAATGCAGTGACAGAATTCTTAGTTGTGCTGTAGTAGCATCATCAGTCTACTGCAGCACAGCAAGCATATTCCAGGCAGGGAATCCCATGCATTACCGGGTTTCTGCCATACAGTACATATATAGAACAATGTATGGGTGACCACACACAACAAGGCTGCGTTTCCATCAAGAGGTGTGATGACATCATACACCTTGACAGCGAAGCTCAAGAGGTGTCTATGGTGTCATCACATCCCTGAGATGGAAACGCACCCTTAGTTGTGTATGGTCACCTGTACAATATAGTATATAGTTAGCCCCCATTGAAAAATGAGATCTTGGACAGTGTACAAAATATGAGGATACCTGATTGCCTTTGAAAGTAAAAGCTGTGTTTTGAAAATTCCTTCCACTAGTATTAAAACTATAAACAATATCATTTTAATGCGGTGTGGTGCTTTGTAGAGTAGGCTTGTGTTGAGCTGTGGGTCTTACCTTGGTGAGCTGTGGAGGAGGTGAAAGTGCTGCTGACTCCCTTCCCCCACAACAGCTGCATGCTCCCCAAAAACAGTGTCCTAGCCTTGTGAAATAACTGCCATCTGGTTTGGAAAACGGGCATACGGTTTTGACTTGGTTTTCGATTCAGTGTGATGCCTGTGAGAGAAATAGCAGGTGAACAGGAGACAGTTTTGAACGGCTGTGGCATGAAGGGGCAGTGCAGTCATGCAGTACAAAGAAGAGAAGTTGTGTCATTGTGAAGTCACAGCAATACCACAGTAACTTACTGTGGCCTTTGAACTGTACCACGACAAGAAAATTGTCAGTATGGAAATCCATACTCAGTAGGGGCTAGCCATATACTATAAATGTTTGTCTGAAGGTTAGATGATGTGATAAATTTATCAGGGAAAGTTTATCACCACTGATGTTGTTGTATACATACCATTTGTGTTATTCTCATGGTTAGCATTGGAATCTGCAGACTTACATATGAGGGAGTGGGGGTGGTAGTGAGTAAAAATGGGCAGTCATGTACTGCACAATACACGACCAGTAAAAGTCTGTTTGCAGGTCACTGTTTTGTGCTGTGTTTTACAATCAGTACCAGAGCGTGCACTGTACGAGGGCAGGGCTGAGAATGTTGCTGTTATTATAAGCATTCAAACAGCATACAGATCAGAGATTACAGAGAGGATAAGCAGAGGGTGGCAAATTGACTTGCTTAATGTCACACAATGAGTAAATAACAGTGGTGGGATTCAAAACTGCATAATAACCCCCGATTCACAGCCTATTTCCAGGGGGTCTTTGCTTGAACCGACACTGACAGAGTGGTGTGTGCGTGTGTGTGTGTGTGTGTGTGTGTGTGTGTGTGTGTCAAGAGGTGACAGGAACTTTGCTTGTTTATCTGTCCCCGTTTCTGCTGTTACAACTAGTCCAGCGCTGCAGTGCAGTGCGTCAGCTTGCAGAATGAGCTGAATCAGCAGCTCACACAGCAGGTAGTGGAATTAGCTTGGGATGTCGGGCCCTAAATCATGGAAAGGACACAGAGATGCGTTAACAGTTGAAATGCTTTTGGAAGTATACCTACTTTTTGCTGACTACAGTAATTTGTGAAGGATGATTACAATAATTATGAAGGACCTTTTTCACGTAATAAATTAGCAAATTTTTTCCGTAGTAAGAAAAGGAGCTGAAATCATAAACCTAGCTGGGCCAAATCAATCCATTTACTTCTTTCTCATTGTTTCACCCCATCACATCATTTGCACACTGCACAGTCAGCTGTTGCCAGCGCCTGTCTTCTGCCTAGGAGGGCAGAGTCAACCGTTGCTTTGATAAGCAAAACTAAATAGTGCTGGTGGGCTCAGTGGTTGTAGGCTTGGCTCAAATATAGATCGGGTCAGACATGGCCATGAGCCATTATCATCTGACGTCTCTTGATTGGACTGTATTGGTCGCAATTTCATTCCTAGTCGTCAGGTGTTCACATTAGAAAACCATCAAAAAGGTTGGCCTTCACTGGTAACCCCTGTCAGCAGTGGCACGGGTGAGGCCAAGGATTGGACAGGTATGGAGTGTGAACTTTCATCTCACCTCTAAAGATGGTCCCTCTGCGACAAGATTGAGGCACAGAAGGTTGGCCCATTGACGCAGCGGTAGAGCTACTGCTCACGACACTGATGACCTGGGTTCTATAACATGCATGGGGAGGGTTGGAGGGCTGGCAGGGGGAGGAATGTCTGACCATCCCACAGACCACTTGCCTCCTCAGTGCTGAAGGCATCTGATCCCCGCTACAGCAGTTGGGGACAGTGTGAGAAAGTTTGCGCTGTGGCCCCCCAAGCTGTTTTTATGAAATGGATTTGAGTTTAGTCTCCAGTGCTTTCAGTTTAGCAGCTACCATAAGCATTACAATTCTTAACAGAAATTTCTAAACAGATTTGAAGGACTGAAGGCCAAGGAGCTCAAGACAGGGCTAGCCCTAAATGGAAAGTCTTCATAAAATTATTGTAGTTTAAGCTTACGGGTCTGCATCCCAGATTTCAAACTTCTACAGGTGTTACTTTTTTTTTTTTTTAATTCTTTATGCTCCTCAGCCTCAACTTTGGGTGGGTGTGTCCCCTTCTGCCGTATAGTATATACCGACCTTCATGAAGTTGCGGGACAGAGGGGATTTACCCGCAGTTGTCACCCCCTGTTCTTTTTTTTTCTTTTGCCCGTCTCCATAGATATACTGGCTTTTGGACTCAATTTCTGCAATAAGAGCGTGTCGATGCTTACTCTGTCGATATGCGGCACAGCAACCCTCTCTGAGTCCTGAACCGCTCTGCTACCTGTACATCGACCATTGGCAGTAGTAGGGCTACAGGGTGCAGCTTCCCCCCCTCCCCCCGGAGGAGGAGAGTGTCCTCTGGGATGCTCAGTCCTCTCCCACAGCCAGTCCCTGATGGCCCAGGCTCATTCCTGAACCGTAGTTGCTGGTGTCATGAGCTGTAGGCCTACTGGTGTGCTGACAGCACAGCTTGTTACATATTTCTTAAAATGTTCTTCGGGGGATTCTGTTAGATAATCAGTGCTTTGCAGTGAAGTCCTATGCTACCGTATCTGTGTGAACTTTTGCTGGCAGGATAAACAGTTGTGTTGCAGTGGGGTGTACAGATGTAAGGAGCCAAAGGATCGAGTTGGTAGAGCAGTATATCTGTGTGAGGGGGAGTACCAGTATCCTCCAGTTTCCCCCACTTTTACACATGATTGTAAAGTAAACACGGGGAGACAGAAGTTGCTAATGCTTCCTCACAGAGTCATGCCGCTTGATAACGGCCTCACTTAGCCTCATCTGTGTTCTTAAGGTGTCTTGGTCATGTAAGTCCTAGCGCTGCAAAGATGGTGGTGAAGGGGAGGGTGACAGAGCTCTGATAAACTCATAACATTTCAAATGGGTGTTTTTCTAACCAAAAAAAAAAATAAATGTCATTAATGTGCATGTATTAGAAGTTGGGGGATGGGGGACTTATAAACCTTTTGGACTTTATTAAGGAGACCTTCGATTAAGTCTACTGGGTAGGAAAAAGGAGTACAGTTAAACATAAGTTTACCCTCATAGAATTCTTCTTTACGATCATCTCTCTACTTTTGTTACCCTTCTCTATGAACATTTTTCCTCTTTTTTTTTTTTGATTTTGCACTTCCTTTTATTGTCTTCTGCTTTCTGTTTCATTTCTGTCTCATTGTTTTCTATTCTTTCCTCCCTATATTCATATTTAGTCTCCTTTTCAGTCTTTCATTCAGTATGTCTTCCTTCCTTCCCTCCTTCCTTCCTTGTTAGATTGTAGAGTTGTGACCCTGGAGACCCAGGTTTGAATCCCACAACCACCAGTTGTGACCCTGAACTAGTAGTCACTTTAACTCTCTGTGCCTAACTGCTGTATGAATCTCCCTTTTTGCTGCAAATGGCAGCAAAAATGATCTTTTCTCCTCCTTGATTGTAAAGTGCTTTGGAGTACAGGTTGTATGAAAAGTGCTATGTAAAAACAAAATTCCTTTTCTTGATTTCCTGCCTTCCTTCTTTCTTGGATACTTCCTATGTCAGCTGTCTTGTGTTTTTCATTTTATTTATGTATGTTTTTTTTTTTTGAATAATCTGTTTATTAAAATGTTTTTCCTTTTACACACACTACACATATAACATACAGCAACAGACAACTACAAGGACAAACAAACTAATAAACAGATGCAATCAAGTGTGTGTGTTCCATTACAAACCATTATAGACATACAAGCACTAGTAATTACTTAAACAGAAAAAGGGAGTCCTACTTCAACCCATGCAAATTAATAATAACATTAACAAATAATAAATAATAGATAAATAAGTGACAATACCCTTCAGTTTATATTGACATTTGTATTAATGTTTATATATTCAGCCCTGTGCGGAGCATCAAATTCTCAGAGACACTCAAGGACGCCAGGAAGGGTGCCCTATCTCTCAGGAAAGCCTCCTCCCTATCTCTGACTAACAGTGTGAGCCTTTCTAGTGCCAGGGAGCATAGAATCATCCTCCGCCACTCAGCCACCGTAGGCCTATTCCCCAAAACCCAGGTATTCTGGATGCAGTGCCGAGCCAATACAAACAGGACTCTCATCCATGTAGGTAATGGTAGCCACTCCTCCTCACCTTCCACTGCCTCGACCCCAAAAAGGCATACTGGGGGGTCTCGGGGCAGTTGCCCTCCAGTCATCTTATTTACCTCTTAGACTTCCTCCCCCCAAAACCTAGCTAGGACTGGGCACGACCAGAAGCAGTGGAAATAGGTACCCATCCCCCTGTTGCACCTCCGGCACAGTGGGGATACCGCAGGATGTGCCCTGTGAACTGCCACCGGGGGCCAGTATATTCTATGCAGAAACTTATAAAAGGCCCCCTTAAACTTATTACATACCATTATCCCCTCGAGCAAAGCTAAAGTTAGTTTCCAATTCCCCTCCGATATTTGCTCCCTCTCCCATAGGGCCTTTGTGGCACCAGTTAAATCTGGCAGGTTTTGCTTGCCTTGTTTCGCTACCTTCCCTATGAATCCTTTCGGGTCCTTCTTAGCTTGATATACCATCTGCTCCACCATATTCGGATGCATCCCTCTCCTGTCCCCCATTCCCATCTTTCCTACAAACGCTTTCACTTGCAGATATCTAAATAATTGGGATGCCCCTAACCTCATATCTCGTCTAACCCTGTCAAACGTATTAAGCTCTCCTTTCTCTAATAAGACACCCACACAGACGACTCCTCCCCTTTCCCATTCTAGGAATCCCCCCATCTTCCATCCCAGGCAGAAAAAAAGGGTTCTTCACTATTGGTAATAATACAGTCTCCCTCTGTGCCAATCCTTTCCGCCACCAAAGATGATCCCATGCCTCCAGTGTTTCCCTAACTCCCTGTAGGCCCGGAGTCCCTTGCTGTGGAGGTAGGCCATGAGTCTCCCTGGGGTCCCCGACTGTTCCAGCTCTACCCCACTTGCCACTACTGGCCTATGAACCCAATCGACTATCCCTCTGAGCTGCACCGCCCTGTAGTGTATATACCCAGGTCCGGAAAGTTAAGCCCCCCCTTTAGTCCTATCTGCTTTGAGCCGTTTCAAGCTAATTCTGGGCTTCTTGCCCTGCCAGATAAAGTCCGAGAACCCCTTCTCTATTCTTTTCACATCCCCCATCGTTAACCTCACCTGCAACATTTGCATGGGGTACAGGATGCGGGGAAGGATGTTCATTTTTATCAGGTTGATCCTCCCTATCCATGAAACAGGGAGTTGCATCCATCTTTTGAGGTCTGCAAGGATTGACTTAATCATAGGGTGGTAATTTAGCTTGTATAACTCTTCCCATCTCTGGCCTATCCTAACCACTAAATATTTAAAATCCGTCTGGACCACCTTAAATCCCAGTCGCTGTACCTCTGGGCCAACATCCGGGAATCCCATGACTTCAGATTTCCTAACATTGATCTTATATCCTGAGAAATCTGCAAACCTCTCGATGATGGCCATCAAGTGCCCCATGGACCTGTGTAGGTCTCCTAAGAACAGTGGCATATCGTCCGTATAATGCCACCTTATTTCCCCGCCCCGATTCCCACCACTCCCTTATGTTGGCGTATCACCGTCGCCAGAGGTTTGATCGCCAGGGCAAACAAGAGAGGAGATAGTGGGCACCCCTGTCTCGTACCTCTCCCCAACCCAAATTTGTCCGACAAGCACCCGTTTACTATGACATGTGCATTCGGCCTAAGGTACATAGCCCTAATCCAGCCTATGAAAGAGTCACCCAGACCAAACCGGGCCATCACTTCAAATAGGTAGTCCCATTCCACCCTATCAAATGCTTTTTCAGCGTCCAGGGAGATCACCCCCATTTTCTCTCGGGTTCGGCCTGCCCTCCATATGACATTAAGTAATCTTCGCACATTGTGATAAGACTGCCGTCCCTTAATGAACCCGGTCTGGTCTGGGTGAATCAACTCCAGGAGAATATTCTCCAGTCTGGTAGCCAAGACCTTGGCCAGAATTTTTAAGTCCACGTTAAGCAGAGAAAAGGGGCGATAAGCTGTGCAGTCCAGCTCATCTTGTCCTGCCTTATATATTAAACAGATGTCCACGTCGTAGCACGAGTCAGGCAACAGCAGAATCTCCCCCTCCCCCTCCCCAAACACCCTACTCAATATTCCGGCCAACTGTCCCCCCAGGATTCTATAGCACTCGACGGGGAACCCATCCGGTCCACTGGCCTTGCCTTGCTGCAGCTCCTGGATAGCCCTTAGAATTTCTGCTCTGGAAATAGGTTGTCCCAGCAGCTCCCTCTGCTCCTCCATAGCTCTCTGTAGGGTCACTCCATCCAAAAATTCCCATATACAGTCCTCCTTGCCAATGTGTTCCGCCCTATATAACCGCTCGTAGAATCTCCTAAAACAGTCCGCTATTTCCTTCGAGTTAGTGTAGATCTGCCCCTCCATATCCCTAACCCTCAATAACCGTGTTGAACACCTACCACCTCTCATCAGCCTCACCAGCATGGGCCCTGGCTTGTTGCCCCACTCAAAGATCCTTCTCTGGCAGAAGAACCATGCTTTCTCTGCCTCATCTCTTAGCAGTGTGTTCAGAGCTTCCTTTGCCATTATTAGCAGTCTGGGGGCTTCCCCACCTTCTCCTCCCCGACCTGCTTCTCCAGCTCCTTCACTTGCCTCTCTAACTCCTCCCTTTTACACCTGCTCTGTTTCTTAATTTTGGCTACGTAGGCTATTATAGCCCCCCTCATGTAGGCTTTCCCTGCTTCCCAAAAAATAGTACTGGAGATCCCTTGTGTAGAGTTGGTCTCCTCATACAGCTTCTACTGTTCCACTAAATAGTCCCTAAAAGTCCGATCTTTAATTAGGTACGTGGGGAATTTCCAGATGAAGGACCTGTCTTCAGATACGCACCCATCAACTTCAGCTTAACCATGGCATGGTCCGAGACAAAGATAGGGCTGTGGGATATCTCCCTTATCTTACCCACCCAACACCTGGGAAGATAGATATAGTCCAGATGGGACCAGATCTTGTGAGGGTTAGAATAAAAAGTGTACTCCCTCGCACTGGGGTTGACCGCCCTCCAACCATCAACCAGATCCAAGTCTGCTACCCCAGTCCGCCACTGATTCATGGCCTCTGAGACTCGTCCCTTCCCTTCAGAATGGTTCATGTGTGCGTCCATAGTCCAATTAAAATCCCCTCCCATAATAAGCCCAGGGAACTGTTCCGTGACTAGCAAGCCCAGCAGAGAGGAATAGAACTGCGACTCATACACCGCCGGGGCATATACGCAACCAAACATGAGTGTCTCCCCACGTAGCGAGCCAGTAACAAAGATATACCTGCCCTCTTTTGGGTCTCGCACTACTCTTTTAAGCTCAAAAAGCAGGTTTTTATGAAAGAGTATCGTGACACCTTTCTTGTGAGAGGAATAGGAGGCAGCATAACACTTCCCCACCCAGTTCCACTCCAACTTTGCATGTTCTGAATCTGTCAGGTGAGTTTCTTGCAACGCCACCTCGCGCCTCCTTTTAGTGCAGTCAAAAGTGTTGTCCTCTTCACCGGGCTTGCTATACCTTTTACATTCCAAGAAATAACATTAAGGTTCACAGCATCCACCATGCATCCCAATACATCTTTCCAGTTTCTAGCCTGGTTCCACCAATCATTTCCCTATGCACATCCATTTTACCAACACATTTTTTGAGTAGGCTTGCAAAGTGTCTTTGTTTTCCACACGGTCGATTGCATCTGAAAAGTAACACAACTGTTTTAACAATAGTAACAATCCTATCTATGATAACATTTTTAACTTTATAAACTTGATAAACTCCACGCCTCTTCCTCCTTCCACTCCACCACTCTCCCCTCCCCACCCTACTCACACCCCACACCCTCTCCTCCCACCCTACCAACACTAATTGCTAACATAGCATAAGTGTTATTGAAAAGCAAACAAACATAAACATCCCTCCACAACTGAGATGCACGTCCTCGCTCCCCCACAGCCACACCCACCTTTCTTGGTGATACCCCCAAGTGGCACCAACAGGGGAAAGGAAAGGCATGGGACACCAGTACATATACCCTACCCCCCGCAGGTCTTCATTGGCTGCCTTCCCTTGCCCTCCACTTTTCTGTCTTTGATGACTTATTCCACCCCCCCCCGCTTTGGCCCACAATGTCCGAAGGCTCTTCCAGCGCCCATTCTTACACCCAGGAACCAATCCAGAACATATCCCCCAACCAGCATATCTCCACATTGGTTCCCGAATTCCTCACTCAGCTGATGCCAGGACCACCCCGAGCCTCTCTTCCTCGCACCTTCGCCCTTTCATCCCCTCCACATACCTCTCCATTCCCCGACTCCCCTCCAGGCCTCCCGTCTACTCCATCCCAGCCTAGCCTCATTCCTGTGCATGGGTGTCACCCCTGCCCCTGCCCTGTACGGCATTCCACCTCCCGCGACGAGAGCCCGAGGAGGATCGGGAAGCAGCACAAGAACCAGGCCCCATCAGCCCTCCTCCATGCAAAATCTGCCCCCGATCCTGCCCCGCAGCTGAATCATCGTCCACCTTCCCCCTATTTCATCGCACCCTAATTATTACCCATCGGGGCTATCTGAGTTGCCCCTGAAGGCTCAGCCGCTCCCAGGTGCCCCCCCCTACACCGGAAGAGTGAGGGCAGGAGCCCACCAAAATAACCCAGTCCGCCCATTGAATCCACTAATCCCCCTCCTATCTCCCGCCTCCCCCAAAAAGGCACGTACCAGAGAGAGGGAAGAGATCCTCCGCCTATCCTCCTCGCTTGCTATGCCTCCTCTCAAGGTGCGTTCCCGTGCGAAGAGTGCATCACCAACATTAGACAGAGAGGGCAAATTTAATCTCTCCCCCCCTTTCCCGTTCCCTGTTATTGAGCCGATAAACTCACGTTTTTCCTTTAATTTGTACCACTGCACAACACCCCCTACAAGACGGGAGATAGCAGGAATAGGCACATATATGAAAATAAAAAAGAGCATTGAGGATGCGAGGGCTAGGCCGCGCTATCAAGTGTCATGCGCTAAGCCCGCCCCCGCCCCTACCTTACAGGAACCAGGCATCCAAATTAAAGGCTTCATGCTCCACGGCCCCATCCTCAGCAAACACTCCCGGGGCATACGAGGAGAGGAGGGCCCAAGGGGGAAGAAAAGAAGAACAGCGAGGTGCTAACAAAATCAGTCTCAATCTCTCAGTGTCCGATTAGCTTCAACACCCTTAGGGCCAGCAAGTGTCCCCTTTTGTTCCACAACTTCCCACAAGAACAACCAGCAATAGCAAAAACAGTTTGCACATAATAAGTTCCAAACAGCAACATGATCCAACAGAGATAATATGTATAAGAAGGCCCATTCCCGGCCCGGCCATCCGACTCCTAGCCATTCTTCCATTAGCCTTTCAGCTCTCTTTCCTCTTCAGGGCCTTCAGGAATTCCTCTGCTTTCTCTAGCTCCCAGAAGGAATAGGTCGCCCCTTTGTGTTTAATCTTGAGTGTAGCAGGGTACACTAGGAAATTTTCAGTCTTCATGCCTCTTAGCTGGGACATGAGCCCGTTGAATGCCTTTCTTTTCTTCAACAAGCGCGCCGAGTAATCCTGCGAAAGGAATAAATGATTGCCCTCAAAACTCAAAGAGCCCTTTGCACGATAAGCCTTCAGGGTCGCCTCCCGGTCTTGAAAGTTATGAAACCTCATAATAATCTGGCGGGGAAGTTGATCAGCCGGCAGACGCGGTAAAACCGCGCGGTGGGCCCGTTCCAGCTTCACTCGACCATGATTTATGCTGAGGCCCAGCAGCTCAGGTAGGACCCTACTACAGAAATCCAGGGCATCGCCCCCCTCTTGCTCCTCCGGGAGCCCTCTCAGATGCAGGTTCAATCGCCTATGATAATTCTCCAGGTAATCATAGGCCTCCTTAAATTCTTCCAGCTCCTTTTGAAGGGCTCTAACTTGCCCAGGCACTGTCAGCATCTCGTCCTCCAGCCTCAAAATCCTTTCCTCTGCCTCTGCCAGCCTGGCGCTTTGCTGTGTGTGCTGTTCGAGGACCTCCTGTAGCCTGCAGTCCAATTTGTCCTCAAGCTTGATTAGACGCGGTTTGAGCACCACAATTACCTGGCCCGTCAGCTCCTTCCCCAGGCCGAGACCTCAGCAGCTGAGAGCGAAACTAGGCCCGAATTCTCACCCACAGGGGCCGGAGCACACTTCTTCCCGGCTTTCCCTGTCGCCCGCTGGTTCTTGGATGGAATAGGGGTCAGGAATTCATCCATGCTGCTTCCTTGCACCCAGCAACAGTATTTTTAATCATGAGGAGAACTTAACAAATTTACCATTAATTTACAGCTGCGCGGACGGAGCGAACGAGAAACACGACTGCTCAGTTAGCTGCTCATTAGCGCCCCCATCTATGGTTTTTTAATATACATGTATTCCTGTGGTCATCTTCTGTGAGGTTCTCTTTTTGGGTATTTATTGTTTCTGTCTCTGTCGCTCTGTCTTTGTCACTGTCTCTCTCTCTTTCGCTCACTGTCTCTCTGTCACTCTAGCTCTGTCTCTGTCGCTCTATCTCTGTCACTGTCTCTCTCTCTCTCTCTCACTCTCTGTCTGTCACTCTCTCTCTGTCTCTATCTCTGTGTGTGTGTCTCTCTCTCTCTCTCTCTCTGTCACTGTCTCTCCATACCTCTCAACTTCCTGCCTTGTAAATCAGGGACAAGGCTTAAAAAAATCAGTGACAAAGGACAAAAATCAGGGACACATCTTCAAAATTAGAGCTATCCACTCAGAAAGCTGGTAGAATATGGGGCTTAGTGCTAAATGCATTTTCTAAAGAAGAACAAGTCTGTAACTTTAATGCTTGACAGTGTTTTGTGCTTACAGTCCCCACTGTTTAGCCACAAAAACACAAATTTTAGGAGGAACAGAGTAAAATTTTGAGGCAAAATCAGGGACATCCCTGAAAATCAGGGACACTTGAGAGGTATGTGTGTGTCTCTCTCTCTCTCTCTCTCTGTGTCACTGTCTCTCTCTAACTCTCCATCTCTGTCACTGTCTCTCTCTCTCTCTCTCTCTCTGTCACTGTCTATGTCTCTCTCTCTCTCTCTCTCTCACTGTCTCTGTCTCTCTATTTCTGTCACTCTCTGTCTATCCGTCACTGTCTCTCTCTCTCTAGCTCTGTCACTGTCTTTCTCTATCTCTGTCACTGTCTCTCTCTCTCTCTCTATCTCTGTCACTGTTTCTCTGTTACTGTCTCATAGAAACATAGAATTTGATGGCAGATGAGGACCGCTTGGCCCACCCAGTCTGCCCATTTCCCTACCTGATGGATAAGCTGCAGATCCTAGTTAACCAGCAGCCTACTTCTTTCTACCCCAACCCCCTAGAATTGCCTTATGACTGTCCCATGCATGCTTGAATTCAGCCACTGTTTTTGACTCCACAACCTCTTCCGGAAGGCTGTTCCATGCATCCACAACCCTCTCTTGAAAAATACTTCCTTACATTACCTCTGAACCGCCCCTCTATCTTCAATTTGTGCCCTTGTTCTTGCACACCTTTTTGAAAGATGCTACCCTCTTGACTTTGTTGATTCCTTGAGGTACTTGAAAGTTTCTATCATGGCCCCCTCTCCCTCCTTTCCTCAAGGCTATACATAGTAAGCTCCTTTAGTCTCTCTTCATATGTCTTCTGGTGCAGACCCTGCACCATTTTAGTTGCTCTCCTCTGGACAGCTTCCATCCTGTCAATGTCCTTGCGGATACTGGGTCTCCAGAACTGCACACAGTACTCCAGATGGGGTCTCACCAGCTGTCTGTACAGAGAGATAACAACTTCCTGTTTTCTACTGGTGATGCTTCTCCCTGTGCATCCCAGTATCCCCCCAGCCCTCAGTGCTGCCCTCTCACATTGCTTGCCCACCTTTAAGTCATCTGATGTGACTACCCCAGTTCCCTTTCCATTTTTGTTGTTGTTAGTATCTCACCCCCTATTGTGTACTCTTCCCCTGGGTTTTTGTTTCCCATGTGCATTACCTTGCACTTCTTAGCATTGAGTCTAAGCTGCCATACATTTGACTCTCTCTCTCTCTCTCTCTCTCTGTCACTGTCTCTGTCTCTCTCTATCTCTATCTCTGTCTCTCCATCTCTGTCACTGTCTCTCTCTAACTGTCTCTGTCTGTCTCTCTCTGTCACTGTCTATGTCTCTCTCTCTCTCTCACTGTCTCAGTGTCTCTCTCTGTCACTGTCTCTCTTTCTCCCTCTCTCACTATCTTGCTCTCTCTGTCACTGTCTCTCTGTTACTGTCTCTCTCACTCTCTGTCACTGTCTGTCTGTCTCTCTCTCTGTCACTGTCTCTCTCTCTGTCACTGTCTCTCTCTCTCTGTCTCTGTCTCTTTCTCTTTCTGTCTCTCTTGATTTATTCATTTTTATGATTGATAGCATTTCATTTTCTCTTTTGGGCTGTGTTCATTCTTCTATTTCCCTCCGTGTTAGGGTTGTTTTCTTTCATCTCTCTTGCCTTTTCTTACATTTTAGGAGCCCTAACACTTCAAGACTGTTTAAAGGAGCACTACACTCTCACATATTGCAAAGTGTATCTGTTTTTGCATCGCATCAATCAATCAATCAATCAATCAATCAAAATCTTTATTTATTCAGGCGAACATCATTGAGCATAGCTCATTTACATGATGGACCTGAGTGGTCATAACAATATAAGGTTACAAGTTTTACACAAAAACATGGTACTGAATAAACACAGATACAATGATTTATGAATGAGACAGATATACAAATATTTACATATATACAAGGCAAAATGACAGTAAACCTAAATCATATTAAAAGGAAAGAAACAAACAGTATAGTAGGGATAAAGCTCGGATAGTTGGACTTGGGTGGGCATTTTTGTATGAAGTTGGTTGGAGAACAAGCTAGAAGAATGATAGAGAAATAGGGGGTAGCATAAAAAAGGGGGGTGGGGGAAGGAGGGGGTGTGGGAGGACTAGGCCTTATGGAAGCAGTTGCATGATTCTGGGAATAGACTAATGTACAGTTTTTTGAAGGATGTTAAAGGAATGAGGGTATCCAATTTCAAGGTCTTTTGAAGAGAATTCCAGATAAGTGCTAGGGAATAGCTGATTGCAGCCCTTCCATACCGGGTGCAGGTGATAGGAATCTTCAGCATGATGAGTTTATTGATCCTTAGGGTGTAAGGCCTGGATGTGTCACCAGTCAGCTTCATTTCTATAGCAGTTGGGGATGTATACTTGTTTTAGTTTACTGTTAGCAGCAGTCCTCTGTGACTATTCTTCTGATTGTTGAATCTCAGTTTGTTACAGGGAGCTGCATTATCGGTGAGAAGATGTGTGTCAACACCCATTAGTCTCCACATTAAGCCTCTCTACTGATTTAGAATAAGCAGCAGAAAAGATGTGAAGTACCCCCATTTCCCTTCACTTAATTTCAAAAACGTGTCAGGAGTGATAGAGCAGGATTTCTTTTCTTGTAAACCAGTTTCACTTTGTTTTTTTCTTGAGCGTTTTTAAGGTTATTTAGACTTGCTGCATAGAGTTGCATAGTGTAAAGGGCTCAGTGACATCATCTATGCAGCTCTTGGGAATAAACTGAGATTCCAGCAATCAGAAAGTGGAGGCACCCAGAATAGATACAGAGGACTACTGCTGATAGTAAAAGTAAACTAAAACAAATGTTTACATCACCCAACGGCTATAGGAATGGAGCTTATTGGTGACAAGAAAACAATAATGGGGGCGCCAGAGAGCCAGCATCGAGACAGGAAGCACCTTCCATTGCTCTACTCAGCTACCTCCACAATAAGCAAAAATAATAGAAATTAAAGGCATTTTCAACAGTTATGGAAGGACTCTTTGGGTTCCTAAGCCCTCTAGCTACCAATCAATACCAAATTTAACTATGAGGCTCAATAAAAACGCATCTTCCCAAGCCTCCGGATCGCAATGGCCTGCTGCGACACATATTATCAAGAACAGGGAAGCAGATCAGTTGGATCCCGCTACTTCGTTGGGCACTAAAGAACCTCCATGGCAGACAATTTTGACCTCAGTCCGTTTGATGGATGCAAAAATAGAAAAGACACTTACGCGGCTTGAAACACACGATGCCACCATCACTGCACTATCATCCATAGTAGCGGAGGCCGATAAACGTTCTCTGTCGGTGCAAGCCACCGCGGCCCACCTTACAAAAGAAAACCAACAACTGAGAGGTAAGTTGGAGGCAATAGAGAACACCCTCTGTGCGGGAAATGTGCACATAGTGGGCCTCGCTGAGGGTGTTTAAGGGATGAACCTTCTTGTCTACATTAAACAATGGCTTGCTGAATCGTTAAGTATCCCGGATGCTTTCGATTGGTCTGAGCTAAGGCAGGCCTTCCGAACTACGCCCAGAATAAGGCCTATGGATCCAGGCACTCCACGCACTGTGGTCTTGAAAAGATCGGGCACAGAAATTTGGGAAATACTGATCAGTGCTGCAAGGGTGGCTTATTTTCTATCAGCACAAGGTATAGATGTGAAACTGTTTCCCGACTTGTTGTTCCAGACCCGGGCTTGCCACAAGCAATTTGATGCGGTGTGCCAAAAACTACGCCATTTGGGGATTATACATTCCTTTCTTTTGCCAGCTCGGTTGAGGGTGACTTACGGGGGAAAAACTTGGCAGTTCAGTGACCCTGGAGATGCCAGACGGTGGGCAGAGAAAACCGAACAGGAATTTAAAGCACGTCCACCACGACAGTTAGACTCTGAGAAGTCGGACTCTGAAGGGAACTAAAAGAGGGACTCTAAAGTTGTCCGTAGAAAAGTATTGTTTCTGATTAAAAAGCCCACCTGATTACTTGCTGTTACATTTGATAAAGGAGGCAGGTGTTTCTAGAGGGAGATGGGGAGTACTGTTTAGAAGATAAGTATCTATCACTGATATTTTTCAACTATATTTGTACCCAGTTTCCCCATTCATTTCCCGGAGACTACTGCTTATGCTTACATTTTGAGTGATTTTATTCAGGTGGTCAACAGAATGGTTCCCTTTTAGAACTGGTTAAGTGCCTTGTTAAAAGTTAATTGCTAAATTGTAATTATATTACTTCTGGTAATGTGGAGGAGAGGAAGGTCTAATGTTTCTATTATATCCATCTATTATTAGGTATCATAGCACACTACTGGTTAGTGTGTATTTCTCCTTTGTTTGTTCTCCCTATGGACTGTGACCTACGCCGAGATGCGGCTGGCATTACCTCTAAATTTCTTGTGGGAGATTGCTACTCTTCGTTCTATACCCCAACTCCTACTGTGCAAGATTGTAAGAGTTTACAATGTTAATCCAACTGTATCTTCAATTGTTTGCCTGTTCTCTTGCAAGAGAGTACTAACTGTAATGTTTTATTTTTTAAAACAATAAACAGAAAGTTCAAAAAAAGAAAAGAAAACAATAACATTTACAATACATGAGGGTGTAGTGCCCCTCAGACACACGAAACAAATGGACTCATAACTGGAAGTTGCAAGTTGAAGATTCTGGGAGCAGTGAAGAAACTGGTCAAATTGGTTGAGAACTGGCTGCAGGGTAGACAGCAGAAAGTAGTAGTGAAGGGGGAGGCATCTGAACCCAGGGCAGTAACAAGTGGTGTACCACAGGGCTTGGTGCTGGGACCGGTTCTGTTTAACATTTTCACAACTGACATTGCAGTAGGGATTAAGAGCAAGATCAGTCTCTTGGCAGAAGACACAACGATCTGTGCTGAGGTAGGTGGGGGGAGGGAGCTAAAGTACTTCAGGAGTATTTGCCAAAACTGGAGGAATGGTCTCACACTTGGCAGCTTGGTTTCAATGCCAAGAAGTGCAAAGTGGTGCATTTAGGAGGCAAGAACCCAGGACACAATTACTGGCTGGAGGGTGTCCTATTAACAAAATCCAAGGAGGAGAAGGATCTGGGAGTGCTGGTAACCGGGGAGATAAACCACTCTGCTCAGTGCAGGAAGGCAGCAGCGAAGGCAAACAGGATGCTAGGGCGCATAGCAAGGGGTATTTCTTCCA
This sequence comes from Neoceratodus forsteri, assembly GCA_016271365.2. Classification (NCBI taxonomy): domain Eukaryota; kingdom Metazoa; phylum Chordata; order Ceratodontiformes; family Ceratodontidae; genus Neoceratodus; species Neoceratodus forsteri. The sequence goes on along the minus strand of CM057450.1, from coordinate 1,747,889,891 downwards.
GTACAGGTCTCTGGTGAGATCGCATCTAGAGTACTGCACGCAGTTCTGGCGCCCCTATTTGAAAAGGGACATCAAACTACTGGAGTGGGTGCAGCACAGGGCAACAAAAATGATCCTGGTGTTGGGGGACAGATCATATGAGGAGAGACTGAGAGAATTCAATATGTATACCCTGTAGGAAAGAAGGTAGAGGGGGGATATGATTGAGACCTTCAAATACCAGAAAGATTTGAACAGAGTAGACACTAGGTGTATGTTCAGTCTGAAGGATGGAAGGGAAATCAGGAGGCAGGTTCAAGAGGGAACGGAGGAGGCACTATTTCACAGAAAAGGTGGTGGTAGGGTGGAACGCACTGCCAGGGGAAGTCATATCGCTGCAGAGTCTTGGGGGCTTCAGGAGGGGGTGGGACAGAGTCAAGAGGAGGGTACAAACCAGGAGGGGGCGCAAGATGGTGAGGGCATATGGGGGGGCAGCTGCAGTCTAATGTACTGAAGTGCTGCACACTTGAGCAGACTAGATAGACCGAATGGCCTGCATCTGCTGGCAATTTCATGTGTTCAAATGTAGGATAAAATTCTCCTAGAAGCCCTGAAAGCACTTTGCAACATGTTACGGGCCAGTTACTTTGCTGTATCAGTGCTTGCCAGTGCATCTCCAGTATGTAATCATCAGCCTAGTGTGATGCTCTAGAAGATGATGATGTAGATGTTATGATGAGGCACCAAAGGTCAGAATTATTTTCGGATAGGATAACTGCTATCCGGACAAGGAGAGGCAGGAGTCAACTTAGTATTTCGATGCCCGCAGGGCGGGCGTTTATTTGGTACCAAGGGGTAGACAGACACAGTCACAAGAAGGAGGAAGGGGAGTTGCCCGATAAACAATAGGGCAAATTATAGCAGGGAAATACTGCAATACTTTTTATCTACCACTTTTATGGTTACCACTACAAGCATAACCTTTAGGCCTATTGCCACTCTTATTCTAATACTAGTTTGTACTATACTTCTATACTCTATACAAGAATCCAGTTACATGGGCTACTCAGCACTACATTAGGGTGATCAGCATCACACATCTACAAAAGAGTCCAGATTTTACAAGAGTCCAGAGATCCGGCGTCTTCGTGTACACCGTCATTCTTCATTGGTAGCTACAAGGGGAATAAAACAGAGCTGTAGAACCCTAATCTCAATTCCCAGCAAAGAGTCCTGAAGGACTTGTAGCTCTGAAAGTGGACAGGGATATGAGACCAGACAGGATGCACCCAAGAGTACTAATATAACTCAGGGAGGTGCTAGCAGCCCCACTGATGGACTTATTTAACAGCTGACTGGAAACGGGCGAGGTTCCAGAGGACTGGAGGAGAGCAGACGTGCCTCTTCATGAAAGTAAAAGCAGGGAGGAATCTTGCAGCTACAGGCTTGTCAGTCTCATATCAGTGATGGGGAAATTTTGGGGATATTAAAAAAATCCTGTTAAAAAAAGTTGGTAGAGTATCTGGAATGCGGGATGAATCTGATTGATTTTTGTTGTTGTTGTTATTTCTGTTTATCTCGCCCCTCATCTCTACCAGCTCCGGCTCATTAGGGAGCCATGGAGTCCACCCTCTATCCGCTTACCTGCACTGGCCTGTTCCCCATCCTGTTACTGCTTACCCCTAAGGGATGATAGGCAGGAACGCCTGAACAATTCAGTGTCTCATCATGCTGTGGGCAGTCAGGCATGTAGCACACTGGGCCATACTGGCGTCATCTCCTGAGAGCTGAGGTATTTTCCTCCTTTCACGGAGCGCCACGCACCCTGACGCCAAGATGCCTAGTGGTAACGCCCGTGACATCCTCCTCTCTGTGTCTGCTCAGCCCTTGCTATGCCCCAGACTTACACCTGGGGCCTGTCAGGCACCGAGTCGTTACCCCACCTCCCTCCCTAGAGAAGACTAGCTCTCCCTGGGATGCTCAAGCCTCCTCCCTCCAGCCGGCCCTCCCACTTCCAGGCTCACACGTGAACCCGAGTCACTGGCATTGCAAGCAGAAATACAACCGTTGCGCTAATGGGCCGGCCCTTACTGAGTTCTTTGAGTGGATGAGCAGAGAAATAAATCGGGAGGGCAGTGAACATGGCCTTTCTGGACTTTAGCAAGGCTTTCAACACTGTGCTGCACAGGAACAGCCTAGGGGTGGGATCCAAAGTGGTGAATTGGGTAAGGAACTAGTTAATGGAGAGGTGACGGGGTGATTTTTAATGGCACTCACTCTAATGAAGGGAGATTGACCAGTGGGGTACTGCGGGTCTCAGTACTTTGACCGGTTCTCTTAAGTGTCTACATAAATGACACTGCAGAAGAACTGGAAGGGAAGGTATGTATTTTTGCAAATGACTCCAAAATCTGTAATAGGGTAGACACTTAGGATGGGGTGGAGGGAATGGAGGAAGACTGTGGGAAACTCGAGGAGTGATCAAGAGCATGGCAGTTGGGGTTCAGTGCCGAAAAGTGCTGAATTATGCACCTAAAGCATAGGAACCCAGGAGCTGAGTATAGGATGGGAAGGCTCTGACAGTCATGAAGCAGGAAAGGGGCCTTGGGGTTATCACATCTGATGACCTCAAAGTGGCAGGGAAATGTAACAAAGCAATGGGTGGGGCCAGTGGGATGCTGGGATGCATAGGGAGGGGTATATCCAGTAGGAGGAGTGAAGTAGTGTTGCCACTGTGTCGCTTGCTGGTGAGACCCCACCTGGAGCATTATGTCCAGTTCTGGAATCCACATCTCAGGAAGGACATTGGATGGATCCAGTTCATAGGAGGACAGCTAAAATGGTGCAGGGGTTGCATCAAGAGCCATGTGAAGAGAGAGATTGAGGGATCTCAAATTGTACACCATGGAAGAGAGGAGAGTGAGAGGGGACATGATATAAACCTACAGGTACCTCACAGGGATGAACAGGGAGCAGAAGGGGAGCCTCTTTCAAATGAGAAAGGCCACCTGGACCACAGGGCATGCAATGACGGTGGAAAGGGGGATGTTTTAGAGGGATGTGAGGAAGTACTGTTTCACTGAAAGAGTGGAGGATGCCTGGAACAGACTGTTAGCGGAAGTAGTGGAGGCAGAAACAATATGGAGCTTCAAGAATGTGTTGGATGAACATTGGAGAATGTTAGTAAATAGACAGGGAGGATAGAGGGACACTGAAGACCATTTAAGGTCGGCGGAGACAGGGCCATCTGGGGAGACTGGGTGGGCCAAGTGGTCCTTTTTTGCTGACAAATTTGGTGTTTCCCTTTTGACAGCATTTCTCTGTCTGGGGCAAATGACAACTTAACTACTACTTTGGAACAAATGGGAGTATGAATGGTCTCAATTAACTAGGTTTGCTTTAGTGCAGTAATTGTTGGGTACGTGTTAGGAGAAGGAAGCATGTAATTGTGATCGTTTTATTGAATTTGCTTGTGCTATATTATGTGTGTAGGAAGCGATCCCTTGTCATACTCCAACAGTAGGCTTAGATAGTTGTGCCACTTCTGGGGTTATATGCCAGCCTTGCAGGAGGAGTTGCTTTTCAGATATAAGGCACTGGGGATCTTAAGGTATGGAGCATAGGTACAGTGGAGACTAGAGGCAGTCAGCTGAAGGCCTAAAAATAACACCAGGATGAATTTCAGATGTAAGAAATACCTTTCTGCTAAAAAAAGGTAGCATTTTTCTTCCGGCTACTCATATTGCTGCTTTAAGATGCTTTTGATGTCCTTTTTCTATTTTGCCTGGACCATTACTTTCATACAGAACAGTACCATCTTCATACAAGAAAATATCAGATTCAGTACTTGAACTGGGGAAGTCATATTATTCCAAATTGAGCAAAGGGACTAAAATGGAGAATGTGGAATGACTGCAGCATAATGATGGGACACGGGTCCAGCTCGAATTTCAAATAACTGCGTTCTGTCCTCTCGTTGCAAGGTTTATGCACAGTATATGAAACCATTATTGAGTTGTGTCAGAGGTGGAAAGATGTTGAGATGTGTTGAAATCTTATGACTAACTTGGTTGAGCAGTTTCAGAAGGTCAAGTGTCAGGCTGCACAGGGTTTATTTTGGTTGAATGCATTAAATATTTTCCGGTGAATTCTGCTAGTGCTTTTGTAGTGGAGATGTAGAGACCTAAACATATTTTCTCTCATATTGCAGTATATTTTGTAAGTTATTAGGGCCTCCGAGGGATATCTCTTATGGTATGAGATTCTGTACCTGAGGTTTGGGTGAGACGACCACAACGTGAAGCTAAGCTGTTCTGTCTGCCAAACCTCATGAGAGGAGTCTCTTATACCATGAGAGGCATCCCTTGCAGGCCATATTAACTTCTTGTAAATAGTTTGTGTGATTAATAATAAGTTAAAGCAGCAGTGCAATGACATTTGTCAAAAAAAGGTGACCCTACTTTTTATCACTATAAACGATTCCAGGCTTCTTCTAGTTTTAACTGATGGTAACATTTTCCATTTCCACCAAAATGTGAGCATTTTGTAAATATTTCAGTTGTTTTTTTTCAAGAAAAAAAGATGGCTGCCACATTTGCCTTAGAATTGGCATTGTAGACATGACAAGAGTTACAACTGAGAAAATAAAAAAAACACATGGTGCTCGGCATAGGAGTCACCTGGAAAAACAGATTTGACATGTATGCTAATATTTTAACAGTATCTGAAAAGTAGCTCTTTGGAAAAACATTTTTTGTTGTACTGCTGCTTTAAGACTTTTTTTTTTTTTATTATCCTTCCCGGTGGCATTGAACTGGAGCGCTCCCTCCTAGTACTCCGGCACAAGAGCAAATTGTACACGAAATAAGAGGCTACAGATACACAGCAGCTCTTTGTAATCCCCTTCTAAAAGGGGGCTTGCCTTTCGCTTTCTTCAGAATACTGCTGCCACCTTCACCTGCACTGCTCCTTCGCCCTGGTTCTGGTCCAAACTGCAGCTGCGGGACCTGGGGCTGTACTGACACTGTTATTTGTTCTGCGGGCTTGTTCAGTCCCCATTTCATCGTGGCCAGCATGCCGCCACTTCTCTTCACTCGACCAGCCCCTGAACTGCCTTCAGAATCGGGGAGCCCACAGCGAGGAGATTGCTCAGTTTTAAGCAGCTCTCAAAGTTTTACAAAGTGCAAAACTGCTCCTCCCCTGGGAGCATGAACTTTGAAGACTAGTTCAGCTCTGCAAAACAAATAAATTAGTTGGTCCTGTCCCTGTGAAACTGACATCAGTTTGGAGACTAGTTCAGTTCTGCAAAGCAACTAAATTACTACATCCTGTCCCTGTAAAACTGACATCTGTTTAGAACTCAGCTCTGCAAAACAGCTCTGAATTGCAAGCTTGCTCAGGACTTGTATGCATGCTTTTCCCTTGGAACTGATAGCCACTGAGAGCCAGGGGTTTAGCACAATGAATAATGCATGAGCAATGTTCATTTCAGACTGCGGGATCGCGCCAATGGTGCACCCGATGGCAAGCCTGTCCCCTCTTGCCTGTGCTGTATGGGTCTTCAGCCACACTTGCCAATTAAATTAACATGAGCAGGCGCACTTTACTGACCCAGCACTGAGATGTGTTCATCCCTGGGGGCGTATTTCTGCGGAGGACTGATGTTGAAGAATGCCCCTTGGGACGTGTCACACAGGCTGACAGTAATGTTCGGCATCGGCTGCTGTGAACGTCCCTGGGGGCATGTTCAGTTGGAAGGACGTCATTTAACTCTGAGCAACACTTTGGGGCAGGCATTTCTTATGATATTCAGCCACAGAATGGCTGAAATAGATGCAAGGGGCAGGCGCTTCTGTTATGTACTATGTGGTGTGCACTGAGACGCATCATATGGTACAGATCATCTACCAAGACCGTGCACCTGACTGTTGGTTGCGCAGTTAATTGTGGAGTCATGGTCATTGTGTGAGCAGGCAGCACTGTACTAGCATGCGACCTATTCGTGGATGGTGTGTAAAACAAGTATTTCAGGCAGTTACAGCTTAGATTGAAAGCTGTGAGAGCCAGAGGAGATGTTACATTTGGCTCTTGAAGTGAAATAAATATTGTTTGAATTGAGAATAAGGACAGCACAGTACTGAGTGTAAGGAAGAGCTGTGGGGCCTCTGCCCTCAATGATCTTCTACTAAAAATCAGAGATCGGAGGTTGGAGGTTGGAGGCAGAGTGTTCTCATAAAGAAATGCAAATATTTAGGGAAAAGAATTAAAATAACAGTGCAAGAGCAGTGGTGGTTGTAGATCAACCTCCTTGACCAAGGAGCACAGGCAGCAGGGAAAGGCACAGAAAATTGATTTGCAAGAAAGTGAATTAATTGGTGAAAGAATAAAAGAATCTCAGGGACAGATCTGTGTGTGTGTGTGGGGGGTGGGGGTTGGGGGGCTCTCTTGTATTCACCTAGTTGGTAGCAGACCGGAAAGCCACAGCAGATTGAATAAGTGAATTAAAAAGAAAAGAAATTAAAAAGAAATATATGCAGGGAAAATAATTAAAGCAGAGGGGTATGAGGGCAGAATCTGTGTGTGGGAGCTCTCTGTTGTATTCACCTAGTTGGCAGCAGGCAGGGGAAGCTACAGCAGATCGAACAACAGTGAATTTGAAGAAAAGAAAAAAATAGGGTGGGAGAAATAAATAAATTAGCTGGCCCGCTGGCACAGTGGAAAGAGTTACTGCTGTGACATGGGAAACCTGGGTTCGGGAATGGACTCGGGATGCCCAAGGGCCAGCCGGGGGGGGGTGGATTGAGCGGCCACAGCGCGCTCTCCACCTCCGAGCGGGAGGGGGTAGAGTGACTGGTTCAGTGCTCCTGGGTAACCCGGGATGTACTGTTACCAGAGCACTAGCGAGTGCTGCTCTGGGTGGGGGGGTGTGTGGATTGAACGGCCACAGCGTGCTCTCCACCTCCGAGGGGAAGGGGGTAGAGTGACTCTGGTTCAGTGCTCCCGGGTAACCCGGGATGTACTGTTACCAGAGCACTAGCGAGTGCTGCTCTGGGGGGGCCGCATGTCAAACCCAAGGCGCAGTTGTCTCGAAATCTGCTTGACACGCCCCCACAAAAAACATAACAGAAAAATGCCTCTGGTGTGCCCAGTGACGTTCCCGCCCCGTAGCGGATCTGGGTCTCCGTCACATCTGAGATCTAGATCTGACAGGGTTGTGCCAGGGGAAGGGGGGCTCCAGAGGCTCCGCCCTGGGGGGTAATCCAGGAGGCACTGTGTACGGGAGATCCCAGGTGCACCTGTGGAGGTGGGAGGCTGAAGGAGGTTGCCGCCTGGAAGATAAAAACATAGTAAGTAAAAAAAAAAAAAAAAAAAGGTAAAAGTAAAGCAAGCAAGTGGAAGAGTGACTTGCGTACACACTTCCCTGAGCAAACTAAGGACCCAGATCTGTGACACCTCACGACACAGACCTGTACTACTGATTTTTGTTTGTGTTTCACACTAATGGTGTTAGTGTAAAAAAAAAAAAAAAAAGTCTCAGACACAGGTTTACAGACTTAATTTTTGTTTTATTAAACTTAAGTGAAACAGTAAATCTCATACACCAGACAATTTAAGTTAAAGTCAAGTGACACTTAAGTTAACTTTACAAAGAAGGAAATATTCTTCATCATTGTTAAACTATTTACAGAGAAATATTAAAAAGGACTGATTGCTAAAGCATCGTGGTAAAGAGACAAGTGGACATTAAAAATGTTTTACATCTGCAACTAAGAGAGTCTGTATTGCATCAGAGTCTTCTAACAAAAATACGAAAGCGAGTGAGCAGCTGCCGGTTCAGTCCTCAGAGGAGCCTGTGTTGTCTGTTGCATACAAACAGTTGGGAATAAATAGTGTTCCTGTTGACAGTGCCAACCAGTCACAACTGGATTTTGAGTCTCCTGCTTGTGAACAACCCAATAGTACCTCCCAGTCCCTTGTAGCCAGTAAACGTAATTTTCAGGCCCGCTGGCTCATCATGTACAGGTAGTTGAGATATAATTGAGAGAAAAGTGTCATGACTTGTGCTGTGTGCATCAGTAGAAAGAAACAAAATACACTGACAAGTTCAGGACAAGCACCCTAACTAGGCATGCTGACTCAGCAGACCACAAAGATGCTATTGCAGCTGAAAATATGCAGGGAGATTTGCAGCATGCATTCAGAAGAGCTATTTCTGAAAAAGAACAAGCCGTTCTACTGGCCAAGTGTTTTTTGGATAGCTAAAGAAATCTTGCCAGTTCATAAATACACTAGTCTAATGGAATTTTTGTCTAGTTTAGATTGCCCTTTTGTTGACAAACTTTCTGTGGCCAAAAATGCCTCTTATTCATCAGAAACTACAGTCAGTGACTTCCTGGAATGCATATCCTTGGTAATCCGGCAGGAGACGAGTAAAAAATTAGAAAATAGCCCACACATCACGTTACTTTGTGATGAGAGCACAGACATCACTACAGCCAAAAAACTAGTATTGTATGCTAGGGTGCTTGATCCTGTGAAAGTTTTGCTCCATCTACTCGCTTCCTAGAAAACTTGCAAATCTCTGATGCACTGGAGCAGGGATCTATAGGGAATTAAAGCAATTCTAAGATGCCCCAAAAATTAGCATGACAAAAGTGATGGGACTGGGAAGTGACGGAGCAAAGGTCATGACAACGACAGATGAGGTAGTGACTGGGCACATGCTACGTGAAAACCCAGTGCTAGTAAATATTCACTGTGTTACTCATAGGGTTACACTATGTAGTTCACAAGCAGCAGACTATATCCCCTACCTAAAAGAATACCAAGAGGTTGTAAACTGGTATTTTCTACCACGTCAGAAGATCAGCCAAAAGAGTTGGCAAACTGAAACAAATCCAAGAAATGCTGGAGGAACCAGCTCTAAAGGTGAAGGAGGTCCATGATGTGAGGTGGATAGCAGTTTACAAAGCGGTTGGGACTGTACATCACACCCTGGACTCCCTTCTAACTTTTTTTTTGCAATGAGACGGTTACTAGAGCGAAAGAATATGCTTTAAAAATGTCCACATATGACTTTATAATGACAACCTCTATGCCAATGGATGTTCTTTCTATAATTACACAGCTTAGTGTAGTGTTTCAGAAAACAGATCTGGACATCTCAATGGTCCAAGTGAGTATGGAGAAGTGCTTCTCTGATTTAGAAAAAATAAAATCTGGTACCAAGGACAAAATGTATGTACAGGGTTTTAAATAAGCTCAGAAAATTGATTATCACAAACTGCTAATCAATTGTGAAAATGAATAGCATATAGCTCAATTTGATTAGCAAAATTTAAAATGCCGAAATGTGTATATGTAAGATATATATTGTTAACCCAAATAAAATCTTTAATTAAAATCTGCCTGTCTTTGCATCATCTGTTTTATTACCCCCAACACACACACTTCAGTACCACACCCTCCCCACACTTGTCCCCCTATGCCAGAACTACTTAAACCCTTCGGTGCCTCCATCTGTCCCCTTTGCCAGACTAGGGTATCTGCCAAAACCCCCACCCATCTTGGCATCCCCTTCCCCAGCCAGATGTCCCCTTTGCCAAAAACTAAAGGTATGAGTCACCTGCCACAACCTTCCCCCCACCATACATCTCAGTCTTTGGCACTGAAATGAGGTACATGGACACTCAAAATGAGGGACAGTGACCATCACAGAGGGACACAACAACAAGGCACTGAAATGAGGGACATGCAGACACAAAATAACGCTATGGAATCACAGTTTTTTTCCTTAGATGTCATAGTTTATTTCTGCTTTGGGGTATTATGAGTTATTGCTTTAAATGCTGAATTTGCAGCAGTTATGGGTTTCATCTTTTCCATGAGGGAGAGATTAGTTTTAAGAAGTACAATAAGGGACAGCCCATAATCAGGGACAGCTGAGAGCAATGCCCGACACAAAACTGAAAGTGCCCCATAGAGCGATTGTGGTTGTACTGCCAGGGTTGGATATCTCAAGGAGGAGGAGGAGCATGACTGAAGAAACAGGAAAGAAGGGTCCTCTGCTGCCATCCTTTAATGGATGCCTCTTGCAATGGGCTATTCTCAAAGGGGGGCACGAAGAGCAGGTTAACAGCAAGCTTTTTTTTTTACATACCTGGTGGTCTAGTGGCTGATGCTGACGCCGCAGGTGGTTCGTTTTGCCCGCTCTCCCGCCCGCTCACTCACCCGCCCGCTACCCTGCCCACCTTCTCAGTCGCAGTCTCTCCACATCCTCCTGGCTACCGCATCCACGAGTATGCCTTGCCACACACTTGCTGACTGCTTCCAGTTGGCAGTACGCTGGACCACACAGTGAAACAGTGGGAGAAAAAAAACCCACAGAAAAATGGATCGCACTTTTCTGCGATTCAAGCGAAATTTGACTAGCGTGATCAGCCCGTTTGCATCGCAAACTGCGATGCGATACTGGCTATTTAAAACCCTGATCTACATGATGTGGAAAAGGATATCCAGGAAGATGATGAGGGAAGGCCGGTGTTTAAGGGGCATCACGTATTGAGGGGAGGCAAAAAACCTTGCAATCAAGGACCGTTTCATTGACCAATCAATTAACAGTTTGAAAGAGAGAGTCCCAGGGTATGACAGAAATAAGTTGGCTGCTTTTGGAGTACTGGGTCTTAGGCCAGTCAGCAGTCTTTTCAGAAGCAAACTTGAAACGTGGGTAAATGAACAAATTCAGGTGCTGCTTGATCATTACGGTCAAGAACAGAGACACACACATTTTGAAACAGTGGCACCACCACTAGTGGATGCAGACTGCACCAAAGCAGAATGGGAACTGCTGAAACCACTTGTAGTGAGGGAGGGGTACCCAAGGGACAACATGTAAACCCTTTGGGGGTTCATTAACAAATATCACAAGTCAGATTTCCTGAATCTTTTGACATTGGCTGCATTGGCATTAACTGCCCTAGTCCATACAGTAGATTGCAAAAGAGGCTTCAGTGCCCAGAACACTGTAAAAATTATTATGAGAAATAAGCTGTCTGCCACCAGAGTCAATAGGCACTTTTACACATAGGTTTCTGTAACGGAATGACTGTTGCAGAAACAGTATACAGGCTGATCTACGGGCAACTCCGAGAATACCTAGAGTTCCATCAACTTCTGGCACCCTCCCAGCATGGCTTCAGAACCAGGCATGGGACGGATACTGCTGTCACCAAATTCTCGACTGATGTACTCGGAGAACTGGATAAGGGGACCCCTACTGGTGCGGTCTTTATCGACCTATCTAAGGCCTTTGACCTGGTCAGTCACAATCTGCTGTTGAATAAGCTGGGCAATGTAGGCCTTGACAGCCATTCCCTAACGTGGTTCGAAAGCTACTTAATTGGACGTACACAGAGGGTAAAATGGAAAGACTCCATATCAGAGCTGCTCCCATTAAAAAGAGGGAGTGCCACAAGGGTCGATTCTTGGCCCCCTTCTCTTCTCCCTTTCACCAATGAACTCTGCGACCACTGTGGTGGGAGCTCTGTGGTCCAGTATGCGGATGATGCCGTCATCTATCGACCCTCCACTAAGCTGGGAGACCTCAGCCCCTTGCTACAAGGAGACCTGAGTTCCCTCGAGCAATGGCTTGTTAACAACAGAATGGTCCTTAACACAGACAAGACCAAAGCCATGCTGTTTGGCCCAAGATCCCTTGGACAGGATAGAAACAAACACCTACACCTGACCTCCACGTCGGGCAGCAGGCTAGAGGTTGTGGCATCACTAAAATACCTTGGCCTCACCCTGGACCAGGGCTTCACCCTCAAGGACCACGTGGATCAAGTTACTAAAAACTTACATGCGAAACCAGGCACCCTCTACCGACTGAAAGACCAGCTGATACCTGAAGCAAGGGTCTCCATAGCCACCAGCGTCCTCCTCCCGACAATTACCTACGCGGCCCCAGTGGTCCATGGAGTAGCTAGACTTGAGATGAATAGACTCCAAGTTCTGTACAGTAAGGTGGCTCGGTTTGCCACCCAGTCAAACCCCAGGAACCATCACTGTGACATGCTATCCCAACTAAATTGGCCCTCCTGGGATGCCTGTCTCCAGTACCCCTTGCTTTGCCAGACCTTCAAATTAATTAGCCCAAACCCCTCCCCAGCCTCTCGGGACTTACTGCACTAAAGAATAACCCCTGGCTCCTCCGCCAAACTGATCGCACACTCCTAGCTGTCCCTAGAGTAAGAACCAAGGCGGGGCGCAAGTCTTTCGCTCACACGGCACCCACCCTATGGAACTCCCTGCCTCCCGGAGTGCAGGAAGCACCCTCCATCAAAAGTCTCCACACAAGGTTTAAGGCTGATATGATGGCTACCTCCAAATGTAGCTGCTAGAGATATGGGTCCACCACACGGACAACTAATCCTCACAGTCCATTACTACCTGCTGTGCGCAAGCTGTCTCTGCAATTGTGGTTCACACCCTCCTCTTTATTATAGTGTCAACACACATGCACTGCTGTATGCTGATCACAACACATGTAACCAGTTGACTGTACACCACTGTATAACTTGTATCATACTGTATTTTCTTCATTTACTGCACTGTGATATATTCTACGTTATGTAATTCCGGGTCGCCCCTGAAAAAGGGACCTCCGGGGCCCAGTGGGCGTACCTGGTCACCAAAATTTAATAAATAAATAAATAAATAAATATTCTTTGTGTGTAAAATGCATCTGTTCCGTTCCCCTGGTGAACGTTCGCCCGAACCGCAATCTCTACCTTCTATGGTTCGTTCCGATGTGTTCTGTTTCGTTTGCCTGTGTAAAACAGCCATTCCGGCAGCAGTGCAAAAACAGCCATAGAGCAACACACTCTGTGGGGGAGCCGAAACACTAACATTGAAAATGGAGGCGGGGTTGCCGGAATACCTTCAGAAAGTGAACCACGAACGGAACAGAGTACAGTGGCACCACACAGGTCATGCTCATTCTGTTGTATTCACTTGCGTGTGTAAAAGCACCTAATGATTTGCTGACTATTGCAATTGAGGGACCATGCCAGGCTGAATTTGATTTCCTTTCTGCAGTCAATATCTGGAGGGAAAAAAAGCAAAGGAGGTTATTCCAGCATATTGACTGATTTTTCAGCTCATCTGCTTTTGTGTCTAACGTAATGCAATGTGTAAGATCACCAGACAACAAAAATGCAGACTTGTCAAAAAATAATTTCACAAAATACATTTTTATTTCTCTTCCTCAATGCTTTTGTTAAGGACTTTGGAAAATTCTAACAAATATTTTCTTTGGTTATCTCCCTGTTCCCGATTCTGACATCTGCTCCCCCAGGACTCTTCTTGGCTGTTTTCTTTTTCAGTCTAATTTGTGAGTGTCTTTCTCAAAGGATTTCTCCCTCATTATAACATTAAATCATGACTAGTACTTTATGCCATGCTAAATGCCCAATTTTCAACAGGACTTTCACTTCTTGTACTTGGGTTACAGTTCACACTTGCTTTTCCTCCTAGTTATGGCATACTAAAATCAGTTTTTCAATATAGATCTCATTCCGGAGTTAATAATTCTTGTTTTAAAAATATTTATGAAATTTACGCATGACCCACATTTTTCATAAAATAACCCACCTTTTCAGTGGTCAGTGGGTCAGCTGACCCACCAAATTTGATTTCTGGAATGAATGCTGCGTGAGATAATAGCCACTGATATTTAATCCCTTTGCTTGCTGTTCCTCTCTGACTAGAAAGTTTGTCCAAAACAGGCTTGGGTCCCTTGGAAAAGGGGATTGATGCAGCTAGTGCCAAGCCTGGGTGTAGCACCGCATTAGATCAGGGGTTGCCTTGAAAGCTGCTGTGGATCTGGGAAGGTGGTGAGCCACTGCTTTTGCCTGCTGTTAGGATTTTATGGTGACGGGGGATCAAACCAGCTGAAGTCCCAAGTGACTGCCTGCCTGTTGAGGTGGGTGAAGACACGTCTCTGTGTGGGATGAAGAGAATCACTGTTGTCCGGTGCATCATGACCTGCACCCCACACCAACGGAAGTGCGTTGGGTCCACCGCACCTGTAACTAGCTTACAGAATAGAGCTCCTATCATCATGGCCAGCACCCTTTGCAACTGAGAGCATGTTGGGTCTGACGCACACCTTTATCCAACCTACAGAAAAGACCATCCAGCCGTCATCTGCCTAAGCAGGGAAGATGTCCCAATGGAAACAGCACCAGCCTGTCATCTAAAGGTCATGAGTAGTGGGTTCAACCCACAGAACTTATCAATCCTGTTGTTTAGCTAGCTAGCTAGATACTTTCTGGGCAGTCCTGCATGACCTTAGGATCAAGCCCACAGCTACAGCTTACAGCCAGAAGAAGGTGTTTTACGCCATCCAACTGTATAATTTGGCAGTCAGCAGCTGCAGCCAACAACCAAATTTACATGGTGCCATACTGAGGTCAAAGCATCACAGGCCTGTGACTCTGCATCTGTGTGCACACTCGAACTGTAATTGGAAGCTCCCAGAGGGATTTTGGGGTTGACTGGTATACCAGTGGGGGGAGAGGTGCTGAGACGCACCTTATGGTGGGGGTGAATACAAGCTGCTGTCTTTGTTTATTTTTTCCTTTGCTTCTCTTGTCGCCTGCCTTGTTCTCCAACCCCAAAATAAACCTATTGACCATTTATTTGCAACTGCTGACTTATTTTGCCGTTATTGCCATTCTACCTATTTGCATGGTTGGAGTGATAAGTGGGAAGTGGATTGTGCGATTGTGTTCCCTGTCACAGCGGATGGGGGTTGTATCTATTACCTGTGAGTTAACACCCTGGCAGCCTAGGATCCCCATAAGCAAAGTTATCATGCCACTTTCCAGGCCCATTTCTAACCACAAGCCCAGGCACCATTCACCCAAAGGCCTAACAGACTTTGCCCTTTACCACCTGCAGGCTTAGTCAGCACACCTCACATTTGAGGGTGCTTACAAGTTTGGAGGCACCACTGGAATATCTGGAACATTTCTGCAATACCTCACCATGGTGCAGGAACAGAGTTTGGTACCTTCCCCCCAATTTTCAGCTTCATGATGGATTGCAACTCTTTGCTAAACCGGTGCAAGGGTGAGGACGTTGATCCGAAAAAAGCCATTTTGGGGCATGGGATCCTTGAATGAACCCTGAGGGCCATCTCAAAAGTGTCATAGGCAGCATAAAAAGTTTGAGAAAAGTGATTGTCCTTTAGGAGAGTTTACAGTTTGGCTTGGCAGACATTATGTGTTCTAATGGAATACTGAGGGGATGTTGATCCCTCATGGGTACCCGGTCAGCTTACTAATGATGGAAACTCCACCTCTTGGACTCCTCCTAGGAAGGGCAACTGTTTAAATGGGATGAGCCAGGCCACACAGATAGAGAAAGTGTGGAAGTGTTCAGATGGTGAGAAATGCAAAAGAATTGTGGAGAGCCTGAGAGGTATGGTTTTGGACATCATCCACTCCCTATGTGCCAGCCAGCCGAACTGCACTGCAAGTGACCACCTTGCCATGCTTAGGAGTACATTTGGAGCAGTTGAGTGGAGGGAGGACCTAATTTGCCAACTGGGAGCTATCACACAAAAAGAGAGAGAGAGAGAGAGAGAAGGTGCCTCATTACATAACCTGAGTGGAGACTGAATTATGGAAGCTGGTGGAGTTACCCCTGCACAGACTGCACAGATGAGCCTGGACCAGAGTTTGTGAGGAGCTGTGTATTCCTGCTGGACATTGGTAACTCTCAGGTTGAAAGAATGTAGAGCAGATACCCCCAAACTTCTGACAGCTACTGGATGAAGTAAGGTAAGAACAGCGGAAGCAGGCATTGCCAATTCGCTTCAAGTACCCACAGGAAAAGCCATACCCCTGTAGATGCATGTTGACAGACGCCGAGAGTAGAGTGATGCCCCAGACATGACTATTCAACTGAAGGCCTTACAGATGACGCAGGCACCTCATCCACAAACCAACTCCCTGTCACCTGGCTGTGGATGCCCGCAGAATTTATCTGCCTAAAGGGTCAGGTCTTGGCCCTTAATGCTGTCTAGAGATTGACTGTTCTACTTTCACTGTGAAGAAGATTGACATTTCACATGAGTGTGTGGCATGCTTGAGAACCAGCAGCTCATAGACCAGAAATGGAAGGTGTCAATAGTCACAGGGAAACAACAGCGGAACCCAGTAATGGAGCAACCTGGGACTCCGTGAGTGAACAGCTCCATAAGATGGACATATCCCACCACCTCTGTTCAACATAAGTTGCCACCTGGATTGATGGACCCTACCCTGACTATACAGGTATCCTTCAAGGGATACCAGTGTGAAGCTGTGTTACAGATATCTATTGAGAGATACACATGTGAAGCCATATTGGACAATGGATCGCAGTTCACCATTATCTACCGATTCTTTTACTGGCCGTACCTGAAACACCTGCCCTTGCAACCTCTAGAAGGATTTTCCATCTGGGTTTGAGCAGTGCCAGCTACCCCTATAATGGATACATCGCTGTGCAAATCAAATTTCCAGAGACTTTTGCTGGAGTCACTCAAAGGATCAATGCCTTGGTTGTCATTTGTCCTGACACCCAGATATTGGACAAGAAACTGGTGCTAATTGGAACCAGTGCCAAGTTGTTTGGACTCCTGGCCTACTTGAACCTGCAGAAAGGAGGGGAGAAAAACTACCAGATGTTGTGAGTTTATGTCACTGTGTGTACTGCTTAGCTGGAGAAGGAAGCTGAGGCCTACAGCAACCCTGAGGGGATTGTCAGAGTCACAGAGAAGGCAAAGAGCCTTTGATTGTGCCATCTGAGGTTGAGTGCCTAGTGACTACTCGAATGTGGTCTGTGGCACCACCCCTTCCACTTCCCTTGCTAGACTGGACACCCTCTGCAACTCTTTCTGCCATTTTGCTACAAACTCCCTCCTCACACCCACCACCATTCACTGTATTCATCCCTGTCCATCCTTCCTCTGCCCACTTGTTGCCAGGTTTACTATACCTCCTTCATATTCAAATACTATTTTCATTCCCTTGCCTTTTAACTCTCCACTCTCCTCTTCCAACTCCCCCCTGCTTCCTGTTCCCTCTATTCCAAGGACCATTGCACTTTTGCCAATCTTTACCCCTGCTCCTGTACCGGGCAAGTCTGCCTTCTCTTATTACCTTCTCTAACTCTGGAATCAACTCCCCTCCTCCCACCACCTCTCCCTGTCCCTGGCTGTTGCAGGTACCAGTTGAAACTTTATCCCTTCCCCACGTGTTCCTGTTACCCTCCCTCCTGATACCTCCACGGCTGAGCCTTAACCATCCTGGGAAGCAACCAGCTGAGTCCCTGCTCCTCCTGCCTTGAGTTAACTTCCACACCACTACAGTTTTCTCCTTCCATTATGAGGTCAGGCAATAACTCACCCTTCAGGTCAATTGCCTGTTGTCAGTATTGTTCTTATTCACCAAGTATTGTTGCCACTTCTGAATAGGCACTTGCTAGGCATTCTTATTGAACTGTACCACATTTTATTCTCTGCACATACGACGTTTTGCATACACTAATTATGTACACATTTTTTTTTACCAAATGTTGTTCAAATGTTCTGCTACTATGTGTTGTGCTGCTGTTCTCCCACTGTTCCCCTCCCCTGGCTTGCACCTGGAAATGAGCCTTGACTCAGTGTGCCTCCCTCGGTTACCAAGTTGCAAATAAATAAATAAATAAATAATAGAAGGAGCCATGGTCTGCCATGAATCATTGTTCAACCAGATCACCACTGTAGAGTCCCCAGGAAGAGGTTTGCCAAGTGGGCTGATGGTTCAGCGAGGAGTACTACCTGGTACTGATGTAGTGGGCAAGAGGATCAATGTAAAGTTAAAGAGTGAAACAGATATGATTTGACAGTGTATTCTTGTACAGTACTAGCCAACCTGTACACTGTTGAGGTGGCAATGGCACCATCCCATCAGGGGAGGACCCCTCAGTTGGATGAAGTTTTCCATGTCGGTTCATTCGCCATTTCCCCCAACTGGAAGAAACAATTGCAGTTTGAACTGGCTAACTGACTAGCTGCCTTCTCATGCCATGAGTGGGAAGTGGGATGTGCCAAAGGGGAAGAACACTGTATTTGACTACATGATAACATTGCAGTGGGAATTGGCTGACTGGCCAGATGTCTTCTCATGCCATGAGTGGGACGTGGGATGTGTCAGAGGGGAAGAACGCCGAATATCACTACATGACAACTGCCCCTTCAGAGAAGGGTCAAAGAGACTGGCACCTACTGACATTGAAGATGTCAGGTGACACCTTTAGGAACTCTTGGTGGCAGGGATCATAAAGGAGTTTCTGAGCCCCTATGCTTCACCTATAGTTATAATTAGTCTCTGTCCACCCCCGACTGTTTTGTTAAACTATATGCTAGTTGTGATGTTTTGTTATACTGCTAGCTCTGATAACTTTATTAGATGTGATTTGCAGGTTTCCTCTGTAACACTCACTGTACGTTTACCTCTAGTTTCTGTTCAATATCCAACTCTGCAGCTGGCAGTTTTCTAGGATTTTCCATTGTCTCTCAATTCTGTGTTGCCAAGTCACCTCCAACTATATTTCCTATATTGCACTAATGTTTAACTTACCACAGTAACTCCCTTACTAGGCATACCTGTTTTACTGGTTCAGAATTAACCTGTAGTTGAGTTTGCCACTGACCCACCCACCCTGCCTATTGTTTGCAAATTTCTTAGATACCCCATTAACATCCTTTCTAGGTAATACCTGCATTACAGGTTCATCAATTAACTTTGGGCCAGTTAGTCTCTGTACCACCCTATTTTCATTTAATTTCATTTTTATTTTTTAAACTTGTTGACCAGATGAGCAAAATGCCTACTTATTTTTGCCATAGTTCTAAGTACCCTAGTAATACCATTCCTAGGTATAACTGAGTTACTGGTTCAGAATTTAACTTTAAGGCCATATACTGTAGCCTCTGACTCACCTAGCTTAATTTTTCATTTTATTTTAAGGTACACCGGTATATCCTTCCTAGGTTTGCTTGTTATAAGTTCAGTAATTACTTTTGGTTAGACTGTTTTACTTTATTTAGCTTTCACTTCACTGAGTGAATCTTTTCCCATTTAATATTAGTGTATTCTGCAGAGTGCGCTTTGCTTTACTTTCCCTTCTACTGTGCTGCTTCTAACACTTTCTTACTTCTCATTCTTGTTTTCCCTCACCTCCCTCCCCATCCATCTTCCCTAATCTGCCCGTCCATCTCCCTCCTTGCCTTATCCTCTCCCACTTTCTTTTGTCTTATCTCCCTAAATTACTGTACTTCACTCACCCAACTTCCTACTTGCAGTCTCCTCTCATTTTCTTGACTTCAACTCAAAATTCTCAGGTCCCTCCAACCCTCCTCCTCCCTCCCTAACTCTTATTCATCCTACTCCCCCCCCCCCCCCAACAAGTGTCTGATAGGTTCTCTTAAACTCCTCATCTTCTTGCTGCTGTTAGTCGCAGGAGATACTGAGCTAAACCCTGGCCCTCCTTTCCATCCCTCTCCCAAAAGGTTTGAGAGTAGCTCAGGTATTCCCCAAGAGTCTGTCCTGGGTCCATTTTTCTAAACAACCTTCTCACTGCCTGCTCCAGTATGTCCATTCTTCTTTTTTTTTTTTTTTTTGCATGTTAACTTTCTTTATTCACTGCCCTCCCCAGAACTCTCTCAGGCAGACCCCTCTGGCCGCAGCCACTCTACCACCCTGCCTGATCCTCACTCACCAGGAAATTCGATGACAGACACTCCCAACCCTAGCCTGATCTGGTGGCCCGAACCAGACCCAGGGCAAGGCAGCAGATCGGCAGAGCTGGCGAGACATAGAAACATAGAATTTGACGGCAGATAAGGACCGCTTGGCCCACCCAGTCTGCCCATTTCCCTACCTAATGGATAAGCTGCAGATCCTAGTTAACCAGCAGCCTACTTCTTCCTGACCCCACCCCCTAGAATTGCCTTATGACTGTCCCATGCATGCTTGAATTCCACCACTGTTTTTGACTCCACAACCTCCTCTGGAAGGCCGTTCCATGCATCCACAACCCTCTCTGTGAAAAAATACTTCCTAAATTACCTCTGAGCCGCCCCCATCTTCAAATTGTGCCCCCTTGTTCTTGCACACCTCTTTTTTTGAAAGATGCTACCCTCTTGGACTTTGTTGATTCCTTGAGGTACTTGAAAGTTTCTATCATGTCCTCCTTTCCTCGAGGCTATACATATTAGCTCCTTAAGTCTCTCTTCATATGTCTTCCAGTGCAGACCCTGCACCATTTGAGTTGCCTCCTCTGGACAGCTTCCATCCTGTCTATGTCTTTGGCGGAGATTGGTCTCCAGAACTGCACGCAGTACTCCAGATGGGGTCTGACCAGCTGTCTGTACAGAGGGATAATAACTTCCTGTTTTCTACTGGTGATGCCTCTCCCTATGCATCCCAGTATCCCCCCAGCCCTCCTTGCTGCCCTCTCACATTGCTTGCACACCTATAGGTCATCTGATGTGACTACCCCCAGGTCTCTTTCCATTTTTGTTGTTGTTAGTATCTCACCCCTCATTGTGTACTCTTCCCCTGGGTTTTTGTTTCCCAGGTGCATTACCTTGCACTTCTTAGCATTGAATCTAAGCTGCCATACATTTCACCATTCCTCTAACCTTGCCAAGTCCCTTCTCATCCTTTCCACCCCACCTTGTGCATCAACTCTGTTGCAGATCTTTGTGTCATCTGCAAAGAGACATAGTTTTCCTTCCAGTCCCTCTGCAATGTCACTTATAAAGACATTGAAGAGGACGTCCAATACTGAACCCTCAATACCCACATTAGTAACCCCCTTTCTTCAGAGTGGACTCCATTTACTATTACTCTGTGTCCTATTCTCCAGCCAATTCTTTACCCAGGCTGTCATCTTGGGACCCACTCCCAGGCTGGCTAACTTGTATATTAATCTTTGTGTGGGACTGTGTCAAATGCCTTGCTAAAGTCTAGGTAGGCCATGTCCACAGCCCCTCCTGATCTACTACTTTGGTCACCCAGTCAAAGAAATCTATCAGATTTGTCTGGCATGACCTTCCGCTGTAGAATCCATGCTGCCTTGGGTCCTGTGCCCTCTGGCCTCTAGATACTCGACAGTTCTTTCCTTCAGAAGTGATTCCATCATTTTCCCTACCACTGAGGTTAAACTAACAGGTCTGTAGTTTCCTGTTTCTGCCTTGCTCCCACTTTTGTGAAGGAGAATCACATCTGCCCTCCTCCAGTCCTCGGGTACCACCCCATCCTCCCATGATTTGTTAAAGAGGGTAGTCAGTGGTGTCACTAGTTCTACCCTTTATTTCTTTTAGAATTCTGGGATGAATCCCATCAGGCCCCATTGCTTTGTCCACCTTCAGTTTTAAGAGTTCTTTCAGAACCCTTTCTTCTGTAAATGGGCTGGTATCAACTTCTGTATCCAGAGTGTTTCTACTGTTTGTTTTAGGTACCTCCCCTCTTCCTTTGTAAATACTGAGCAAAAATATTTGTTTAGTATGTCTGCCTTTTCACAGTCACCCTCTGCCCACCCTCACTCCCCTTTATTAAGCCTCACTATCCTCCCTTGGTCTTCCTTTGCTCCTGATGTACCTATAAAGGTTTTATCCCCTACTAACCGAATTGGCTATCTTTTCCTCGGTTTGGGCCTTTGCTGTTCTGACTGCCTTCCCAGCTTCCTTTTGCTTTAACTGATACAGTTCTCTGTCCTGCTCCTTCTGTGATTCCTTGTACTTCCTGAATGCTTTCTTTTTTTCTTGAACCTTCACTGCAACTTCCTTTGAGAACCATAGTGGTTTCTTACATCTTTTCGTTTTGTTTATTTGCTTCACACAAAGGCTTGTTACCTCTGAGATGGCAGTTTTTATTATTCCCCATTGTTCTTCCACCCCTCCTTCCTGCCCATTTGCTAGTGCATTCCTTAGGCACTCACCCATTTTGGCAAAATCAGCCCTCCTAAAGTCCAGTACTTTTGCCTTTGTATGACTTGACTCTATTGCTGTGTTTATTGTGAACCATACTGTTCGATAGTCGCTAGTTCCCAGATGGCTACCCACTTCTACATCTGTGATCCTCCTTCATCTCCATTTGAGAGAACCAGGTCTAAGATTGTCCCTCTCTAGTGGGCTCCAATACTAGTTGTCTAAGGCATGCCCCTCTAGGAATCTAGAATAACCCACTCTTTGAAGTGGCTGCTGCAGCTGCACTCCAGTTAACATCTGGCATATTCAGATCACCCATCAGCAATATCACCCTTTTCTGCCATTCTAAGTATACTTTCTATCATTTCCTTGTCCATTTACTCCCCTGAGAGAAGGTCTGTACTCTAACCCTGTGCGGATTGTGGTTCCATTGCGGTCTCCAAATTTACCCACAGTGCTTCTTCTCCTCCCTGTTTTCCCTTTTGCTCTGTTGCTTTGATTCCTTCCCTTGTGTAAAGAGCTACTCCTCCTCCTCTTTTACCCTCCCTGTCCCTCATGTAGATAGTGTATCCTGGTATGTTTACGTCCCAGTCATGGTTTTGTGTGTACCATGTTTCTGTGACTTCCACGATATCCAGATGTTCCTCCTCCATCAAGGCCACTAATTCAGGAAGCTTGTTACTCAGACTATGGGCATTGGTACTCATTGCTCTCCATTTTTTGATGGCTTTACCTTCTGTTGCAGCATGCCCCACTGACCTTTCTACCTCGGTCTTTTTCTCATTTAGTACCCTGTTTTGTAGGGAGAGGCTGGGATTTTCCTGCTGCTTATCAGTGCCTCCCCTTGACTAGTTTAAAAGCTTCCAATGAAGCATTTAAACCGATTGCTCAAAGACTCGTTCTCTTCCTGGACAGATGCAGACCATCCTGCCAGTATAGGCTGGTGTCCTCCAGGTGGAACCCCAGTCCCCAATGAAGCCAAACCCTGTTCTCCACACCATTTTTCAACCATTCATTAAACTGCATGGTGCAAAGTACCCTCGCCTCACTCATGCCATTGACAGGCAGCACCTCTGAGAAGGATACTGTGTGTGCTACTTGTCTTAGGCCTCCCCAATTCTACAAAGTCCTTCTGCACTGCTCTAATCTCATGTTGAGCCAAGTCATTTGTCCCTAGGTGGACAATGACATCCAGCTCAGACTCCGTACAGCTGTTCTCGTGATCCTGAGGATGCGCTTCTCTCCCTCAAGCCATGGCACCAGGCAGGCACCTTACTTCAGTTTTCCTGCTCCCCAGTTCTATCCCCTAATAATTGAGTCCCCTACCAGGAGCTGCTTCCTTTCCTTGTGGTGTTCTCTGCCTCCTTCCTGTGGGCCTCCCTTGTGATAGTTGTCCTCAGCCTCCTTAGTCTTCTCTGCGGGTGCATCCATGGGGAGCTATGCTCCCCAGAATGAGTATATGGTGTAGGATGGAACAACTGACTGGGTGTGCCTCTGTTCCACCATCCTCACCCTCCCTGAGCCCACTGTGGTCCAACGGCTGTGCTTTCTTCACAACCTCTGAGGTAGTGGTGGTGGCTGTGGTGCTCCCTGGATGGGGGAGGTTCCCTTCCTACCGTCCAGTGTGGCCTGGGGGAAGGTTCCCGTACTACTGTCCAGTGTGGCCTGAAGACGGGCAACTTCCTCCCTCAGGGCAGAGAGTTGTCTGCAAATAGGGCAGCATCTCAGCCTCCAGAAAGACTCCCGGAAGACTGCTGCCCCATAGCCATTACATTGCACTACTCCCCACGTTTATCTACTTTTTTTGTGTGTCTGATTGGTTTGTTATATAGAAATATATATATTATACAATGTGTATGCTTATATTGTCAGTGCAGTGTGCTGAGAGGATATGACAGTGATATGCACCTTGCACTCTTGAGAAATTATGTCAGAACCCCAGGTATAAAGGAACTATTTCCAGGGGTGGGTGGGGTGAGGGTGGAAGGGGTTGGGCCTAAACTGTGCCTCATAAACAATCAGCTAAGAGCTCTGACCCACGCTTCATGATGAGTGCCTTCCTGTCAGCAAGATACCCTACACAACAATTTGACAGAGAAAATACCCTGTTAATCAAACAGAGAAAAATGCAGACATCCAAGTCAGACACAGGTAAAACCTCCCCAGCCCCAAAACGGCCTGGTGGTTTGTGCTCTGAAAGCAGTCAGCCCCAAAATAAGTCAGCTGTGCCTTAAACTCTTCCTGCACTGAAAATCTTAAGAATTGTAACAAAGACTGTCTTTTCCTGATAATTCTAAGTTCCTTATTTCACCTTTCAGTTAGAAGTAGCCTCCACCTGCAGAATATCTGCTACAAGCCAAAGTCAATTGTAAGGTTCACCTCCCTCTGTTGTGAGCACAACTCGCTTTCTTGCAAATCCTATGTTCAGTATTGCAGCTTCCAGCCAGAGGTAGTTTGACTTGAAAAATATTAGCTGTTCAAGTTCAGCGTTGAGTGTGTGACAGCGGGCACTGGAGGTTGCTGTCGCCTATCTGTGGGGCAAGGGATTTTTTTCTTGCATGGTCCTCTGCAGCTCATATGTGCAGTGACGCCGTGCATGCAGCAGGCGCGCACCTGCACACACGCGTAAGGTGTCCACCGCTGCTCCCAACTTGGAAGAGCATAGCACAGGATACGTCGCCCCTCAGTCACCACCGGGAGCCGCCGCAATCGCAGCAAGCAACTCCACTTGCGCCCAGGAAAGGAGGACATTCCTCCAGACACTTGGTGCTTTCCTGTCCCTGTCGACCCCGATTTTGTTCAAATGGACTGATCTATTCAATACCCTCCTATTTGACCCCAGTGTGGGAAAAAGATTATTTCAAATTTGATGTTCGGAAAACCTAAGGTTATAAATAAAAGCAACAAGGTTCTGTTATATCCTAATTTGAGCAGTTGCCAATCTACCCTGCTCAGTAATGAGCAATGATGGGTATAAAACCTACATTTGAGTACATATCTGGCAATTCTGTAGTGTGTTTTGTCCAGACATGCCAAAAGTGATTTATTGGCTGTTCTATAGACCAAGTGGCCATAGTTCAAAGTTGGTAACATAATTTGTTCAGCAATCTTCTTTCTATCTGTTAATTTCTGGAACCCTATTGTTCTTGTTTAAGACACTTAACTTTTTATTCACTTTCCCTATAGTATTTGTTATGTGAATTGCAAGGGACAATTCCGTATCAAAAGAAACCCCTAAGTAACAATAACTGTCTACCATTTCCAGAACAGTAGAATTTTGAGTTTGAATCTTAAAGTTTGTTTTCACCCCTTGTGTCCCCTTCACCTTTTTTAGGTGAAAAATACATCAGTCTGGTCTTTTTTTTCGTTCATCAGCTGCTTAGATGTGGTGAACCACCCCTCAATACTGGAGAAATCAGACTGCAAATGAAACTGACGTTCACTCATTTTCCGACCTGAGGCCACTATAGAAGTATCATCAGCATACATCCTAATGGCTGTTTGTTTTGCCATGTTTGGCAACTCATTATTAAAAATAAGAAATAATAGGGATCCAAGAATGGACCCCTGAGGAACACCACTAATCACCTTCCGCGTTCTAGATGTTACTCCGTTAATTTTGACACTCTGAGAGCGACCACCCAAGCAAGATCTTAACCAGTTCAGGGGGCCTCCTGTAAACCCCATATTTTGAAGTCTCATACCCAACAGGGAGTGGTCCACCAGGTCGAAGGCCTTTGATAGATCCACATAGATGACAGTAGTCTCCATGCCGCAGTTCAGCGACCTTTATAATAGATCACTGAACTCGAGCAGGGCAGTGGAGGTAGAAAACCCCTTTCGAAATCCAGACTGATAGGGGTTCAAAAGTCTATATTTGGTTAGGTAATCAACCATTTGAGAATGAACTAATTTCTCCAGACATTTAGATAATATTGAAGGTAATGCTATGGGTTTATAATTGTTTACCTCGGTTGGGTCTCCACCCTTAAAAATAGGTTTAATCTTACTAACTTTCCAAATAGAAGGGAAGTGGCCCAACCGCAGGCTCGAATTTAGTATATTGGACACTGAAGGGGCAATATAAGTAGCTGCAAGTTTTAAGTACCCTCTAAGCCATCTGAACCAGCTGCTTTATGAATATTTATATTAAGAAGAGTTTTTTTTTTTGCTTCAGAGATGGTTAGATGTTTTAATCTAAAAGGTGGATGTTTTAGAAGAACTGACTCAGGAACATCTGAATTATCCTTATGACAAGAAGTAGTGGAGGTATCATGTTGGGGCAAGTCTATAAAAAAATAATTTAACAAATTTGAAATGACTGCTGGATTTTCTATTAAGGTAGACCCTTTTCTTAACTGCAAATTTGGCTGGGATAACTTACCCCCAGGGTTAAGTAATTGATTTATTGTACCCCCAATTTTTTTGGAATCCATATTGCAGTCTGTTTTATTTCTGTAGTACCTAATTTTTGCAATTTTAGTGTGCTTTTTATAAGCATTCCTCTTTGTTTTATATAAAACCCAATCAGCCTCTGTTTTTGTTTTAATTGCCTTCTTCCAAATTCTATTTTTAATCTGAATTTGCTTTAGTAACTTATCATTTATCCAAGGTACCTTCATCTGTTTAATCTTTTGTTTAACCATTGGGGCATGTTTATCCCATATTTTACCAAATATATATAAAAAATAGTCTACGGTCAAATCAATATCAGGTATCAGTTGACATCTGTCCCAATTTTCTTTGGAAATACTACCCATAAAATCAATTTCCGAGAACTTACGAAAGTCTCTAGTCCATCTTTGATTGAATGGAGTAGATCCAAACAGAAACTGGGATCCCAGTAGTGTAATCCAAACGGGGTTGTGGTCACCTAAATAAGGTGATAGAATGCCTGAGGCTTCTACCTGAATTTTGGTGGTCACAAAAATTAAGTCAAGAACTGACCCAGCTGAAGAAATTCCAGTATATTGGGTTGGGGATTTTATAAATTGCTTTATCCCTAGGGGAGCTGTAATTTCTTTCAATGATCTACCCCTTATATTAGGCCAATCGCAGTTTAGGTCTCCCATTAGAATAATTACTTTACTTCCTGTACTATCGACTGTCTTACTTATTACTCCCTCTAAGTCTTTTAAGCATATTTTTTTGGGCGAATAAACGATTGCTACAACCAGATTCAGATGATCCAGAAGAACAACCAAAAACTCAATACCTCTATCACTACCACGTAGTAAAATTTCAGAATGCCCAAGGTTGTTTTTTTTTTTATTTTCTCTTTATCCTCCTCCCTCCTTGCAGCCTCCTCCTCTTCGGGAGACACCTATGGCCTTATCAGCCTTCGCTCATCTACCTGGAGCCGGTGCAGTCCATGCCCCATGGAGCTGTGGCTATACCCCCCAGGCGGGTACGGGATAGGACCCCCAACCACCCCGACGTTCCGCTAATCTTCGTCGGCATGCTGTCCCCGGACAGGTAGGGGCAGTGAAGGTCGGGGCCCTGGTGCTCCGTCTACTAGCGGCTGCAAGGGTTTTCCTGGTGTTCCTCGACGTGCCAGGTCCAGTGATGTCAAACGCGAGCGCCCGGCGTCTGGTCACGCCGCCCATCTGTTGGAGCATTGGGCTTGCTGTACCTCAGGTCTCCACCGGGTCAGACAAGCACCGAGCTCAGGTATCCCCGGAGAGGCCAGGCAGTCCCTGGGACGCTCAAGTCCTCCCCACCCGGCGCCCTCCAGCTCCCGGGCTCGTTCCGAACCGTGTCGCATGCGTCAGAAGCGGAAATCCAACTGCTTGCGCCAGCGGGCCGCGCTCAAGGTTGTTTTTTAAATACATCATCCTCCCCACCCCTTGTGATCCTATCAGATCTAAATAACAAGTATCCTGGTATACTAAATTAATTATCGCAGTGTTTTTTAGCCAACCAAGTTTCACTTAAACCCAGTATACAGGGGTCATATTCATAGATCATGGATGTCAGTATATCAGTTTTAGTACACATACTACAAGCATTGCCATGTACAGTAAGACTTTTACACTAGTCAGAAACTTGGGGCCAGGGTTTAATTCTGTATCCCCTCCCAAGATTAGCATCATGCCCCTTGAAAATCAGTTATCTGTTTCTGAAAAACAAATGGGGAGGTTACCCAAAGTCCACCCCTTGTATTAAATTTGTTCCAATTGGAGGAAAAAATGTTTCTCCTACTTCTTATAATTAGAGGCTTCCTCCCTGGAGAAACTGAAAAGAAAACACAATTTACCTCATGTCTCTCCTGTTCCTCATTCCTAATGTCACATGTAACAAGGGCTATCAGGAAGAAACCCAGGACAAAACATCTCCACAGGCCAGTACAATACATTTTAAAAGGAACAAACAAATATATATAATGCCTAAAATATGTAATCATAAGCTTCACTATAACCTAATCAATAATATAAATTGCTATAAAATATACACAGTTTGGGGGAGCACACTAATGGTATCCAACTACCAAATACTATGCTAACCAAATCAAGTACTCCCACTAAGCATGTTAATCAAACAATAACTTGATACTACATAAATAATGAGTTTTACAAACAAGAAAATGTACAGTTTCCAAAGTCCTTTTTCCACTAGGAGAGGCGCTCATGCCACTCACACGCTCATGCGCATGCTCGTGCGCAGTGGGTGGTGCTTACATATCTGCAGATGTCTCCACCTCCTGAACCTTCTGGATGGCCGCTGGCTCTCCCGAGCCCCCACACACTAAAAACCTAGGAAGTGCAGAAATGTAACTGTAGCATGCTTCAGAAAGCTGAACGGATGACAGTCACTTCAAGCTTGTATCTTGTACATAGAATCTGACGGCAGATAAGGACCGCTTGGCCCACCAAGTCTGCCGATTTTCCCTATCTACTATAACACTGTAGACCCTACTTGATCTCTGGCTTAGCCCTCCCTTCCCTAATAACTAAGGTTCCCTTATGTCTGTCTCATGCGTTCTTGGATCTCGCTACAGTTTTTGCCCCACCAACTCTGCTGGAAGGCTATACCAGGCATCACCACTCTTTTTGTGAAGAAGTACTTCCTTATGTTTCCCGAGTCTACCACCTTCTAGCTTCATAGCATGCCCCCTTGTTCTTGAGCCTCTTTTTTTTTCTGAAAAATACTTTCTTCTTGTACTTCTGTTTTATACCTGTGAGGTATTTGAAAGTATAATTTCTCCACTTTCCATCCTTTCCTCCATGGTGTACATATTGAGGACCTTTAGTCTCTCCTCATAGGGTGTCTGGTGCAGACCTTGCACTATTTTAGTTGCCCTCTGGACTGCCTCTACTCTGTCTGTGTCCTTCCAGAGATGTGGTCTCAAGAACTGGACACAGTACTCTAGATGAGGTCTCACCAGTGATTTATACAGCAGTATTACCACCTCCCTCTTTCTGCTGGTGATACCCCTCCCTGTGCACCCTAGCATCCCACTGGCTCTCCCTACAGCCTTGTTGCAGTGTTTGGCCACCTTTAGGTTATCAGATATGAGTACCCCTAGGTCTCTTTCCTGTTTGGTGGCCATTGGTATCACTCCTCCCATCTTGTACTCCACCCCTGAGTGCATGATTTTGCACTTCTTCAGATTGAAACTTAGTTGCCACACTTCTTTTTTTAAACATTTTTTATAATTATTTTTCCCCTCCCGTCACTGCTGGCTGGGGCCCCATCGGTCGACCTGCCTGTTCCCCTCCTGCCTGAGATCCTCCCAGCTGTATCCTCAGTCTCCCTTCATCCGCGATGCACCCGTGGAGTAACCCCCTGGAATCTACCCCTTGGAGTGGGGCCGCCTTCTGCTCCTTGGCGCTTTCTTCCGGTATTCCTCGCGTGAAGGTGATTGGTGAGATGAGGTCCTAGTGGGCAGGGTCCGGTATTGGAGGTGAGAACCAGCAGCGTCTTCCTCCCTAGCCAATGGGGTTTTCCTATGTTTTTTTGGTGTGATTTCCCCTCAAGAGCCCAGATGTGCAATGCCGGTCCAGTCGACCCGGGCACACTCCCGCACCCTTCTTGCAGATGTCCGCCGAGGTTCCACCTTATTCCAACATGATCCCCTGGCTGTTGCGCTCCCAGCCTCCGCTGGGAGTTGCTCATGCCAGGGAGTCATTCACCCACCCTCCCCAGGAGAGGAGGGCCTTCCTCCAGATGCTCTGTCCTCTCCTCCCCGGCCGACCCCTGATGGCACAAGCTCGTTTCTGAACCCGGGTCACCGGTGTGGCACGAGGTGTGGCGTCCAGCGCCTCAACCCTCAGCACCACTGGGCCAGCTAGTTGGCACACTCTTGACCACTCCACAAGCTTTCTTAGATCCTCATTCATTTTTTTCCACCCTGACCCCCCACCCCTACCCTGGAGTGTCTGCCTTATTGCCGATTTTATTGTCATCTGCAGAAAGGTATACTTTCTCCTTCTAGTCCCTCTGCAGAGTCTCTAATAAAGACATTAAAGAGGATTGCACCCAGTACTGATCCTTGTGGCACCCCGCTGGTCACCTTTCCTTCCTCGAAGTGAACTCCATTTACCTCAACTTCTCTGATGCCTATCCCCAACCAATGTCTTGCTTCTCGCCTGTTTGTCCCCTTTCTACCTCTTAATCCCTTGACAACATTTGCTTTAGCTCTCTTGTTCTCCCATCAGTGATATCTACAGTGATATCTACTGCTGGTCAAGCTGCCTTTTTGTCCCGCATCCCTAAATTTTGGGTCTCTCTCACACCTTCCATTTAGTCTGCTCCTTCCTTCCTTTCCTGCTCTTAAATCTCTCCTTCGGAATTTCTTTATTCACTCCTGTAGTTGCTTCTCCTGTTGGGTTAGACTCCTCACACCTGCCTTCCACCACATCCTATCTCCAGTACTGCCCCTTTCCTCTAGTTCATCAGATACTACTCTATGCGCCTCACTATTATTTTGCTCACTGTTTATTTGTTCTTATGCCAATTCCACAATTTACTGTATGATACTTACTGTATGGAATTTTATTCTTAACTGTTCATGTAATTGTATATTTTGTTTTACTTATTTCCATATTTTATTATTTTATTATTTTGGTCATTGTACTTTGTACTATTCTCTTCCCCCTCTCCCAGGATGCATCTGGAAATGCTAATTCCAGTTCAGTATGGCTTTTCTGGTAAAACTATTGAAATAAATAAATAGTGGTGGTCCGAATAAAGATTGGCGCCATGAGAATGTGCATTAGTGGCCAACCAGTACACTATGCCTCAAGTGCAAGACACCCTGGACAGCCTCACAAGGATGATTTGGTTTTCTGTGCTGGATTTGCACAGTGGCTACTATTAAGTACTGATGGCCGAGGTAGTCAAGAAGGCTGCCTTTATTTATTTATTGTTGATTTATTTACTTTGTTCATCAGGTAACTACACTGAGCTAGAGGCCCTTTTTCCGGAGCTGCAATAGAAAGCAGCTAAAGATGACACAAATAACATAAAGCAACATATGGATAAAAATACTGTTCTCTTGGCTTTTATCAGTTTGAGTGTATGCCACAAGGAATATCTGATGCCCAGTAACTTTCCAGCGCCTAATGGAGAAGGTAGTAGGGGATATGAATCTTCTAGAGGTCCTAGTCTATCTGGATGGCCTCGTAGTTTTTGGGAGGACACTGGAAGAACATGAAGCCCGATTACAAAAGGTGCTGAACCAGCTGAAGGAACATGGTCTGAATTCTCCCTGGACAGCTGTCTGTTCTGTCAGACTGCTGTCAGATATGTTGTGCACATCATATTGGAGCAAGGAGTTGGAACTGACGTAGCAAAAGTGGAAGCCCTCACAACCTGTCCGAGACCCAACAATTTAAAAATTCTTCAATCTTTCCTGGAGTTCTGTGGATACTATAGGAGATTTGTGAAAGACTACTCCTCGGTGGTGAGGCCATTGAACAGCTTGACTCTGGGGTATCCTCCAACCTGAAAGACTAAAAGTTTGAGGACCAAACAGAAATCTCTATTAGAATAGTATTATTGAGTACATCCTCGCATGAGAGGAGTGCAGCTGCATGTTTTAGCGAGTCCATTCTGTAACTGTTAGTCCTGTGCTTCTGCAAGGCAATCTAGGTGCCTGTATTGCAGTTGTTTGGTCAGGGCAGAGTGTCTGCGGGTGGGGGACAATGGGGATTTATACCATACTCTACCAGAGGGACTACAAACCCGGAAGTTACCACGACCTTTTCAGCGGATATTGCACAAGTGTTTTACTGCCTGGGGCTAAGTAGGACCTTGTGGGACACACAGTAAACTTTGTATGTTCTTTTGCTATAACATTTTAACTTTAAGAACTGAGACCATGGAGGAGGCAGTCAGGTGACTGGCCCACTTCCGCATTTTAGGGCATTAACCTCACCCAGGTACAGAAGCCACACAGGCGGGCGAGCCACATGATCACCTGGAGTGTGTCATAGTTAATAAAATGGAGGCACCTTTTCAGGCACAAAAGACAGCAAATTGGGAATAAAGTGTGTAAATTGTATGAAATATACCCTTGAGCCTATAGAGCAGTTAGGCTCATATGAATATCTGCAATGTAAAGAAATTAAGGAGTTGAAATCTAGAA
The DNA here is from genome assembly GCA_016271365.2 of Neoceratodus forsteri. Classification (NCBI taxonomy): domain Eukaryota; kingdom Metazoa; phylum Chordata; order Ceratodontiformes; family Ceratodontidae; genus Neoceratodus; species Neoceratodus forsteri. Next base: position 1,747,857,291 of record CM057450.1, on the reverse strand, counting down.
TTTGTGGGCTGGAATTAGAGATTAAAAGCCTCAAACAATTAGTTGATGTTAACCTAAAAGGGGGAAGACAACAGGGCTGCACAGTAAACCGCGAAGACCAAAGTGAAAGTTCTAACAAATGAAGAAGAGAAGGAGATGATATATGGGAGTGGTGATTTGTGGAAAGCAATAGAGCCTACAAAAAGAAAAGAAAGGAGAGAAAGGAAGGGGAAGTTTCTATAGAATTATTGAACAGATATACACCCCTGATTAATTTAAAGGAGCACACTGAGGGGCAGTCAGACACGCACACATGTATGCCAATTACTGTGGATACCAGAGAGGAAGGGGGGCTGTCCGACATGCAAAAGAACATGCTAATAGCTACAGACAGTGAAAGGGAAGGGGAGGCTCAAGATGAAATAATGTATAATGTGGCCTCAGAAGCACCCACACTGCCAGGGGATAAAACAGCATCCTCCCAGGGGACAGCAGTAGAAGAGAAAGAGAAGCAGATCTTCATTTTAGGGGATTCTGTGATAACATTTGTGGACCGCTATACAACACATGAACAAGGAGAGTATAGCTAATTGTAGCTTCTCTGGAGCACAAATTAAAGACATCAATAATATGCTCCCAAACATACTAAAACCAGTAGGGAACAAACCCCTTATTGTTCTACACGCAGGCACCAATAACACAAGAAAACAAACAATCAGGTCTTGCAGGAATTTAAGGATTTTAAACAGATAATTTACAAGCAGAATTAATTGTGTCTGAGATCCTGCCTGTGCCTAAGGCTGGACACAAATGGACTAGGAAGCTTGAAATCATTAACAGCAGCTTAAGAAGATCATGTCTGCAAGACAACATCTTGTGTATTAAATCATGGGAGTCGTTTGAGGGACATTAAGATTTATTTGCATATGATGGACTACATCTTAACCCAAGAGGGGCCTCTTTACTGGGCAAACTTATTGATGCAGTTACAAAGTCAGATTTAAACTAAGATCAAGGCAGACAAGGGTAGATCTTATACCCACACCAAGGGATAATTACTAGCACATCAGTAGCAAAGTAAAAGCCCATCCCGACAGATTAAAGGACACAAAGTATATAATAAAAACATCTATGGCTAGTGAAATGAATGATATAAAGGCACTACTAGTTAACGCTAGAAGCCTGGTTAACAAAACCGAAGAACTACATCTGTTATTAACACAAGAAAATATACATCTTTGTGCAATTACAGAAACCAGAACATTGGGGGGAAAACTATTCCAGGCTGCAAAGTATTTAGTATAGATAGACAAAATAAGAAAGGAGGAGGTGTTGCGTTATATGTTAAAGATACAAATGAAGTGCATGAGATTGGGCCCATACAGGACACCATCCTAAACGTGGAACAACTATGATCCAACCGGAAAAAAAGAAAATTACCATATGGGTGTGCTATAGGGCACCAGGCAAAAGTATAGAACAAAATACACTGTTGCTTAATTCTATTCGATCTATGGAACTTAATGGTAGGGCTTTAATGCTGGGGGATCTTAACCTTCCCAGTATCGACTGGATCAATTACTCTGGAACCAATCCAGTGGAAAGACGCCTCCTTGACATAATTAGTGTCAATGGACTAAAACAATATGTGGTAGAGAGTACAAGAGGCCCAAATCTCTTAGATATAGGCCTCAGCAACATGGGAGAAGACATAAAATATTGCAGGGTCAGAGAACCATTGGGCCAGAGCGACCATAACATGACTGAATTTAGTATCTTAGGGACGGAACCAATAACTAAAGGACAGACTAGGATTAAATGTTGGAACAGAGCAAACTACAAGGATATGAAGAACCACCTAAATGGATGGAACTGGGAAAAAGAACTCGATGGACTAGGTGTACAACAAATTTGGGATATCATTAAATCAACATTGATATACTGTACTACCCAGTACATACCAGACAAAATAAAATATAACTCCCATGGTAAGATCCCTTCCTGGCTCAAACAAACAATTTAAGAAACCTATTGACAAAAAGAAAAGGGTTTATCAGGAATATCGAAAAAGCCCAACCTCGTACAAATTGTCAAAATTCAAGAAAACAGCTAAAAAATTAAAATAGTAATTAAAGCAGCTAAATCAAATGAGGAGCAAAGGGTAGCTAACATAGCAAACAATAATAAAAAAGCGTTCTTCAATTATATTAACAACTCAAGAAATGGGGTAGCTAGGTTAGGACCTATTATCTTAGATGGGGAAACCATCTTGGATGAAAAATTAATGGCCAATACGTTCAACAAACACTTTTTAAGTGTTTTTCAGTCTACTAATAGCATGGATTCACTTAACAATGTAGATCAAAATACACCATGCAAAACAGATTTCCAATCTATACTAAGAAATAAACTAGCTAAACTTAAGATTAATAAGTCGCCTGGACCAGATCGGGTGCACCCGTGCATACTCAGGGAATTGGCTGATGAGTTGGCAGGACCGTGGGGCTAATATTGAAAGAATCCCTAGGTCAAGGGGAAACTCCATATGATTGGATTATGGTCTATGTTACACCCATATATAAGAATAGTTTGAAAACAAATGTTGGTAACTATAGGCCCATTAGTTTAACTTGTATCCTATGCAAGATAATGAAGGAATATATTAAAGACTATTTAGAGTATTATATTCAGGCTAATGGATACAAAACTATTACATAGCATGGGTTCGTGCGAGGGAGATCCTGCCAGACCAACCTGTTAAGCTTCTTTGAAATAGTAAGCAGAGCCCTAGAGAATAGACTACCAGTGGATGTTGTCTACCTAGATTTCTCAAAGACCTTCGACCTAGTCCCACGTGATGGCCCAGTTAGGAGCATCCAGGATATTGGTGTGACATCACAAATCATTAAATGGATAGAGCCTGGTTGAGCCAGAGAAGGCAGAGAGTCGGTATAAAAGGATTCCTGTCAGAATGGGGGGATGTTACAGGCGGGGTGCCCCAGGGCTCAGTACTGGGCCCTGTCCTTTTTAATATCTTTGTGTCCTGTCTTAAGACATCAGACAATGCATGGATGACAAAATTTGTTAATGACAGCAAAATTGGTGCCATTGTAAGAACTAATGAAGATGCACAGAAATTTCAGATAGAACTAGACTGTATTAGTGATTGGGCCATAACACACAATATGAAGTTTAACATAGCTAAGTGCAGTGTAATGCACTCTGGCCATAACAGCGTCCAGGCTGCATATAATTTATGCGACCAAACTCTCAGAAGTGTGGAATGCGAGAGGGACTTAGATATCGTGGTAACTAGTGAATTATCATTTGGGCAACACACCACCGAAATAGTTAACAGAGCAAATAAAATGCTGCACTGCATCCTGCACAATATAAGAAGCAGGGACAGATCCGTACTGCTGCCTTTGTATACCACACTGGTCAGGCCCCTAATGGAGTATGGTGCACTGTGCAGTTTCTGAGTCCTTACCACAAGTTCGATATAGTGAACCTTGAGAGAGCTCAGAGGGGAGCAACCAAGAAAACATAGGGTCTTAGGTCACTGTCTTCTGAGGACAGGTTGAGAGAGCTGGATCTGTACTCCCTGGAGTACCGCAGACTTAGATGGGACTTGTGCTTGGTATATTCTGCCTATCGAAATATGGACTTGTGGCAGTGTGTGGGTCTACAAAGGAGAGATCCATCTAAAATTACAAGAACACATGATTACCAACTGAAAGGGGAGCCTAGATAAATCAGAGAGTGGTGTCCGCTTGAAATAAACTCCCATCTGAAATAGTGGAATGTGACACTGCTTAGTTTTAAGAACAAATTAGGCACCTACTATAGAATTACAGGAAAAATCTAGGTGGTATATATAATGTTAAATTTACCTTTGAGACTCCTTGGTGAAAATTATCATCTCAATTCGAACTTTTGTTATGAAATAGTACAGGACCAATGAACCTTTGGGGTACAGATGGACTGCGGACTGTAAAAACACTTTTTAAGAGATCATTTGACGCCTGACTGGAGCTCCTATATTGGCTTTTGTTGCGTATACCAAGCCGTATGCCCTTCACATTGATGCCAGCATGGAAGGACTGGGTGCTGTACATTACCAAGATCATGAAAACAGTATGAGACTGGTTGCCTATGCCAGCTGCAGTCTAAGTCCATCTGAAAAGAACTGTCCAATCCATAAGGTGGAGTTCCTTGTGCTGAAGTGGGCAGTGACTGATCAATTCCATGAATATCTTTATGGAGCCAGGTTTGCTGCATTGACAGACAATAACACACTGACCTATGTGCTAATGTCTGCCAAGCATGATGCCACTGGGCATGGATGGATCTCTGCTCTATCTGCACACAGCTTCCTCTTGCAGTACCATCTGGGATGGAACAACACTGACGGAGATGCCGTCTCCAGGTGACCACATCATACTCCACCCATGAAGGGGCCATGGACCTATGTATCTGAAGATGGAGAGAAAGCAGTCTACCAACTAATGGTGCCTGAAGATTGGCCTATTCCCACCATCCCTGACAGGGCTGCAAACTTGCTTGAAGTGCATCCTGATGCTGTACTGGAGGTGTACGCCTGCTCTGCCACACTGCATGCAATTTCTTTGCCTCACCTCAGACATGCATATATAAGACGTGAACAGCGAACAGATCCCAGTCTGCAGGACATCATTCTAGGCCAAAGAGAAGGGCTTGGTTTTCACTCATGTAAAATCAAATCTTTCTGATGTGCTGCTTCTCCAGGAGTGCAACAAACTTTCGCTAAAAATGGACTGCTGTTTTGAATCACAAAAACACAAATGCCTTTCCCCAAAAAGCAGTTGGTTCTTTCCAGCAAGTACTGAAAAATGTTTTTGCGATTGTTTCACAAGGACATGGGACATCTGCCGATTGATAAAACTTTGGACCTCGTCTAAGACAGAGTCTACTGACCATGCATGGCTGTTGAAGCAGAGATACATCGCAAATGCTGCAACTGGTGCCTCACCCGTAAAACTCTACCCAAGAGGGCAGCTCTACCTGGAAGCATCGCCAGTACTGGACTGATGGACGTGGTCTTCATGGACTTCCTTTCCCTTGAACCTGACCAGAAGGGAGTCAGTAACATTCAGGTGGTTGCCCACCACAACACCCACTTTGCATAGTCATTCTCCACAAAAGACCAGATGACAACCGTCATGGCTAAAGTTTTGTGCGAAAAGTACTTTGTGCATTTTGACTTACCTAGTTGACTTCACTCCGAACAGGGTAGAAACTTTGAGAGTCGTCTCATCAAAGAACTTACCAGCACTGTGGGTATCAGGAAGTACCGTGCCACTCCCTGTTATCCACAGGGCAACCACTGGAAGATTCAGTGTAACATGTCTTACTATGCTGGGGACACTGAAACCTACGAAAATGCTGTATTGGAGCCAGCAGGTACCTTTCTTAGTCCATGTCTACAACTGTACCAGAAATGACTCAACAGGATTCTCACCCCACTTCCTAGTGTTCGGACAGGAAATCAGACTTCCAGTAGACTTATTTTTCAGTGTATTAGCTGATGGTACCTTGCCAGAGACATACCTGGACTACATCACGAAGTTACGTGCTTAACTGAAAGAGGCCTACAGGGTGGCTCAAGAAGCAGCTAGGAAGTCCAACCTATCCAACAAGACCAGATACAAGAAAAGAGTCCACGAGCAAGTTCTCCAGGATAACCTTGACAGGACAGGATGGACCCTTTAATTTCAGAAAGACGCTGCCAAGGTAGGAGTGGCGGGCTCTCCTTCAGACTTGATCCGGGGGCCGGGGAAGTCCTAGTGGGGGGGGGGACTATTGGAAGAAGGGTCTCAGCAGGGAGTAGCAGGCCTGGATCGAGTGGGCACCTCTGAAAGATGCCTTGGTCCAAAGGTGCAAAAATAGAATTAAAAAAATATATATATTGTTCAGACAGGATGCAGGTGTATTAGTTAGAAATGTTTAGACAGGAGATAACCTGTGTTGTGTTGCAATGTTTCATGTTTTCCTTTTTCTTTTTTAAACTTAAGTAAAACTTTACTGTCATACACTACATAGAACATTTTGTAGGTAAGCATTTTCACATTTTATAAACTTTCAAGTACATTTAGAAACTACTTCAATTTAACATTCAGCATTTTCACATTTGATGAACTTTTGAGTACATTTAGAGACTACTTCAGTTTAACATTCAGGTTCATCCATGCCCCAAACTCTGGTACGTCACTTTTGGGGTGGGTGGGGGTGTAATCCTGTGAAAACTCAGTTACTTGAATTCATACAAAGTTGACCATATATTGCCATAAGTGGGGGAGAAATATATTATCAGGTGTATCAGATTGTGCACCCTATAAACAGAACAGATACGTATGCACCTCCAAAACCCACATAGCGCAAAAGGTTTTCTATGGCAATTTGAAAGAGGCATGTTGTAATAAAACTTAGCATTGGAACAATATCTGATTAATTTACAAATCTGCTAACATATTAAATAACCTGAACAAAATTGAGATATAACATCTCTTGGTGTGCCAAGTTATTTACCAAGTCCGAATGGGAGAGTATGCAGTGGGGGGCGCCCCACAATGCTTGCAATTTGTGTTCTGCTTTCATCTGGGTATGGACAGGTACTCAGCTGCACACTGTGTGGCTTTTCCAAACTGTTGCCGGCATTCGGAAATTGGGGCAACATTACTGTGCGGTATGTATTCCTCAGATGTATTTCCCCCCGATGTGTTGTCATTCACAATATTTGTTTCCACTCTTATTTTGATAACCTGTTGACCACTCCTCCCATGTTTTATGTTTTTCAGGCCTTGACAAGGACACCAAGGATTTCAGTGGGGGGGAGATGTAACCCCCTCCTAAAAGGAGGCTTGTCTTTGGCTCACACTGGAGCCCTGCTGCCACCTTCCCCTGCACCGCTGCTTCACCCCAGTCCCGGTCCAGGGGGCAGTTGTGGGACTGGATACTGTCATTTGCTCAGTACAGTTGTTCAGTGCCCTTTTCATCATAGCTGGCACTCTGCCACCTTTCTTTTTGCTTGACCGGCTCCTGGGCTGCCTTCAGTATCGGAGAGCCCACAGCAAGGAGGTGCCTCAGTTTCAAGCAGCTCTCAAAGCTGCACAAAGTGCAAAACCACTCCTCCCCTGGAGCATGAACTTTGGAGACTAGTTCAGCTCTGCAAAACAACTAAATTAGAACATCCTGTCCCTGTAAAACTGACATCAGTTTGGAAACTAGTTCAGCTATGCAAAACAACTAAATCAGCACATCTTGTCCTTGTGAAACTGACATCTGTTTAGAGCTCAGCTCTGCAAAACACCTCTGAATTGCATGCTGGCTCAGGACTTGTATGCATGCTTTTCCCCTGGAACTGACAGCCACTGAGAGCCAGGAGTTTAGCATAATGAATAATATATGAAATGTTAGCCACTGATATGTAATCCTCGGATTTCTACACAAGGGAGAGACGTGCAAATAGAGTAAATTTGTGTGAAACAAAATCTCTGAGGAGAGGAGAAACGTTTGGGAATAGTTGTTACTTGCTGTTCCTGTCTGACTAAAAATTTTGTCCAAAACAGATTTGAGACCCCTGGAAAAGGGGATTGGTGCAGCTAGTGCCAAGCCTGGGCTGTAGCACAGAATAAGAGCAGGGGTTGCCTTGAAAGCTGCTCTGCATCTGGGAAGGTAGCGAGCTACTGCTTTCAGCTACTGTTAGGATTTTACCCTGTCAGAAATCAAACCAGCTGAGGTCCCGAATGATAGCCTGCCTGTCGGGATGGATGAACGCAAGTCTCCATGTGTGGTGAAAAGGATGATCATTGTACGGAGCATCCCAGCCTGCACCCCTCACCATCAGAAGTTCATTGGCTCCACTGCACCTATAACCAGCTTACAGAACAAAGACCCTGTCATCCAAAGTCACCACGGCCTGCACCCTTCCCCACCGGGAGCGCGTTTGGTCCACTACACCTATATCTGGCCTACAGATAAGACCATCCAGCCATCATCTGCCTAAGCAGGGAAGGCATCCCCACTGAAACAGGACTAGCCTGTCATCTAAAGGTCATGAGTACTGGATTTTACCCAAGAACTTATGGTTCCCTTTGTTTAGTTAGCTAGCTAGATAGTTTCTGGGCATTTCAGCGTGACCTTAGAATCAAGCCAACAGCTATAGCTTACAACCAGGAGTAACTGTTTTACTGTCCATCCAGTTGTGTTATTTGCCAGTCAACAGCTGCAGCCAACAACCAAATTTACATGATGTCACACTGAGGTACAAGCATGACAGGCCAGCAGCTCTGCATCTGTGTGTACATACTCGAACAATAATTGGGAGCTCCCAGAGGGACTTCGGGGTAAACTGGTACACCAGTGGGGGGAGAGGGGCTGAGACATGCCTTACGATGGGGTGAATGCAGACTGCTGTCTTTATTTCTACTTTTGCTTCCCTTGTCCCCTACCTTGTTCTCCAACCCCAAAATAAACCCATTGGCTATTTATTTGCAACTGCTGATGTATTTTGCCATATTTCCTTGCTGGTTATTTTCATGCTTAGAGTGATATGTAGGGAAGGGATTGTGTTACTATGCATGCTTAGAGTGATAAGTGAGGAGGGGATTGTATTATTGTGTTCCCTGTCATAGAGAGTGGGGCTAGTATTTATTTCTTGTTGGTTAACACCCTGGCAGCGCTCTGTCAAAAGGATCCCCATAGGTGGAGGCACCACACCCCTTTCCAAGTCCATTTCTAACCACAAACCCAGGCGCCATTCACCTGAAGGCATAACAGACCTAGCCCGCTATCATCTCCAGGCTTAGTCAGCACACCTCACAGGTGGGGGTGGTAACAAATGTATGCCCCCAGTCTTGCTGAGGCACCATGGCTGACAGTGGACACTGGGAGTGGGGTCAAGCATCAGAATAGGAGTTGTCTACAGGCCCCCAACACAGGGCGACAACGAGGACAAGGAACTGCTCGAGACAATCCACAAATTAGCTGATAAGGGCGAAGTGATAATAGTAGGGGATTTTAATCTACCTGATACTCACTGGAAAACACAAACAGCTGCAACAACAAAAAGTAGGAACCTTTTAATGGCCCTGCAGGGAGCAGATCTAAGGCAGCTTGTGGAAGTTTCAACTAGGGGTGAAACCATCCTCGACCTAGTAGTCACAAACAACGAGAGGGTTAAAAATGTAGAAATAGGGTGCCATCTGGGAAATAGCAGTCATTGTATTATCAGACTCCAGGTTATCACTGCAAAGGAAAATACTCACTGGAGCATTAAGATCCTGGATTTCAGGGCAACAGACTTCTGGGAAATGAGGTGCAAATAGCAGCTACCCTAAAGGGTAACATGAGAGGGAAGATGGAAGAAATGTGGGAGAACATTAAAGGAGCTACTGAGAAGGTCACGGACCTATATGCCAGAAAAATAAGTAAATCAAAGAAGAAAAGAAACCCACTATGGTACTCCAAGGAGGTGGTAACCATTGTGAAAGAGAAAAGAGCAGCCTACAAGAAGTTCAGAACGACAAGTGATGGGGGGCCTGGGGATGTACACTGTGGAGGACAGGAGGCAGAGAGGGGATCTGATTGAGATATTCAGGTACTTGAAAGGAATTAACAGAGTGGAATGTGAGGACCTATTCAATATAAGAGCCAACACCACCACCATCACCAAAGGGCACAACCAAAACTGATGGGGGGATGGTTCAGGAGGAACGTGAGGAAGTACTTCATTACAGAAAGAGTGGTGACAGCATGGAGCAAGTTGCCAGAGTAGGTGGTGGAGACAAAGTCAGTGGGAGCCTTCAAGAGAGCCTGAGGCAAACATAAAGGAGTGTCAGATGGCCTCATCAGGGAAAAATTTAAGGGGGCGGTCACATATGTAAACTTGAGGCCAGAAGCAATCTTTATTATTTCAAGCAGACATGATAGACAGAAAGGTCTCCTGCTGGCTATTTTCTTATGTTCTAAGTAATGAAGAAGACAAAGAAGCATAGACACAAAAAATGAAGGAAGCAGGAAAAGTGATAAGGAATGCTAAAGCCCAGACCGAATTGAGGATTGCGGAAGAGGTAAAGAAAGGTGACAAGACCTTTAGGTAGATAAAAGAAAAAGCAAACTAAGGGAGGTGTAGTAAGACTGGCAGCAGGGCAGGGGACTATAGTGGAGGGGGACCAGGAAAAAGCAGAGGTCCTAAACAGGTTCTTCTGTTCGGTATGTACTGAGGAGCAAGAGGGGAATGGACCAGTAATACAAAGGAACAACCCCCAGGTACAGGGGTTGATACGTGCCCCTTTATGGCAGATGAAGTCTGGAAAGCATTAAATCCAAAGGTGGACAAGGCCATTGGGCCAGACAGCATGCACCCGAGAATCCTAAAGGAACTGGGGAATGAACTGGCAGAACCCCTAGCAGAGCTCTTCACCAAATCACTGGAGAGTGGGGAGGTTCCCAAGGACTGGAGAAGGGCAACAGTGGTTCCACTGCAGAAAGCTTGAAGCCGGGAGGAAGCAGGGAACTGCTGCCCAGTAAGTCTTACTTCTGTGGTGGAGAAAGTGATGGAATCATTACTTAAGCAGAGGATAATAGCATTCCTGAAATCCAGTAGACAACAGGACTATGGGCAGCATGTGTTCACAGCAGGAAGATCATGCCAGACTAACCTAATTGTGTTATTCAACGGAGTGGCCAGGGCTATGGATAAGGGAGGGGCCAGCAACGTGGTCTACCTTGAGTTTAGCAAAGTCTTTGCCTCAGTCCCACATAGAAGGCTGGTAAAGAAGTTAGATTGCATGGGGATAGGACAGGAGGTAGTAATGTGGTTAAAAAAATGGCTACGCAATAGGACACAGAGGTGCAGGTAAATGGTACACTATCTGCAGAATGGGAGGTAACCAGCAGGGTGCCCCAGACTCCATCTTGGGGCCTCTATTATTCAACATATTCATAGCTGACATTGTAGAGGGACTCGAGGGTAAAGTGTGTCTGTTCACGGAGGACACCAAAATATGCAACAGAGTGGACTCTACAGAAGAAGTGTCAAGAATGAAGTCAGACCTAGAGAAACTGGAAAAATGGTCCGCAGCATGGCAGATGAAACACAGTGCAAAACAGTGCAAGGTTATGGACCTAGGAAGGAGCAACCCAAGAACTGAGTACTATCTGGGGGGTGAAAGACTGGCAGTAAGTAGTGAGTGACGTGATCTGGGGATCGTAATAACAGACAATTTGAAGGTGGGAAGACTAAAAGCTAGTGGCATGCTGGACTGCATTGGGAGGGGGATCACGAGCAGAAGAAGGGAGGTGGTGTTGCCACTGTACAGGGCACTGGTCAGGCTTCATCTGGAGTATGGTGTACAGTTTTTGAGACCACACCTCAGAAAAGACATAGACAGGATGGAAACGGTACAGTATAAAGGAGGGCAATAAAAATGATTCAGGGATTGCATCAGATGCCATGTGAGGATAGGCTAAGGGATTTAAACTTGTACTCCCTGGAACAGAGAAGGGAAAGGGGCAACATGATAGAGATGTTCAAATACATTAAGGGTGTAAACAAGGTTTGGGTGGATAAACTTTTTCACTTCAAAGAAGGTAGAATGCGAGGGCATGAGTTAAAGCTTCAAGGGGGCAGGATCAGGACAAACGTCAGAAAGTTTTTCTTCACAGAGAGGGTGGTTGACACCTGGAACACCCTGCCCCTGGAAGCCATTGAGGCCAAAACTGTTGGGGGTTTTAAAGGAGCATGGGACAGGAATCAGGACATTATTACCCAGAACAGGTAATCAGGGAGAGGGGTAGAAACCAACAAATCCTGGGCAGACTAGATGGACCTTGTGGCCCCCACCTTCTTCCATCACCTTCTATGTATGTATCTGTGCTGATTGGCTGAAGTCCCCTTAGTGATTTATAATGCTAATAGTATTACTGTAGATCTGACTGAAAATTAACGAATGCATTAGAAACTCAAAGTACTGAGCAGCCAATGTCAGGCTGTTGTAATTTTATACAATAACAAAATATCACAAATGCTTTGGTTCTTGAGATCTGCTGTGGATTCTGGATTGTTTTTGCCAGCTCTGCAGTCTGTAAGCCTCAACGCCAGCTGCTTTCTTATAGCTGGCTTTAAGATAACATAATGTATGGGCAGCAGTGTATCATGGGTATCCATAACACACCCTCAGGTATGTGTTGGTAATAAACCACAAGAGCAAAGCTGGAGTGGGTTATGTGGGCAACCCATACCGAGACTGTGTGAAAATTACAAGTAGTTTTCACTGCTTGTGATATTTTCTCTAATTACTGGTTTTGAAATTGCTCTGTGTTTTTCAAGGTTTGGGGGGGGGGTCTCGATCTAAGGGGAGTGTTAGAGCATGTGAGTGAGCACATTTGCAGGTGGCTGGTGTGAGGGAGTGGGAGGGGGCAACCGGAAGAGTAAGTCTGAGGAAAAACTTACTTTTTGTTTAGGTTTTGATAAATTTTAAATTGGGACGGGACTTGTATAGTTGCTAAGACTAGCCAGAAGGTTCTGCTACTAGTAGAAATACATCTTGTTTTAAGCAGGTGTGTATATTGCTTTTCAAGTGTAATCAGCTGCCCAGCTGGTAAAATCAAGTATTCTGAACCGTAAGAGGAGGTCTCTGTAATAGATGATTGTGACATCACAATCATGTATTACAGAGATTTAAGTGGCTCCACTTTTGGTTGATATTGGTGTCAACCAGTAATTATATCAAACAAACATTTGTCAATTCCAAATGTTTGCTTGCTTGTATTTGCTTTGTAGTTGTTGGGTATATATAGTTCAGAGGCAAAAATTAACAATTAATAACAAGAGTTATAGGCCGGGTGGTGCTGAGGGATGAGGTGCTGGATGCCACGCTTTGCACCACGCCGGCAGCCAGGGTTCGGGACATCAGGGGAGGGAGGGGATTGAGTGTCCAGAGGACTGCTCTCCCCTCCCTGGGGTGGGTAGTGGGGCTGCGTCGCTCTCCAGTGACCCCCAGTGGAGATCGGGAGCACTGTTAGAGAGAAGTACTGCAATGAGGGGGTGGAGCGGCAGCAGACGCCAGCACGTTAGTGCGCGGGCATTATTGCATGGCGATGTGGGCTGAGTTTCTACTGCTGTGCAGATGACACTCAGCTCTACTTGTCCTTCGTACCCGATCACGTGGGAGCTATCTTGAGCTTTAACAACTGCCTTTCTGAGATTGAAGACTGGATGAGTGCCAACTGGCTGAGGTTGAACCCAGATAAGACTGAGGTTCTGGTAATGGACCCAGGTTGTCTGGTAGAGGGGTCATTGGTAGGATGAGCATCTGGGTTTTGCCTTGGTGGCCGCCAGCTGATGACCTCCGAACGGGTGCGAGATCTGGGTGTGATTCTTGATGACAGACTGACGCATAAATTTTAGATGACATCCATTGTCAAGACTGCCTTTTATCATCTAAGGAACATTGCTGTTATCAAGCACCTAGTTCCACCCGATGACCTTCCAACTTTGGTCCACGCCTCTGTGACCTCTCATCTTGATTACTGTAATTCCCGTTACCTAGGGCTACCGGGGGTTTATATCCGCCGCTTGCAGCTGATTCAGAACGCAGCAGATGGGCTATTGACTGGGTACCTCGAGGTTGCCATGTCACGCCGGTGCTGCGCTACCTGCACTGGCTGCCTCTTCAGTGGCAGATCACCTTCAAGGTTGGCTTGCTGACCTATAAGGCCCTACACGGACAGGGTCTGAGCTATCTGTAAGAACTTCTTTGTCTCTACTGCCCCCGACTACTCCACTCCACCAATTAGGGATTGCTAGAGATTCCCAGGGTTCGTTTGAGGTCATCTGGTGCCCGAGCATTTGAGTTTGTGGCCCCTTCCCTGTGGAATTCTGTACCTCGTCGGCTAAGACAGTGCCTGACGTTGGAGAGTTTTAAATCTGCATTGAAAACATATTTGTTCAGTCTTGCTTTACCTGATGTTATATAAGTTTGTTATGGATGTTTATTATGATTATGGAGTTTTTAGCTGGGATTTTATCACTTATTGTACTGGCGCTATGATCCTTTGGGGAATAGCACTATTTTATAAATAAAGTTGATTTGAAAGTTAGCATACCTGTTGACATTTAAAACAAGTGCATAACAGCACTTGGCGGTGTAAGCACTCCTGTATCCCCAAAATGTGGATCCAAGTTCACAAGCTTCTCTCTGTCCTCTGGAGCATGCTCCAAATGCCAGCCACTCAGCATTGTCTCATCTGAATAATTTCACCAGGCTCATTATTGCAAATTCACCATCAAAACAATTCATTCACATTTAAAAATGCTCAGAATCTATAACATAAAAGTGCACATTCGGCATGGTGTGGAGTGGAGCAGCAGCAACGTGGCCATCTGAGATAGATTGACGTCAGAGGCTGATGTTGACAGTGGGCTCTTGTTTTATGGAGTTTGTGAAAATTTCCCAGCATCCCACACTACCATTTTCGGAAAGTTCCCAATGCTAGACTGCTAGCTAGAAAGTCCCCCCCCCCCAAAAAAAAAAAAAACAGAAAGGTTAAAGTCAGAGAGCTCCAGCTCCTTAAGAACCATGCCTTGAGGCACCAAGACCTGAGCTGGGAAGTTACCCTGCTCTGGGACATGGTCAGCAGGTTGTGCCTCAGTGGGGGACAGATGGGATGCTTGATGGTGAGGGCCAGGAGTAGGAAGTATCAAACCTGCCTGGCTCAGTTGGGGCTATTAGGATCATGATTGCAGATTGGCTCCCTAGCTTCCAGAGCACTCTCGGCAAGAGAAAGAGGCGAGGAAAGGCATACAGGAACCTGTCTTTCTAGTCTAGAATCAGGGCATCCAGTAGGACCAAGTCCTCTGCCGGAGGCCTGCAATGAAACAGAGGAAGCTGATGATTCTCCCAGGATAGAAAAACATGCATCTCTGGTATAGCCCATCTCCTGGATGCTGATGCCAGCATCTGCTGGTTTCTGGGCCCATTCATGATTTCCTTGACTGATCCTACTCAGTGTGCTAGTACATTGTCTTTCCCTGGTGGGTGTACTGTGGTCAGCTGTACCTCCAGGGCATATTCCAGGTTATAGATCTTCACAGCCTGGAGATTTTGTTCCTCCCTGTTTGCTGATGTAGTACATGGTTGTGGTGTTGTCTTTTCTAGTTTGAACAGACTGACCACTAATCTGGGAGGAAAACACCTGCACTGACAGAAACACTGTGATGGGTTCCAGGAGATTTATGTGATCTAAAACCTGCTGTGCAATGCATGTGCCACTCACAGCTAGATCCTGCAGGGTGGACACCCCAACCTAAGATGGAGGCATCTGTTGTGTGAATGACTGTAGGGAATTGCTGGAGGAAGGAAATCCTCACTGAGGTTGCATTCCCACTTCCACCAGTCCAGTGCCCTTAATAAGGCTCTTGTGACAGAGGCACCAATTTGGATAGGGTGTCCCACCTCTTAGACCAGTGTTCCCCTAGGTGATACTGGATATCTCCCAGCTGGAATCAGTCACCTGGTACCCTGATGTGGAGCAGACCATGTGACCCAGAAACATATGAAAACCCCTTACAGACCTTGACTGGCCTGCTGTGAAGGATTCTGCAGTTGAAATCAGATTTGCTACCCTTGCCTGAGGAAGAAAACCTTTCTCTTGCAGGGTATCCAGCTCTGCACTGAAGAAGCCCAGAACTTGCACTGGCTCTGGTTGGGACTTTGAAAGTTTATGAGGAAGTCCAAAGTACTTTGGGTTAGCGATATGGAGGAGCTTGCTGGTTTTTTGTTTTTTTGGGGTTTTTTTTTTTGAGAACAGGTAAGGGGAAAACCCCTACCAACCCTGTCTTCTCAAATGTGCTGCCATCATAGCTGGGCACTTTGTGAATACCTATGGAGCTGAGGTGAGGTTGAAGGGAAGGGCTATAAATTGCTAGCAGCAGTCCCTTAACCTGAACCTGAGGTATTTTCCTCAGGCATTTTATGCATTTTCCTTTCGGGCTAGGAAGTATCTGGAGTAATGTCCCCTGCCCTGTTGCAGCTGGTACTTGTCCCACTGCATATATTTGCAGCAATTTCTTCACCCCAGCTCCAGTAGAATTTTATTTTATTTTTTTGCTGGGATGTGAGACGGAAAAAACTTTTTGGTCCTGTAGTTTTGGAAATCCTCTGAACTGCAAAGTCAAACCCTGGCTCACTACCTCTAGGATGGAAGTAGTGAACCGGTCTTGTCTCTGTTTGCCTGGGATTCAAGTGCTGGTGCTGCAGCCGCACACCTAAATCCCCTTCTCCTCTGCCCCTATAACAGGCCCTTTGTGGGGGCAATCATAGGGGCATTAACAGGAGGGTAGTATCCTCTACCCTCTGGTAGGTGGTTTTATATCATCCATGAAAGCCTGTGTCTTGCTATCAAACAGGGAGTTTTCCCTAGACGGTAAAAACCGTAGCATTTGTCAGAGTCCTGGGACAGATTTGAATTCTAAGCCAGACAACCCTTCCTAGGGACACTGCATGGGCCCTAATCCTGTATGCAGTGTCTTTCATGTACAGTGACAAATGAAATGGGAATCTTGTGGTATGTATGGCAGATTTTGCTGTGCCAGCCATAGCCTGTGCCAAGTCTCCAGTTAAGTGTTTCGCTCAGAGCCTGAATGGAGTTCCATAAGGCTCTCTGGTAATGAGTTGAGACAAGTGGCCTGACCTAGGAAGCTGAAGTATACACATCTGTTTATTTATTTATTTATTTATAGCATCCAGTTTCCTGGGATGTTTTCCAGGAGACTAGGAGGGAAAAAAAGGGTCACTTTGGCCCTGTCCCAGGCAGCATCCTGGATAACCCTCTTTGTCTACTAATATTTACTTATTTAATTTATTTTTAAACTATGCCCGCAGCTGGGTGGGTGCTGACATGAATGTAAAAGTGACATTCCCGAGGGGTTTATAGATGGGAAGCATTAACCCTTAGTGGGGGATAAACCCATCATATCCATGAATTCAAACCTTTCCTAATCCTCTTCCGTTTCATGTGAGGAAAGTGAAGTTATTGACCATATCTCCCAGAAAGGTACAGTGAGAGGTGTTGTCATCTGAGGGTCTTGGAAGTGACTCAATTCTTGCCTTGGTTCTCCCTTTTTACCTCCTCCTCTGCAGGCATTGGGAATGGAACGGGGTGGGGTAGGCATAGTCCTGAAATTCCTCCATGGCCTGGAAGAACTACCATGCCTTAGCAATGTCCTCTGTTGAGGGCATTTTTTTTTTATTTACTGGCGACTGTTTTCCTTTTTCAGGAGAAGGGACAGCTACCTTTTTAGGTCTTTTTTTTTTTTTTTTAACCAATTATTTTACCAGGTGAGACACACTAAGCTGAAAGCTTGTTTGCAGGTGCAACCTGGGAGCACAAGGAAGTTAAGTGACTTGTTCAGGGTCACACAGTATGCACCTAGGGGGTTGTGGGATTCAAACCCAGGTCTCTAGATTTGCAGCTCAGAGCCTTAACCCACTGCGCCATACTGCCTCCTTAGTCATGTCCTGTATTGAGGGCATTTTATTTTTGTCCACTGGCAGCTCCTTTCCTCCTTCAAGAGGAGGGAAAGTGACATGTTTTTTTTTTTTTTTTGTAAATCGGATCAGGGCTCCCCCTTTCAGACAACCTGACTTCTGAACCATCTTTACCAGCCTTATTCTTCTTATTTTATGACATGGATGCAGACTAAGAAGCCAAAATTACTTTAAATTTTTTGTTTTTGCTTTTTTAACCATTTTGGGACAAACTTCAAACAAACTAAAACATAATCTGGACCCGAACACATTGCCCCAGATATTGAAAAGGGTTGCGCATGGCGCAACACACTGATGCACCCCGGCGCGATATTCAAAAGGGAAAAGTGCACGGTACAAATCCCGATGCGCCGGAGCACATCAGTAATGTGTGCAGGTGGGGGGGGGGTGTGCCCATGCATACCCTGTACAGCCAGATATTCAGCCCGGGATGTGCAGAGCCATGCATGCGCAACCCCTACTTGCGCTAGCACAAAGTTAATCCAAAAAAAAAAGGAACACCTGATGGCCACCCACAGGTGAGCTGCCGCATTGCAGGGCTCAACACAGCAGCTGCCACCTGTGGGTGGCCACCCGAGCTCCGGCTGCACCTGGCAGCGCCCCCCCCCATGCCTGATCGTGGGCATTTGTTAAAAAAGCAGAATTCTGTCCAATATCCCTGGTGGTCCAGTGGACCGCTGCCTGCCCGATTGTGGGCATTTGTAATAAATAAAGATTAATCCGTCCAGTATCCCGGGTGGTCCAGTGGACCTGCCCGCATGATCGCGGGCTAAGTAAAAATATGTTATCCCCAAAATCCCTGGTGGTCCAGTGGACCTGCCAGCCCGATTGCGGGCTAAGTAAAAAAATGTTATCCCCAATTTCCCTGGTGGTCCAGTGGACCTGCCCGCCCGATTGCGGGCTAAGTGATAATATTATATTCCCAATTTCCCTGGTGGTCCAGTGGACCCCCCACCCCACCTGCCCACTGAATCCCACCGCCCCGCTTCCCCCCCCCACCGGTGGAGATGTCTGAAGTGCTTTTACTTGGCCAGCTTGTGTTAAATTTTATTTGAAAATTGCTAAAAGCAGCCAGGAAATGAGAACCAGGGAGAGACACTAGGGGTGGGGGGAGGACAGAATGGCCAAACTGTGGTGTTGGGTATTTTAGTGCATTAAAATTAAAAAAGTCTGGCATATGCATTCTTATCTGGACTGTTTGTGTCATACTTATGAAATTGCAGGAAGCGGCTGCATTCAATCCTGGTTGGTACTGTTTCTTTTTGTGTTTTTTTGCCACTCCCATTTGTCCCTGTCCCAGAGTTTGTGTCTGCCACTGCTTCCCCACTTTTGTCACCTCCCCTGTGACAATATTGAGTTTCTGCCTCTCCCCAACTTTTTATCCTGCCTCAATTTTCCTTCCCCAGAGAACATCCCCCCCTACCGAGTTTCCCCCACTCCCCAAGTTGGTTCCCCCTAGAGATGTTCATTTTAGATAGGGGGTGTGGGGGAAAAGCACCCTTGTAGAAAGTCAGTAAAGAACTTTGCCATTTCAGTGGTAGCTGTAGTGTTGATCACTGATTTTGATACCCAGTATTTTGTATTCACCATTTTGTGTAGTCGCCGTTAACTCACTATTATCACATGGAACCGAGGAAATATGGATAGATAGATGAAGAAATCCATGTAATAAAATTAAGTTACAATTGAAACCAGCACGTTATATTTAGATCAGAGACAAAAAAATCAATGAGCTATGTACTTAAGATAGTTCTAGTACTCTGTGGAGACACTGAATTAAACCTAGGTCCAGAGAACAGGTCCATCAAGACTATACATGGTAATGCTAGGAGTCTTTTGAACAAAATGGACCTGTTTCGGACATGGGTAGATATTGAATCTCTGGATGTTATTGTTCTAACGGAGACTTGGCTGAGCAAAAAGATTCAAACAAGTGAAATTGAATTAAATGACTTCTCTAGCTATAGACCTGATATAGGTACATGGGGGAAGGGCACTAATGTATGTAAAACGCTCCGTAGGTCATATACATGTCCTCTATTCAGGAAAAATAGAAAATAGTGAATGTTTGCACTTGATTATTGGGGTAGTTTATTCACCGCCCAAAGTTAAACCAAGGACCTTTGAAAAGTTGGCCCGGGAAGTATTGAAATGCAAAGTAAATAAAAATGTAATACTTACTGCTGACTTTATCTCAGATTCTTTTTGAAATCTCAATTTAGTACAGATTGTAGAGGTTCCCACAAGAAAAGGAAAATTAACTAGTACAGGTAGCACTTTAGAGCTCATTTTTATATCACCAAATCTTACACTATTGGAAAAGAGTGTCAAGCCACAAAATTTGTGTGATCACAATGTATTATTAAACAATTAAAAATCAAGTCTAAAGAGCTCTACTCAAATAGATGTTTCAAAAAATACTGTGAGCTGGCTTTTCAAAATTACGTATCCAGGATGAAATGGTCTAGGATTTTCCTGATTTGTGATCTAAATTTAGCAGTTGAAGAATTCACAAATATATTTCTGAAGGCATGCAACAAGTTTGCTCCTTTAACTAGATAAAAGCACAAAAACAAAAATTTGGAAAAATGCAAATAAAACACCGAGCAAGGAAGTGTGAAAAAAGTTCAAAATAATGAGAAATACAGTTGTTCAGTAAATAAGAAAATCAAAGCGTTACTATGTCAAACAAAAAAGAAATGAAAACACGGACGCTAAATAGTACTGAAACCATAATCAAGTCTTAAACAAATCCTGTTAAAAACTCAACAGCTATTTTCAATCAATCAATCAAATCTTTATTTATACAGGCGAACATCATTGAGCAAGGCTCATTTACAAGATGGACCTGATAAGATCAAGGTTCAATAGTTGATACACAGCATTATTTATTTATTATTTTTTTGCCAGTCATTTGCTCATCAGTGTCTCTCTCATCCTGGTTCCCTATTTCCCACCCACCTCAAGCAATTTGATAATTAGGCAATAAGGCATGACAAGGTGTGTGTTATCGTGTAATAACATCACTCCTGGGGTGGGTTGAAGCACGAGGCGACGCCGAGTGCTTCCACCACCACAGGAGTGATGTTATTACACGATAATACACACCTTGGAGTGCCTTATTGCAATTATACAATGGTTCGAGGTTATACAAAACAATAAAAACGTTTTTAGTAGATTTTTAGTGAGGCAGTGTATCTTTGTTTCTGAAAAAAAATCCATATAATCATCCAAAAAAATTACAGTGATGTTATTGTGTAATATCATCACTGTCTGAGGCTCACACTGACCAATTAGAGTCTAGGAAATTTTCTTGCCATTGTATAATATAGCATAATACCACGAGCAGTCCCAGTACAAATGCTGACTCCTGATTTCATCACTTGTAATTCGTTATAAATCCCCAAACAACCAACTGGCTATGTCTGTAAGCATGTAGTTATTTATTTAGTTATATTATTTTGTTTCATTTTTTGATCTTTTAACCCACAATGTCTCTCAAATCCTCTTCCACAGTTCCACTTTTCGCTGTGTAGTACGGTATGGGCTGCACGCCCATTGGCTCACGCTGTGCACCAATGAGCGTTACAGCCCCTACGGGCGATGTCAGGTTGGGCATGTGCAGGAAGAAGCGCCCGCCGCGAACCTGGGGGCAGCGCGTGGGATTCAGTGGGTGGGTGGTAGGTGGGGTGTCCACTGGACCACCAGGGATATTGGACAGATTAATCTTTATTTATTACAAATGTTCATGATCGGGCAGACAGCGGTCCACTGGACCACCAGGGGTTTGTGTCTTCCAATTTTTTTACTACAGCCCGCGATCGGGCTGTGGAGCACATGGCCGGCTGCAGGGGGCATCGGTCCCCGACGGCTGCTGCCTGGCAGGGCGCAAGTCGTTGGGGATCGGCGCACCTACATGCAAATGGCCCTGTTTGCGCCTTGCATACATTATGGCCCCATTTGCATGTCAAGTTTTGAATACCGCGGTTGCTGTGCATAGTGCAATGGAACTTGCGCTAGCGCATCCCCATGCTCCACTCTAGCGACTTGCGCTGGTGCAGTGCCACTGTGCCATGCATACTGCGGGTGGCCAGGGTGCGATAATCAATGCTGCTGAGCCATGGCACAGCTCCGTTGAATATCGCCTAGTCCACACCCCTGCGCAGCCAAGTTGAGCTGCGCCCAAGCTTGCGCCACAGCCTGGCACAGTTTGAATATCTGGGCCATTAAGCACAACTTATGACAGTCTGCCTTCACTAGGAGTTGGAAAGAAACTTTATAAATTTAAAAACAAAACAGAATGGTTATATTAAATGCACACTGAAATAGAAAATAGAGTTAAAAATCTATGTTTTCGACCTTTAGGTCTTCTTCGAATATCTAAAGGAAATCACCGCAAACCTAACCTAACAAAACAATCAACCCTATTTTCAGCGATGAATATAACAATTCATTTAACAAACAATAACTGACACAGCACCTTGTTTTGTTTTATAAATTTAAAACCTGTAGGTCCCAACTAATTTTTGGGTCCGTCAGTCATGCCAAACACTGACGAACCAGGGAGCCTAAATCAGAATAAAATTAAATGAAAAGAAAACCCAATACTGTATATTGTAAAAGGGATTTTAAAACATATGAAATGCGGTTCAGTTCCCATAAAAATGATTGCTGCAAATGAAAGCAGCCTATCAGGTAAAGTATGCAATTCTGCTTAAAGTTGGACCAGCATAACATCCTGTGGTGATTTGCATATGCAGCCCATGATGCTTTGCATTGTGGGAGCATGTGTGATTTTGTATTTTCTTGAAACTTGGCTTCCCAGCCAAATGCCCTTTGGGGTAACCCTTGCCTCAGTGTTTACGCACAGAGGTTCTTTGTCTTTTAAATAGTTTTTTATTTTAATGGGTTCACACAATATATCCCAGGCACGCGCTCCTTAGGGGTAGCTGGTCCATTCCACTGGGGTGTCAAACAGACAAGGCATACTGATGAGTCCTGGTAGGATGAAACACGTGTCTATGTCTTCTGTTAGCACCTTTTGCAAACTGTGTGAGAGGCCTTTCGGCACCATGCAATTCTGCTTAAAGTTGGACCAGCATAACATCCTGTGGTGATTTGCATATGCAGCCCATGATGCTTTGCATTGTGGGAGCATGTGTGATTTTGTATTTTCTATCAGGTAAAGTAAATTACTGCATTGCATCTGGATAGGTGAACTGTTGGTTATGTGCAGATGTTTCATTTAATTGTGTCAGCACCTTGGGGAACTGTTTAACTAAGAAGTGTATCTTTAATGTCCAGAGAATTTTTAATTTGTGTCTGAACCTCGGGGGAACTAAATTTACTATTTTTTATTCAGCACTAGGAAGTGTATCTTCTTTAAACTGCACCTAGCTAGCTGGGCCTGTGGGAGGAAACTGCTGGGATTTACTAGTCTTGTGATTTTTGCAAGTATCTGTGGCTCCTGTGTTCCCTCTGACGCTCTCTCTGCTAGTTGCTGTTTTTTTCCCTTCTGTGCTTAGCCCCCCATTCTCACCCTCCCTAGCCTGTTCTAATCTACTCTACTCTTCTTACTCTGTTGCACTCTCCCCTCACTCACCCTGCCAGTTTAATCTAAGCGAGCTGAGTTCTCCGATCGCTCTCTATGCAGGTTAATTTTTTCCCTTCCCCCCTCCCATTTCCCTGACTTTACAGCCCCCCTCCCTTCCTTCTCCTCTTACTACCATTATTTTGTGTTTGGAAGCTGCTGGCATCAGTCTACCCCCTCCCCCTAGTTAACTGCTCTGTCTCTTTTGTTACTGCCCCCGCTCCACCATTTAACTCCAATTTCTGTCACCATTGTTTAAGCCCTCTCACTAACGCCCCCCTCTTTCAGTTTCTCCTCCAGGTGCGGGTCTTGCCCCTGACCCAGGCACTCCGCCGACTTCTCCATTGGTGGCAGTGGAAAGCCAGCCCGGCCACACCACCTCGATCGCCTGCAGACTTCCTCCGAAAATCAGGTACTCTATCCAGGCTTCACCGGGACTCCCAGCACAGACGCCGATTGGCTCTGCTTCCAGATCTGGTCCGCTATTGGCTACCGCACTATATGGCTTTGCCTGTGATTGGACCACAGTCTGAAGCAGTCCTCTGTACCCTGGCTGGCTTGCCGCTGATGAGAGCCGCTTAATTCCGATGGTCTTACGAGCTTTCTATAATTTGTCCGCCCACCCTCCCCAACCCCAGCCTTTATTAAATGGCCTTGGTCACTCCTTTTCTGCCCTCCCTTACCATTCATTGGCCCAGAAATAGACAGCTCCCTGTGTTAAAGGCATACTCAAACCCAGTTTTATTTTTTGCTTCCTCTATTCTCCATGTACTGTACTACTACTGATTAGTGGAACATCTCTAGGGACTCTACTTTCTCTCAGGCTCCTACAAAACTCGCTACTTCTGGCAGCTGCTACTGGTAGCCATTACTAGCAGTCACTATATTTCTGCCAGCGGCACTATCTACTCCAAGTTGTTGCATTGTTTACTCAGAACTATTTTACTTTCCTTGTATACTTTCAGTGCCTACCCCTCTTTCCCTGCCTCCCCTCCTACTAACGCTCCTCTTAATTTTATCTACCCCAGTCTCACAGGCACCCCAAATTAAAAAAAACTATATCACCTTTACCATCTGATCTCTGTGCCCCTTCCTTTAATCTTGCCATAACTCCCTTACCTCCTCTAACACTCTGGACTCACTTCCCTCACTCCCCACTGCCACCTTTATCTCAGTACCAAGCCACCTTGCTCTTCTATGCCTCCTAATCATCCATTCATCTAGCCCCTACCACCCCCAGATACTTCCCAAATACTTGATCCGCCACAAATGTCCCAAACTCCATTTCCTCATAGTTGCTCTTGTCTTACTCATGTCAGGCAATGTTCACCATAACCCTGGCCCCACTACACCCACCTTTGGCAACTGCATTCCTTCCACCAATGTACAAACTTTCCACGCTTCTTCCTTCTGCCCTCTCAAGGGGCCTGTAAATACTACACTTAAACATCTGCAGTCTAGTCTCCAAAATTGACCTTCTGCAACCTATGGTAATCCCCATCACACCTGATATTCTAATTTTAACTGAAACTTGGTTAAATGCTAAAATACCTGATTTCTCCATTGATATCCCTGGCTACTCCATAATCAGGCAGGATAGGAAGGGCAGGGGAGGTGGAGTAGCCATGTATATCATGTCCTCACTCCAGTACACAACCATTCTGTCATCCTCCTTACCTATGGAGCCCTTGCAGTAAACATTGCCTTTCTCCTCCACTGTCTTCACAGCTGGCATCTGCTTTCACTCTGGATCCAAAATATCTGATACAACGGATCAGGATCTCATTGCCTGTATAACTACCCTCTCACATAAAGGCGAGTTACACATTTTGGGAGATGTAAACCTAAACTGGCTATCTCCAGCAACTTCCAAGACACAAAATGACATCATGGCCCTGAATCTCTCCCAACTCATTCTGGACCCTACCCGCCTAAATCTTAATACCCTTAATCACTCCTTGATAGACTGGGCTTTCACCTCCCACCCCCACCATGTCATTAAGTCAGGTATCCTCCCAGTTTCCCTCAGTGACCATCACCCAATCTTCATAGTCAGGAAGGTCGATGGACCTAAGCTGCCACACAGAATCCTGCATCCTCTCCTTCAGCTCCCTAGACCTTAACCCCTTCTCAGTGATCTGGCTGGCTCTGATTGGTCCCCAGTTGCCTCTGCCCCTTCCATTGACCAAGCTCTCACCTATTTCAAAGATAAATTTCTAGCCACCTGGAACTTTTATGCCCGCTTCAAACGTACTAGAGTTTGTGGCAACCATCACTCCTGGGTCACCCCTGAGTTACTGACCTGTTTCAGGGAGCGAGACAAAGCATGGAGGAAACATAAGACCTCCCAGCTTCCACTGGACTATGTTAAGTATTGCATGTTAAGAAATGCATGTACAAAAGCTACTAGACTAGCCAAGACTGAATATTTTAAATCCTCTTTCCTCAAAAACATCAACTCCCCCTCCAAATTCTGGAAAGCGGTCCATGCCCTATTCACTCCCCCCCAGTGCTTAAAATAAACAACACACTGGTCTCCGAACCGTGCTCAGTGGCTCAAGAGTTTAACTCCTATTACACCTCCTATGCCACAGCCCTTCTAAAGTTCCTCCCCTCAAACCTCCCCACTCCTCACCCTAGTGCATCCAGCACTCAGCCCCTCCATGACCACCCTTTCTTCTCCTTCTCAGCCGTCTCCCCTGAGGAAACACTAACGGCCCTTCTCTCTCTCTTAATCCTTCCAAAGGCTCCTCACCTGATGACCTAGACCCTAAACCCCCTCTACCTTTCAGCTTCTGCTATAGCCTACCCTCTCTCCTTAATCCTAAATCTCTCCTTTAAGTCCTCAACAGTCCCTTCGTCTTGGAAACATGTAGTGGTCCTCCCTCTCCCTAAGGGTGGTGACCCCTCCTCCCCTACCAATTTTTGCCCAATCTCCCTCCTCCCCGCCCTTGCCAAGCTTCAAGAACACCTGGTCCTCTATCAACTAACCTCCTTTCTTGCCGACTCTCCCTTTTTCACCCCGTTCCAGTCTAGTTTTCAGAAGAAGCACTCTACTACCACCTCCCTTCTCAGGCTCACTGACTCTATCCTCACCGGGATGGATAGTGGCCTTATCACCTCTGCCATCTTTGTCGACCTCTCCAAGGCTTTCAACACCATCTCCCATGCCCTGCTTTTTGACTCCCTTA
Source organism: Neoceratodus forsteri (assembly GCA_016271365.2). Taxonomy (NCBI): domain Eukaryota; kingdom Metazoa; phylum Chordata; order Ceratodontiformes; family Ceratodontidae; genus Neoceratodus; species Neoceratodus forsteri. The sequence goes on along the minus strand of CM057450.1, from coordinate 1,747,830,940 downwards.
TGGCTGCTGGTTTGTCTACTCCTGCTCACAACTGATTTAGAGCATATGTCTTAGGCAGAACACAATCAGTCAAGATCTAGGATGAAACCCCCATCTCCACAGGAATCCCACAGGGCTCTGTGCTTGGCCCCATCCTCTTCTCCATCTTCCTAAATGACTCTCCCTCAGTATGTCCCCCCCTCCTCTATCCATATGTATGCCGATGATACTGTCCTGTTCTCCTCTGGCAAATGCCCCGCTGATGTAGCAACCACCCTTCAGCATGACTTCCACCAGGTTCAGCTATGGTTTGCCTCACATCAGCTATTCCTAAATGCTAGAAAGATTGTCTCTATGACCTTTGGCACTAGGCAAAGACTCTCCAGGTTACATCCCCTACCTACTTTCCATACCCTTGATGGGATAATCCTAGAGGACACCTCCTCATTCAGATACCTCGGGGTCTGGTTGGACCAACAGCTAAACTTCACTGGACATATCGACGCCATCCTGAAAAAACTGCACCCTGAGCTCGGTGTTTTATTTAGGAACCATAGGTGCATCCCTCCATCAGCGCAGCGTAAACTAGTCCAGAAGATGATCCTCCCCATTTTTGACTACTGCGATGTAGCCTATGGTGCTGCTCCCAATTCCTCCCTAACCAGATTGGATACTCTCTTTAACCCCTTCTGTCATTTTGCCCTTGATGCTCCATCACGCACGCATCATTGTGACCTTTACTATGCCTTGTCCTTTCCCCCACTTGCCAACAGACACCTTGCTCATTGTGCCAAACTCACTTCTAAATTTTGGCAAGGTGAACTTCCCTCCTATCTCTCATGTTCCCACACAGACACTCGTACTTTGCTGGTCCCCCATCAAACCACTCTCATAGGACAGTCAGGTTTCACCCATCAATTCCCAAAAATCTGGACCCCCCCAAAATAAGGCACTCCTCCTCCTCCTCCTCCTACGCCCTAGCATCTGCCTTACATAACTTTCTCTCATCTAGCTGCTCCTGCTTTAATCCTCAATCTGTTTCTCCTAACAAGGCACTCCTCCTCCTCCTCCTCCCGTTCCCTAGCCTCCACCTTACATAACTTTCTCTCATCTAGCCGCTCCTGCTTTAATCCTTAATCTGTTCCCCCTAACAAGGCACTCCTCCTCCTCCCATTCCCTAGCCTCCTCCTTACATAACTTTCGCTCATCTAGCTGCTTCTGCTTTAATCCTCCTAAATCTGTTTCCTCCTATGCGTCTGCTCCTCTCTATGACACGCCTTCCACCACTTAACCTATGCCCCCTCTGAGCCTGTTTCCCCAGCACGCTCCTCTTCCCCCACCTCCTACCCCCTTGACTCTACCCCTGTCATTACATCTACCCCCCTCCATTTCCAACCTCCCCTTGCTTAGTGTTGTCCCCTGGCAGAGTTCTCAGCATCCTGGAGGGGTTTAGCACTGAGCAAGCCTCTTCCTTCCCTCTTGCTTCCTCTCTATCCAGCTTGTCCTCGCCTGACTCTGTCTCTGGCAGGGTTCTCAGCATCCTGGAGAGGCTTCGATTTAGGCAAACCTTTCCCTTCCCTTCTCCACCACTGTTACCCACCCACCATATCTATATCCACCTACCCATACAATTATTTCCTCTGACCTTCCAATGCTGCACTCCTTCTTCCCCCGCTTTTTGTCAAAGTCTTTGCCTCGTTCTGCCCTTGGCAGGGTTCTCCGCATCCTGGAGGGGCCAGCTCTAGGCATGACTTGCCCTTCTTACTCAGTCCCTCCACCCCTTCTCCCCTGCCCTTCCTCTGTAGCTCTGTTGCACTTAAATAGGAATTAGTTCACTTTCAGCTAATTACTTGCACTTTTTGTTTGGTTTGGCTATTTCAAATTCCAAATGTATAGCATGCTTATTCTGCAGGAATGTTATATTTAAATGTATGCTAAATATTAACTGTGTGGCATTTTTACAAAGGTATTGTATGTTTATCTTCCTCATTCATGTTAAATGTAAACAAATGTTTTAATTCAGTCATCCATTTGTACCCCCCCAGGTCGCACTGGGAGACAAGCAACTTGTTCTTCAGTGTGCTTTCCTGGTGAAACGTCAGTAAATAAATAACATTTGATTTAGTTAGGCTAATCTGTAAAATATTGGCCAGGTTCCCAAATAAAGAAGAACCGAAAATAATAAACGTAGAAACCACAAAGCTGTTACATTTTTTAGTAATTTAGTGAAAATGAAGTAGTTTTAAAAGTGGGAACCGCGCCAGAAAAACAGCCTTCTTCGGTTCTTGGGAACTGATAGGGAACAGGAGAAAAGTTAAAAAAAAATATACAAAAATGACATAATTTATGCAGCGTTATCGATATAAAATAACTAAATAATAACTAAAAAACATACTATTACAAAAGATTTACCCAAAAATCAGTCTGAAGTTGAAGAGAAGACTCTGGAGCAACTGCACACTTCAGGCGGAGAAATAAATCTGCCATTAGAATGTTAGGGTGAGTATGAGCACATAGTAGAGTTTTGAATTTCATTCTAAGATTCTCTAATTAGCATGCAATTCTAAGCTCCGGGGCAGCTCGACCTGCAGGCTGAATGCACTAGTAAGCATAGAAGGGGATTCCTGGGGGTTGAAGCAAGGATATCTGCAGTACGTCTGGCAAGCAAGGACAGTACACTGGCAGATTCACATAGCAGGATGGGTGATGTTGTCCGTGAATTGTCTCTGAACTGACACATGCTGAATCCAGTGTCCCAGAGATGGGGAGTATGAGAGGCGGATCTTTTCACTTTTGGGGAGAACAAAAGGCTCTGCCAAATCTTTGCAGACCACCCTCAGTGGGGGAAAAATCTCGGGGAGGGACAAATTCTTCTATGCATTCCCTCCATGCCCACTATCCAAAATCATTTTGTTGCAGTTGAGAAGGAGGCAACAATAAGCTTTCTAATAGCACTAGACGGGGCAAGGTACACATGGCATTCACTTCTGTTGAAAATGTCAGAGAGGATGCCAGTAAACCTGGCACTGATATAGGATCTCCTGACACTGCCTCAGGGCAGCGTGATGCACCCAGATTTCAGAACACTTCATTTGAGAGCATGTGTTTTTTGGAAGAGATAGATATGCTATTCAAATCATTTAATGAAGATTTGAAAGTTTTAAAAAGTTGCTAAAAAGTCTGCAACCAGGAAAACGTGTAAAAATGGAAAAAGTTCAGTCGCGGGTGTGACTCTTCCTGCCATATAACTGAAAGAACTGCAGATTAGTCCGTGGGTCTTGAATAACTTGGCACATTTACAGTCTCAGAGTCTAAAACCATCTACAGTAAAGGCTCATTTGGCAGCTGTTTCAGCTTTTAAACCAGTAGGCTAAGAAAAATCCCTTTCTGCACAGTCACTGTTCAAAAGCATTTTCAAGAATTTAAACCATTTGCATTTACCAGTGAGAGAACCAGTAACCCACAGGATCCAAACCTGTCTTCCCCTCACAATTTATGGCTTCTCTTTGAGCTCATGTTTTTCAGCTGAGCTTCAATAAATACAAAATCACACATTCCCCCAATAATGCGAAACATTATGGGATGTATATACAAATCACCATGAACGTTTAGACTAGCTCTGCGTTAAGCTTGCTTTCTTATTTTTAGGCCCACTGTGACCCAAACCTGTAAGGCCACATAAGGGCTGGTTCGTTTTCCTGCAGGTCGAGTACAGATGAGACACACTGAAGAGTCCTGAGAAGGATGAAACACATGTCTGTGTCTTCTGTTCTCAGCATCAGCAGATTGCGTGAGAGTCCATTTGAGATAATGCACTTCTGCTTAATGTCGAACAAGCCTAAACATTTATGGTGGTTTACATATACATCCCATAATGCTTTGCATTATAGGGATATGTGTGATTTTGTATTCCTTTAAACCTGGCGATTCTGTGTCTTTTTTAGTTTGCTTTCTTATTTTTGGGTCCACCACATAAGGGCTGGTTCGTTTTCCCTGGGTTGAGATACAGATGAGTCCTGGGAAGGGGGGTATATGTGTCTGTGTCTTTTGTTCTCAGCCTTTGCAGATTGTGTGAGAACCACGTACTCATGCCCAAAGCAGAAGCAGTCTAAATTTTCTTGGTGATTTGTATATGCATTCCATTATGCTTTGCATTATCGGGGTATGTATGATTTTGAATTTCTTTGAAACATGGCTTTGTGGCTAGTGACTTTTTTAGGAATCCTTGCCTCAGTGCTTTTGTGCCGAGGTTCTTTGTCTGTTTAGTTAACCCCCTCACACCCAAGAGCCAGTTTTGTGGCTGACCTTGCACTGAGTTCTATTAAACTGAAATATTTAAAGGGATTTTCTGATGTTTTGCAGATGCCTTTTTTACGTAGTATGCCATTGCCGGCCATGTTCAGATGTTGAAGCTGCAATTTGTTTTGTAAAAAATATCTGTCATAGTCATTTTATTGTTATGGTTTATCATCACTTTGTTTCTGTCTGCCTTCCAGTTTCTCTGTGCAGCCACACACCCAAGTTGATGTCATGCCAGGAGCTGTCAATGTTTTACATATAGCGACAAGGAATTCTGGGTAGTTTATAACACTGAGTTAAATGTGCCTTACTCATAAGTACAGTCCCATATGTTGGTAGTGGTGAGCACCTAATATGTAAATGTCCATAGCAAGGAATTGTGGGTAAAATAAGATGCTGTTTTCTAGTTTCCTTACTGTGAGATGCAGTCCATATTTCTGTAGTGGTGTCAATGATATAAGCTCTTGTATGTTTATTTTCAAAACAAGGCATTGTGCATACAGTATCTAACTACAAGACTTCTATACTGAGTGATGTAGTTTCCTATTTCTGCAGTGAGCACAGAAATATAATAGCCTATATACTAATTTACATAGTGAGGCATTGTGGGTACAGTACATGGCTGATTTTTTAATCTAAAACTGCAAACTGACAGTGTCCCTTTAATAACTTAGTTTCCCTGATATGATGTCACAGCTGGGGGTTGCATCAGTGAGGAAAAAAAGGTGCTGGTTATGCAAATGAAGCAGAGCACGGAAATAACAGCATTTTTTTCATGGAAAACAGAACTTTCTGGCTGTTTTGAATGGTAGGATACTAATTCACAACTCCTACAGGTTACTATTTCCATTTGTTCCGGCAAATGTCAGAAAATCACTTTAATGTGGAAAATGTAAACCAATATTTTTAGTAGCCATTATTTCTGCTAGAGGGGTCAGAGTGTTACAGACCTTCTGTGCAGGCCATAATTTTGTGATTTTCCATAGGGATAAATTTCTGCTGGGACCATTTGTGGGATTTCTACCAAACATGATTCCTGTTCTTTCACATGAATCAATCTGTAACATTCCACATAGAAGCAACACACCACGCTGCTAAATCAAATGCTTCACTAGGTGCTTTGCAGGGTGAATTTATTTGGGTGTAGGAAAAAAACAGAGAGCACCCTGGTGCTTCTAATCAGTGCAGATTCTTCATGAGGAGGAAGAGTCAGACTGCACTGTGGAATCCATTTATGTTTAGCTCTTAAAGGTACAGCAGGGTGAAAGAAGTTAATACACAGATACTAAGTGCAGTCTGGCATCCAGAAGTGTCACTAGAGGTGAGAAACCACAAGGCAAAAGCAGTGTAATTAATACCAATAAAAGTGACAGTCTTGGATCCAACAAAAAATAAATGGCAGCTTAAAAATGTATTAAAAGTTAAACTAAAAAACTATAGGTCCGTAACTGACAACACACAGCTGTTTGACGTATAGTAAAGAGGGTTTAAGGTAAACCAACAGCTAAAAGACAGTCTCTGGTTGGATTGTCTTCTGTATACAGTTTGTTTATGAAAAGGCTTACAAGCATCCACCTAAGGGCTTACGGGCATACTCTGCTGCATCTTCCACTCTAGCAACACTAAGGGATGTAACCCTACGTGTAAGGCAGCTGCCTGGTCCACCTTGCGCACCTTTTTTCACTACTGCCTGGCCATCCGAACTTGAAGGGATATCAGATTTGGTACTTCTGTACTTAAGAACCTTTTCCTAAATAGGTTCTAGACTCTGCCTCCTAAGGTATTGCATGAAGTCTGCAATTTTGTATGACATCACAAATGTATACTAGAAGAAAAAATACTTATCTTAGTAATGACGTTTCTTCTAGACAGTGCATTGATAAGTCATACAAACCCTCCCTACCTCCCCTTCTAGAACTTTAGTATAAAAAGTTTCTTCAGAATAAATCAGCATTTTATTATTTGAGTATTGAGCAATTTCAAACTGTCTTGCTTTACAGTTTTCATGTGATTTGAATTCTGTATTGTATTTGCACTTTTAAAATAATATAGTACTTGGCATAGATTAGATGGTCACTGCTCTCTTCTAGTCTCCAGCTATAAATCGGCTGTTGGCATTCTAATGTTTGATCTCCGGGAAAACAACTTGGGGTTAGGATGAGTGAGTTTTGTATGACTCACTAATATATCCTCTAGAAGAGACATTGTTACTTTTTTTCTTTTCTTGCTGACATTGTGATCTCTGTTGGATACACTGGACTCGGGTGCCTGGGTGAGTCATGGAGGGAAATGATGGATTGTGAGGGATACAGTGGTCTGTGCATGGCCCAAGTGTGCTGGGTGTCTTGCTACAGGCCAGGGAATTTTTATTCCCATCCTTATCTTTTGACATCCAAAGCAAATAAAAAAATATGTATATATATCTATATATAATATATGTTTTGGGATATCTGCAGAGATAAAAGCTACTATCTCAGCAGACAGTGGAGATATCACTTATAACTCCATGTTCCTATACATCATCGTGATATTTTCACGTTTCTATATGTCATCCTGATATCTTCACGTTCCTATATGTCTTTGTGAAACTTATCTGGTTGATCCTGCCACTTTCAGATTCTCTTACCGTAGACGTATTTTCACTTTTCCTCCTCTAATGTAGTGTGACCAAGTGCTTGTAATAGCGATAGATGACGTGCTGACAGACCTTTAGAATATAGCACTCTGTCTTAGAATAGTCAGAAAACTGTCTCTTTTATTGTAAGTTTACTTTGATTTGTTTAAAAGAAGCTGACGACTGTACAGAGATGAGAGTGAGTGAGTCGGCGATTTCAGAAAAGTAGACGTAAGGCCAAGCGACCATTGCTATAGCAACTCATGCTTCGCGTCTACTTTTCTGAAGCCTTAACTCACTCACTCTCATCTGATTAATAATAACTTCTTGTAAGAAAAACAGTCAAATTTGCGGGATCCAGCCTCCGAAAGGCTTGCCCTCGGTTTATCTTTATCAGTAAAAGCAGCGTTTTCTTGTGCCGCAACTAAGTTTATTTCGTTTTCTAAAGTCCATGACCCAGAAGTATGGCAGATGCTGGAGGGCTCCATTAACTATAATGATGCGGCGCCACACGCTCGCTTCAATACATTTGTATTGAAGTGAGCTATAGCGCTACACCATGCCAGTTAATGGTGCCCTCCCAGTGTCTGCCATACCTCGTCACGGACTTTAGAAAATAAAATAAACTCAGTTGTGGCGTGAGAAAAATACCACTTTTACTGGATAAAGGTAAACTGGAGGGTAAGCCTTTTGGGGGTGGGAGCCCCCTAATTTAGACAATTTTCCTTTAAACAAATCAAAATAAATGTTCAATAAAAGACACAGTTTTCTAACTTTACTAACACAAAGTGCCTTATTTTACAGGGCTGCCAGAACATCATCTGTCACCAGTGACAGTGCTTGGTCACTCTGCATTGGAGGAGGAGAAGTGAAAGTACTTTAAAGGTACGAGAATCTGAAAGTGGCAGGATCATCCAGATAAGTTTTTTAAATAACTTAAAAGTGGCAGGATGAACCAGATAATTTTTTTAAATAAGGTATGTCATGTGTTGGGGAGGGGATATGGGGGTTGTGTTGGGGGGCTATCATCTCTATCTGGGGGATTGTATTGAGGGAAGGATGTGGGTGGTTGTGTTGGGGGGGCCCAGAACATATGTTATATAAATAGAACATGACATGGCCTTACTGAACATATTATAGTTATTTTCACTCGAGTCCAGTGACGTCAAGATATCTCACTAGTGGCGGAACCACTTGTGAGATATCATATCATCAGTCTCTCTTGAAGATATAAATACGGTATCTTCAGTCAGGCCATGTCATAGCCCCTATGTGTACACTTTAAAGGGATTGTTCACCTTGGATGGGCATTGATCATTAAAAAGTGCAAAGTTGTGTGGTCTGGCCTGGTGCTGTGGAGGGCTGAGGTTACTGGGCGCCTTACCTCCTGCCACTCCAGCGACCCGGGGTCGGGAATGGACTTGGGTTGCTTGGGCACTGGCAGGGAGAGGAAGGATCGAGTGTCCCTAGGATAGCTCTTCTTCCTCGGGGACGGGGGTTAGTGTGGCACATTGCTTGCCTGACACCCAGCAGTTGCTGGGTGCCAGCACATGCATGCCACCACCTAGGGAAGCGATCCCACATTAAGAATGCTGAGACGATCTCTTCGGAAGCAGAGCTCTCACATTGCGCTCACTGCACATCCGTGGGCCCAGGGACGAAATTGGAGGAAAATCACCCCAGGCAGCAGGATGATGACAGACCCGCCACAGGCCCTGCACCAGTGGCTGGGCACAACCACAGTCCTTTGGTAGAGGTCGCTTGTGAAGGTAAGTCCCAAAGGAGCTGATGACGGAGCTGTGGGAGGTGGGTCAGTCAGAAACGGACTGCCAGGGAGACGAGATAAAATGTATATGGAAAAAAAAAGTTCAAAGTTGCTTTTTTATGGTCTTTTTCCATCCCAGCCCAACAATCGTGTAGAATCTCATAAGTCCCAGTCTTGAATAGTGACCTGACCTTTGCTTCCAAAACAAGTATGAGTACCTACCACACTCTCTTAATCCTCCCCAGTATCAGAAGCAATCTCCAAGTCATGGCGAAATTCAGCTGCTGTTTTTTTCTGCCTGTTTGCCCATATACTGGCAGTCCTAAAATTGTAAGATGTTCCCCCATACTAGATCTGGAGTGTGGTAGGCAGGCTAGGAAGAATCCCATTGCCTGGCAGCCCAAAACAATAGAAACCTCTGTCGGGACAACATAAATCTTTATTTTACTGCTTGGAGGGCAACCACAAACTGACAGACAGAAATTAAAGCAGTCTGCGCATGTGCCAGTTTTTGCTAGTTTGGGAAAGACCAGCGTGTGCAGCAGTCTTTGGCTAGGGATGCCAGTCTCGGAGCTATCAGCGGGGCCTGGGTTAGGATGAACATTGCCAGACAGTGGGAGAAACATTATTGTAAGGCCTCTGGTGGCTCTGAGGTAGTGCTTCAGTCTCCAGGTTTTACTCCCGGGAAGGAGGGGCAGGCATGCTGTCCTGGAGATGTCGAGCAGACCCATAGCATTCCCATGTGTGCACAAAGGGTTTGGGTTCCAATAGGGAGGGGGGGCAAATGGCTGGGGGCTTAGGTATTGTGCGGTTGTTCGGGGGATCAGTAGGCCTTGGTATCTGCATAGGACAAAGGGAGATAGCCTCCTTTTTCTCTGAGGATTCTATAGGGTTATGTAAAAGTGCTGTGGGTAAGCAGGTCAGCAGCATTAATGTTGCAAGGAGCATGTTTGCAGCGAAGAAGGGTGAATCCAATTTGCAAGTAAAGCAGATAGATCACTGACCAGTATCCCTAGGACACACCCGACCACATTTACTTCCCTGTTTTGGGCTGCCCATGACCCAAACCACTGATACTGTGCAACTGGTTCCTCCCCCTCCTTCTGAGCTGAGGTTACATCTATGGTACACTGAGGAGTCCTAGCAAGGAGGAGACATGTCTGTGGTCTGCTGTTTGTAGCCTTTGCCGATTGTTTATAAGACCTTATGGCACCATATAGTCCTGCTTAAAGTGCACCTTTCTTACTCATTCCTAAAACAAGTTAGACAGGAATCTCCCTTGCATGTATGGCAGTCCTCCCTTTGTGGCACTACATTTTTAAAATAGCGCCCCCCAAACCAAAGAAGGCAAAGGATTGTAATTTACCCTCTATGGTCTGGCCACTCAATCCCTTCTACTTTCATACTTGTCTCTGTGCCCCTGCCTGCAATTGTACATTTTCTGATGTAATTATATGGAGAATGCAGGGCACATTCTGTTCAGAGCTGTGCAGTGTCTTTTTTAAAGCAGTTTTTCCGATTTAACCTGAGCTTTGCAACAAATCGAAGCCAGAGTTCATCTAGCAAGAGCCTTTTTGTTCCAAGTTTTCTTAAGGGATGGTAACCCCATAACCAGCTAGATATCCTTGCATTAGCAAAACCGGGAAATACCCTTTTATGAAGCAAAAATAATAACACCATACACCACAGCGTAAAGTGGAAAATAACTGAACCATAGACTGTGTAGCAGTTTCACTTGTCACATAGCTAATTAATTCTGAAACTGCATAGCATTTGTCAAGAAATCACTAGCGGACATAAAAACCTTGAATGTGCATGCTTTTGATTTGCTTGCTGTTATCTGCTGTGTCATAGTCACCCTTTAAAAAATTATTCCGTATTCTACTGTTAAACATTTTAGGAAATGATCAACATCCCCTTCTCATCTGGGTAGCATTTTGCAATGCAGTACCAGCTGTTTTTTACATGCAGTGTCAGAAATGTCACACAAAAAAACTAGCTGTAGTAAACCCCAAGTACAGGGTTGGCCAAATCCACTTGCTTGTCAAACAAACCTTGGCTTTTTTATTCTTCTGCAATAGACTGTTACGTCTGATTACCTTTTTCTAGCCTATGGCAAGTGCTGACTGTAGCAACAGAAATCTCATATGACACTGGGCCTCTCATGGGACATTGTGCATCCTGTACTGCCTTAGAATGACTGCAGACTGCCTTAGAATGACTGCATCCGACAAAGGTGATGGTAGTTTTTTCTGAATAGATTTCAGACTGCAGGGCAGTATATCCACTCAAACTGTACATCAGCAGCCAAATTCTGTAAAAGCTTTAACTTATCTGATCATGATTTTGAATGTGGCTGTCCCTGCAGTTACTGAGACTGGTTTTATCAACTAAAAATACAAACATAATTTGTCATCAGAAAAGGGCTACTTGGCCTTCCCAGTTTTCCCTGCCTATTGCACAACTGCAGACCCTATCTGCTATCTGGTAACACCCTCTGCCTGTGTTCTAATATACCCCTATGTTTTTCCCATGCATGCTTAAATTCCGCCTCCCCCCACCACCGTTCTAGCCTTCACCACTTCAGCTGGCAGTCTGTTCCAGGCGTCTACTATTCCAGTGCAGAAATATTTCCTCACGTCCCCTGAACTTCCCTCTTTCTAGTGTCATCTCGTACCTCCTGGTGCTGGTCTTTCATTTGCAAGAGGCTCCCTACCTGCACCCTGTTTACCCCGGGAAGGTACTTTCAGGGCTTTATTATGTCACCTCTCTCTCTCTCTCTCTCTCGCTTCCAGGATGTACATGTTGAGATCACTTAGTCTTTCCTCATAGGGCTTCTCCTGCAAACCATGCACCATCTAAGGCCCTGTCCCCACTACCCCTCTGTAATGTTACAGAGTGCCCAAATCGTTACCTTAACGGTTTGCGTTTACACCTGTAACATTACAGAAGGCATTTTCATAACCGTTGTTGAAACCACATATGAGATTGGTTTCAGCAATGGTTATGAAACAATTCACCTTCTCGATAGCGTCACGGGTGTAGTGTGGGCGCGCGGCACCAGTCCCTAGCACGTAGCGAGCTGCATTGTGGGATCAGGTGCCACGGTGACAGTCGCCTGGCTCCCGAAGTGTGGACCTGCGGTGCCAGTCCCGTAACGGACACCGCGGCAGTGTGGACACACTGCACTGCTCCCCGGTTGTAACGGTTTCTATCCATTACAGGGTCTGAGCAGTGCATTGTGGATGGGGCCTTAGTTGCTGTCGTCTGGATTGCCTTTACTTTGTTTATGACCCTTCTGAGGTATGGTCTTCAAACCTGGACACAGTACTCCACTTGGAGGTGCAAAAGGGAGCAACACAGTGGCAGCATCATCTCCCTTCTCCTGATGGAAATATCCCTCCCGATGTAGCCCAGCATCCTACTAGTCCTGCCAATGGCTTTATCACACTGTGCTGCCACCTTGACCTCTGAAATAATAGCCTTAAGGTCCCTCTCCTGACTGGTGACAGGGGTCGAAATTAACATACAAAACATGTTCCCTGTGCAAGTGGGAACGGGTTGGTGCATGTAGTTTTGTCCTTTGCATGCACCACAGTGTGTGTAACACTGAGTCTGGTGTCCAAGACTTGTGAGGCATCACTGGCAGTTGCTGCACTGCCTGAGTGAATGCGGGACTGAGTGAGAGAAGCAGTTTTTTATCAAACAGACTTGCAGAATGCCACCACTGTAAGTTGCAGTTTGTGCCTGGGATACCGGTGGTATGGCTTGTGACAGGGTAGAATAGGAAGGACCCTGTACCATTTATTGTGGAGAAAGTGTTTAAATGCAAGGATCTGTATTCTTTCCTTTTCTGTCTCTTCTCTGTCTGGTTGTGCAACCAGATTTTCCTGTGAGACTTCTGACTTGATCAACCCGAACAGCCTCGCAATTCTTTGCCTCTCTCTATATCTCTGTTTTCTTTTGCTGTGTGTTTTTTTCCCCTTGCATATTTGTATCTGCTAATATAAAACATGTGCAAATCAGTGTATGAAATGAAGCTGATATTGGGATCACTTTTGTTTAGAAATATGTGTTACTGTTCAAATGTATATATTTATAATTTGAGATGACTGTAGAAAGCTAGCGGTTACTTGTGTGCAAATGCCTGAGCCTTTTGCGGTTGCTGTGGGGACCTTAGGAAGTTCTCAATGTTCTAGCAGCTCCTGAAATTTGCAAAGGACAGGATGCTTGCAAAGTATGGGGTTGAAAAGAGTTACAAAACAGCTAAACTGAGCTGCTAGGAAAGATTATTACAAGATATTTTAGTTTCCTTCTGCACATAGTTATTCTGAACAGGTTTATTTTATTTTATGTTATCACATCTACAAATAAACAGTTTTATGGAATTTTACAACTCCTGGGTTTTCCCTGTACTTACTGACCTGTGCCTCAACGACATGGCCAAGCCAGGAGTGAGAGTGAGCTGTTGTTTTCTTTTGTTTTGCTTAAAGACTACTTGCGCAGTTTTGTGTGAGTCACTCACTGTGACTAGCAGGGGAAAGCAGAGGGACCATGGCAATGGAGTGGGCAAAGGATTCGGACTAGGGGTCATACTAAGGAGGAATAGGAGTGATGAGGCTTTTGCACCCATGTTGCTCCAGTTAAGTGTAATAAGTTAATGTGCCACCATTCATCAGAAAGTGATCGAGTTTGTTTTTGAATTCTGTCTTGCTTTTAATAATTATCATATCCGCTGGTAGAGAGTTCCATGGGTTAATAACATGATCATTAAAGAAATACTTTCTTTTTGTCGTTTTAAAGATTTGTTCAGTTAATTGAAGTGGATGCCCTCTTGTGTTTTTGCTTGTTTCAACTTGAGCTTATACGGTCTGGGTCTTGCATTATTTCAGATAGTGTTACTTAGTCACCACTCAAACATCGTTGTTCTAATGATGTTAGATTTAGATGGGCAAGTCTGCTTTCATATGGTGCCTGCTGTCAATCACTCTCCTCACACTGGCTGACAGAGTCAGCATCTCTAGGTTATCATTGTGACTGGCACTGCTGGGCAATGCGTTTGTGAGGAGAGGGAGGCTCTCTAAAATAAACAAACTTTTGTGGTTAGCAGTAGAAGATCATGTGAATGCTAGGAAGTCAGTTTTAGGTGGCTAATCAAGAGAGCAGATTTTCTGTTGTTATTTTGCTGTTAAGAGCATGTCAGTTGGGTAACAATATGTGATGGATGCTGTTTAGCAGCAATCGGATCCCAGCATTGAGGATGGAGGTGGAGCCTTGATAAGAGATGTGAGACAGCACAGGTCACTGGTGCAGTTCATACAGTATGTAACTCTCATGGAGAAGTGTGTGAAAGAGGATGGGGTAATCTGTCACAGATGTTCTTAGTGGTCTTAGTGGTTAATTACGCAGGTAAAGTCAAGTGTCAGTAGCAGAGTACTGCAATTTTTGATATTTTTCTGTCTCCTTAGTTTCATTTCAAGTTCATAATTTTTTTTGACCAGTGCAGGTAACCTGTCCCTGGTGCAAGTAACTTTTTGGCTACATGCACTGTGTTGCAAGTACTAAAAAAAGTTAATTTCTACCCCTGGCTGGGGGCATACCTCTCAACCTTTTGTCACTGAAATGAGGGACATGGACATTTCTGGACACTCAAAATAAGGGATAATGAGGGACACAGACCCTCAGAATGAGGGACACATCCTCAAACATGGAGATACAAGTTCAGAACACTATGAGAACCATGGTGTTTACTTATGCAAAGTTTATTTTTGATTTAGTATTTTAGAATACTAAGAATTTCTACTTTAAAGTCTGAATTTGCAGTACATAGAAACATAGAATTTGATGGCAGATAAGGACCCCTTGGCCCACCCAGTCTGCCCATTTCCCTACCTAATGGGTAAGCTGCAGATCATAGTTAACCAGCAGCCTACTTCTTTCTGCCCCAACCCCCTAGAATTGCCTTATGACTGTCCCATGCATGCTTGAATTCCACCACTGTTTTGACTCCACAGCCTCCTCGGAGCAGTTCCATGCATCCACAAACCCTCTCTGTGAAAAATACTTCCTTAAATTACCTCTGGAGCCGACTCTATCTCTTCAAATTAGCCCCCTTGTTCTTGCAATAATCTCTTGTTTTTGAAAGATGCTACCTCTTGGACTTTGTTAATTCCCTTGAGGTACTTGGAAAGTTTCTATCATGTCCCCCTCTCCTCCTTTCCTTGAGGCTATACATATTAAGCTCCTTAAGTCTCTTTCATATGTCTTCCGGTGCAGACCCTGCACCATTTTAGTTACCCTTCTCTGGACAGCTTCCATCCTGTCTATGTCTTTCTTGGAGATTGGGTCTCCAGAACTGCACACAATACTCCAGATGGGGTCTCACCAGCTGTCTGTACAGAGGGATAATAACTTCCTGTTTCTACTGGTGATGCCTCTCCCTATGCATCCCAGTATCCCCCAACCCTCCTTGCTGCCTCTCACATTGCTTGCCCACCTTTAGGTCATCTGATATGACTACCCCAGGTCCCTTTCCATTTTGTTGTTGTTAGTATCTCACCCCATTGTGTACTCTTCCCCTGGGTTTTGTTTCCCAGGTGCATTGCCTTGCACTTCTTAGCATTGAATCTAAGCTGCCATACATTTGACCATTCCTCTACCTTGCCAAGTCCTTCTCATCCTTTCCACCCCACCTTATGCATCAACTCTGTTGCAGATCTTTGTGTCATCTGCAAAGAGACATACTTTTCCTTCCAGTCCCTCTGCAATGTCGCTTATAAAGACATTGAAGAGGACTGTTCCTAATACTGAACCTTGCGGTACCCCCCTAGTAACCCCCCTTTCTTCAGAGTGGGCTCCATTTGCTATTACTCTCTGTGTCCTATTCTCCAGCCAATTCTTTACCCAGGCTGTCATCTTGGGACCCACTCCCAGGCTGGCTAACTTGTATATTAATCTTTTGTGTGGGACTGTGTCAAATGCCTTGCTAAAGTCTAGGTAGGCCATGTCCACAGCCCTTCCCTGATCTACTACTTTGGTCACCCACCCAGTACATTCTATGTGTGGGCAGCACCTTTTCCATGAGGGACGGATGAGGGACAGAGCAATTTTAAGGGGTAAAATGAGGGATGTCCCTAGTAATGAAGGACAGTTGAGAGGTATGGCTGGTGGCTGTCAGTACCTCTTGCCCACACTGTACTCAGCACAGGGATTCCTATGTTCTAGGTGCATGATTGTGTGCTTTTTGGTATTGAACCCCAACTGCCATGTTGTTGACTACACATTTTCTGTACCCAACCTCCAGTGTCCCTCATACCCCCAATGCTACCTTCTGTAGCAAGCTGTACCATAGATTTATTTTTCTTTTTTTTTTTTTTCTGTTTTTGGGTCCAACCCCCTCTTATCCTTGGACTTGTCCGTCTGCCCCAGGCGAGAACCACCATGTGATTTCCACTCCCAGCAGACATAGTGGGCCAGTCGCAGATTACCCCCAGGTTAGGGCCATGAGGCGGGACCCCGGTGGGCTTCAGAGGCAGTGGGCAGCGGAGCGGACCGTCATGCCAGGGGCTGACATTTTGTGCTGCTTTGTTGCCCCAGGTGCAGGGATGTGCAATGACATCAACCCCCCCCCCACGTACTGGTGCTGGTCACCGCGGTGCCCCCAGGGGTCTGTCAAGTACTGGACACTCCATCCATCCCTCCCCCTGGAGAAGGAAAGCAGTCCCCAGAATGCTCGATCCTTATACCCTCGGGCGACCTTCCAACTCCTGGGTCCATTCCTGAACCTGGGTCATTAGTGTCGCAAGCAGAAATCTAACTGCTGCGCCGGGGGAAGAGGGCATTGATTTAGTTTTCTGTAAAGTACCAGTTTAATAGTATTTTTACTTATCTTAAAAAAAAAAAAAAAAGCTGGCCACCCCATTGAAACTGGCAGGTAGTTATGGTACCATGTGAGAGACCTGTGTTTGCATCTTAGCATGCTCAGATTCCAAGGGAAGGGAATTCACTGCTCAAGCAGCAAGAATGATTCCTATAGCAGCTAATCTGATACTGATGTAGTGGGTGACCACACGACATTGACCAAGCCCCAACCCCAGAATGTTGTGCTGGTGGGAGTGGATATTTGGGAGGTGGGTGTGGCATGGGGAGAACAGCAAAAATATTGTGTAATGTAATCTGGCCTTCTGGGCTCATCCCTGTTGCAGTTCAGTTCACACATGGCTGACAGCAGTGAACCACATCATTTGTTGGGCCTAACTGCAGTGAAAAAGCAGTACATTAAAAAACCACACCATTTTGTTTTGCAGTTAGTGTTTGTATTTCCCCGCTGTGGTGCAGGCAGCTGCATCCACCGACACCAAACCCCAGCCCCGCCACCCAGCATCCCAGAGACTTACCTTCATTCCGGTGCTTCCCTCACAGCTTCCCCCCCTCCCCCGTGCTGGGGGTCGACGGTGGACACCTCACTGACAACAAATGGATTCGGTTCTGGTAGAGGGCCCTGTAGCCCAGTGCAGAGCCTTCAAGGGGTTGATTTCATCCTGTGCTGCACCCAACCAATTTCGTCTTTTTCTCCCCTGGAGGAAAGGACATGCAGTGCTGTCTGGATGTGCGCACACATGCTACCATGCATGGGACGTCGACAGCTGCTGTACCTCCTTCCCAAGTTGCGGTCCCAAGCTGCCTGCCTCCCAGCCTCCACTAGAGGGCAGACAAACATCAGGAACATCAACCCCAACCCCCAGAGGAGACAGATGACCAACTGTGACTGAAGTCTGTTTCCGAATCTGGGTTGCCAGTGTGGAAAAAGGTAAGGTGCCACAGCGCTCTTTGCCATTGGGCCGGCTCAGAACCAGGCTGTTTTCAAGAAGAGTTAGGGCCACATTTTAAGTAAAGTTTCCCTTAAAAAAAGGCCGACCATGGACTGCTGCCATATCAGTTGCCAAGGCTAGTTTTCAGTAGAGCAGGCTTGCTATCGGGTGGTGGAATAAAGGAGACATGGAGGGGGGTGCTGTTGAGCAGCTGAGAAGGAAGATGGGTTCTCCGTGAGATCTGAGCATACTGTTCTTTATTTTCTATCTTATTAAATATCAAACCCAATTTACCTGGACACTCGGGGGATCATTCAATTCCTAAACACCTGGAAAACAAGTTGGGTCTGAATAAGACACCACATGCGGCCGCTCAGGGCATGGATTTATACTTTTCAGCCTCTGGCCCTCCTGCATCATCTAGGTCTGTGGAGGGCCTGCATAGCATGGTGGAGTGGGAGGCAACCCTGCCCAGATCCTGCAAATGGAGTCCGAGCCAGAGGTGAAGGAACTGATAAATAGCTGGCTTGTGTCAACCAACCAAATGGCAGCATCAAGGAAAACAACATGGCAGTTGAGGACTTTACCCATGGTTTGGAGAGACAATCCAAGGTAAATGTGGCTGTGATAAAAAGCCATCGGCTTCCTGCGCTCAAAAGAAGTGGTCACAGTACCATAACTGCCTTGCTTAAACTAACCAACCACATAGCAACTGCAGTTGACAGAGGGGAGTACACAGGTACTATTTTCATAGCTCTCACCAAGGCCTTTGGCCTTGTGGATCATGCGTTACTACACACTATGCTTAAAGACCTTGGACTGTCACCTGATGCACTAGGAGGGTTTAACAGCTATCTCCAACATGGACAGCAACTAGTAAAGTTAGGCACATCTTTCTCAGAACCTTTATCATCCGGAATTGGGATCCCCCAAGGCTCTATACTAGGACCGCTCCTTTTCTCCGTATACATCAACAACCTGCAAGAGTGTCTGAAATACAGCACACCCATATTGTATGCAGATGACCTAGTACTTATTGCTAGTTCCAAAAGTATCTGCAATATAAATAACATGCTTCCCCATGATATTCGGGCTGTACAAAAATGACTGTAGAAGAATAAGCTTCTCCTAAACGTGTCAAAGACACAAGCCATGTTTTTGGTTCCCCCCCAAAGCTTAGCAACTGCCAAACAACACTACAGATCACATGTCTCGACAGTGCCCTGCTGGAGGAGGCACAATCCTTCCTTTACCCCGGAGTCACGTTGGATCCCTCTCTTGATTTTCGCTTGCACATATCTGTGACCTGTACAGCAGTAAATTCTAGGCATGGCTTGGCCTATGGAATTAGGCACAATCTTACCCATCATGCCTGCCTATCTGTTGCACAAGGCATACTACTCCCCAAGCTTATGTATAATGTCTTAGCATAGGCATCCTCAGCATCCAGGCTTGCAGTTGGAAAGTGGGGCATCACCTACAATAACACCTGCTGTTTTGCACTTTCTTCCAACAGGCTTGTTTACCACTGTGAATTATATGCAAATTTAGAATGCCCCCCCACCAATGCCTTGCGTGACTTACTAGTAGGTTTGTACACAGTTCTAAACAATCAACAGCTTCGGCAACTCGCAGAGTGGCTTAAACCATATTTGAATCCATATCCCCTAAGAACCCCTCAGACCTTGGTTTACTTGCTGTACCTAAGATATGGACCACTCTGGGGACGGTAGCTTTTCAAAACTTTGCCCCTCGGCTGTGCAATAATATTCCACCTGGGATCCATGCTACTACTATGTATGTGGGTTTCAAAAAACCTTTTGTAAGCACCTTTTAGTTACCACTATGTGTAAATGCTCCCCCAATAGGTAACTGGACAACTACGGTATGGATACTGTGCAACTCTTGATATGTACTTAATGAATGACATACTGTTATATTGCTGTACTTGCTTGAGTTTGTAAATAGGACATCATCTATATGTTGTATTGCTGTACTTGCTTTAATTTGTAAATATGACTACCTATATGTTGGATATGTATCCATTTCCCTTCGCTATCTTACTTTGAATGTTGTACTCCTATATATGTTGTCTCTTTTCATACATTGGAGTAAGTCATGTATTGCATTCCTGTTGTAATCTCCTGAGTTGTACCTGAAAACAGGTAGCTTTTATCTAGTGTACCTACTCAGTTAACAAAATCTAAATCAATAAAGGTAGAGAATCTCGAGAACAGAATGTGGCAGGCTAATGTGCACATTGTGGGGGTTCTCACACATTTTGCAGGCCAGTCGGAATTGTTGGCCACCCTGGATAGACTGATCTTTGTTGACCTAGCCCTATTGCCCAGGGATTCTGGTGTGAAGCTGGTAAAGGCTTGTCATCCCAATGAGGTCCTGTCCCCCAGAGAGCTCTGTGGTTCTTCTGCTCACTTCCGTAGAGACCCTCTCTAACCTAGATGCCAGGATCCCACTGTTACAGGCTGCTAGAGCTCGTAGGGACATCATCTCAGAAGGGAGCAGGTTGGTTTTTTTCCCTGATCTTTCCTCCCAGACACAAGACAGAAAGCGGCAGCTGCATGGGATGAAGAAAACGCTTGAGAAGGGACTGTTGGCACAACTTCTCTTTCTTTCACGACTTCAGGGGACTTTCCTCAAGAAGACTCTTCTTTTCACTAATCCTGGCAATGAGACACTTGCAACACCAACACCTGATCCTCCAAAGGGGCAGGGCTTGGAGGAGAGAAAGACCCGTGTTTCAAATGCCTGTTAGTGAGCTCTCTAATGTCCTCATAGTGGTCTTTTTTTGTTTGTTTTTATTACAGGGACCTGTTTTGCTGCATTTTTATGGAGTCTATCCCTGATGGTGAACTCAAATAAGAGTTTCTGTGGGCTGTTTTGAACTGAGCTCTGTGTTATGTACAGGAAACAGCTCCTTATTTAGTTCCTGTAATCCTGTCAAGATGATGCTAACGTGTTACATGGTGCAAGAAACAAGACAAACTGCACTCAGGGCTAATGTTGATGATGCTAAATGCAGAAATAAATCATGGAGTCAGCAGAAGATAGTGTTGTCCGTGGAATTGTCAGCCACCACGTCTTACTATGTGGTGATTAAATACTTGACTCACACCATCTTCTGCTGACTTCGTGATTTATTTTTACATTTAGCATCATTACATTTAGCAGCATCAGCTGAAGTCCTGGGTGCATTTGTCTTGTTTCTGGAGCCTGCTGTTTCAAACTGCACCTGCCGTGTTGCCTGTGGGTGCCTGTTTTTGTGTTTGTTCACGTTAAGTGATGTACTAATGCACATTGCCCAGTTTGTGAACTTAACACTTCCTGTTTCCTTCCTCATACATGGTGTCAAATCCAGTGCCATAGCGTGTGTGGTACCAGCTTAATGCAACTGAGCCTGGGCCATCGTTATTATATCCTGCGTTTTCTTCCAGGTTTCAGCCCCCTGCCTAATACCTTATAATCCTGTGAAGGGTGATGAAATCTGTCACACTCACTTTTGGACTTCTGTTTTATATCCTGTGGTGAGAGTGCCAAACCCTATAGATTTATGTAATTGAACTATATCTCCTAGACATTGTGCTGGGGCCGTTGGGCTGTTTCTCAGTTATGTATCTGTGGATATTGTTTACATGTTATCCTGACCAGTCACTGTCCTCGATCTGATTCTCAAGTATATTATCATGTACTGCTGCTGTATTTTTGGAAAAGGACATAAATAAAAAGTTATAAAAAATGATGGAGATACGGAGGACCCTGTGGTAAGGCGCACAAACAGAATAAATGAATGAATGAAACTGCCAGTGCCATACAGTAGGATATTCTACATGCTCATCATGGAAATGTGTCACTCTGCTTCCAGGGAAGGAGGACACCGTCTACCCAGCAGTCCCACACCCCCTGCCAGCTGACCAAGGAGTGAAGATGGCACATTGGCTACAAGGGCACACACTTGTGTGCCCGGTCAGCTAGGGAAGGGGTGCAACCAAACGGGTATTTTCTTTTGTTAAAAGTAGTTAATAAAAATAGTCCCTCCCCACCTGTCAATCATCTGTCTTTCCACACTTTCATTTGCTGGAATGTTTGTTTATTGTGGAATACAGCAATTCCAGTTTATGAGGCACTTCTCTAGCACAGGGTTTCTCAAATGGTAAGGCCAGCCTCCCTGGGGAGGCCCCAACCTGTTTCAGGGGAGGCTCAAACAAGTCTGAAAAAGTACTTTATTTAAATTTTGAGTTTTAGATATTTTGTGCGAAGAGATGAGGTAAATAGTAGCTGAATTTATGTATTTATTTACATATCATTGACCAGGAAAAGTACACTCATCATCATCATCATCATTTTTATTTAATAAAGTGCTGTTTTTCATTTTGATTCAAGGCGCTGTACAAGTGAGCAGAATTATATGAACAATTAAAATACATGAAATACAATCCTAACTGGATTGTTTCCTATGTCAACTAACTCGTCCGAAAGGAAAGGCTTGTCTAAATAAAAATGCCTTCAGCTCCCTTTTAAAGGCATTCACTGATGAAACTTATTTCAAGGAATGAGGGAATGTGTTCCACAGGGTGGGTGGGTGCCATAAACGAAATGGCATGGGCACCTGATGATTTTAAGTAAACCCTGGGAATTACCAAAAGACCCTCATCAGCTGAATGGAGTGGACGGGTTGGGTGGTAGGGTTGTCGGAGGTCTTGCAGGTAGCCGGGCCCCAGTATGTGCAGGGCCTTATAGGTCAGCGAACCAACCTTGAAGGTGACCCGCCATCTAACAGGCAGCCGGTGCAGAGAGTGTAGCACAGGTGTAATGTGATATGATCTCAAAAAAATCAGTCAACAACCTGGCTGCCGCATTCTGCACCAGCTGCAGGTGGTGAAGATCAACCCCCAATAGCCCCAGGTGTAAGGCATTGCGGTAATTGAGTCGTGACATCACGAAAGCATGGACTAGTAATGGCAGATCACCCGGGGGTATCAGGTGTTTAATCCTGGCAGTGTTTCTAAGATGGTAGAAAGCACTGTAGACCTCGGCCGATACCTGAGATTCAAGTGTTGGGCTGCAGTCCAACACAATGCCAAGATTCCTCACCCTGACAGAAATTTTGGTGGATTTTGTGTAACTGAGTTTGGATGGCACCAGCTGTGAATTGTTTGCTGGAAATAGGTAAATCTCTTTAATCTGGAAAGGCGAATGACTAGCAGTATATTTTCAACAGCCCATATCATGTAGTTCGGGATGTACAGGTGTGGGAAATTGTGAAACTAGTTTCAAAAGAACCTAAAGACAGAGGCCAGAGCATGACTGTATCTGCCTCTACACCTGTGTGGTAGACATTTGATTTAAGACCATGGGTTAAGATAAGAGAGACCTAAAGTAAAGCTGGCTCAGTGATGTGGAGGGCTAAGGCATCTTTTGCCTTACCTCCTACCACACCGGTGACCCGTGTTTGATGGTAAACATGGGCTGCCGGGGGCGAGGGGTGCCTGGGTGAAAATTGAGCGGCCCCTTGCCAGCTCTTCTCACTCGGATCAAGGAGGTTAGACTACCCGACCTTCGGCTGCCACCATGTGGAGGCGTGGTGGTAGTGCGGTTCATCAAGAGGGGGGCTAGGTACTAAGCCAGGGGTGGCAGGAGTGGGGCTGTTCAGGCCAAGGCAGCGTGCACGCATCCACGAATGTGCGTGCCTCCACGTGCACATAATGTCCTTGCACTGGGGCTCTGGGGACTTAAGGGGAGAAACAAGAGAAAACAGAAAAAACCAGAAAAAAGGAGCATTGGGCCAGGCACATGAAGCCTCCCAATATGGAACAGGGGCTGAACCGAGTCCTTTTAAGGAGGGGACTGCTGCCAGCCTGCCCCGGTGTTCCGTCGGGCAGAAAAACCTATACTGAAAAAAAAAAAAGACTTATAGTAGATCTGCTTTAGTTCTAGATAATGACAGTGGAAAACACACTTAAAATGACAACCTTTACCTTTTTTCCCTTCTGTTGTAGGCGAGCTGGATTACTCTTCCATTTGCGGAAGCTGGTTATCTGGATACTGGGAGTGTACATAGCCATTCCATTTCTAGTCAAACTGTGCCCATCCATTCAAGCCAAACTGGTCTTTTTTGAATTTTGGTATGTATTTTGTGTATTTTTTTATTATAATTGTTTCAAGGCTGTATGCTATACGCTGGGCATGGTAATACATAGTGACATAGTAGTTGATTGCAGATAAGGACTGCTAGGCCCACCTAGTCTGCCCGTGTTCCCTACCTGCATCAGTGGCTGCTGATCCTACTTGGTCATTGACTGTCGCCTCTCTTCACCCCGTTTAGGGTTCCTTTATGTCTGTCTCATGCATGTTTGGAGCCCCCCCACTATGTTAGCACCCACCACTTCCTGGAGAAGGCTACTGTATTCCAAGCATCCACAACCTTCTTCATGAAGAAAAACTTCTTCACATTTCCCTTTATCCTGCCCCCCTGCAATCTCATATCATTTCCCCTTGTCCTTCTACGACTCTTGTACTGAAAGATGTCACCCACTTGCATTTTGTTCAAGCTTTTAAGATACTTGAAGATCTCTATCATATCCCCCCATTCCCTCCTCTCCTTAAGTGTATACATATTGAGGTCTTTTAATCTGTCCTCATAAGCTTTCTGATGCAAGCCCTTCATCATCTTGGTCGCCCTTCTTTGGACCGCCTCCACCCTGTCCATGTCTTTGCAAAGATGCAGTCTTCAGAACTGAACACCGTATTCCAGATGAGGCCTCACCAGTGTTTTGTACAATGGCATCACCACCTCCCTTCTTTTGCTAGTGATACCCCTTTCTGTGCATCCCAACATCCCACTGGTCCTTCCCACAGCCTTGTTAGACTGTTTGGCCACCTTTAGGTCATCTGAGATGATTATTCCTAAATCCCTCTCTTCCCTGGTGACTGTCAGCAATTCCACCACCCCCATCCTGTGTCTCTCCACAGGATTTCTTCGCCTCACACCTCTGACCACTCTTTCAGCCTTCTCAGATCCCTCCTCAATCTGGCAACCCCCTCCGGTGTGTCTACTCTGTTGCAGATCTTGATATCATCTGTAAATAGGCAAATCTTGACCTCCAGCCCTTCAGCAATGTCACTGATGAAGACATTAAAAAGGACTTGCCCTGGTACTGATCCCTGAGGTTCCCCACTGGTCACCCTCCTTCCCTCATATTTGATCCCATTTACTACCACCCTCTGCTTTCTGTCCCTCAACCAGTTGCTAACCCAGTTTTCCACTTTGTGGCCCACCCCCAGGCTACCTAGCTTGTTCACCAATCTTCTCTGGGGTACAGTGTTGAAGGTCTTGCTGAATTTAAGATAGGCAATATCCACTGCTCCTCCTTGATTCATCTCCTTCATCACCCGGTCAAAAACGTCAATCAGATTTGTTTGACATTACCTTCCTGCTGTGAATCCATGCTATCTTGGATCCTGTGCTCCCATGGTTTCTACAATCCTCTCCTTAAGCAGTGCCTTCATGATCTTACGCACTGCTGAAATGAGGCTGACTGGCCCGTAGTTTGCTGCCTCCTCTCTGCTACCACTCTTGTGGAGAGGGACTACATTTGCCCCCTTCCAGTCCTCTGGAACCAGCCCTGTATCGAGTGACTCACTAAACAGGGCCGCCAGCGGTGCTGCTAGCACTCTCCATAATTCCTTTTAGATCCTGGGGACATATGTAAACTGTCGCTGGACCACTGACAGTGATGCATGTCATGAGAACTATGTATCCTTGTCTTTAAGTTCTTTTTTACCCTCACTCTTTATCTGGATCTCATCTCCCCTACTCTCTCTCTCTCTTACTCTTTTGGCCCTGTTGCCCGCACAACTCATAACTCACCAAAAAGAGATACAAGCAAGTGGTTTCCTGCCAAACTGATGCCAAGTTGCACTTATAATTCAACCAGAGGGGGCGCTGTTAAGCAGTATGTGCTGAGTGCCCCCACCATGAATGTCTCAGTACATGCTAGGAGCAAGCGGACCTTACTGAAGAGACTAAAACATGTCCCTAAGTTGCCTTGTTTGAAAATGCTATCTTTCAAAAAACCACAGAATCCCAGTGGATTCTTTGTCTCCAACTATATGAAATCTTATTTAAAAAAATAATTTGTGCTGGCCTGTAATTGTCTGCTGCTCTGCTTTCAAAGCTAGGTCAAGAGGTAAGGCCCTCTACAAGGTAACTGATTGCCTCTCTCTCTCTCTCTCTAGGAATGAGAAAATGCCTAGTGGAACAAAAAATGTACCCATCATCGATTACAGGGCTGTTATCTATACCACTGTCCCAAAGCATTATGTTTCCAGGCTAGATGCTTTGTTCAGCTCCTTCTGCTGCTTTCTTCCCCACTGCCCTCTTCATACTCACCACTGTACTGTGTACGACCAGCTACGATGGTCCTCCTTCGATTGCAGGTGGCCTCAGCATCTCATTTTGTATGGGTTTAAATACTGAATCATCAATTTTCCTCGTACTTGAATCAATAGCTTACCCCTATTTCCAGTTCGGGCATTATCTACACTTTCATATTGGTGAGTGGATTCTTCATCCTGTGAACCCCCCCAAATTCCAGAAAACTTGCCTTCTGGTAAGGGTTGCCCTTGTTATGGAATGGATTTCTTTTGGGCCTTGTTTTACCAACCAATGTCTCCTCTGCAAAGCAGGCACTCAAGACTTACTACATTTTATTGTGATTACACTTGAACAACACCTCACTGTGTTTTTAACTCATGCTTTAACCATTTATTCTCCCTGTCTCATTAACTGTGGAACCTGTCATTATATGATACTGTTTTGCATTGCCTGTATGCTGTACTTGTAATTGTTTTACAGCATGTTTTTTATTAAGTTATTTATCCTGTACACTATTCCCTGTTTGTACCTTGTCTCCACCGAGTCACATCTGTAAATAAGACTTTCCTTTCATCTCTGTACGTTTACCTGGTAAAACCGTTTCTTTTTTTTTTTTTTGTACTTTCTGTTTATTGCTTTATTGAAAAACAATACAGGTAAAAAGATCATGTAAGAGAATAGTCAAAGTATAGCAGTTACATTTGATTTAACATTTTACACTCTCACAATCTGGCACAATAGGAGTTGGGGGATAAATCAAAAACATTTAAAGAACATAAAGAAGTCCAAAGGGAATGCCAGCCGCCTCATGGCATAGGTCACTGTCCATAAGGAGAACAAATAAGGGAGAACAACGCACTATCCAGTAGTCCTATGGTACCTAAAGATCAATTTAGTTAACAGGAAAGTTCGACTTTCGTCTCCTCCCAGCCCCCTCCCCACAGTGCCAGAAATCTTTTAATTGCACCAAAGTGGCTTAAAAGGCACCAAATACAGTTCCAACAGGGAACTACAACCAATATACTTTATCCTACTAAGGCAATTCTGAGCAAAATAAGAGCCTTCAGGAAATCAATGGGGAAATGATCAATCAATGCAGTGAAAAACAGAAAACAAACATATTTGCACTTATCTTATAGACTACAATCCCCATCTCTCTGGAATGGCTCCAGCTTCAATTTCAACAGTAATATCAAGTATACAGATACAGCTTTTTATCATACGTTAGTAAGTCAAATAAACAGAGTTCCTTCAGTCCTGTTCTGACTCTGAACTCTCCAGTTCCATCTGCCAAGGTGGATGCTTCTTGAATTCTAGCTCCACTTTTTTTGGCCCATCGGCTTGCGTCTCCCGGATCACTGAACTGCCAGGTTTTGCCGCTGTAGGTCACCTGCAACCGAGCTGGTAGTAAAAATGAATAGATTATTCCCAGATGGCGCAATTTTTGGTGCACCGCATCAAATTGCTTTCGGTGGGCACAGGTCTGAAAAGATAGATCGGAGTAAAGTTTCACATCTTTGTCCTACATTAACAGAGGGTAGGCTGCCCTGGTGGCATTTATCACTGCATCCCGAACTTCTGAGCCCGTTGTTTTAAGGATCATCGTGCGTAAGGTGTTGGGATCAGCGGGTTTGACTCTGGGAGTAATCCTGAAGGCCTGCCTCAGCTCGGACCATTCAGAGTCATCCAGGAGAGACAGTGATTCAGCAAGCCATTGTTTTAAGAAACTGAACAGATTCGTTCCCTCACTGCCCTACACTAAGCCCACCACACGCATATTGCCAGCGTGGAACGTGTTCTCTATAGCTTCCATCCTGACCCTTAATTGTTGATTGTCCTTTGTGAGCTGGGCCGCTGTGGCCTGCGCCGTCAGGTAGCATTTATCAGGCTGTGCCACTGAAGATTTAAGGGCAGTAATGGTGGCATCATGTGTTTCAAGCCATGTTAGTGTTTTTTCTATTTTAGCATCCATGGCACGGTCTGAATCTAGTATGGTCTGCCAGGGTGGTTCTTTAGTAGCAGAGGATGCAGCGTGGTCTGGCATGTCTCTATCCCTGCTCATAGTGCTTGTAGATGGGACAGGCTGCTGCGGTCCGGAGGCTTGGTTCAATGCATTTTTTTACGCCCCATAGTCAATTTTGGTATCGTTCGATGTCTTGAAAGTTAAGGAAACTGAAGAGCCCTTCTAAACTTTCCTTTAATGCCTAAACGTTTTTTTTTCTGACTTCTGCAAAGATGAAAGAGAGGAGCAATTGAAGGTGTGTTCTGCCTCGATGCTGGCTCTCTAGCGCCCCCCCCCCAGTAGAACCATTTTAATAAATAAAGAAAATAAAGGGACATCTCAGCTAAAATATGTCTATCAGAAAACTCTGATTGTAATGTGTTATGACGTACAGGCACCCATGTAACCTAATGTTATGTCCCCCCACTGATTTTTTTCTGCTTAAACTCCCAACACTCTCGTTTATTACATTTATATAGGTGATTGCCACGTCTACACCCTACCTCCATCTGGTTCGGTAGGCAAGGGTCTGCATTCACAGTAAGTGCTGCTCTGTGGTTGGCTGGTTGGGGTTATCCAGTTGCTAGGGGGGCTGCACCCTACTTTTGCAGGAGCCAAGCGCCTCACTTCTGCGTCGTACCCGACACCCCCTCCAGGCCAGTTTCAGCATAGGATTGCAGGATTTCTGTGCAAACCCTGGTCTCCAAGATGGCTGTACAATGGGCTGCTGCCACACTTCTGAACTTGCTTCAGCTTATCAGTAAACTTGTGCAGCGGGCTGCTGCCACACCACTGAGCTGACCCCAACTTATCTGTAAAGTTGTGTAATGGGCTGTTGCCACACCACTGAACTGGCCTCAACTCATCTGTAAAGTTGTGCAACGGGCTGCTGCCACACCACTGAACTTGTCTTAACTCATCTAAAGTTGTGCATTGAGCTGCTGCCACACCCCTGAACTGGCCTTGGCTCATCTGTAAAGTTGTGCAACAGGCTGCTGCCACACCACTGAACTGGCCTCGGCTCATCTGTGAACTTGTGCAATGGACTGCTGCCACACCACTGAATTGGCCTTGGCTCATTCAGTTCAATTCAGTTTTATTTCACCAGGATAACACCATTGAGACAACTCATTTACAAGGAGGTCCTGGGAGGACATACACATGAGCAAATACAGTTTTTAGGAACAACAATAATACGCAATCGGAATACAAGGGTATCAAATAGTGGTAGGAATAAACAAACCCTAGTCTAGAAAGCGGAATACAAGGATAGCAACAGTGGTAGGAATAAACAATAAAAAACTAAAATTGCTAGTCAAAATACAGGAATACAAAAGACCAAGATACAGATCTAAGCACAGGTTAACCAATTCAGCAGCAGGGAAATACCAAAAAGAAGGGAAGTAATTGGGGAGGGAAGGGATGGAAAACTAGACACCAAGGGAGGTAAGTAGAAGGAGCGGGAAGTGCCTTAAAGAAGGAGGTAAGTGGGTGAGAGTATCGGTGACGGGAGTGCAGGGCCTATGTTGGGAGGGGGGAATGGATAGGGGATGATACAAGAGGGTAAGATGCTATAGGTTAGGGGGGTGATGAGCCAGTAGGAGGGATGGGATATGTGTAAACTTTACACCACTGAACTGGCCTCAGCTCATCTGTAAACTTGTGCAGTGGGCTGCTGCCACACCACTGAAGTGGCCTCAACTCATCTGTAAAGTTGTGTAATGGGCTGCTGCCACACCTCTGAACTGGCCCCAGCTCGTCTCTCATCTTTAAACTTGTGCAGTGGGCTGCTGCCACACCAATAAAGTGGTCTTAGCTCATCTGTAAAGTTGTGTAACAGGCTACTGCCACACCACTGAAGTGGCGTCAACTCATCTGTAAACTTGTGTAACGGGCTGCTGCCACACCACTGAAGTGGTGTTAACTCATCTGTAAACTTGTGCAGTGGGCTGCAGCCACACCACTGAAATGGGCTCAATTCATCTGTAAACTTGTGTAACGGGCTGCTGCCACACCACTGAAGTGGCGTCAAGTCATCTGTAAACTTGTGTAACGGGCTGCTGCCACACCACTGAACTGGGCTCAACTCATCTGCAAAGTTGTGCAACGGACTGCTGCAACACCTCATAAGTGGCCTCAACCCATCTATAAATGTGTGCAACAAGCTGCCACCATACCACTGAACTGGCCTAGACTCATCTGTAAACTTGTGCAGTATGCTGCTGCCACACCTCATAATAGTGGCCTCAGCTCATCTGTAAACTTATGCAGTGGGCTGCTGCCACACCACTGAGCTGGCCTCAACAAATCTGTAAACGTGTGCAACAGGCTGCCACCATACCACTGAACTGGCCTTAACTCATCTGTAAACCTGTGCAGTGGGCTGTCTCCACACCACTGACCAAGCCCCAACTTATCTGTAATCTTGTGCAGTAGGCTGCTGCCACACCACTGAGCTGGCCTTAACAAATCTGTAAACATGTGCAACAGGCTGCCACCATACCACTGAACTGGCCCTAACTCATCTGTAAACCTGTGCAATGGGCTGTCGCCACACCACTGACCAAGCCCCACCTTATCTGTAAACTTGTGCAGTAGGCTGCTGCCACACCATTGAGCTGGCCCCAGCTCATCTGTAAACTTGAACAATGGGCTGCTCCCACACCTCTGAACTAGCTCCAACTTACCTGCAAACTTGTGCAATAGGCTGCCGCCACATCACTGAGCTGGCCCCGAGTTACCTGTAAACTTGTGCAAATGGCAGCGGCCACACCATTGAACTGGCCTTAACTAATCTGTAAACTTGTGCAACAGGCCACAACACTGAGCTGGCCCCAGCTCATCTGTAAACATGTTGCAGTGGACTGATGCCACAGCACAGAGCTTGCCCAACTCATCTGTAAACATGATGCAGTGGGCTGTCGCCACACCACAGAGCTGGCCCCAACTGTATGCAGTATACTGTATATGCAGCAGCAGTTAGGCAAGTGTATACAATGCTGTGGTATTACAATAGGACTTGTGTTACTGAGAGAGGGAATACTGCCCAGGACGCTGGGGAAAACCCCACTACACTTTCAAAAATGGCCATGAGAGCCAGAACAGTAACACAACAGAAGCGCTACTGCTCGCTACACCAGGGACCCATGTTCAGGAGCGATAGCATGACTCATCTGGGTTGGTTGGGGGGAGGAAGGAAGATGCGCTCTACAAACTGCTTACTCTCATTGATCAAGAGAGAGAGAGATGTGCCTCCCACAGTATGCCTGACACCTAGCAGAGGTTAGGTTTTGTGACAGACTGGAGGCTGCAATGGGGGAAAGACACTGACTGCAGCAGATGCATCACTGGAGGTCGGTTGTTCCAGGGGTGAAAAATAGAGAAAAATCTCCTTGACTGCTGCAGTACGAGGAACTTTCCCCGGCAGGCCCAGCGTCATGACCAGGCACCTCAAAACCTGGATCCTGCTCCAGAGGGACCTGAACAGCATTTCCGACCCAACCATGTAGGGTAGGTCATGGGAGCAGTTGAAGAGGGTAATTCTTGGGAATGGTGGGTGAAAGGGCTAGGGGGGTTATTCAGAGGGAGAGCCAGCCAAGGGAGGTGTATTAAACACAGGACTAAGCCGGCCCACTGTCGCAGCAGTAGGGCTACCACTTGTGACACCAACGACCCATGTTCAGAAGTGAGTACGGGTTGCTGGAGGGCCGGTCGGGGGAGGTGCTGCTCTCCACCTCTGGGGAGAGAGGGAGGACTGCAGATCCCACTGCTATACCACCACCTGGGTGATTACGGGTCAGCAGATTGACTGGGTGGGGAGGTCATTGGCTGAGGTCTGGAACGGAGACACATCTCAGCGTTCCTTCATCTCCCAGGAACCCCGCAGCACACTGATGGTCTCAGGGGCAGAGTAGAAAAAACAAAGACCTTGCAGGCAGCGCCGGTAGAAGGGCTCCAACGCCCAGACTCCTTAACCGGGCTCTTGAGAGGGGCCACCTGAATCATTCAACACACACTAATGGACTGGAGGGGGAAGTGCAGGGTCTCCCTTCTCCCTGCCCAGGGGGATATGCCACAGCAGCATGGGGGTGAGTTCGGCGGACCACTCCGAGAGTTACCCAGGGCAGAGCTAGAGACAAATAGGATGCCTGGAAGAGTGGCGCTGTCGGCGGTGATAAGGGGTTGTAGAAATACCAAATATTAAAACAAAACACAGGACTTAAAAAAAAGTGCCATGGGCTCTTTAACTTGTACCTGGACAGCCAGCACAGATGGACTGAAGGGACCTCGTTTTATTGTCTTATCTGATGGATAGTACCTCTGACAGTGGTGCAGCACTCCCTCAGTGCAGCACTGCAGTGACAGTGTTGGGTATATTTGCCCAGGTGCCTTTTGTGGGACATTAGTCCATGACTATCTTATCTTTCCTGGCCACAGGAGAGACTACTGCTGACACTGACTGATTCTGGCACTTTGAATGTTACTGTGACACTGAGTGAAGTAGGATGACAGTAGCAGTACAGTAATGATTTAGGTGCATGACTTTCTGTTTGCATTGCAGTTCCAGTGAACACATTGCTGGTGTAAGCAGATCTGTTTTAGAGCCGTGCTCTCAACATTGACATGAGAATTCATGTTCTAAACCTAAGGAGCTGCTTCACCCGTATTTCTTTCTGCTGCTTAAATCAATATTATTGCCATTTTCAGGGCTTACATTTGCTGTCTGTGCCCCTTCCCCGATGCCTGAGAATGAGACAAGCACATTTGCTAGTAGATAAAACCTTGTTCAGCAAGCCAGCCTGGTGGCGCTGAGGGTTGAGGTGTTGGATGCCACACCTCACTTCACTCCAGCGATCTGGGTTCGGGAATGACCTCTGGTCGCCGGGGTGCCGGCATGGGGCGGGGGGAGGAGGGTGGTAGCAGGATTGAGCTGTCTGTCTCCTCTCCCAGGGTGGGGAGTCACCCTCCCACAGTTCCAACGTCACTGGGTGGAGGCCTGGTGACGATGCAGGCGGGTATGAGTGACCAGTAGCATGGGGCATCCCACAGTGCGTGGCGTGTGCATGCCTCCACATGCACACGCTCACCCCAAGGGCGCGTGGACAAGAGGAGAAAACCGGGGAAAAAACTCAATTAAAAAAAAAAATAAAAACTTGTTCAGCAATTCCATGTTACATTACTGCTAGGGGAGTGGATTCAAGTAACTCAATAGAAAATACTACAGACCTTTTTCAAAAGTCTCCCCATACCACCTTGGTTTGCATGTAACTGCAGTTTTGCAAGAGCCGAAGTAATTTTGTGTTGTTTGCCTCCTAACTGTAGCTGCTAATGCAGATATTTTTGTATTTGTTTTCCAGCACTCCCTTGGGTTTTGCTATTCTTCTCAATAGACATGGTCAGCCCTTGATGGACCCTTTTTGGCCCTGTCTAATTAAACCTGGGGAACTGACTGTGTTAAAGCATTACATTTTGTGTTTAAAGCTATTTTTTCCAAGTACTGTATCTAGGAAAACTTTTCTTTTTACTGTATTTTATTGCTTTTGAGAACAGTAGCCCAACTCACTTCATCTGAAATATGCAGAAGTCCATAATACAACATGCAGTGGCAGGATAACATGTATTCCAGATATTGCTACCACTTGTAGAGCGGAAAAGAACTTAATTATAACACAGGTGATTAGAAAGCCATTGCTGCCAAGAAGAAGAGATTATCCTTGAAAATGGAAATCTATAGGAAAATACAATATACCCAGTCTAATGGGGTTATTGTTCTCTATCTGCGACATTTAACATGCAATTAGGAGCAGTACTAGAGTTAAGTGAATCAACAGTCATTAGTATGATGGGAGACAAACGCAGACTCCCTCACTTTAATAATAAAATTGATCCAGTAATAGTGATACAGTGTAACAGTGTATAGGAATTGATTGCTTGACACTTATGGAATACCTCTATGAAGTCATTTAGTCTGTTTCAGGAACTTAGAGAAAAAGAAAACTTGCTGTACTGTATGTCCCAGATACAACACCAAGAATGTGAAAATTTGTTTAAACACAGTCCCTTCGAGTTGAAGACATGCCTGTGAATAGTGCAAATGCCATGGCAGGAAAAACAGCCAGTCTTTTTAACGTGGAGAGGAAAGAAGGGCTCTTCCATGGGGCTAGCCTTGAGTATTCAACATACTGAAAGTTACGCATTAACACGCTACAGGGCGCATCAATATACTAAATTATAAACAAATGCTAAAATTACTTATGACTCAATTTATGTAAAGTGATTTTCATTTTAAAAAGCAAACTTTGTATTTTACCAAAAATACTGCACTGCCCTGAGCACTGGTATATAAAACGCCTATCATATTAAAACTAGGTGTCTTTACCACAAACCAGCCTCATGCCCTTGGTTATTTTAGCCTGGTCCCATACCTTTTAATTGTCCTCAGCGTGAGAGGGATCATTTCACTCCTGGGATGCAAATTCCCTTCTCATTTGGGCTATGAGTTTCCCTCCTGCCTAGAAACATAGAAACATAGAATTTGACGGCAGATAAGGACCGCTTGGCCCACCTAGTCTGCCCATTTCCCTACCTAACAGATAAGCTGCAGATCCTAGTTAACCAACAGCTTACTTCCTCCTACCCCCCCCCCATGGCTGCCTTATGCCTGTCGCATGCATTCTTGAAGTCCCCCACTGTTCTTGACTACACGACCTCCTCAGAGAGGCTGTTCCATGCATCCACAACCCTCTCAGTGAAAAAATACTTCCTAACATTACCTCTGAGCCGTCCCCCCTCTATCTTCAAATTGTGCCCTCTTGTTCTTGCACATCTCTTTTTCTGGAAGATGCTACCCTCTTGGACTTTGTTAATTCCCTTGAGGTACTTGAAAGTTTCTATCATGTCCCCTGTACTAGATCTTACTTTGAGAGGGTTCTTGCAGTAGGTAATTACGTATAGGACAGACCCGGCAGGCGTCATGACCCCACGGAAACATTTCTAGCTGGCAATCTCTGGCGGGGGACCGTCCCCACATCAGTTGACCGACGTCAAGTGACGTCAGTATAAAGGGGTGGTCCCCCACGCCCGCCTTCCAGTTCTGTCCCACCGTCGACTTGTGAAAGTTCCTCGCGGTAGAGTTCCATCACTCGTCAGTCTTCTATCGGTTTGTGTTACCGAACTTTTCTACTAATTTTTTTCGCTTTTTGCATCAAACATCTGTGTATGTCGTCCCTGACACTTTCCGAATCACATAAAAATAAGTGCGACTCGTGTGGTTCTCAATTGCCACATAAGGATTGACACTCCCTGTACCTCTTCTGCTTAGGCCAGGACTACCCTGTGGAGAAGTGCCAGCACAGCCAAAAGTTCAATTTAGCCTCCCGAAAATGGAGGCAGCAGTCCCTGGAGGCCCATATTTTCAAGAAAAAGATGGAGTTAAAGAAGTTGAGGCAGGCTTCCACTTTCCCCGAAGGCCACAAGAAAAAGAAGGACAAGCACCGGGACCGGGAGTCGACCTCTGCGACTCTTCCTGGAGTCGCGGTTCTTAAGGTAACATCCCCTGCAGGGGACCGCT
Organism: Neoceratodus forsteri; assembly: GCA_016271365.2. Classification (NCBI taxonomy): domain Eukaryota; kingdom Metazoa; phylum Chordata; order Ceratodontiformes; family Ceratodontidae; genus Neoceratodus; species Neoceratodus forsteri. The sequence continues at coordinate 1,747,795,509 of CM057450.1, read as the reverse complement.
CCTCGACGACCATCTTGGCGGTGCCCAAGACGGCGTCGCCCCTCCCGTCGGGCTTTTTCCTCTCGGGTGCCTCCGGGTGGGAAAGGAGGCCTCTGCTCCCGGGAAGACCGCTGCTATGCAGCCCTCTGGGTCGAGCGGGTCCGCTAAATCAGACGCCGGTGCCACCTACGTCCACCCGGAGAAGACCGGTCAGATGCCGGCTCCTTCGGGAGGGCTCACAGTCCCTCATATGCCCGCCAAGGTCGCATCACCAGCGCGACCTGCATCGGGTCAGAGTTCTTATAAGTCGGACGCTGGTTCCTCTGATGCCAGCCCGGATCCAGCGGATAAAAGAGCCTACATCGGTCCCCTTTGACCAGTCCAACGTCCCAGGCTCACCACAGCACTTGCCGTTGCCCTCTGAGGCTCCTGCATCTCCTCTGCTGGACCCCGGGGATTTCAACTCTCCATCCTCGGTCGACGTGGAGGAGCTGGGTATGCTGACGTCGGAGCTCCCTCCTACAGGGCCGGACCCTCTGACGCCGGATCCTCAGACGCTGGCTCTGACGCCGGCCTACCCAATGCCAGCCGACGTCCCTTTTCCGGACGCTGCCCCAACACCAGGCCCAACACCCGCGGGGCCACCTTTACCTGGCTTACCTGCTGGGCCTTTCCCAGGGCCTTCTGCTCCATCAGAGCCCCTGGCATTCTGGTATCCAACACTGCTTAATCTGGTGCTGCCCTACCCAGTACTGCAGTATCTGACGCTGCAGTACCCGGTGCCACTTTTGTCCGACACCGCAGTACCTGGCGCCTCAATACCAGGCGCTGGGCTTCCTGCCATCGGGTTATGGATACTCGCCATACAGATACCCCCAGTACCCATATTTCCTTCCTCTGCTGCCCGCACCACAGCTGCCGGCAGACTTGAAGGAGACTCTGGCTGCCTGGTGGGCCAAGGCCAAGGCTCAGCTCACCAGGGAGGTAGAGAGCCATCTTCCAGCACTGGACTCTGCTCAAGATCCCCTACGCTGGAGATGGGAGACTCCCTCCCCCTTACCTGACACCAGAGGTGAACCCTCGGGTGCCAGGGGTGGGAAGGATATGCTTCCCAGAGGGCTTCCCAAAGGGACCATTCCTCCTCCGTTGGGAGGAGTCTTCCTTCTCTATGTCGGAGAACTCTGACTCAGACTCAGGGGGATGCTCCGATCCGGATAACGAGCCTTGTACTCTAGAATGTCCCAGGCCAAGGAGTCCTCTGAAGTCTCCTCTGGGAGGATCCTACCTTTTTGGAGTTATTGAGAAAGAGCCAGGAAGTTCATTAGTGGCAACCTCTGGAGCCAGATCTACAGCGTAAGAAGCTCGTTGCCCATTTGGATCTGCCTGAGACCACTCCTACATTGATTCCACCCTAGATAGAGCCTGACGCAGACCTTGTTTCCACTATTTGGAAACAATCATCCGTGTTAGCCCCCCTTCCCGAGGAAGGCAGATCGGCTATATCAGGCTCCCAAGGGAGTTGATTCTTTGAATATACACCCCACGGCGGACTCAGTCATGATTAGCACTGCTCACGGCTGTTCTGCCAACCCCAAACATCTCAGCTTGTCTCCACCTGACAAGAAGTCCCGGCTTCTGGACCAGTATGGGAAGAAGGTTTATGCATCTTCTACCATGGGTATTAGGGCCCTGAACTATGTAGCACATATGGAGGACTACCAGAAGACCATCCTGAATCAGGTGGAATTTAAATTGGACTCCCTTCCTGAGTCTCCAGTGAAACAGGAAGTGGCTGATCTTGTCCATTCTGCTCGTTCGGCCAGTTGGCACATGCTTTGTGCCACCTATGATGCAGTGGATGCACCTGGATGGAGTTTTGGAGTGAGATGACCCCCCGGGGTAGCTTTCTACATGGCTGAGGCTATCCTGAGCCCTTTGCTTGGGGTTTAGCAGCACCCTACACAATGTGCTGCACCCTCACCACATGACCCACAGATACATGGTCCCTGTGGGAGTCTCCTCTACCTTCTGGGGATCCTACTGCCTGTGGTTCCTCCTGCCCAACCGATAGTGGTGGAGCCTCCACCTCTGCAGCTGCTGGAGGGGGCCACCAATAAACATTCTTGGTCCAGGTCTGGATTCCACAGCTGCTGGAGGGGGACACTACTAAAGATTCTTGGTCCAAGTCTGGGTTGCCCGGGATACTGTTGGTGGTGATCTCTCCAAGAAGCAGGGTGGGCCACACCCCCTAAGAAGCTAATTCATCTCTCTCTTTTTTTTTTTTTTTAGCTCATGCACTGTGGGAGTCAGTGGTGCTTGTGGACATGCTGAATGCCCCACGAAGTGATATTGCTCAGCTCCTGGAGCGCAGTACTATAGAGCATGTCCCAGATACTGTGGCCTCTCAGGGATATGTGTCTCAGTACTTTTTGGTCCAAAATGGATGGGTGAACAAGTACATCTGCAGGCAAAGGTTCCATATGGTGACTCTGAACCAGATCATACAGTCTCTGGAGGCCAGCTGTGGTTCTGCTTCCTAGACCTTCAGGATGCCTTGTTTCACATCCAGATCTGTCCATCACTCTGGTGATACTTTCAGTTCTGTATTGGGGGGAGTATTGTACCAGTACAAGGTCATGCCATTCAGCCGTCCTTGGCACCCAGGGTGTTCACCAAGTGCCATTTGGTCATGGCTGCGTACCTCTGGCATTGGGGTGCCAGCGTATATCTGTACCTGAATAATTGGCGCATTGCAGGCATCTCCAAGGAAGCGCTGGAATGGTCTAGAGATCTGGCCCTCCAGATCTTCCAAGACCTCATCCTCCTAGTCAGTCAAGCCAAGTGCAAACTGGTCCCAAAACAAGAGATCCTGTTCAGTGGAGTGGAGCTGGACTACTTTCAAGTCAGGTCTCGCTTACCTGTGGACAGGGTGGAGGATCTTACCTTCTTTGCTTGATAATTTCAGGTCAGGTAATCACGCCTAACTTGGAAATTCCTCCGGCTGTTGGAGTACGTGGTTGCTTCAGCCAGCATGGTCCATTAGGCCTGCTGGCATATGCGCCCCCTCCAGTGGGAGGTAAGGCGACAGTGGTCTTAGCATCACAGTCACCTGGAACAACTGGTTCAAGTGACATAGCTGATGCAGGACACCATCCAGTGGTGATTGTGTCCCAGATACTTCACAGAGGGAATTCTGTTTGTCGGCCCAGAGCCAGCCCTCACCTTGACCACAGATCTGTCTCTGGTAGGATGGGGACTCACGAGATCTGCCAGTACATCAACCTGCTGGAGCTCCAGGCAGTGCGCCTGGTATTGACAGAGTTTGCTCAACTGATTTGGGGTCAGGTTCTGCAAGACCAGAAGAAAAACATGACTACAGTGTTCTACCTGAAGTAGCAAGGCAGGATACACTTCTTTCCCCTGTGCAGGAGGTGCTGCACACTTGTTCCCTGCTACATAGCCGGAAGATGGCTCTCCTGGCAGTGCTAATAGTAGGGGAGGACAACTAGTTGGTAGTGCTTTCAGCCAGTGGGAGAGATGTCTCACGAGTGATCCTTGCACCAGATTGTGGTGATACAGTTGTTTGCCTGGTGCGACACATGTCTGATAGACTTGTTTGCCTCCTGGATGAACAGAAAGCTGAAGCTCTTGTGTGTCCACCCTTCTCAGATGGGAACGCTAATGGGGGAGACCTTCTGCCAGCTTTGGACCCTGGGCGGTCTGTACAGCTTTCTTCCCTTTCCCTTGCTTTACAAGGTGGTGCTCAGGGTGCACAGGGATATGGCAAACCTGATCACTCAAGACGGGGCCAGGCAGTTCTGGAACAAGGATCTCCTCAGCCGCAGCAGCAGGTCCTGATAGTGGCTTTATCTTGTTCCAGACCTGGGGAGAATGGTCTGGCACCAGGTCCTGCAGTCCTTGCACGTCTTGGCCCGTTACCTAAGCAGCTGACTCATAAAATTTATGTTTTTTTAGTGGAAAACATTCTTGCTTAGTATACTTAGTGAGCACAGTAAGGTAATGCTTCTACAGAAGCTTGGTGGTGTTCAGTCTCGTCAGGACTATTAAGTTGGAGGGGTTGAGAGCCAGTACAGCTGGCAACTTAGTGTTCCACGAGCAAACTGTCTTTAAGTTATAGGTGTAGGACTTCCCCGGCTATCCTTGAGTTGGATAGCCAGGGAAGTCCTGTACCTTAAAGACAGTTTGCTTGTGAAACACTGGCAACTTGTCTGGGGAACAGGAAAGTGTTGGAATGCTGCTGCTATGAAATTTACATACTCAGAGAATTCTAGCAAGTTTGAACAGTTGTGTTGACCTACAGTGGATGGCAAGAGAGTAAAACACAATTGGAACTAGGCAATTGGGCCAGATGATCTGTGTGGATATCTTGCAACTATTCTGCACTGTAAGTTCTTCTGGGGAACAGTTTTTAGTAATTTCTTAGAATTCTTTTATCAATCCAAAAGTGAAATATTTTGATGGAAGTTTCCAGTCTTAAGTTCTCACAGGAGTAAATCTGTTGGTCCTACACCACAGTAGCTCCACTGGCCTTGGTTGACATTCCAAGCTTGGATAGTCAGAGGGCCAGCGGGAGGAGGATTTTGTGTCCCAATAGATGTTGTCCTGTGAGAGGTGGGGGAGAGATTCAGGCTTTGTGCAACACTGCCACCTGGACGACCACAGGGGGTGGTGCAGCTATGCAGCTGATGAACAACAGAGACTGGGGTGGGGTTGCCTGAGTGAGCTGTGTCTATGTGTGTGTAAAGCATGTCACGATGTGCGTAAACATACTAGGAACCTGTTCTCTGGCACCGCTGCAAAGAAAAATCCCAGCTAACCAAATGAACCCTGAGGTCTCTCCATGCTTTACTCCATGCCTGTGAAATCCACCTCACCCCCCCAACCAGCTGGAGTTTCTGGTGCAGCCTGCCATACCCCCGGTCCTGTAATAAGGGGTAAACAGTGATGAAAGTGAACAGGAGCGCACAGGAACTTAGTTCCTGTACCTTTTTTGCAGTAGGAACAGAGTTCCTGTACTTCCGCCCACTAACACTGGAACCGAAATTCTTAAACCAGCAACGTAATGACAGTTTGTAGGGACATGGATATGTTGTTCAATCCACACTTATTGGCAGGTTCCTTGCCACTTTAAATCTTGCCGGAAGGTCTTCAGGCTGGCTCCTCCCACCCACCCAGGTGGTAAAACTCTCGGCTCCGCCCCATGACGCCAGATCTTCCTTACCGCTTGGAAGCTCAGGTTTCCTCCTTAGCGCTCTGCGTTTTAGGCTGGATCCTAACTCTTTGGTTGATCGAGAAATTGGTTTTGAAGTTTTCTAAACTTGGTCTTCATCTTCCCTCACGGCTGCGATGGACAAATCTATTCCCGGCTTTCGGAGGTGCCCTTGCGGGCAGAAAGTGTCCAGGATGGATCCGCACTCCATGTGCGTCTACTGTCTTGGCCTAGATCATGACCTGCAGGCCTGCGAGTTGTGTCGCTCTTTCTCGGCCAACGTCCTGGATGATCGCGCTGCCCGATTGCAGCTTGGGCGCCCGAAGCGTTTCCTTGATAAAATCTAAAGAGGCTCATTGGGCGGTGTCCTTGGTGGCTGGCTATGTTGAACAGCTCGAGTAGATGATCGCCTCGAGGAGGAGCTGGCCCAGGCCACATCTTCTCCCTCCTCGGCCGCAGTATTTATCCCGCCTTCTGAGTTCCTCATATACGGCTTCGCTCAAGGAGCTTTGTCAGTCCCTTTCCACGAAGGGAGAGGGGCTCGGACATTCTTCTCGCCCAAGAAGAAGGAGTCAAGGTAAGTCCCACCATCGGTTCGTGGGGAGCGGGAGGTCCCTTCCCTGGACAGCCGACCGCCGACTTCGCCCGAGGTTGCGGCTGAGGCTGCTGGCTTCACGGTGTCCCCCGCCAGGCCAGCCTGCCGAGACTCGCCGACGCAGTCGAGATTTTTCTCGATCCGTTAGACGGGCTGTCGACTGGTGAAGCCGACAACCCTCCTTCACCGGTTCCCCCGGTGGATACCGAGGATCTGCCTGTGCCTTCGGGGCCACAGTCCCCAGTTAAAGTGCCCGAGCCGAGGGAAGAGTGGGTGTCCCCGCCACCTCCCAGACCCACCCTCGGTCCCCCCGAGGGTCTCAGTCTTGGAACTCTTCTCGGTCTAGCCGTTCCTGCCGACATCGGTGGTCTGGGTCTCGATAGCGGAGTAAGCGGCGACACCGTTCCTCCTCGTCCTCTTCCTCGGATGAGGGGAGGCTTCAGCGTAAATTACGCCGGTGCTACGAGGAGCTTATGTGGCAGCAGTTGCTGTTGTCCGGGCCTAAGCCGACTCCGGTTCAGACCCAGCCATCAAGTAGCTGTCGCCCGAACGACCGAAGCAACCACTTGCCCCAGTCGAGTTGCCCGCTCCAGGGCCGGTTGCTTGGCCAAAACCAGCTGCTCCACCAATTGTGGTGGAACCTCCGCCTCCACAACCGAAGTCTGGGGCACCGACCAAGAATTCTCGGTCGGGTCACGGCCTGCCCCACAGGTTGTCAGTCACCTTCACTCCCGACTGTCCTCGGCAGGTAGAGGGTGGCTCAGGGCCGAGGTAGCTCTTCGCAGACTCTTCGGAATCCGACGACGACTCCTCCCTGTTCTCCAGGCAGGTCAACCTGGAGTCCTCCGGGGGCCAGTCATTGGACGAAAGCCCATCGTCCTTCTTGGGTCTGTTTCGACTCATCTCGGAGTCCACCGGGATGCAGCTCGAGCCCGTGTCCAAACGGGCCAAGTATCCCTGATGGAGATACTGACCGAGGGGTTCCCCCCACGGAGGCCTTTCCGGTGGCTGAGGCCATTGTTGGCCCAGCCTTGGAGCTTTGGCAGCGGTCTGCTTCCTGTCCTGTGCCCTTGGCCAGGATGGCCAGGAAGTATGCGGTCCCTACTGGCTCTTTGCCTGGTTTCTCAGAGCACCCCTCTGCCGAGGAGTTAGTCACCAACAGCGTTTTCCGGCGTTCTGGTAATGCTCGGGACGTGGATAAGCCCCCCAACAAAGAGTCCAAAAAACTGGACTTTGCCGGGCGCAAGGTGTACGCTGTGTCCTGCCTCGGCCACCGACAGGCCAGCTCGGCCGTGCTGATGGCACACTTCTCCCACGCCCTCTTGGGATCCCTAGATGAGGTTGTCCCTCATCTCCCGACCGACCTGCAGACCACGGTCCGCCAGGTGCGGGACCAGGGTAGGGCGGTGGCGAAGCAGCAGCTTCAGACTGCTCTGGACATAGGTGATTCCTGTGCCAGGTCAGTAGCAGCGTGGCTGAGGATATCCACCTTCATGGCGGATACCCAGCACAAGTTGGCGGATGTCCCCTTCTTGGGGACTGACCTCTTCGGTCCTGGAGTGGAGGGACACCTCCAGCGGATCGAAAAGTCCAATGCCACCCTGGACTCGGTCACCTCCACCCAGAGGGACAAAGGCCGCCGTCAGCAACAGCAGAAGTCCTTTCGTCCTTCGGTCCCTGCATCTCGACCGGCCCAACAGGGCCAGCAGGCTTGCGCTTGGCGTCCCAAACCCAAGCCGGCGGCTTCCTCCAACAGGAAGCAAGGAGGTAAAGGCCCAGGAGGTCCCTCGGCCGGTTCTTCCTCCAAGCCTGCCCAGTGACGGGGTGAGGGGTGCCGCCCTCAGCCTCGTCACTCCTCCCTGGGTTCCCCCATGGGGGGATGGCTCCGCCACTTCCTTTCTGCCTGGTCCGCTATCACCACGGACCACTGGGTGTTGGAGGCGGTAGGAAAAGGCCTGCCTCTGGAGTTTGAGCAGGCTCCACACTTTCAAGCCGTCACCCCTCGAGGGGCCACGGGGTCCGCAGCCTCGCTGTTGGCCCGCCGAGCCGATATTGCCCTGCTCCTCGAAAAAGAGATGATCAGGAAGGTGGCGGATCCTCGTCCAGACCCGGGGTTTGTGTCCAGGTATTTCCTGGTCCCAAAACAGATGGGGGGCTGGCGCCCCATTCTCGACCTGCACGACCTGAACAAGTTCCTAAGGTCTTGGACCTTCAGGATGGTCACTCTGGCTCAGATAATCCCATCCTTGGAATGAGGCGTGTGGTTCTGTACCCTGGACCTCCAGGATGCGTTCTTTCACGTCCCAATCTGTCCGTCTCATCAGAGATTCCTCCGCTTCAGAGCGGAGGGATTCCTTTACGAGTTCTGGGCCATGCCCTTCAGCCTCTCCCTAGCTCCCAGGGTCTTCACCAAATGCATGGCAGTGGTGACAGCATTCCTGTAGCGCCGAAGGGTCTGGGTGTACCCCTACCTGGACGACTGGCTGATTGCAGCCCCCTCCAGAGTGGAGGCAGAGCGGTCTAGAGATCGGGCCCTCCAGGTTTGCTCTCAAATTGGCCTCCTCATCAACGAGGCCAAGTCGGAACTCGTGCCGAAGCAGGTGATTCTCTTCATCGGGGCAGAGCTCGACTCTCTTCGAGCCAGAGCTCGGCTCCCGGCGGACAGGGCCGACGTTCTTTCCTCCTTTGCCCAATCATTTCTGGTTGGGCACTCGCGCTCTGCCCGGAACTTCCTGCACCTCCTGGGCCTCATGGTGGCCTGCACCAGCGTGGTGCATTGGGCCCGTTGGTACATGCGTCCCCTTCAATGGGGACTGGCCAGCCAGTGGTCACAATGCTGCAATCCGTTGGACCAGCCCGTGACAGTGACCCAGGAGATGTGGAATGCTCTCCAGTGGTGGACCGTTCCGGCACATCTGCAGGAGGGCATCCTGTTTGTCTGCCCCGAGCCGACGGTCTCTCTATCGACCGATGCATCTCTGATGGTTTGGGGTGCCCATCTGGGGGAGCACAGAGCCCACGGCCTCTGGTCCCCTCAGGAGTCCTGTTGCCACATCAACTTGCTGGAGCTCCGAATGGTCCGTCTAGCTCTCACCGCCTTCGCTCCTGTTTCTACGGGGTCAAGTGGTTCAGGTCCAGACGGATAATACCACGACCATGTACTACCTGAACTGCCAGGGCGGGACGCGCTCCATGCTGTTATGCAAGAAAGGTCTCCGCATTTGATCCCTCGTGCGCAGCCTGGAGGCGGATCTCCTAGCCATTCACGTGGCAGGAGCCTCCAACATCCTGGCCGATGCCCTAAGCCGGATAGGGGTTGCATCCCACGAGTGGTCTCTCCTGCCAGAGGTAGTACAAGATCTCTTCTCCCACTGGGGCACGCCTCAGGTGGACCTGTTTGCCTCAAGGGAGAATGCAAAGCTGAGACTGTTCCATGCCCACCCCCCTCAGCAAGGCTCGCTGCAGGGGGATGCCTTCTCGAGGCCGTGGACCCCGGGCCTCTTCTACGCCTTTCCCCCATTTCCCTTGATCCACAAGGTGCTTCTCAAGGTGAGGAAGGACAAGGCGCAGGTGATTCTGGTAGCCCCAGATTGACCTCGCCAGTTCTGGTATCCAGATCTCCTCAGTCTCAGCTCCAGGCTCCCGAGGCGGCTTCCAGCGCGCCCGGACCTGATCTCAGTCAACCAGGGGAAGGTATTCCATCCGGACCTTCAATCCCTGCACCTGACGGCCTGGTTCCTGAGCGGCTAGAGTTCCAGGCCTTGGGTCTTTCCAACGAGGTCCTCAACGTTATTGAGGCATCTCGTAAGGAGTCGACCAGGAAATGCTATGCCTTCAAATGGAAGAGATTCTCCATTTGGTGTCAGGGGAAGGGCTTGGACCCTTCCGCCTGTCCTTTGGCAAGCATTCTGGACTACCTGTGGTCCCTTTCTCAGCAAGGGCTTCGGTCGACGACCCTTAAGGTGCACCTGGCAGCCATCTCTGCTTACCGGGCGCTGGCTGGCAAGCAGTCGGTGATGCAGGAGAAGGTGGTCGGCACTTTTTCAAAGGCCTTGACCACATTTCCCCTCCGGTGCGAGAACCTCCACCTCCGTGGGATCTACTGCTGGTATTGGCCAAGCTCATTGGCAGCCCATTCGAACCGATGCACAGGTGTGATATTTCCTGCCTGTCATGGAAGACCGCCTTCTTGGTGGCTATCATGTCAGCCAGAAGGATGGGAGAGCTCCAGGCGCTTTCCATCGAGTCTCCTTACCTGGTCTTCCATAGGGACAAGGTTGTCCTGCGCCCCCACCCGAAGTTCCTTCCGAAGGTGGTGTCAGAGTTTCACCTTAACCAGGTGTTGACTCTGCTGGTGTTCTACCCAATCACACCTGGAGGCGAATATAGGCTCCATACTTTGGACCCTAGACAAGCGCTAACATTATAAGGGGCAGGCAGCTGAAGTTCGGGAGAGGTTCGCCAGCTGTTTGTCACCTATGCTGAAGCCGCACCTGGCAGACCTACAGCCAAGTGGACGATTAGCAGGTAGGTCACCCGCATAGAGTTGTGCTATAGGTTGGCGGGCAACGGAGCTCTCCCAGAGGGATAAGAGCCATTCTACCCGCCATACCGCTGCTTCGGTAGCTGCTTCCAGGGATGTCCCTATCCAGGATATCTGCAGGGCTGCTACCTGGAAGTCGGCACATACCTTTATTACCCACTACCACATCGACCTTGAGTCACGCGGGGATGCTGGTTTTGGGGCCTCGGTTCTCCAGTCTCTATTTACCAAGTAAGTATCGGGGGTGTGCGCCTTGCCTCCCTCCTCCCGGAGAACTGCTAGGAGTCTGCCAATAAGTGTGGATTGAACAACATATCCATGTCCCTAGAAATACAGGTTACTCACCTGTAACAGGAGTTCTAGGAATGGTATATGTTGTTCATCCACACGACCCACCCGGCCTCCCCGGCTTCGATGCACAGCCTGGCTTCCAGCGGGCTAGATCTGGCGTCATGGGGTGGAGTCGAGAGTTTTACCACCCGGGTGGGTGGGAGGAGCCAGCTTGAAGACCTTCCGGCAAGATTTAAAGCGGCAAGGAACCTGACAATAAGTGTGGATGAACAACATATACCATTCCTAGAACTCCTGTTACAGGTGAGTAACCTGTATTTCTGGACCTTGTACAGCAATGCTATTTTCCTAGAAATACTTCAGTATCTCTAACTGAATCTACTAGTATCGAAAGATGTATTGTCTTGACACAGCTATCCTTCAGATTGAAGATCTACATTCTGCATCTCACATTTGCCAATGCCTGACTTCTTTTTTTTATTTTTATTTATTTATTCAATCTTGGATTACAAAGTACCTTTGAGCGCAAAGCAGCTCATTTACAAAGGTTCCATGTCAGCAGGGGAGGTGTTACAAAAACAGGAGGAACTAAACAGAGAGAGCTACTAAAATACATCTTTTGCAGAAGCATTCTATAATATATCATATACAGAAATATTCATCAAGATATATCATGGTTGGGGGTAAGATTAAAGGAGAGAATTGGTTAGTAGTAAGTGTAAAGAGGGGAGGGAAACGTTTTTTTTCTAGGAAGAGAAGGTAGCAGCCAAAGGATTTGTCATCGTTTCATTTAAGGCAGGAAGGGAGTGGGAGGAGAAAAAAGAGGGAGGGGAAGGGAGCAAGTCATGGGCAAGGTGGCAGGCAGAAAGGCTAGTCAATGATACAAGAGGTGAAGGCAGTAGACAAGGGAATACAGCATCAGTGGGAGGAGACAAGATGAGGATCTGGGTACCTGGGAGTGAGACGCAGTCATAGGAGCTTTCAGTTAAGAGGTGGTGTTGGAGCGCAAGTTTGAATTGGGCGAGATTAATGAGGGTAGCTAATTCACTGCACAACCCATTAAACTAGGAAGGGGCTCTGAAAAGAAAGGAGCATTGGCATTGGGTAGTTCTGTACCTCGGGACAAGAAGGAGTTCAGTATCGGAGGAGTGGGTGTGTTGGGTCCTGAGAAACTTGTTTAAGAGGCATCCCACACCCGGTGGCATGAGCCCAAGGAGCACCATTTTTGTGAGAAGGCACGTTAGGTGTTTAATCCTTCCAGTTAGCTGGAGCCACCCAGACTGGGCATAGAGCTCACAAGTGTGGGTGAAGCGGTCAGCTGCCGTTCTAAGTCTACAGACCTTGTTCAGGGCAATAGCGAGCCTTTTGAGTGCTGTAGTTGAGGCGGCTCCGTATATGACTAGGCCATAGTCAATGATTAACAGCACCAAGCTGTGAATTGTGAGTCTAAGAGCTTCAGTAGTGAGACTCCTTCTGTGATGATAGAGGAGCCCAATCCTAGTGCAGATGGCCCTGGCAACATTCTCAGTGTGATGCGCATAGGTAAGGTGACTATCCAAGGTTACACCTAGGTACTTAAAGTGATGGATTTGTTCAAGGGCGGGCTCGGTGGTTATTCCTGATTGCAAGCACAAGCGCCTTGAGTTTATTTTGGGTGGCTGAGAACAACAAAACTTTTGTCTTCTTGTAGTTTAGTACCAGTTTATGCTTATTAAACCATTGCTCAGTTTCCATAAATCCAAGCTGCAGACTGCTTTCTAGCAGGTGTGGGTTTGAGTGGCTTGTAAAGATGACAGTATCATTCGCATAGAGCAGGGTTTGTTGGTGACATATAGAGATACAGAGACTTACTATATGGGAAGGAATGTGGGCAGAGTGTGACAGTGAAAAAGCAGGGATTCTAAATGAATATTTCTGCTTAGTAGTAACAGCAGAATAGGAGGAGGAGGTACCTAAACCAGACAAGGGAGAAACACTGAGTAGGGGGGTTGATACCAGTCCATTCACAGAAGAAAGGGTTTTGAAAGAACTCTTGAAACTGAGGGTGGACAAAGCAGTGGGGCCTGATGGGATTCACCCAAGAATTCTAAAAGAACTAAGGGTAGAACTAGTAACACCACTGACTACTCTCTTTAACAAATCATGGGAGGATGGGGTGGTACCTGAGGACTGGAGCAGGGCAAATGTGATTCTACTTCACAAAAGTGGGAGCAGGGCAGAGGCAGGAAACTACAGACCAGTTAGTTTGACTTCAGTGGTAGAGAAAATGATGGAATCAATTCTGAAGGAAAGAATTGTTGTGTACCTAGAGGCCAGTGGGGCAGAGGACCCAAGGCAGCATGGTTTCACAGCAGGAAGGTCATGTCAGACGAACCTAATAAATTTCTTTGACTGGTAACCAAAGTAGTAGACCAGAAAGGGGCTGTGGGTATGGCCTACCTAGATTTTATCAAGGCATTTCACACTGTCTCACACAAAAGATTAATATACAAGTTAGCCAGCCTCAGAGTGGGTCCCAAGGTGGTAGCCTGGATAAAAAACTGGCTGGACAACAGGATGCAAAGGGTAGTAGTAAACGGAGTCCACAGTGAAGAAAGAAAGGTAACTAGCGGGATACCGCAGGGTTCGGTACTGGGACCGGTCCTCTTAATGTCTTATAAGACATTAGAGAGTACCTGAAGGAAAGATATGTCTCTTTGCAGATGACACAAAGATCTGCAACAGGGTTGATACACAAGGTGGAGTGATAGAATGAAAAGGGACCTGCAAGGTTGGAGGAATGGTCAAATATGGGCAGCTCAGATTCAGTGCAAAGAACTGCAAGGTAATGCATCTGGGAAACAAAACCCAAGGGAAGAGTACACAATGGGGTGAGTTAATAACAACAAAAAATCAAAGATACCTAGGAGTAATTATATCAGATGACCTAAAGGTGGGCAAGCAATGTGAGAAGGCAGTAAGGAGGGCTGGGGGATACTGGGATGCATAGGGAGAGGCATCAACAGTAGAAAACAGGAAGTTGTTATCCCTCTGTACAGACAGTTAGTGAGACCCCATCTGAGTACTGTGCATTCCTGGAGACCCCATCTTCGCAAAGATATAGACAGAGTGGAGGCTGTTCAGAGGAGGGAACAAAATGTGCATGGTCTGCACCGAAGACATACGAGAGAGACTGAGGCAGCTTAATATGTATACCCTTTGGGAAAGGAGGGAGAGGGGGGACATGAAAGAAACTTTCAAGTATCTCAAGGGAATTAACAAAGTACAAGAGGGTAGTATCTTTCAGAAGAAGAGATGTGCAAGAACAAGGGGGCACAATTTGAAGATGGGGGAAGGCTCAGAGGTAATGTTAGAAAGTATTTTTTCACAGAGAGGGTTGTGGATGCATGGAACAGCCTTCTTGAGGAGGTTGTGGAGTCAGGAACAGTGGGAGAATTCAAGAATGCATGGGACAGGCATAAGGCAGTTCTAGTGGGGGGTAGGAGGAAGTAAGCTGTTGATTAACTAGAATTTGCAGCTTATCCATCGGGTAGGGAAATGGGCAGACTAGGTGGGCCAAGCGGTCCTTATCTGCTGTCAAATTCTATGTTTCTATGACATACAGTCGGACAGTTGTTCAGAAAGATACTGAATAGGAGTGGACCTAGGATTGATCCTTGTGGGACGCCACGTCGGACCATCCTCTGTTCCGAGACAACATCAGATATCGTAACACACTGGGTTCTGTCACAAATCTAGCTACTAAACCAGAGTAGCGTATCGGGGAGAGACCAGTTTCAGAAAGTTGTCAGAGAAGTGCGAGTAACAGTGTTTCAATGCCTGTTATGTATAAAGGCTCTTTACAAGATTGCCTTGGTTAAATGATTGCTGAACTAAGGTAAATTCTAGAAGTGCTGTGGTAGCTGTGCCCTTTCCTAAATCAGTGTTGTTGTGGGCATTGAGGAATATTTATTGAGGTAATCCACAGTTGTTTGGTAACAGTTTGTTCCAGAACTTGGGGGTTGAGATAGGCCTAGTTGCTATGTATGGTTCGATCACCAGATTTATGTATTGAGGTCACAAGGGCTGTTTTCCAAACATGCAGGAATTGTGAGAGAGTAAGGAAAAGTTGAGTATCTTAGTGATGAGTGGTAGAACTTCCTCAGTAGTGAGAGCAAAAAGTTTGAGGTCTCGAGAGTCACCACTATGTCGAGATTTGCCCAACACATTTTTCGGTAGTTTACGTACCTGGGTCATTGAGACCTTTTTAAAATAGAAGGGTCTTGTTTTCAGGGTGGCATGATGACTCCTCAGGGGTGACATCAAAGAAATCATGCGGAAAGACACTGCTCAAGTTGGTGAAGGCATCATTAAACGTATTTGCAATACTAAGTGGATCAAGGGTAGGGGTACCATCATGGTTCAGCATAGCCGGTGGCATCTTATGGTCATTACCAGTGATATCTTTGACATCTGACCAAAATTTGCTGCTGTCTCCCCATGCGTTGGTCAAACATTCCCTGTGATAATTACTTTTAGCATGACGTATAGCCCAGGTGTAGGCATTTCTTGAAGCTTTGTAGGCTTGCAGATCCTGTTGTTTCCCAGATGCTTTAGAACGGTGTCAGAGGTGGTCCTGTTGTTTCATATTATCAATTAGCTCAGGAGTGATCCAGGGATTTACTGTGCCGTGTACCTTCATCTTCTTGAGTGGGGCATGCATATCACAGGCGGCATTGAAGGCCTTAATGAAATGCTCAAATGCTGCATTATTGTCATCTGTGGAGTCAAGCAGGGTCCAGTCCTGATAGCGCAGTTGCTGTTTTAGGAGTTTCAGATGGCCTTGTTTAAGCACTCTGTTAAAAATAGTTTGAGGTGGAGGGGTATGAAATTTGTTTGACCAGATGCAGGTGACTGGTGAGTGGTCACTGAGGGAGTCAGGGTGTACAGTTACATTAGAGATAGATCAGGGTGAGCCGGCCCGGTGGCGCTGAGGGTTGAGGCACTGAACGCCACACCTCGTGCCACGCTGGTGACCCGGGTTCGGGAACGAGCCTGGGTCGGTAGGGGAGAGAGAGGATTGAGCGTCCGGAGGACTGCTCTCCCCTCTTGGAGAGGGATCCAGAGTCAGCCTGGCATCACAGCAGCCCCCAATGGAGACCGGAGGCACTGCAACACCTTGGGGTTGTCCGCAGGAGAGGACATCAGGCGGCTGCCTTCCGGACGTGGGTGGGAGCATCTACGCCACTGGTAGGGTGGCATTGCACGTCCTGCATCTGGGGACCAAAGCAGGAAAAATCCTGGCTTGCCAAGGAGGCGACAAGGACCTCAGGGATCTCCCTCACATCCCCAATACCGGGCAGAGCCACACCGGGGATCCATGGCCGACTTCCCAAGAGGGACGGACCCTCTAATCTCAGAAAGACGCCATCAAGGGAGGGGGGGGTCCTGCCCCAGAGGGTGATCCTGTGCACCGGAAGTCCCTTGAGGGAAGGGTGATCCGGTGTGGTCTGCCACAGTGGGGAGTAGCAGGGGTAGGATCGAGAAGGCACCTCCGAGAGATGCCTCAGTGCAGCTGGAGAATAAATAGAATTTGAAAAAAAAAAATAAGATCAGGGCGGTTGGAGATAATCCAGTCGAGAGTGGTGCTAGTCCTTTTCTTATAATTAATTCTGGTAGGAGAGCTGACGAGTTGGGTAAGGTGGAGTGACGATAATGCATCCTTTATAGGTCCAGTGGCAGGTGAAAGCCAGTTTGTATTGAAATCACCTAAGATTATTACCTCGGTGAGGTGATTCTGGGTACTTCTTGTACTTCTGTACTTCTTGTCTACCACTTACACCACTGGGGGTAAACCATGAGAGAACATGGAGCCACAGATAAGTGAGTTTTGGGGCTAGAGGACCACCACCTTGCGTGTAGAGTGAAGTTGATTGATGACCTGTGGGAGGAGAAAAGTCAGTAAAAAAATAAAATCAAGTAAATTACTTGTTTGACTGACGACTGCATGTTACTTGGTGGAGTTGTTCAGTGTCACATTTCTGCCAAGCTGCTGTAGATGTGACTGAACTCTGGAAGTAAGAGAATCGCAGGTCTTTATTTTCAAAAGGGCTGCTCCCATTTTAACTTTTGGCAAAAATCATTGAAATATAGGGTCCAAAGCTGCATTATTTGGGCATCCCCATTAATGGAGTAACTAAAGACATGGCCACTGAGGGCGCTAGAGAGAAGCAGACAAGACTGGAAGCATCTTTCAGCAGCTCTCCGTACTTAGAATTTAAACGTACTTATTTCTGTTTCATATCAAAAAAGTCTAATAATTTTATCCTCAGTTGCTACCTTTTGACATTAGGAACCTACAGATCCTGTTTGGTGGACATGGGATGTCTGAAAGGTGCTGGCCCGAGAGGGAAAAAAATCTCAAACTCCACAGCAGACTGTTGGCCTAAGCAGCAGCGGGACTCAACCACTAAGCAGTCTGGAGGAAGATACAGTTAAGCAGACTATCCTGCGCACCATCGGAGCCACAGACCAGAAGGTGGAAACAATGCTGAGAATTGCGAACAGACTCTGCTAGGATGGGCGCCATACAGGAAAGAACGGAATGAACTGAGGGACATGCTGTAAAAGCACTGGGTACCACGACAGCTATTATAAAAGGGAATACCACATTAAAGTACCACCTGGAGGGGGTGCGCTGTTAAGCACCTTACTGATTAGATATGGTTTTGTGCAGCTTTGCAGTTTGGAGAAGTATTTTATTAAAAATCTACTTTTGGAGTGAAATATTTTGTTAATTTAGCTGCAGCATCTTTTGGAGCATGTCGAGCGGAGCAGTTTGGTGCTGAACATTGCGATGGAGAGGTCCAATAAAGGAGGTCCTGGAGGAGCTAAATCACAGCCGACATTGGAGTCCCAGGCCTTTACGTTTGCACCCGACCACACTGGATTAGAGCCACCATGGAAGGCCCTCCAATTATCGATGCAGTCCATCGATACAAAAATAGAGACAATTTTACAGAGAATTGGGGATCAAGATGTAAAAATTGAAACTGCTACTAAGACAGCGGCTGCTGTAGAATCACAAGCTACCAGAGCACTTCCGGTGATGACTAAGTTGATACAAGAAAACACGAAGTTGCGATATAGATTAGAAGCCCTCAAAAATGCCCATCAGGCTTCTAATGTTCGAATAGTTGGTATGCCCGAGGGACAAGAGGATCTTGACCCCATCATATTTTTGAAGGATTGGCTAGCTGGGGCTCTTAATTTGGACGTGAAACTAGTGGATTATTTTCGTGGAGCCCGTAGGATTATCCCCTAGATCGGTGGGGGCCCAACGAGACTATCCTCGGACGCTGTTGTTGGTCACCAATGGGGTTCATACCCAGGATATTCTTTTACAAGTTGCCTGGTCAGTGGATTGGCTCCATTTCAATGGACAAACCATACACTTGTTTCTTGTCGGAGGAGATTTGACAGAGTGCGAGCTAAACTCCGCAGTTTGGGGGTAATGTATTCTTTGTTAATACCGGCCCGTCTCAGAATATTTTATGGTGGTCCTACATAACAGTTTACTGATCTGGTGGAGACTGGGAGACGGGTCCAGCAGATCCAGCAAGAATTTGAAGCAGTCCGCAGGGAGGAGGCATCTGAACCCAATTCGGAGGAGGAAGAAACCTGAAGTGGCGAGAGACTGTCATTGAGGTGTTTTATCATGGACCTCGCTTGGGCGGTTTGGCATTATCTGCTCTCGTTTCAGAACTGGCAGGTTGTGTTTTCAAACTTTTGTTAGGGGAGTGTTTAAGATATTTGTATCTTTTTTTTTTTTTGTTTAACTTTATGTTTATTCTTTTTTTAAAAACATACATACATTTGTTATGCTTTCTTCCAACATTGCATATACGTCACAGAATGATGGCGCCACTCCTCTTAATACAATCCATTCGGCCGTTGAAAGAATTAAGATACATCTTTGGAGGGTATGACTAGTATAGACAGTAATGAATGTATAATACTCTATCTGTATAGAGTTCATGAGCTGCATGGTAAAACTCCTTTTATATAATGCAGTAAAATTATCCAATGTCTTCCCTCAGTAGGGAGTCAAAAACAAACCATGCTTAAACACAGTGTATACACTAAATGTATATTAATAACTGTAAGAACTTAACTAGCTCTATAATTAGTACTAATTAGGCGGCTCAGTTATTTGAAGCAGTGAAACACCGAAATATAAGGTGAAACAACGAGGCGCTAAAAATTACAGAGGCATAATAAGCAAGCAGCTCCATCGAGAACAATTATTAACATGAAGCCCCCCTTATAAAGTAAACAAAGCAGGAGTGCATCGTGAGGGTAGTAAATTCTACATTTAATGTATCTGCAGCCCCAACCCATTATCTTATTGTACATATCGAGACCTGACCTGGGCAAAAAAAGGAAACCCTTATGAACGTTAAATTGCTGCCCAACTGGTCTGAAATGAAATATTATGAGTAGCATGTTCATTATATGGGAGAAGGCATCGCAAAATACTTTACGTATTTTCCTCCTTGCTTTTATCAGTCAAACATAGGTGTCCCCTTTGACAAACTAAGTTTTTCAAGTAGCTTCTTCCTCTGAAGATAAAACCTCTTCTTCTTCAGTACTTGTCCGATGAGTCGGGATGTTCCGTTGGGCCCATTTAAGCGCATCTGCTGGATCCAAAAATATATATCTTGTTCCGATGCACGATCCTCAACTGAGCTGGGAAGATTAACCCGTGAGGTATTCCTGCCTCACGGAGAAGAGCCTTCACCCCATCAAATCTTTTCCTCCATTGTCTTGTGGCATAGGACAGATCAGGAAGCATTTTTATTTTTTGAACGTCGTGGAGCAACGTCATTTTCCTTCTTGCCAACACCAGAAGAAAGTCCCTTGCTCCCACTCTGTCAGGCACCATTACCACAGTCCGTGAGGCGTCTGGATTATCCCGACGACCTCGGAAAGCAACCCGGGTAGGCCGTTTGAATATTTTGCACTGCCTGCGTCGCTTCTTCTCCCAGTTAGTTACAATCCATTCTTGAAGGAATAATATTAGATGGTCCCCTTCGCAGCCTTCAGCGAGACCCAGAATTCTTATGTTACAAGCCCTGGCTTGGTTTTCCAATGTTTCGAGCTGCGATCTAAGGTGGACATTCTCTTTTAACACTGCAGCCACAGCTCCCATTGCAGAATCAGCAGTTTTAGTTGCAGCCGACGATGCCGTGGTAACTGTCTCAAGCATAGTCTCGACTGCTGTCACACAAGTCGTTAGGGAGTCAGATTTTGAGGACAGACTGGTCACCGATTTAATGAGTTGGTTTAATTTATGTCCCAGAGTTTGAAATGTCTCCTCCCCTGTCTCTTCTCCGATGTCAGATTCACGGCCCACTGTATTCCTCGTGGTGGAGGGTCCCGGGGGCTGTCCTTGTTCTGGCTCCATCTCCCTGATATTTATCTTTGCAGGGATTACCCATTTCCTTTCCGCTATGTTTCAGCTTCAAAATTAGTACAGTTTTATCGAGCTTATCAAAAGTTGCCTTATTGTTTTTTTAGAATTCTTCTCCGGTGTTAATAGAGCCATAAAGTTGGCATCCATGTTGCTCGGGCTCCATAGCCCCCCCCCAAGATATTTGTTTCCAAAAGACAGCTGTCCTAGTCCTAGGGTGGGATGGGGACTTTAGCCCACGCAGTGGCGACCCCTGGGGATGCCCGTAGGTATCGCAGGCAGCAGTGTAATGGAGGGGGGACCACGGTGGACGTCTGCACATATGTGCACGGACGTCATTGCACGTCCGTGGTCCCAATGGGGCAAGCTTGTTCTCCTTTAATCCTCTCTCCTTTCTGCGACTAGTTCTTTATTGGATTATTAATCTTAATATTGGCTCTAATTTTTACTGCAGCGATGGTTATTATATCTAAATTTACTCCTAACGTTGGAATTTTGTACTGCATCTATTTCAGACCATTAATTATTTCTGGGGACTTTCTTATATTTGGGAAGAGGTCAAATCAGCCAGACAAGCTGAATTCCACATCATCATGGAACTTTACATGTATGGACTGATTTCTGTATTCCTGTAAGGTGTAGTTATTTTGAATAACCATGTTATTAAGTCACTATTAAGTGGTTTTCCCCCTGATCCGTAACCTAAATGTTAGATTGTGGTCTTCTGTTCCATTGGATGGCACCTGGAGGTGGTGGAAAATCTAGTGTGGGCTGCTGATGTCCATGTGGTAGGCCTAGCAGAACAAGCAGCTGAGGATGATTTTAAAGCATTTAACAACATACAAATAGACTCTGATATTGCAATCAAGTCAGCATACAGAGTTAACCTCTGAACCAAATTCACCTCTGGAACTTTTGTGAGAACCGTCCTGATGACCACAGACAGTATGGTGACAAGGGACCTAATCTTGGTGGAAACTGATTCCCATTCTCTCTTAGCCCATGGCGATCGCTTCTTGCCCCTGTTTCCAGATCTAGGTTATACCACATGGATGCAGAGAAAACAGTTTGATGGAGCATGCAAACAACTACGGTGATTGGGGATGATTCACTCCTTCATGATTCCTGCTTCCCTGAGGATTCATTACTGTAGGAAGACTTTTCAGTTTATTATCCCCAAAGAGGCCATCAAGTTATGAAGATAGAAAAATAATTCTGACAACTGGAGCCCGGAGCAGTTGGAGGACAGGGACTGGGAGGTTAAAGGAAAACTGTGGTAATTATTCATATGCCACCCCCTCAGAGCTTTACCCTCTGGTTAGGCTTTTCTGATGTAAAAGACATCAGCTGTATTGAGCCAAGTGGTGCGGAGCCGCAGTTTCTCACTAAATGGAGCCGTGCACTGTCCGCCATGTTTGGGGATCGTGGACTTTGCAAAGTAAAAATAAGTAAGTTTAAATTGGAAAAAGTCTTTTATATCGGAAAAGTCTAACCAGAGGATAAAGCTTTGAGTGGGGTGGGGTGGGATATGAATGATTAACACAGTTTTCCTTTAAACTGCACTGATTCTCCTTTTTCATGTTTTCAGCTGGTAGTAATTGAACAAGCTGGTTAGCACTGACTTAATGTTTTGTTCATTCGCCAGAACTGTGAAAGACTCTTAAATGTTTACTATTTGCTGAACTCAGGGACTGCTCCAGGGGAGAGGGGATTAATCCTTAAAAGTTTATTGGTGGAGTTCCAATATGTAATGATATTATGCTGGATAATAAAATGTTTAGGGAGAAAAATGGCACACTCACTAAAGCAGGTGAGATGGTGCCGCTGCGTCAGCATTGCTGTGAATGCCTCATGGTGGGATTAGGTATTAATTTCTAACTCCTAATTGCCCAACACTCGATTTCCCAACATCGGAATCCCAACTATGTAAGAGCCCGACATGAATATTGCCCTATTCAAAAATCCTGACAAATCATAAAAGTGCTGCTCCATTTTACTCTGGCTTCACTCACCACTCATGTCAGGTGTTCCTTTAGTTGTGCACATAGATACTAGTTGATCAAGTAATTTTCTGAAATCATGAAAGTACTGCTCAATTTTAATCTGGCTTCACTCGTGTCAGCTGCTCTACTAGTCAAGTACTTAACGCTTACTTGCTGCTAGGCTTTAATTAGATGTCTAGTTGCCGTAATTGAAACTACAATTTATATTGGTAGCCATTTAGCCCTTCCTTTCTCTTGGAGGCTTTACAGCGTTATCACCATGGCTGAAGTCTGCACTGTTGTCCCGTCGCAGAAGGGTAATGATAAAAACTGTGTTGGAGGCTATCTTTTAGTTAAAGAGAGAAATCACGGCGACGTATACTATTGGTGCTGCCAAAGTAGAAAAATCGCTGAAGTGTCTCGCAGTGACCACCTATCTCTTGTTATGCCAGCAGCACCTAAGGAATCACCGGGAGCACAGTCACACTCCAGATGCAACCGATGCACCTATAGCGTGTGCCAAGAGGGCACAGATGTCTAAAGAGGGCTTCCTCCATGGTATTGCACATAACCTAGTGATCTGAACTTAGATCTTTCATTGTTTTTAAACTGGATTTTAGGCCGGCCCGGTGGCGCTGAGGGTTGAGGCGCTGGACTCCACACCTTGCGCTACGCTGGCGACCCTGGTTCGGGAATGAGCTTGGGTTGTCGGGGCTCGGCAGGGGAGGACTGGGATTGAGCATTGGGAGACAGCTGTCCTAGTCCTGGGGTGGGATGGGGACTTTAGCCCACGCAGCGGCGACCCCTGGGGATGCCCGTAGGTATCGCAGGCAGCAGTGTAATGGAGGGGGGACCACGGCGGACGTCTGCACATATGCACGGATGTCATTGCATCGCCTGTGTCCCACGGGGAAAGAAGAAGGAAAAATCGCAGCATGGGTCCGAGGCAGCTTGATAGCCGCAGCTCCGCTGGCAGACGATGCCTGGAGGCATGTGCCGGTACTGGTTCCTCGTCGGGTGGGGGGGGCCCCTTTCGCAGGTGTAGTTGCATCTGCCAGCTGGGCATGCAACTTCAGGGTCGGCGTCAAAGAAAGAGAAAATGTTAAATGTTAAAAAACAACTGGATTTTAACATTTGAACATTAATAAAGACTGCAGATTACTATTGTTTTTCTTTTTATTGCGAACGGATTATTGGATTGGCACTAATGAACTCCCTGTTTATGCACCACTCTGCTAACTGGTATGTATGTTTTCTTTACTTTTCATCTGATTGACTGCATCTAGATGTTTGTCAGGTTATATTATATGCACGTTGGATGTAGATGTTTCCTTATGAGCAGTTACAATTTATTAGGTTTTAAAAAGGGGTATTTGATTCGTTTGTTTTTGTTTTTTAAGTCATAAGAGCATTTTGGTCAGTAATTTTTAATTCTTACACAAACTGGCAGCTAAGGAAGATTGTCAAGTTACAATTCATACACTGTTGCAAGCACAAACTGCCAGCTAATATGTGATGTAGATCTTTCCCTATTAACGCTTACATTTTATCCGTATGTCGGGATTGTGAATGATGGGATTACATGTTGACGGGGAAATATTATTTTCAGGATTTTGATGTCGGGCAAATATATGTTGGGCTAATGTATGTCAGTACAGATCCCTCATGGTGTGAGTCCATTCAGTTATTTCAACCATGCAGTTGCAGAGAAGTTCAGTAAAACAAGTTACGGATACTGGGCTACAGCTTGTTTCACAGATAAAATTTAACCTGCTTGCAGTTGAGGTACAGTTTTAAATTTTTCATGATCTGTCACCCTGCTGTGAGACTTGCCATTCATATTCATTGGAAGTAACAGAAGCTCAGAAAACCCCTCTTAAATACAGTGCTAGACAGGATTCGGTACTGATGTTGGGAAAATTAAATTCTACAGAAGGGGAGTGCACTAAGTAATAAAATGCTAAACAAATGTTGTGGCAGGGAGAGTTCAGCTCCCACAGACTGTAGTGTACATTAAAGTGTATTGAACATTTTTGTATGTTTTTTTTTGCTGTCCCACGTTTGTCAGTAGTAGCATATGCTGGTACTGTGAATCTGTGCTTAACTGCATGTTTGGATTCCCCATATGTTGTAACATCAGAATAGAGGCTTATCTCCACTTTATCAATCTCTTATGGAATTAAATGTACTACTTATGAACTAATGCCAGCAGAAGAAGGCCAAATTGGTCTATCACATCTGCTTGGTGAATGATACAGGATTCATGACTTATGCCAACGAGCCCCCCGTGTCTGTCTTCCCCTCCCTCCCTGCTTCCCCTCCTCAGTCCCATGGGTTCCCTGTGTGTTCGTCCCAGCTCCCCCCGCATCTTTACTGAGATCAACTCTTCTGGCAGCTCATTCCGTGTGGCCACCACCCTCTCTGTATACAAATGTTTCCTTACATCCCTCCTAAACCTCCCCTCAATCAACTTTAAGCTATGCCCCCTCGTGGTTCTGTTGTCACTCATTTTAAAGAGACCTTCTCTTTTCACTCTGTTCATCGCCTTCAAGTATTTGAAAGTCTCTGTCATATCACCCCTTGCCCTCATCTCTTCCAGGGAGTACATCCTTAGGGCTCCCTAACCCTTCTCGCAGGACCTATTCTGTTGCCCCTCAGTCGTCTTGGTTGCTCTCCTTTGGAACCCTTCCAGTATGCTGATGTCTTTCTTAGGGTATGGATGCCAATGCCTTACCCCATATTCATTTCCATAGAGCATGCATAGAGGTGTTTTTATTCCTTGGAGCCTAGTAAGTGGTTGTGGCCCTCCCTCAGAGGGACTCATCCTCCGTACCCGTGTGTTCCCGCTCCAACCGACCCCCAGTAATTCTACTGCAGCTTACCCCCCAGGGAGAGGTGCTGGCCCTCTCCACCGAGCATAATCCAGAAGCTGGTGGTGACCACGGGGACATGACCGGCCATCATGGAGCCTGTCAACTCCCTTTTCGCATTTTCTCCCATCCTTGCTCCCCACCGATGCAAGGATGCCGGTTGCGTGCCTCCTGACCCATACTGCCCTCCAGCCACCGCCAGAGGGCAGTCAATGATTGGGATGACAGAATCTCCTTCCCCCAAGAAAGGAGAGCAGTCCTCTGGACGCTCAATCTTCTCTCACCCCTGCTGATCCACGGTGGCCCGGGCTCATTCCCGAACCCGGTTCGCCAGCGTGGCGCGAAGTGTAGTGACCAGCACCTCTGGGTTGGCCCTTACCCCATATTCTAAATGTTGTCTTATCATTCACCTGTATAGTGGCAAAATGACCTCTCTCTGCCTACTGCTGAATCCCCTTGCAATACATTCCAGCATCCTGTTAGCTTTTGCTGCTGCCTTCTTGTATTGAGTGGTGTGTTTTAGGTCTCTAGTAATCACCACCCCCAGATCCTTTTCTTTCTCTGAAGCAGCTACCCGAACCCCCCCCCCCCAGGTAATACTCTGACTTAGAATTCCTGACCATCTCTTGAGTTTACCAAGGTCCTCCTTCGTGACATGTATCCATTCCTTTGTGTCCACCCTCCCACAGAGTTTGGTGTCATCCACAAAGAGGCACATATTGACCTTTAATGCCTTCCGCAATGCCACTTATGAAGACACTGAACAACAGTGGTCCCAGCACAGAAGATCCCTGCAGGACCCTGCTGGTGACCTCCTTGGTGCTAGAGAACTCTCCCCCCCACCACTACTCTTTGGGTTCTGCCACTCAACCAGTTGTCTAGTCACCTTACCATTTTCTTCCCCACCTCTAGATCTGTTAGTTTCATTATCAGCTTCCTATGTGGTACAGAATCGAAGGCCTTGCTGAAGTGCAGGTATGTGATGGGGACTACATAACAGGGCCTGCCGCTTTGCACTTGACGTGCGACTCGATACTCATACATGCGACCTGTATTCCAAACTCATCCTGTTAAACCTACCAGAAGCTTTTCTGCCACACCCTTGTTATGGGCTACAAAACACTGCATGGACTACTCTCCTCAGGCCTGAGGTTCCTTTTCCTTTATATAGACAGTAGGTATGCTACTAGCGCCGTTAGAGATTGTCAGTCTGTTTCACTGTTCAGATCCAGGCTGCATACCTCTGTGTCTGAAAATGGTACCTGTAAGTGCTTCAGATGAACAGCCTTGTAATCCAACAATGTATGCTTGGTTTAATTAACCCTTTATTACTGACAGCTTAGCCTAATGCAAATGATCTGCCTTGTAATCTGACAATGTACACTTTGTTTACTGCACCCCTTATTATGATTTGCTCCACTATCATGTATCATTGTACTGTGTCCACTGTTGCTTGTGTAACCACCCCTACCCTTGTGTCTGCACAACCACTTGCAAGTGGTGCTGCCTAAGGGATATAGGTTGGCGCCTGGGTTCGTGGTTAGAATTGGCTGTATAAGTGGTGCGGTGCCTCCACTCATGAGGATCCTTATAGCAGCAAACTGCCAGGGTGCTTCTCCACAGGAGATGAATACAGCCCCCTCCCTCGGTGACAGGCAGGTTAGTAACGCAATCCCCTCCCAATTTATCACTCTAACATGCAAATATTACACTAAACAATAATGGCAAATACTTCAGCAGTTGCAGAAAAATAACCAAAGGGCTGTATTTTGGGGTCTGGAAAATAAGGTTACCAAAGACTAAAACAATGGAAACAAAGGGAGTAAAACATTCAAAAATCAGCTTAGAATAAACACTGTAATCACTCCGATGAAAATAACACAATAACACATTATTTATTTTTTATTTATTTATTGGAATTTCAGAAACAACCTTTGAGTAAGAACTCTTTTACAAAGGGTCCACGTCCGTTAAATAGTACAAATACAGACATAGTTGAATTCACAGTACAAATACAGATATAGTTGAAATATCAGTAAATAATTGAATTCATAGTACAACTACAGACATAGCTGAATTATCAGTACAGGAAGGGACAAAAACATAGAAAACAGCCAAGAGTTTCTTATGAGTTTCATTAAGGGTTTAGTACTAAGTGCTGTATGACATAAGGACGTATATGGGAGAGAGAGAGAGAAAAATGTAAGAAGGGAAAGAGTGGTTGGTGAATGGAGCTTGGGGATAGAGCAGCCCAGAAGGAGCATTGTCACATTGCATTGCAGCTTTGGAGCTGAGGAGCTGGGGATGATGCATGTGAGAGTGTGTGACAAGGTGGAAGAAGGTGGTAAGAGAGAGAGAGAGGAAGGAGGGGGGCGGGTGGTATCATGAGAGTGGAGATTGATGGAGAAAGGGGGATGGGAGGGGTGAGGGGAGGGGGGAGAGAATGAGAGAGAGGGGCGATGAGGTGCGAGGCAAATGAGAGAGTGCAACCACTAGTGGAATTAAAGAGCTACAGAGGATGAGGTGCCAGAGTCTGGGGAGCAGGGGTAGGGGTGGACCATGTGAGTGAGTCCATGAGCAGTTCCTGGTAGACAGGATTGGTGCAGGCTCTGGAGACCCGCTCTGAGCAGTTTAGCACTCACTAACATTCTTTTGCAGTAAAAACTGCTGAAGTTCTGCTTTGAAGGTTCTAGGTTTAGCAGCATTTAGAGTGTTAGCTGGGATCTCATTAAGCCACAGTGGGGCACGGTAGGAGAAGGATCTTTGTCCAAGAGCTGTCCTTCTGAATGGGACACAGAATGGGTGTAGTTCTTTATTCCTGGTACTGTACATGGAGTTGGTTAAGGTAATCAGGTCAGTGATAAAGGAAGGAGTTAGGCCTAGCATGGCTTTCCTACCTAGGACGCACATCTGGCATGAGGTTCTATTCTTGAGGCTTAACCCTTAGTCTGCCAACAGAATTAGAATGTAGAGGAATTCTGGACTGATGTATCAGTCCGTGGCCCTGCAAGGGTTAATATGTTTGCTTGCTTATAGACTACACAGGTGTGTGTGAGCCGGTCAGCATCTAATAACAGTCCACAGACCTTGTTTAGAGCTGTGCCTACCCTCTTGAGGGCAGTATCAGTTGCTACTCCATAGACCACCGAGCCATAGTCAACCATGGAGAGAATGGAGCTGTTTATGGAGAGCCTGAGAACATTGGTAGTGAGGCTTTTCCTGTGCCAGTAAAGTACCCTGAGTTTAATATTTACTGCTTTCACAACCTGGTCAATATGCTTGTCATATGAGAGAGTATCATCTATTATTACTACTCCTAGGTATTTAAAGGAATGAACCTATTCTAGAGGGGCCGACCTGTTGTCGGTAACTGTTAAGTGTGGGGTACCTCCTCTTTTAGCTGAGGGCTAGAGAGGAGCATGGATTTGTTTGGTTTTTTTGTAACTGAGTAACAGCCTACGACAGCTGAACCAGACCTCCAGTTGTTGGAAGGTGGACTGCAGCTCAGCCTGCAGGGTCTCAGTGCGGGCACTGCTGCTGAGAACCACTGCATCATCTGCGTAGAGGATAATTTTGCTAGTGCATGCCTCCAGGAGTGTGTTCAGAAAGAGGCTGAACAGCAATGGACCCAGTATGGACCCTTGTGGAACTCCCAGCAGTATGTCCCGAGAGGTAGAAACTGTTGACCCAATTCTGACCCTTTGAGACTTTCTGGATAGGTAATCTTGAAACCACTGGTCAGCGTTGGAGGCCAGCCCAAGGGCTCGCAGTTCCTTGAGAAGGAAGGGGGGTGACAGACTGTGTTGAAAGTCTTCTTTAAGTCAACAAAGATGGATCCAGTTTACCCTCGTCCATAGCCTTGTGAGTGTAATCCGTGAACTCAACCAGGGCTGTGGCGGTGCTGTGTTTTCTTCTGAAACCATGCTGCTGAGGACACTGCAACTGGTATTTCTGGATATACTCTGTGATTTGGTCTGCTACGATCCTCTCTAGTGCTTTGGATGGGGGAGAGGATAGAGATGGGCCTATAATTAGCTGTGCATTATGTCCCAGTCTCTCCCCCCCACCACCACCACTGGTGTACCAGTTAACCCCACAGTCTCTGTGTGAGCTCCCAAATACCTTAGTGGGCACACAACGAGGAGTTGCAGACCTGTGACGAGTGGACACTGGGTGCAGCACTGGTGCAGTGGATGAATGCTGCAGTTGCAATATACAAATCACACCAGTGGATGTAAACACACAGATAATCCTGGCTGTAACTGTTGCTGTGGGCTTGGCACAGGAAGTCCAGTAGGTAAACTAACTAGCTGGACAGTTAAAAAAGCAGTTGTTTGGGTAAAATCCAGTACTCACAACCTTTAGGTGACCAGGTGATGCAGGCAGTGGGGGACGTCTCCCCTTGCTGGCAGTTGGGTAGAACAGTTAGGCTGGTGCAGATGATGATGATGATCCTTTTCACCCCACAGAGCGACTTATCTTCACCCAGCTCAGAAGGTAGGCCAGCAGTTGTCTTCACTCCACAGAGGGACTTGTCTTCACCCATGTCAGAAGATAGGCCAGCAGTGGCAGTTGTGTTCACCGCACAGAGGGACTTGGTTTCACCCAGCTCAGAAGGTGGGCCAGCAATTAAGCAGTCAGACAGGATCTCAGAGCTCTGGTTCCCTGTCAAAAGTCATAGTCTTTTGTGTCAGGATCTGAGAAGCAATGAATCTTTCACCTCACAGAAACACAAACAGATAATTCTCACAGTAGTCTATGCTATTTGTTGCTCAATTGCTAGGCAGTTCACAAAGGCTGAGGTAAATCCCATTGTTTCTGGGAATTACCAGGCAGTTGGCAACAAATGCCACAGTTCTCATTTTGTTTTGGCACAAACTAAAAGGTTTTCGGCTGTGACAGCACCACGAGCTATCAAAAACAGATGCTTTCTCTCAGCAGCTCACACAGACAGGCCCAGGGTTAAACTGTCAACCCAATAATGTTAGTTTTGAATACACAGTGTCCCATTAGCTGAAAGGAGTCTCGAGTACCACCCCCTGATTGGACTACTGTAGCTACCAATTGGATCCCTTGCTGTCTTCAGGCAGACCACATCCAACATGGCCGCCTTCATATAGACTTGCACAACTCTAATAAATATTGTGAAAAGTAAAACATGTTGGCAACATCTGGCTTCATGATGAGGACCCTTGTGGTCCCATCTGGTGGTCACTAGGGCCAGAGGACACTTTGGGGGGTCAGGAGCCCCATTTTGTGAGCTTCCCAGCAGGAACTGTACTGAAAAATGGCACCCCGGCCACAAAACATCATGGGACTTGTAGTCTCCACTGCCATTTTGTCCCCAGTACTCCCCGACCCACTGGAGGCTTGGATTGGATCGGGAGCCTGCTAAATGCTTTATTTTTATTTACTTAGTCCTCCCCCAGCTCCCTTTGCTGTCCGATGGAGCTGGGGAGATGATTTGTAAAGCTGCACTTCTGCCACATTCCTCCAGGCGCACTGAGGCACCAGGAAGCATTTGCGGCCTTTCTTGGTGCTCCCTGCTCTGCTGTGCAGCAGTTCGAGAGGCTGGGAAGCAAAACTCACTGGCAGCTCACAGTCCACATCCACATCAGGCACATTGGATGCCGAAACAGTCTTGGACCACTCCGCAGCCCTGGCAGCAGTCCAGGAGTGGGCCAGGGGAACAAAGAAGCCAGTGGCTCGACGGCTGCAAGGATTGGGTGCTAGGAGGGGTGGCAACTGTTTGATCTGATCCCTGGCCCTGGTAGCAGTCCAGTAGCGGACCGGGGGAGCAAAGCTGTGAGCAGCTTGCTGGCTGCAAGAATTGCCAGACAGCTGCAGGGGGCATCAGGACATGGTGGGACCCCTAAGGTAAGCTCCTGACTTGGGGTTACATTTGAAATGTATTCCAGTGTGTGTCAGTGATTATGTAATATATTTCTGTGACTCTGTGTATTAATGTTGTTTCTGACCCTGTATCCATTGAAGATAGGCATCTTCCTAAAGGATTCTTTGCAAAATAAATAAAATAAATATGATGTTAATTGCTTGGCTTTTGTCCACTACCCTTGTGATCTATCAAATAATTCGATTAGGTTTGTTTGACATGATCTGCCAGTCACTGACCCATGCTGCCTTCCATCTTGTAGACCATTTTCCTCAATGTATCTCACCAGCCTTTCCTTAGTATGGTCTCCATGAGTTTACATACCATCAAGATCTGGCTGGCCAGCCTATAGTTCCCCGGGTCATCTTTGGGTCCGCTGTTGTGGAGGGGCACCACATGTGCTGTTCTCCATTCTGGCGGCACGACGTCCTACTCCACGGGTCTGTTGAAGAGAACAGTCAGTGGCTCCACCAGCTCTTTCAGCACCCTAGGGCGTATGCCCTTTGGTTCTCGGGATTTGTCCACCTTTAGTGCCAACAGCCCCACCCTCACTGTTTCAGTGTCAGTTACCACTTCAGCCCATCCCCACCCCTTAGTACTGGTCTGCCGTATTCCTTTATAAAGACAGAGTAGAAGTATTAATTTAATACTTCTGCTTTGCTCACATCTTCATCTACCCATTCATCCCCCTTCCTAGGCCTTACTATACCATCTTTTGTGTCCCTCTTTTAGCTTATACTACGAAAGAAGGCCTTCTCCCCCTTCTTTATATGTTCAGCTATTTGGAGCTCTTTCTGTGCCTTAGCATGCTGTACCTCCCTTCTTGCCACCTTAACCAGCCTCAGGTATTCTTCTTCTTCTTCTTCCCTTGCTGTTCTCCTAAATTTTTTGTAGGTCACCCTTTCTTCCCTCACCAATCTGGCCACCTCATAGTTAAACCAGCTCAGTGATCTGGCCCCCAGTTTCTTCCCTCTCAGCTTGATACAGTCCTCTGTGGCTCTTAGAATTGCCTTTCTGATGATGGTCCATATTTGGTCCACCCCCATGTGACATGTCCTCTTCAGTGCCCACTAGGTGTTCCCTAGCACCTCTCCCATCCTCTTCAAATTTGCCCTCTTGAAATCGAGCATTCTGGTCTTGGTGTGGATGTTATCCCTGCCCATGTCCAAACTGAACCACACTGCACTATGGTCACTACCACTCAGAGGTTCCCTGACCTGTAACTCCTGTACATGCTCCCCATTAGTGAGCACTAGGTCAAGGATTGCCACCTCTCTGGTAGGAACAAGTAACAACCTGGGTCATGAATCCTTCCTTTATTGCATTTAGGATCTCTTGACTTCTGTCGCTGGATGTGGCTGGAATAGCCCAGTCCACTTTGGGCAGATTAAAATCTCCCAACACTACCACCTCCCCTTTTCTTGCTATTATCAGCAACTGTGAACAAAGTTCTCTGTCCTTCTCTTCATCCTGGTTGGGTGGTCTATAGACCACCCCTATCTTGATTTCCCTCCCCCTGTTAGTCTGCAATTGGCGCCACAGTGTTTCTGCCTTCTCCTGCTGATTCTCCTCTCTCATGCATGTTATTTCCTCCCTGATATATGTTGCCATCCCTCCCCCCTCCTTTGCCTGTCTCTTTGTCCCATCTGTAGAGTTTGTATCCTGTGATATAGAGATCCCAGTTATGGTGTGCTGTAGCCCAGATCTTAGTAACTGCCACTATGTCTACTATACCCTCCACTAAGAGGCCTTACATTTCTGCCATCTTGTTGCTGAGAGTGTGGGCATTAAGTGACACCACCCTCCACTTTGACTGTACCACCTTGCCTCTTTCATGTATTGGCTTTATCCTGCCTGTCTCTCATACTCTCCTCTTCTTCACCTCCTATCCTTGGTTGCCCCCACCCCACATGATTGCCACTGCCTTTGTGTGTGTGTGTGTGTGGGGGGGGGGCTACTGACCTCCCCATCTCAAAGTGTTTGGGTTCTGTGGCCACCCTCCTTTAGCAATTTAAACCTAGGTCTTTCCCATGTATTCCCTTAGCTTGTCCCTTAGTATTTTCACTCCCTCTCTATTAAGGTGCAGTCTATCTGGACAGCATAGCCAGTTGTCTGACCACGTGTCCCCCCATCCCCCCAATATGACTGTACCCTTCTCACCCCAGGAATCCTTCAGTATGCTTGACTTATGCATTATTGCCAGCTGGGTTCAGCTGCCCCAGAGGTGGTGCCTATGCTAATGATGGCATGACATTAGCTAGTCTGAAAGCGCTAGGAGACTGGAGTCTGTGGGTGCTGCTGCCAGTGAGTAAGATTAATTTCTCCACCCTCTGTAACAAGTTGGCCCTGGAGTGCTCTCCTTTTCTCATCGCTTGAAGAATTTTATTTTCAGTAAAGTCATAGTTTTTCTGTAGATTCTGCTGTCTTTAGTCATATTTTGTTAGTTTTTTGCTATTTTTGTTTTTCTTGGTTCCCAGAAACCGAGAAATCTTCCCTTGACAGTCTTTTTCATCGTGGTTCCCACTCTTGTCTGCTGATTGGAAAATCACTTTCTGTGGTAAAAAATCTGTTTTTGGTATTTTAACTTTGGTTTTAAATCGGTTCCCTCCTTTTTGAGGGACCTATAGGTTTTAAAAATTGCATTGTGTTTTAAAATTGTGGCCAAGGTAGACGGTCACAATCTCTGTTCAGGTTGTTTAGGTCCAGAGCATAACTGCAAACTTTACACTAAATTTTGCTCTAAAACACTTAAGAAAAGAGCAAAAAGATTGGAAATGATGGCTTCTCAATCTGCCTCCCCCTTTAACAAGCTCTTTGAAGAGGGGGTCCTCCTCTCAAAACAAATCTAAAGATAGATCCTCTAAGGGCCCCTAGAAAATAAGTCTGACAAAAATCATTCAGACCAAATCAAACAAAAAGAGACATTCTGAGCAGGTTTTTGATACAGTGCCTGCCAAAAAGAAACAAAAAGAAAAACGTATCACTGTACCTCCCACTGAAGAGCAAAGGGGGAAGCCAGTGACACAGCAAAATATGCCTTCTCCTCTGGAGTTGGCAAAGGCTTGGCAACTTTATTAAACATTTCAAGCTGTGGACAATTTAATTGGTGCCCCAGGTAGTCCATCTACATTTGTCTCCACAGACTCTGACCAAGGCCAGGGTTTTTATTTTGAGAAAAGCAATGATGAAGAGGAGGAAGGCATAGAACCTGATGTATCCCATGACCAGGAATTTGGCTCCTCCTCACATGGTCAGGAGGATTTTTCCTCACACTGTACATTTGTCCAGCACATGGTGGACCCCCTAGACCTCTCCATACAGGAGACCACTGAGGAGGATGAGGAGACAGACTTCTAAGATAAGATGGGTCTCCCTCCTACCAAGAAGCTGCTGCTTCCAGTTCACAAGTTCCTTCGCAGGACTACCTTTAAATTACTCCAGAGTCCCACCTACATGCCTGGGATGGATAAGAAAATTGTGAGAAAGTACCAGGTAGAGTAATCTAATGCTGAGTACCTCTGTACTCACCCTAACCATGAAGAAGTGGTGCAGACTGCAATCTGTGATAAGGGTACAGTACCTCTCCCCTCTCAGCCTCCTGATAAAGAGTCCAGAAAACTGGACACCATGGGCTAAAAATATTACACCACTGCCTCTTTGCTTTTGGCACATACGGCACAGTATCAAAAGGCTTTGTGGAACTCAGTCCTGGCTGTTAGTCAGAAGGCTCCTGACAACATTGCTGAGGACCTGGCGGAAACTGTTAAAACCACCTTGGAAGCCAGAAAGTACCCGTTCCATGTGGCAGTAGATGTCAGTGATACTGCCTCCAGATCTATGGCACAGGCCATTTCCCTCAGAAGATTTGCATGGTTAAGAACTAGAGATCTCTCCTAGGATACCCAGACAAAAGCTATGGATTTCCCCTGTGAAGAACAACTCTGTCTTTGGGGGCAAAACAGATGCTTACATAAAAAAGATGGAGGAATACAATACCACCTACAAGAGTAATGCAGCTAAGGAGAAAGCCTCCACTTCTTTTAAGTCCCAGGGAAGAGGAGGTAGAGGCAAGGGTTACCATCCCAGAGCCTTCTATCCTATGCCTATGCCCATGCCCCTGGACCACTCCCAAATGAGAGGCTTCTTCAATGGAAGAGGTAGAAGGGCCCCAAAAGCGTACTGACCTCCTCCCCCGCCTAAGGCCGAGTCCAAGCAAACCCCCTGACGGGAACGCCCAGGTCGCCTCCCCTCTCCCAGTAGGAGGAAGGCTGCCACCCTACCTCCACCAGTGGCAGCTCATCACCGTAGACAAGTGGGTGCTAGAGGTGGTGGGTCAGGAACTCACCCTGTAGTTAAAGAAATTCCCCACATGACAGTGAACCTAGAGTATGAAACCACTAACACCCACAGAAAAAAATCCTGTTGGAGTTAGAGGTCAAGTCTCTCCTGCTAGCAAAGGCAATAGAAAGAGTGCCTCCCCCAGTGGAGAAGAGGCTTCTATTCAAGATTCTTTCTTAGTTTGCAGTTAGTCAGATAGCAGTGTCAGTGGCCCAGCAGGTTGCACACTTGCCTCTGAAGCTGGAAAATCAGAAGGCTGTGGGTTCTATCCCCACACCAGGTACTGGGTTAAATCCCAATACTGACACTGTGGTGCAGCATGAGGATGGTGCTGCACTCCTGAGGTGCCGTCTTTCAGATGAGACATTAAACTGAGGCTCCATCTGCCTGTTTTGGTGGTAGTTAAAGATCCCATGGCACTTCTCGAAAAGAGAAGGGTCATTTCCCTGGTGTCCTTGCCAAATTTTCCCCACTCACTAAAAATACCACCAACAGCTTTATCTGCTTCAGTGTCAGATGGCATACATCTGTACCTCTCCCTTCCCCTGGGACAAGGCTGAAAATAGGCTTAATTGTTTAGTCTTCCTTTCCTGGTCAACAAAAACTAAATAAATAAACGTTCTCATCCAAAAGAAAAATGGGGACTAGCAACCCATTTTGGATCTCAGGTACTTAGAAACACGGGCTAAACCCCAGGTTCAAGATGGTCACCTTGTCGGTGGTGACCCTCTCCTTACAACAGGGAGACTGGCTTGCCTCCCTAGACCTCAGAGATGCCTACTTTCACAATCCAAATCAGGCCTCCTCACAGAAAGTATCTGATATTCAGACTGCCCTCAGGCCATTACAAGTTTGCAGTACTACTGTTCGGCCTGTATTCAGCCCCCAGGGTCTTCACAAAGTGCCTGGCAGTAGTTCTGGCTGCCCACTTAAGAAGACAGGAGAGCTCTGTCTTTCCTTATCTGGATGACTGGGTCATAGTAGACAAGTTTCCTCAGGGACTCTCTGCGGCTCACTCAGCTCACTCTGGAAACACTGCTGGGGTTCCTGATCAACACAGGAAAGTCTCACTTGGAGAAAGTCCAACTTCTGGAATTCAAAGGAGCAGAGCTCGACACCAGCAAGGGAAAGCCCTGCTTCCTCTAGACAGACTATAAAATCTCCAGACCCTAGCAAACTTGTTTCTGCTTGGCCAACCAAGGCCTGCCAGGCACTTTCTGAGGCTCCTAGGCCACATGGCCTCCACTACAGCAGTAGTTCTAGGTGCCAGGTGTCACAAACCCACTCAGCAGGTCAGTCCTGTACTCCCAAAGTGCCAACCTCCAAGCACAGTCTTGTGAACAGTTAACAGAAACAGGGTAACCCTCCTGTCTGTTTTGTGGGTTCGGATCAACCTTTGGTCTCGGTTCTGGAGGGATTCAAACTGTGAACCTCTTGCTAGCGTACCCAATGCACAGGCTCAGCTAAATCTGTCTTCAGGGGGCCAGATAATCTTTGCCTATGGGCACCTAACTAGGTGTACAGAAATGAACCCTTAAATACTTTAATAAAGACCTCAGATTAAAACGCTTACCTTTTTCCAGTTTGGTATTATCATTCAAGCTTATGTACAGTGTGTGCATTAACCATATATACTTCACTTGTAAAGGAAAGAAATTCAAAGACAGACCAAGTCGGCTCTAAAAATAGAGTTTTACTAAAATAGATAAGGTCAGTTGGCATTCATCTGTATCCACCTCCCCCGGGTCGTGCCTGAAAATAGGCAGGATTTGTCTAGTGCACTTACCCAGTCAACAAAAACTAAATAAATAAAATTAAAAATTAAAAAAAATATGTAAAACGAAAATACGGAACTGTTCTATCACAAGAACCATACAATCTTTTAAAAGAACAAGATTTTAACAGTGCAATTCCTACTACAGTACTTAGATTTTGTCTCTGTCTCTAAATACCTGCTTAAAGTGCTCAAAGATGTTTCTTTGTCAGAGTGTATGTAAAAGTGTCTCAAGGAAAACAGAATTCTGTTTAAAAGCTGGCTTTGCCCACCTCTTTGCATGAGGTCACCTAGCTCCTCCTCTGTTTATGAAAAATCATACACCCAGGATATTTTATCATTTTAGAAGGTAATTTAATTAAGGTTACATCAGCAGAAACTCCTTTCATCTATAAGCAGTATCCTGTCTCACACAGACATCAAAACACTTGTGTCTTTCTGCTAGATCTCATGGACGTGCAACATGCTTTGTATCACCATGTGAAAATGTAACTGTGTTTCCTCTGAATGTCAACATTTATGATTTCCCTCTTAGCAACTACAACTATAATTAACTCAGACAAACAGGAGATCCTTGATTAAGGCCTGGTCTACTCTGTAATTAGCTTCTGGCCTTCCAGGTAACACCTTGTATCTAAAACCTATGTGTGTGTGTGCATGTGTGTGTGTGTGTCATGCTTACATGCTGTTTCAGCATTTCTCAAGATAGACAGTCCATAACACATTTTTATATTACAAAAAATGATACAGTGATCAGAACCAGCTATCCAAGTGTCACAATTCCTCGCCACCTAGACTGAATTTGGGGACTCTATCCCCTGCAAGGGATGAGCTTCCAAAATCAGTTCACTCCTCATAGACACTAGACAGCCCATTTGAGTTCTGATTTTTGGCTCTAGCCCTATGTAATATTGTCATATCATACCCTTGCAAAGCAAGACTCCAACTTAGCAATCTACCATTGTTCTTTCCCATCTGCATCAGCCAAACTAGGGGGTTGTGGTCAGTCTGCACCACAAAATGCTGCCCATATAAGTTTGGCTCTAATTTCTTTAGGGCCCACACTATGACAAGACACTCCTTTTCCACCGTGGAGTATGCCTGGTCCCTGGGAAGTAACTTTTAACTCAGGAAGGCTATTGGGTGATCCCTCCCTTGGCTGGATGTCTGGCTCAGTACTGCCCCAATACGCACGTCTGACGTGTCAGTCTGAACTATAAAGGGTCTGCTATAGTCAGGACTTGTCAGAACAGGAGCACTGCACAGTGCCTCCTTTAATCTGGTAAAGCCTTCCTCACAGACTGGGCCCCATGTAATTTTCTTGGGAATCCTTTTCTTTGTCAGGTCAGATAGGGGAGCAGCCAGGGCACTGTAATTGGGTACAAATTTTCTGTAGTACCCTGCTGTCCCTAGAAAACTCCTGACCTGCTTCTGTGTTTCTGGTTTGGGCCACGCCTGGATTACCTCTATCTTTATTTGGTTAGGATGGAGCTGTCCCCGGCCTACCACATGCCCGAGGTATGCCACCTCTCCCATGGCCACCTGGCACTTATCGGCTTTGACGGTGAGCCTGGCTCTCTGTATCCTACCCAGCACTTCCCTAAGGTGGGATAGGTGTTCCTCCCAGTTGGTACTAAAGTTGGCAGTGTCATCCAGGTATGCCACGGCGTACTCCTCAGCACCGTTTAACACCTGGTTCACCAACCTTTGGAAAGTGGCCTGGGCATTCTTCATTCCGAAAGGCATTACTTTAAACTCAAATAAGCCTATCGGAGTGATGAAGGCCGACCTCTCCCTAGCTCTGTCTGTCAACTCTACCTGCCAATACCCCTTTGTCAGGTCAGTGGTCGTTAGGTAGGTCACCCCTCCCAACTTGTCCAGAAGTTCATCTGTCCGGGACATCGGGTGGATGTCTGACTTTGTGACTGCATTCAGTCCATGATAGTCCACAAAGAAACGAGTAGAGCCGTCTGGCTTAGGCACAAGGACTACGGGTGAGGCCCGGGGGTTGTGGGATCTCTGGATTATCCCTAAATCCAGCATCTCCTCCACTTTCCTTCTAATGTCCTTTTGGACAGCCTCTGAGACCCAATATGCTGTCCGCCGTATGGGCGTCTGTGTCCCTGTCTCCACATTGTGAGTCACTAAGGGGATTAGTCCAGGCTTGGCACTAAACAATGGGGCAAAGTCTGCTAAAACCTCCCTTACTTTCCGGATCTTGTCCGGGGTCAGCTGGGGAGACAATTTAACTGCCTCCACAGAGGACTTCCGCTTACTTTGTTCCAGCAAGTCCAGAAGAGGGTCTCCTTCGTCCGTCCCCCCCCTCCCCAGGACTACACACTGCAAGCACCATGTCAGCCCTGTTTGCATATGGCTTCATCATGTTAACATGGTACATCCTTTCTGTCTGTCTTCGAGTCAGGTAACTCCACAATGTAGTTCACGTCATTTACCTTCCTAACCACTTTGTACGGTCTTGCCCACTCAGCCTGCAGCTTATCTTTCCAGACCGGAATAAGGACCATGACTTCCTGACTCATCATGTAGGAGCGAGCTCTGGCTCTGCGGTCGTACCACACTTTTTGTTTCTGTTGGGCAGCTACCATGTTGCTCTGGGCTGTCCCCATAAGCTCCTTCAACCTTTCCCTAAACCTAAGGACGTAATCCACAATGGGAGTTCCCTGGGTGGCGTGCTTGCCTTACCAGTCCTCCTGGATCAAGTCTAGGGGCCCACATACCCGGCGTCCATATAAGAGTTCGAAGAGGGAAAATCCTGTTGACTCTTGGGGCACCTCCCTGTATGCAAACAACAGGTGGATAAGGTAGTTCTCCCAGTCTCTCCCATGCTGTTCAGCAAACGCCCGGAGCATTGACTTTAGGGTACCATTGAATCTTTCCACAAGTCCATTGTCTTGTGGGTGATACGGTGTCATGCAACTCTGCAGCACCCCACACTTCTCCCATAAACATTTCTTCAGGTCTAACATGAAGGAACCCCCTCAATCGGTGATTACTTCCTGCGGAAACCCAACACGGGAGAAAATCCCAAGTAAGGCATCTACCACTTTGTCTGTCCTCAGTGAGGATAGGGCGACTGCCTCTGGGTACCGGCTGGCATAATCCACTACAGTCAGTGAATCTTTTCCCTGAGGAGCTGGGGGTATTTAAAGGCCCCACAATATCCATTCCCACCCTCTGGAATGGCTCCTCTACTATGGGCAATGGAATCAGGGCGGCTTGGGTTTTCTTGCCCGCCTTCCCTATTTCTTGGCATTGGTGACAAGACCTGCAATACTCCTTCACCTGCTGGGTGAAGTTAGGCCAGTAGAAATTCTGGGCCAACCGCTGCATCATGCGCACTATTCCCAGATGACCTGACAAGGGAATATCATGTGCAGTCTTGAGCAACTGCTCACGATACCCCTGGGGAACGACAAGCTGCCTGCCTAGCACCCCTCCCTCTGTCTTTACTGCCTGAGTAAACATAAGTCTGTTTTCCATATAAACCTTATGTCTGCTGTCACCTCCCTGTGTGCCGTCCGAGTCTGCCCAAGCCCTCAGCTTCTCTAAACTAGGGTCACTTCTCTGAGCAGCTGCAAACCCCTCATACATTCCCAAGGCATTGGACATGTCCCCTTCAGTCGCTAAACTAGGGTCCCTAGCACTAGTGTCAGGGCACTCAGGATCACTGTCAGTCCCAACCCTCTGACAAGGAGTCACCCCTCCCTCTTTGGAGTAACCCTCTGTAGCTGTGTGTTTACTTGCTACTGGGGAAATTTCCACCCCCGCTTCATTTATCTCCATATCAGGAGACACAGGCTGGGGAACCGGCCTTTTAGTGATTTCCACAATTGTTTCTGTGGGGTTCAGGGAACTACAATTCTCCCTTGCCGCTTGGCTATGGGTAACTGCACATACCATCCCCTGTTTGAGATTGTTCCCCGGGATCACATCCACTGCTAACATTTTAGCTACAGCCACCTGTAGCACAGTTTCCCCTGTTTCACCCAGTCTAAGAGAACAGTAGTGAGGGGCAGTGTTTTCTCCCAACCCGCAAAGTCCTGTACAGTGACGTATTTATTGGGTATAAGCTGACCAGGCTGTACCAGATCCCCCTTTACCAAGGTCAGGGATGCTCCTGTGTCCGTTAACCCCTGCATCTGTACACCATTCACCATAACTGGGTGCATGTGTTCCCTCATGTTCACTGGCATGCTTCCAGGGACACATAACTCTCTACTGTAAAAAAAAAAAAAATGTCTGTATCCCTATGTTGTATGTTGTACTCTCCCGGGTCGTTCCTGAAAATAGGCATAATACTTGTCTAGTGTACTTACCCGGTAACCAAAAGCTAAAATAAATAAATAAACAGCCCACTTCTTTTCTAGCACCTGGTTATATATTATTGCTCGCCTTTTTGAGACACTGTCTGGCAATATTCCCAGTTTCTTTACACAACCAACATTCATTTCTTCTCTCAGAGAAATCTTTTCTCTGAAACCTGGGGCTAACTGGTTTCGGTGGAGGCAATGAGAGTTTTAGCTGCCCTGAAGGTGCACTTTTCCCTTTCTGCACTGCCACGCCCGCCCCATTTGCTGTCAGAGCAGGTCTGCTCTTGGCATAGCGATCCAAGAGTTCAGCAGCCTCTTGCACTGTTTTGGGATCTCGGTCCTCCAGCCAGGTTTTTAGCTCTGCTGGGCATACCCAGAAAAACTGTTCTAACAGAATCACGTTTTCAATTTTATCAACAGAGTTTGCCTCAATTCCTTCCCACCAACATTTTAAAAACTGATGTTGTTTCATGGCTAGCTCCTTGTAGCTCATGTCAGGGCTTCTCCTGAGCTTACGGAATTTAGCTCTGTGTGATTCAGCAGTTAATTCAAATTTCTTTAACAGTGCAGCTTTAAGTTTGCTGTAATCATCACTGTCCTCATTGTCCAGTTGACCCAATGCATCCTGTACAGACTTTTTCAAAAGAATTTAAAAAGGCATCCATGTCCTCCCCCTCTTTAAATTCGGCTATTAATTTGAAATTAAATTTGTAACCCAGTCCTGTAGTTCCAGTTAAACCCAAGCCACTTACCTGCTCTGGTGCTGTTGGTCGGAGTCATAGCTTTTCCAGTTCATGTTGCCTCTGGCACTCCTGCTCCTCACAGTCTGCATCTTGGCGTTCTCGTTCTCTCTTCTTCTCTGCAGCTCGCTGACACTCACGCTCCTCACGGTCTGCGTCTCTCTGTTCTCACTCTGCCTCACAGTCCGCCTCTCGTTGTTCCCGCTCTGCCTCTTGTCTCTCTCATTCTCTCTTCTCCTGGAACTCCAGCTCCATCCTGCGCAACTCAGTTTGCAGCCTGAGTACCTCTGGATCCAGGATACTGATGACCTTCCCCTGCTGCTGTGGTCCTTCACTGACAGTGGCTCTGTTGCTCTTCTCATTGGATCCGGACACTGCACTGGCCGCTAGCCCTGCCACACTCGAGGTTTGGTCCTTTTCAGGCATGGTCTGTGACTCGCTGCTCTGGTTATCTGCTACCATCAGAGCATCTATGAGGTTCTGCTTGCTGGCTTTCACCTCGAACAGGATTCCTCTGTCCCCGCACAACTGCCTTAAGTAGTCTATAGTGTGCCTGCTGTAGCTGGAAGCCATCTTTCCTAACTACTGCTACTCTGACTTGCACTTTAGGAAAAAAATTAAAACGGGTAGGAACTTGACTGTATGCCAAGTGGTATAGTTCTGTTTCCTTTTTTAAAAATTAATTACTGCCTTTTCCTTTCTTTGCAAGTGAGCTGACGGTCTCAAGCTGACACGCTGAACAATAAAAGCTTGTGATACCAAAATTATGCCACCGCTGCCAATGAATCTGTCACAAACCCACTCAGCAGGTCAGCCCTCTACTCCCAAAGTGCTAACCTCCAAGCACAGTCTTGTGAACAGTTAACAGAAACAGGGTAACCCTCCTGTCTGTTTTGTGGGTTTGGATCAACCTTTGGTCTTAGTTCTGGAGGGATTCAAACTGTGAACCTCTTGCTAGCGTACCCAATGCACAGGCTTAGATAATTCTGTCTTCGGGGGGCCAGATATCTTTGCCTACAGGCACCTAACCAGGTGTGCAGAAATGAACCATCAAAAACTTTAATAAAGACCTCAGATTAAAATGCTTACCTTTTTCCAGTTTGGTATCACCATTCAAGCTTATGTACAGTGTCTGCTTTAACTATATATACTTCACTTGTAAAGGAAAGAAATTCGAAGACAGACCAAGTAGGCTCTAAAAATGGAGTTTTACTAAAATAGATAAAATAAATATGTAAAACGTAAAATACAGAACTATTATATCACAAGAACCATACAATCTTTTAAAAGAACAAGGTTTTAACGGTGCAATTCCTACTACAGTACTTAGATTTTGTCTCTCTCTAAATACCTGCTTAAAGTGCTCAAAGATGTTTCTTTGTCAGAGTGTAGGTAAAAGTGTCTCAAGAAAAACTGAATTCTGTTTAAAAGCTGGCTTTGCCCACCTCTTTGCGTGAGGTCACCTAGCTCCTTCTCTGTTTATGAAAAATCATACACCCAGGATATTTTATCATTTTAGAAAGTAACTTAATTTAAGGTTACATCAGCAGAAACTCTTCATCTATAAGCAGTATCCTCTCTCACACAGACATCAAAGCACTTGTGTCTTTCTGCCAGATCTCACAGAGGTGCAACATGCTTTGTATCACCATGTGAAAATGTAACTGTGTTTCCTCTGAACGTCATAAACGTTTATGATTTCCCTCTTAGCAACTACAGCTATAATTAACTCAGACAAACAGGAGATCCTTGATTAAGGTCTGGTCTACTCTGTAATTAGCTTCTGGCCTTCCAGGTAACACCTTGTATCTAAAACCTGTGTGTGTGAGTGTATCATACCCACATGCTGTTTCAGCATTTCTCAAGATAGACAGTCCATAACACATTTTTATATTATAAAAAATGATACAGTGATCAGAACCAGCTGTCCAAGTGTCACACCAGGTTCCAGATGAGGGACATCCAGTACCATCTGAGAGCTCACTGGTCTCAGAAAAGAGACTCACTGTCAAAGCTGGTTCCAGTCACTGAGAACCTCTTGCAAGCCTTGGACTGGTGGAAAGACAGTCACAACCTCAGGGAAGGAATTCCCTTCCAGCAGAGGGAACCCTCCAGGGTGCTCACTACAGATGCCTCCCTTCAGGGATGGGGAGCACACCTGGCAGACCAATCAATAAGAGGGGTATGGTCCCCAAGGGGGTCCAAATGTCACATAAACCTTCTTGGACTCAGAGCTGTGTACCTAGCCATTAAAGCATTCGCTTCCCAGCTCAAGGGTCAGTCTGTCCAGCTCAGGACAGACAACACCACCACCATGTTTTTCATCAACAAGCAAGGGGGCACAAGCTAATCAAAGCTCTGCACAGAAGCCATGAAGATCTGGAGGCTGGCTTACTTCCTGGACTTGCAGCTAACTGCCATACGTGTGCCAGGCAAGGACAATGTGCTGGCAGACTCTCTGAGCTGCATCAGCCAGGGC
Organism: Neoceratodus forsteri; assembly: GCA_016271365.2. Taxonomy (NCBI): domain Eukaryota; kingdom Metazoa; phylum Chordata; order Ceratodontiformes; family Ceratodontidae; genus Neoceratodus; species Neoceratodus forsteri. The sequence goes on along the minus strand of CM057450.1, from coordinate 1,747,751,013 downwards.
CACCACAAGTTGACCCTAAACAAGCAAGTACTGGCCACAGTATTCAGGAGGTGGGGCACTCCAGAGATAAGAGTTCTTCACCTTCGACCTCAGTCATCAGATGTCCCTATACTGCTGCAGGTCTCTGGCACTTGGTACAGTGTCAGTGGATGCCCTGTCCCTCAACTGGACAGGAAGGTTCCTGTATATTTTTTCTCCATTTCTCCTGATCCTCAGAGTTCTCTTCCAGCTCAGGAGACAGCCTGCAATAATGATCCTGATGACTCTAGACTGGGCAAAGCAGCCTTGATACTTTCTGCTCCTCACCCTGTTAGCCTAATGGCCCATCCGTATGCCTCTGAGCCACAGTCTCCCGACCTTGCCTCAGATGGTGATAACATATTCCGACATAGAGTCCCTTTGCCTCAAGCTTTGTACTTGAAGAGTTAGAATTCCCAGACTGATTAGTCAGAACAGGTCCTGAGAATTCTTAGGCTAGCTAAAAAAACAAGTACTAAAAAGTCCTACGCTTCCAGGTGGAAGAGGTTCTCTCTCTGGTGTAAGCACAGGCAGATTAACCCTTTTCAGTGGAATATGCCCTCCATACTATTGGTTCACCTGCAGGCCTCAGGCCTTAGGGCCTCATCACTGAAAGTTCACCTGGCAGCCATTTCAGCTTACATTTCTGCAGCAAAGAGAAATCTTTAATTTATGTTCTCATTTTTAAGAAAATTATGTAAGGGCCTGCTGCTCCTTCAACCCTCACTTAGGGAACTTGTACCCCTTGGGACTTGAACCTGTGTATAGCCAAGTTGATGGATGCACCATTTGAACCTATGGCTACAGAAGTCCTAGGGTATGTCACTTGGAAAACAGCATTAGCATTCCTAGTGGCCATCACTTCTGCCAGGAGGATATCAAAGAGGCAAGCTCTCTGCATGGAACCTAATTACATCATCTCCCACAGGGATAAAGTAGTTCTCAGGACCAACAGAAAATTTCTTCCCAGAGTGGTGTCTGAATTTCACCTCAACCAATCCATAACTCCCTATTTTTTCACAGATAAATGCACTCCTGCTGAGTGCAAGCTCCACAGCCTGGATGTTAAAAAGATGTCTTATTACCTGGAGCATACTAAGCAGCTCAGGGCATCTTATACCCAGCTATTCCTCACCTATGGTGAGGTGGACAAGGGCAAACCCGCCTCTAAGAGAACTATCTCTCGCTGGATAGTTTCTTGCATCCAGTTCTGGAACAGTAAAGCTGGCAGACAGCCACCCTAAGGCCTCAGGGCCCATTCCGCCACCTACCTGCCACCTCCTCTCACTTCTCCTTCTTGTAGGGGATGTGGAAGCAAACCCTGGACCCTCAAATGTGCGTATTGACCACGCTCATACCATCTGGACAGGATGCTGCAGCCTCAGGGTCGCACATCTGAATGTGTGCAGACTCCCAGCTAAGTTCTCCGAACTCAAAGCCTGACCGTGCCTCTACAAGCCACATGTCCTGTGTCTGTCTGAAACATGGCTTAAGCCAAACCTAGTGATGCCTCCTACCAACTCCCCAGCTTCTCATTGCTGCACCTTGACCGGCCTGGCAGAAAGAACGATGGTGGCGTTGCACTGTATGTACAAGAACATATCAGTGCCACCACTATTGCTTGCTCCACCCCCTCTTCTGTAAGTGAATGGCTTGTTGCTGAAATTGTTCTGGGTGCATCGAAAAAATTGTACATAGACTGCTGCTACAGTCCTCCCTCAGGAGGTGTGCATGGGCTGTTGAACTTCCTGGATGGTCTTGCATCTGCCCGCTACTCCAGGGACACCATCATACTCAGGGATTTTAACCTCCACTGGACAGAATCCCCAGTACCGGATTATGCTCATCTGCTAAAGATGTATCACCTTGAACAAGTCATCTCCTCCCCTAGCAGATACAATCCCCACTCCCCCAACCACTCCACCCTTGACTGGATTGCCACAAACTGTGCAGATCTTGTCATCCAAGCAGGCACTATGGCTGACTCTATCAATGACCACACCCCCTACGTTTATCAGTCTTACAACCAACACGTCCTCCCCACAAATTGCTATCTTTTTAGGAAATTCGCATATCAGGATTATGACAATGCTAAGAGATGCTTGGATGATAAACTGATCCTCACTTTATCAACTCAAAGATGTCTCCATGGCAGTGACGCTTTTCACGGAAGCTCTTTGCAACCTCCAGGACAAATATTTCCCTGTCGCCACCAGGCGGGTTAAAGGTAGCAACTCCTGTTGGCTATCAAGTGAACTTCTAACCCAAATGAAAGAAAGGGACAAAACCTGGCAAGCCTTCAGGCATCCCCCTCCCCCCAATCATGGAATGCATGTAGGCAACTTCAAAACTCCTGCAAGCAGGCTGTGAAGTCACTCAAGCGTAAATACTTCACAGACTGACAATACGAGTCTCTTGGCAACCTTCGCAATTTCTGGGCCTAAATAAACTCCATCAAACCAAAATCATATAAATAACAGAACTTACCTCTCCCTCCGGTCCCACTACTGACCCAGGCAAGACTGCTGACATCTTCAGTAGAATGCTCACCGACCTTACCTCCTACACCAGCAAACTCCCTCCACAGCCTCCCTCTGCCCAGCACAATCAGCCATGCCACCCACTGAAGTCAAGCCCTGTCTTTTATTTCAGAGTCATTGGCCATAGCATTACTGGCAAGTTCCTTAAAACACTTCCTGCCAGGGGCAGCCCAGGCAGTGATGGTCTGTATCCCCACCTTTCTGAAAATCCTCTCCCCTTTACTTGTAAAGCCATTGACCCACATATTTAACCTTGCCCTCTCATTATCTACTGTGCCTGAAGCATGGAAGCATGCGCACGCGGTGCCAATGTTTAAATCCGGTGATTCCGCTGTCCCGGAAAACTACCTTCCCATCTCCCTTCTCCCACATCTAAGCAAACTATTAGAAAAAAATAATTCACCATCAGCTATCTGTGCATTTAGATAATTACAACCTCCAGTGCCCCCTCCAACATGGCTTCCACAAACACCACAGTACCTCCTCGGCTTTGGCCCTTTTCTCCAACCATTGCCTTAGAAACATGGATATGGGTATGGCCACAGGTGTGGTGTTTGTGGACCTATCCAAGGCCTTTGATCTTGTTGACCAGCATCTCCTCCAGTCCACCCTGCTAAACCTAGACTGCTCCCTGGATGTCACTGGTTGGTTCAGCAGCTACCTTGCAAACAGATCCCAGTCTGTTCTGATTGGCAAAAAAACCTCTGCCGCATAACCCATCCACACTGGTGTTCCCCAGGGCTCCATACTGGGGCCTCTATTATTCACACTGTTCCTAAATTATCTCCCCGCAAAAAGCATAAACTGTAATGCGCTCCTCTATGTGGATGACCTTGTCATCTACCGTAGCGCCAAGTCTCTTGAATTTATATCTTTTACCCTCATGATAAACTATGGAGCCTCTCAAAACTGGTTCCGCTCCAAAAAACTTCTTAATGAGAAAAAAAAGAAGACCATGCTCTTTGGCTCCAAGCCATACCTTGCAAAAGCCGCCAAGTCAGAAACCTCGTTACACATAGTCACTCCGCTAGCCCTCCTATCGACATTGTATGCTCTTCAAATACCTAGGAGTGACTCTTGATCCCTCCCTTACCTTCAGTGACCACATTTCTAACACCATGAAGAGAGTCCACCAGAAGCTGGGGGCAGCCTACCATGTTAACTACCTCTTGACCCCAGAGGCTCACCTCGCAATTGCCCAGGGTAATCTTCTGCCCCTATTTGACCACTGCTCCCCAGTGTTCTTCTCCATGTCCTCCTCACTTCTTTCTCATCTGAATATCACAAACAGCTCTGTCGCATTGCCCTTCAGGTCCCTTACTCCACTCATCACTGCTCTCTATACCAGTCCCTAGGCTGTCTCTCTCTCTCTGCAGGACCATTTTGAATATGCCTTGGGTTGTCTAGTCGACACCTCTCTTAGGAACTCACAAAAGTCCCCTTACTCCTTGCTTCTCACTGACAGAGTGGTAACTAGGTGCCTCAGGGTCTCTTCCACTCCCCCACCCGGTAGTTCCCCATGTATCCACTGTCCTGGGGAGTAAGGCATTCTCTGTCTCTGCCCTCCCCTTTTGGAAAAAACTACCACCTGCTATCCAAATGTTACCCTCTCAACAGTCTTTCAAATTGAAATTAAGAGAGTGGCTTATATCTCAGGCCACCTGTACCTGCTCCCTGGGAAACACCCTTGCCAGAAAGCTGCCTTAAGGGGCCCAGTGTACCTATTGTCTTATTTCCCAAGTACTGGCTACTACATATACAAACTCTGGTCAGAGCCAATATGGCTGTGGAGAGCTTTTGGGATGCTTTTAATCCATTATTTCTAATGAATATGCACAGTCCAGATCTGCTGAGAGGCAGTTTCAATGTTGTCTTCCTTGTACACATTTTTACAACATATTTTCCTAGAATATGCCTGCTGATTGCTATTTGTTTAGCCAGGATATTTCACAGAAGACATGGCATCTTATTTTCAGTGGGGCTCTACATCTACACAATATTATGCTGCACTGCATAAAATCAGAACACACTGAATACAATATTTTACATCTGAAATAGGCTACCCTGAATAAATACATTATAAAAATATAAAATCATGACCCCACTGAAAACAAGATATTGCAACCACTCTGGGACATCCTGAGTAAATCAGTGCAGAAATGTGTAAAATGAAGCTCACAATGACAGAGATGTAGCATCTCCCCAACGCTATCCAGGATACAAAATATAGGATAAGAAATATTTAAAGAGCTAGTGGATCCAAAACAGGCAGACAAGAAAATAATACAAATTTTAAGTAGTAGTCGTCATTTTTTATTTCTGAAGTATTTTCCTTTTTCCTTTTACTCATCAGAAAGTATTCTATTTGATAATATTGTGCTGGATGTGTGGAACAGCTCCTAGCCTGGCAGCTGACATAGCTTTCCCTACTGCCCCACATTACATCATCAACACTGTGATCTCACTGACTGTGACATCACAGCTGAATGACCTGGCAGTCACTCACGTGCTGTTCCTAAGAAGCAGTGATGTTACAGTCATTGAGGTCACAATGCTGATGATATAGGGTGGGGCAGTAGAGTAGGATGTCAGCTGCCAGGCTAAGAGTTGTTCCACACATCACACCTACTGATATCAGGTAAATAATCTAGTTAAACAAAGGGAAAAGAAAAAGTACCCCAGATATAAAAGGTAATGTAATGGTTGGCTGATTTTAAAATCTAATATTAGTTTTGGGTAGTACAGTAGCTCTTTAAAATAACTTCACTGTGTTCACTCACATAAACAAACAGTTTTTTTATTGTTTTATAACATATTAGATTGCAGTATTTATTTTGAATGTTGAGGCCATGAGGATGGTGTGTATAGTGCGGTGTTTGTATGTGTTGTAGCTCAATATATTTTTCCCCCAGAAAGCATAGTAGAAATGCCTGCTAATTGCTATATAATTACTGTAGCTTGGATAGTTCACAGAAGACCTGGCATATGTCTGAGATAGTGCTCATCAGATAGTGTCTTAAGAGGTGAAAAACAGTGTAAATCTTTGTACATCTGTTCCTGAGAAAGATGACATTTATAAGGCATGAATCTTTCTTGAAAGACAATACTTGCTCAATTGAAGCTAATACTAATAAAATGTTTAAATGCTAAGTATTGAAATGTGCAGGTTGTTGCATTTCGAAAGGGGTAAACAAATCTCCAGTTTAATAGCCAACCAATGTTTTAACAAGCTGTTTCCATTTCCTAATGGCCATCTGAGAAGTAGCTTTAGTGCTGTCGCCGCCAACATTCAAAACAGAAAGAAGGGAGTATTTCATTTCATTTGGCATAGTGATTTATAGTTGTGGAAGGATATATTGAAATGTCCAAAAATGTGTTCCATATTCCTCCATTTTTCCAGCTACAGACGGCAAGATGGCTGTAGGCTCCACCCACAGCCATACAAATTGACATGTTTTTACTTATTTGTGAAGATGTTGTTTGCCATAGTGTAATCTCAAACTAAGCAATAAGGCATGACCAAGGGTTATGTTAATAGTCTGTTAATCACCTTCTAGGGGTGTACTGTGGCACAAGGTGTAGCCGAGTGCCACTTGCCCCTAGAGGGTAATTAACTGACCATTAACATTATCCCTGGGAGTGCCTTATTGCTATTATAATCAAAAAATGTTTTTAAACCGTGTTAAATCTTGTTCAGCATGTGGTTAAGCTCTACATGTATGTTTATAAAAGATTAACATAAGGCTGTTAGAATGTTTGCAGTCAATCAGGAAGCTCCATTTCTCAGACCCTTTTTATAATGCAATGTATTGTAACCCTTGACTGGCTAATGAATGTCTTGATCTGCTATAAGTGCATGTCCTAGTTCTCTGCAAGCAGAGATACATTATGTTGTCATAAACTTGTTTTTAAGTCATAAGCCTCTATTTTATGACCTGATTATTATGTATCACTGTTTCTGACACCTCTGCACTCACTGTATTATAAGTTATCCACTGTATTATAACTTGCACCTAGTGTGTGCCACTTTATGGCCCGGGTTGCAACTGAAAATGGTCCCCTGGATCAGTTTGCTTAACTGGTTACCAAAAACATAAATAAATAATGCTTGGCCTCTGACCCAGCCTGGCCTGACATAATCTGTTTGTTTACAGTTCTGCAGTCCTTCTCACGGGCCAAATTTTTACTGAGGAGCATATTTCGTGTGATGTTGACAGTTAAACATGTTGTACATAGTTTGCCTTAGGCAGTTTTTTTTTTCCATTACTGTGGAATAATGTTAGGGATTAGGGCTTTTAGCCCCTTAGACTTCGAAACTCACTGGCAGCAGCACCCACAGACTGCAGTTTCCTAGCATTTTCTGACTGGCTAATGCCATACCATCATTAACATAGGCACCACCTCTGGGGCAGCTGAAGCCAGCTGGCAGTCATGCACAAATCAAGCATACTGAGGGATCCCCTGGAAGAAGCAATATTACTATGGTAAGTAATTTTTCTTCCAGCTTACACCAGTTCCCCAGCCACTCATTAAACTCTGCTATTCTCTTTTTTCTGGCTGTGTTGGCCTTGGGGACTGGAATTACCTCCATAAAGGCCAACAAGCTCACAGATTCCTTGCACGATCTTGCTATTTCCCTGAATTTGTTTTGCATCACCTCCACCTCCTCCCCTGCCAGATCATTGGTTCCAGGGTGGATGACCAAGTTAGGCTTTCCTCCCATCTCCCTTACCACTTTCTTGATCTTTTGTCCTGCTCTCCCCGCCTCCATTCCTGGCATGCAAGCTACCACCCTTCTATTTTGTGGGTCCCCCTTTCTCCCCCACAGTTATTACTGAGTGAAATACTGCATTGCAGTGTTTTTAAAATAATTAAATATCAGTTAAAAAAAACATGGTCATTAATGATGAGAAGGCTTATTTTAGAAGCTGTACAGATCCTGTATCCTTAGCAGCCCTGACCCTTCTGCAAATGCTCCTCTGGCAAGACAAGCAGCATCCATGAAGAACAAATGCTAATAATTGTACATTACAAGGGAGCCGCTGTTTTGTAGCTAAAGAATGTTTCAAGCAGATAAGTAATGTCAGAATAAATACAAGCTGGCTGTTCTGATGTTCTGTAACAAACTAGAACTTGGATGTATTTACTGTGTCTTACTTTACTCTTGAGACGCCCTTTTGAGATAATCAGGACAGAAGAGCAGAGTGATTAAAACTAGAGCTGCCTGTAATGATCAAATGGCTGCCAGGACAAAATCCAGTATAGCCTCTCTCTCTATATATAGAGCAGCATCACTGTAAGGCTGCCTGGGATACAAGGCTGCAGTACCCAGGGTCTCAGTATCATCACTGCATTAGCTAGAACATGCAAGTAGGGATGGGAAGGTCAGCTGTGATCTGGTTCTGATTCTGGCCCTGATCTTTTCCAAAAATGTTCAGATTTACTCTAGTGCTACTAAGAAAGGCAGATGGCCCGAACTGGGTTTGCATGTTGTATATAAAAGAGTAAAAACACTCGACCCAAAATAATTACGTTCCCCAACGTACCCATCTCAACAAAAACGACCATTCGTAATATTCAGTAATTTTATAACAGCATAGAGACAGGAAACACTATTCAAGAGGGGGGCCACAATATCACTTAGTGATTACAGTGGTTTCCATAGTGACTGGGCCACTAAGCATGTCACTTTGTGACATAATCATGCTCACTTAGCGTGATAACTTTTGGCCAGCCTCTCTTGCACCTGTGGAGAAAGGCGAGCAAGATAGCATTTCTGGCATCCTTACTAATGGTGGTTGTCCGTTTTGAAAATTAAAAGTTTAGGCTGTAAATCATAGAACAGCCACCTCCAACCGCCAAAAGATAAACAAGACAACATTTTGGCATCTTTACTAATGACAGCGGTCCGTTTTGTAAATTAAAAAGTTTGGGCTGAAAACCACAGGACAGCCATCTCTGACTGCCAGTTTCAGAACATTGAAAAGAAAAAGGATCTTTGCGAATCTAAATACAGAAAGCCATAACTCTAGTAAGAGAATGGTGAGTTTAGATAAATATATTTTTCCTTCTTAACCGTTGAGTGTTTGACGACAGCATAGGTATTTTAAAAAATTATAAAGAGTTAATCTGTACTGTTTCTACAGAAACTGCCTGTTGAATGGATATAAGAAGTGTTTTACAAAACAAAAGGAAACACATTCTTGATGCTTCAATGTAAAATTCTTAAATAATTAAAACATGCTAAAATATGGTTTTAAATTAAATTTAAATCATTTGATTTACCATCCCCCCACGCAGTATCCTAGTTTTGGAAACAAAGAAAAATTGATAATACCTCATATGCTCCTTTCAGATAACATTTTGAAATACCAAAAACTACTGAGAGAAGATTAATTGACAAGGTGGATAGAACTTCAAAAGAAAGCAGGCCTGTTCCCCCTAACGTAGATATTGAGAAATAGATACAATATTTTTTTTATTGCTTATGTATCACTATATTAAACAAGAATGTATTGTTTATTATTTTATTGTAGACCAATAATCTGAAGAAGAAACAGGATGCTTTTGAAATGTCAGATATTGTGGAAAATGTATTGGGAGGTACATGAATTAAATTGATGCTTCTGGAAATATTGTCTCCAGTAGAAAGTAAAACTAGTGGAATTTAAATGTTCTGAGTCAAGTGTTTTTACTCTTTTAAATACAACATACTGATATCGTACATTAAAACACTCCCCACCTAAAAAAAGTATAATTTCTGCTGGCTCAGTGGCGTGGAGGGTTGAGGCATCATGCCTTACCTCCTGCCATGCCGGCGACCTGTGTTCGTGGAAGGAAGCGGTCGCTGGGGATTTGCTGGGAAGGAGAGGATCGGCATCTGGAAGACAGCCTCCTCTCCCAGGGAGGGGGATGGAGTCTGCTGCTTGACGGCCCCTAGCAGTGGCTTGGGGCCAGCGCAGTGGGACCCACACAGGCGCGGAGCCGAGCAAAATGCTCTGTGTGCTGTGTATGGAATGTGCTGCCTGCCACTGGCATAATTGCATGCTTTGGCCTCGGTTCGGACAAATGGAGGAGAAGGCAAGCTGATCTGGCAGGATGAAGCCAGTTTCTGGTCTCCCCACTGCACCAGGCCAGCTGGCACCTCAAATTGGTGCGAGGTGATGGCCGACATGTCGCCTTGTGGCAGTGATGGGTGGGGGGAATAAGTCTGGGTTACTGCAACTGCGTCTTTTCCTTTGGTTGGAAGGGATGGCAAGTTAACCAACAGCAGTGCCGTACAGGGATCGACAAATTTCAAAATGGCATGCTAGTCCCGGACAACTGGTCTGGTCAAAAATGGTAGTCCCAGAGTTCCGAGTGGTAGTCCAATACGCTTATATGAAAATTTTAACCAAACATCTGTAGAAATAAATTACATGGTGTGTCTGGGGTTGTACTATTGTATTAGGATGGATGTAGATGTAGAAGAACTGTGTAAATCGGGAAAAACAATATTGAGTGACTGACTCTCCATCCAATTCCTTTCTTTTCTGAATGTTAATACGGCAGGTCCAGGGGTGGGACGATTGTACATTATGTAGGGTACTGCACTCGCATCAGATTTTGGGATGCCAAAAGAGGACACCTAGTTCCCGATGAGCCCTGGTGCCAGACCCCGAGTAAACAGGTTTAAAATCTCCACTTCTTAACAGCTCATATACAAGGGGAGGTCCTAGGTATGGTAGGAGAAGAGACTGAGAGTAAAAAAAATTATAAAAAATAATAATAATACAACAGGATATTGAATTGAAGGTAAATGAAGAATATTTAGCAGCTGGAAAAGAGGACATGTGCTCGTAAAAGAGGACATCTGGTGGTGACCCTAACTAACCATGTGTGCAGGCTGAAGTCTGTTTCAGAAGAGATTGGATAATTGTAGTGAAATGAAGCCAAGGCCATCAATCAACAGGCCATTCTGTGAATATAGCATGACTGTCATCAAGGGGTAGACTGACTAGAGATTGGGAAGACAGGAAGATGATGATGGAGCACTACTAGGAGTACTTGCATTGGATCATCATCACTCATCAGGAGAAGAAACGGAATCAGCAGCGGCACCACCAGCAGTAGATGTAGCAGCAGTAACAGCAGCATGCCCATGAACATGTCTCGTTCCTGGACCACAGAGCAGCCAGTGGTTAATTGCAGGATCAGGATTAAATTCATGCAGTTCAGGACCTTCTACCGCTATCTGCAGGAGAGACTGTAGTGTGTCATCAGAAAGCCGTGTCCGTATTTTTGTTTTGATAAGGTTCTGAATAGAAAAAACTCTTTCACACTTAGCAGTTGAGACACTCATAGTTATTAGTATTTCGACTAAGTCAAGAATAATGTGCCCAATCTGTGGTGGTTTTTCTTTAGTAATTTTGTGTAGACCTGCAAGTACGGCTTGTCAGCTGAAGATTTAAGCAGCATTTTAAATGCAGCATACTCAGACTTTATATGTTCTTGCTGCTCTTTCAGAAAAATCAAAGTATTTAACCAGGTTTGCCAGTTCACACAGGTCCCAAACACCGCTAGTTGGTCTCTCGGCAGATCAAACTGCTTGAAATCTAAACAGCTGAACCATTTTAGAAGCACCTCTGAGAAATTTTTAAACCTCTCGTCTATGTACGTTATTGCTGCATCTATTAAATTCTGCAATTGTGTATCTCTTACAAAACTGACTTCTGGGCAGTTGCTTCTGAATGGGAAAGGAACAGTCCTCTCTTCCTCCTCCTCCTCCTCCCTCCCTCTTTGACACAACATACTCCATCCATTTCTGTTCAGGTTTGTAATGGCTAAGGAAAGTTGCCATGTATTTCCTGGTGATGTTTTCAGTCTGTAAGCTGGAGTAGGCAGGTCTCAACAAGTTGTGGAACTTCCAGTATTACTATGTCATCTCTTTGAAACTGGAGTGACAGGTTTTTTAGTATTGGCAGGAAGTCTTGTAGAACATATAGGGATTTTACAAACTGTACACTCTGTACTTCCTTTAAGAGGGCCTTTGTTCTAGAACCTTCATCACCAGCAGCAGAGGATGCATGTTCTAGGTGTTGAGCGACACTGGGTAGGTTAACCTGAACTGCATGTACTGACCCTGACCTACTGGCAAGCCATCTCACTTGTTTTATAGCACTAAAGTGAGCAAGATCAGTATCCATGACATTAGCAATTTCTTTTAGTTCTCTCATTTTTTTGGGACTGTAATGATAAAACTTAAATATTCCCTTGAGAGTACTTTCAAGCTTTGACACAAATGTATTTTTTTTTCACCCTATCAAGAACTGCCAGCTCTAACTTATGGGCAACACAGTGCATTGCAATTATTTGAGGACAGTGTTCCCGCAACTTTGCTATGGTTCCTCCTCTTTCGCCCTTCATGACACTGGCCCCATTAAAATTTGCTGAAACAAGGAATGGCCCTGGATTGTGAACATTTTGTAGGTTACTTAGAGGAAGATTTACTGACTCAAGTGCAGTCGTTATTGCGTGAAATACACCTTCTGCATGTGTATGTTCCAGTGGCACAGCTTGGATAAGCACTATACGCGCCCTGTTTTGAGTTTAGGTCAACAAACCGTATGAAAACATTTTCCACTCAGTTATACTAGAATCTGTACTACCGTCAGCAAGAACTGTCACATATTTAACATCAGTAAGAGTCTGCATCTGGGTTTGGGATATAACTGCTGATATAGCACCACAGAAGTCCCTGGCTCGTTTATCATTGGTATAATTAGAACCAAGCGTTATCCCATTTCTTTCTTGCAGTTCACAGAGCCACTCCATGTCCGAGAAAGGGCGCAGATGTTTGGCAATGGAATATGCTGTGTTGAACAGGCGTTGAATCTTGACCTTAGTGCCCTGATCAACTGTGTAAATGCTTGATACAGTGGGGACTCAGTGATATCAAAATGTACCACACGCTGACCACTGTCCGCAATATGTTGATTCATACACAGCAAATGTGGATTGGACTTGTCATGAGCACGAAGTGACTCAATTCGAAAATTATTTGAGCCAGTGGCAAAAACATTAGGTTTCTTTGAAAAGGCTGGTACTGCAATGGTTGGATATTTTTCGCACACAGTGCAATACATCAGTTCTTTTTTTCATCATATCTCAGCCAGTTATAAATGGTTAACCAATGCCTCTGAAACAATCTGGCCCTTTTCTCCTGATCGTATTTCTTATCTTTATTTGGCCTCTCTGGCCTCTCATCCTGCTCATGGAGCACTAAAGTACGTTTTTTAGGGAGTGGATGTAAGCTTTCAGTTAAGCCGTCGCTGCTTAATTCAACACACTGATGATCAGCAGTTATATCTCCTGACACAGATATAGGCTCATTGTCATTGTTATTACTGTTATCTGCACTAGACACACTGACAGAGGTGGATTGTGTTTCTGTTTCAGGTGGTGTATTGCTGCTGATGGAGTCTGCTGTTACTCGTGAGGCTACTGACCAGAGAGAAAAAAGAGTCTGCTGTTTACTACTCCTACTCCTGTTCTGCATATTGTGGTGGCACTTATTTTCTTCCCCCAATGATAATAAAATATATTTTATTAATTAGGTGTGTCTGTGTGAGTTTCTTTGGGTGGACTGGGTGGCTGGCAGACAGTGATGACACTGGGCGGGGGCCAGAAGGATGAGGTGCTTATTTGCCTAGCCTTTCCAACAAGTAAAAGCGATGGATCTTTGTTACAAATGTCTGAAACTTTCAGAGTTATGATTGTGCAGACTAAGGCAAGTCACTTATCCAATTTGGCAGGGCAGGCAGTGGCACACAGAACACTCAGAAGAAGTCACTGGACAAAGGCAGTGGAAGAAGCTGGAAGGGAATGGGACTGGGTCTATACTAATAGGAAAAGCCCAGGTTACACAGGGTTGGACTCTGAGCTGGTCCTGTTACTTACTAGTGATAACATGGACATGCACACAGCATGTAGATAACTCCCTAAGGCAGGCTGTGCCTATTACTGATTTTAGTTTTGTTTTTTTATAATAATTCACTAGTTGACTGACTCACACACTCATCACACAGTTTAGGGCAGCTACAAATACAAACTAAGGTCAAGTTCAAATACAGTAGTAGTATACTCTTTTACAACAATTAGTGCAGTTTTGTAAGTACTGCTCTACTTCTCCTTCACCAGCTACTGTGCAGTTACTACAGTTTTTACTTTTTTATTTATTTGGGCAACTACTTAGCAAGTCCTCCCTTCCCCCTTCCCTTACCACTGACTCCACAGCCTGGCCCTCAAGAATTTAGCACCAGACAGGAGCAAACCCAGCCAGACTGTGTGCAGACTGCAGAGCAAAGTAAAAAAAAGTTGCAGCAGTTAAGTACACAGGAGCTGCCTTCTCTCTCTAGTCTATGAACTTCTTCTACCACCTTACAATCAATGCACTGTGTTTCCTTGGATCTCACACTGCACTGCAGCACACACTCCCTGTTTATTTTAGGTACTGTATACCCCTGATTTCCTCTCAATAATTAATGCTCCTTGTGTGGTCCTTCTTAGGTCCACCCTTCAGTTAGTTGTGTTAAATACTGGAACAACAAATGCACAGCACAATGGCACACTTCGTTTTTTTTTTTTGTGGCTTCTAAGTTCTGAACACTCATCAACAATAACAGTTGAAACTAAGTAAGAATGGAGTGGTTTCCACTTTCTACAGCGTTCTCCTTCTCCTCTCAGGCTCTCCAGTCTCTATTTTTTGTTTCTTTGGGCAATAGCATGAGCTAACAAACTGCTTCCCCAATCCCCAACCCCTCCCCTGCCACAGCACGCCCACCGACCTGATATCCACGCCCAAGCACAAGCAACCTCCTCACTAACTCAAACTCTCCCTGAGTCCTGGCTTTTTTATTTTAAACAAAATGCTGAGGAGCCAAGTACAAGTACTACAGTGCACACTGCACTCCAAGTCTCCTCTCTCTCCCTGTCTCCACAATAAAACAACGACTTGTTAACTGCTTTCTGGGAACAGCACGCACGCCCTTTCTCTGTGAAAATGAGAAAGAGAGTGTGTGTCCCCAGATCGCCTCCCGCCAAGTCTGCGCTGAGCCAACCCGGCCAATGTGTGTCTTACTTCTCCGTGAGCCTCCTTCCATTTGCTGCTACACATGCCAGTCTCTCGGCTCCTCCTCTGTGTTCACTCTTTGCTGCTCCTGTCTTGGCACCCATATGCTGGCTGCTCCCTCTGGCACGCCATGCGCTGATTACGCTCCCAGGCCTCCTGCTGTTTCTGCCCCGCCGGTAGCACGCGAAAGTTGCCCGAGGGTCAGGTGACCCAGAGTACTCCCTCTGGTATCGCGCAACAAGCACACCCAGTGGCAAAAGGTGGTAATTGCAGGCAAATTAGGCAATTCTTTTTTTTTTTTTTAAATGCTTGTCCACGGACAACTGGCTATTTGATGCAGCGCTTGTCCCTGGCTGGAAAGTAATAGCCCGGGACGTCGGGCTATCGTATTTGTCGAACCCTGGTGCCGTACCTTGGTCAACCAGCCGGGCTTGCTCAATTGCCCAGTATCCTGTGTCCAGCCTCCCCAGAAATCTCCATGACATGGTGTTTGGCTCCCAGTGTTGCCTGGATGGGAAACCTAAGTCTAGATGTGCATCTGGCTCACCCTTGGTGGAGGTACGGAGCATTGTTCCCACTGAGCTACTAGGACAGCCTGAACACCTACACTAGTAGGAACCTAATTAAGACTAGGCATACAAAAAGAGCCCTGATAGACTGGCAAATGGCCATGATTTTAAAACAGAGGGGAAACAATATTTTGTTTCTTCTTTCTTCTGTTTAACCATGGTTCCAAGATATAGAGAGCGTTTATCAGATATTCTAAATGTAGGATATACAGTGCTTATCTCCCTTTGGTACGTCATAAAGGGGTACACCAAAATTAAAGCAAAGTATTTAAACTTCAGTGTCCAGTAATGTCCCAAAATGGCCATAAGCGCCATGACCATGAACTAGAATCTGGTAAGGGGAAAACTTGATCTGTCCCTGAGTGAAACACTCTTGCATTGTCACACGACCTCTCAAAAGTCCATGTAGGTATTAAATACAAGTTAATGTCCAACACTGAAACTCCTTCTGAAACAGTTTTAATATAAGTTGTTACATCAGTATGGTAAATAGATGGAGACAAATGATAAATAAATTCTTCTGTAATTGTAACGCACTCAACCAGCTATACCAGTCAAAAAACAAATTGGAAATTTATATACTCCGTGCAGGGTTTGGCTCACATGGCACTTTTACACCAGTATAGTTTAGAGGTTAGAATAATGAGCTGTGAATGAGCTTGGTACATCCAGCAGACACACCTGGGTTTGATTCCCACAACCTCCACTTGCATACACTGTGTGACTCTTGAGTAAGTCACTTAACCACCCAAGTGCTCCCAGGTTGCCCATGAAAACAGGCACTTGTGCCTAGCGGGCCTTACTCGGTTACCAAGGGATAAAATAAACAAACACCATGAGGAAACTATGAAAAAAGTCATTGCCGTCTTAATGCCTCCGATCTACACCAGGGACACCAGAGGGGCTACTGCAAAAGGGACACAAGGTCCAGTCTCACAAAAAAGTGCACAAACCTGGCATCAGTAAGTGGAGGGCTCCCCCTTAAAAATATCAGCAGTCAGCACTGACCAGGTTAAGCTAAACAGCAACAGTGTACTAGAACATCACAAACTGAGCTCTCTGATAATATCATATTATATAAAGCGGGAAATGAACCCCAGTCATCAGTCCTCCTCACACTCATTGTCTGCCACTGTATTCCTGCGTTCAGAGTCCGTTTTAATTTTATTAGTCTCTTTCCTGCCTCAGCAGGATCACTAAATAGATAGAGCTTACTGGCACAGGAGATACTAACTTTGGCGGGGAACAAAAGATCTTACTTTGAGAGGGCTCTTGCAGTAGGTAATTACATATAGGACTGACCTGGCAGGCGTCAGGACCCCACGGAAAATTTTCTAGCTAGCAGTTTCTGGCAGGGGACCGCCCCCATGTCAGGTGACCGATGTCATGTGACAGTATAAAGGAGCGGTCCCCTTCGCCTGCCTTCCGGTTCTTTCCTACCTCATTCCTACCCTCTGTGCAGGGAAGCAATGAGAATTTGGAGTTGGGCTATCCAACACAACCTTCACCTGACGGCAGTTCATGTTCCGGGAGTAGAAAACACGCTGGCAGATCACCTCAGTCGGTTTTCAGCCTGTACCCACGAATGGGAACTAGATCAAGAGGTAGTAGATGACATCTTCCTGCACTGGGGAACCCCTCAGGTAAACCTGTTCGTGTTTCCTTAAAACGCAAAACTTTCTGCCTTCTGCTCGCTCGCTCCAGGGTGAGACATTCTCTGGCCGGATGCTGTGTCTCTCAACTGGAAGGACAGATTCGCCTGTGCCTTCCCCACAGTTCCCTTAATTCTGAGGGTCTTGCACAAGCTCAGAATAGAAGGAGCCCAGATGATTCTAATTGCTCCATTCTGGCCCAGGCAAGTCTGGTTCTCTCTTCTGCAACAATTTTCAGAGGAACCTCCTGTTCCTCGTCCTCTGTCACAACACTTGTTAACCCAGGATCAGGGTCTCAAATCCCTCCTGTTGCATGCGTGGTTCCTGCAGACATAGCTCAGACCCAGTCTGGGGTCTCTCTCTGCTCGTAGCAGATATTCTGGTGGAGGTCAGAAAGCCTTCCACCAGGTCCACCTATGCCATGAAGTGGAAACGATTCTCGATTTGGGCCTCTTCAAAGGACTTGGAGTCTTTTTCTTGCCCAGCTGAACGAGTCCTGGACTACATGCGTCATCTCTTCGACCTGGGTCTCAGCCATTCCTCTTTGAAGGTCCACATGGCAGCAATTTTGGCCTACCAAGTTCCCTTTGGAGACAGGACTTTCGCTCAATTGGAAGTCTCTCAGACATTTCTCAGAGGGGTTATCTATTTGAGACCCCCCCATTCACATTTCTGCCCCTCCATGGGACTTGAATTTTATCCTGGAGAAGCTTACCCTACCTCCTTTTGAGCCGGCAGCCACAGCAGATTTAAAGTTCCTTTCTTGGAAAACTCTCTTCTTAGTGGCCATTACTTCTGCTCACCGCATTTCTGAGCTTCAGGCCTTGATGTGCAAAATCCTGTGTTTGATTTTCCACAAGGAACATGTGGCTTTACACACCAACCCTAAATTTCTCCCTAAGGTGGTGGCTGAATCTAGGCTGAATCAATCCATGGAGCTACCTGCTTTCTTTACGCAATACTCCAATCAAGGGGAGTATCTCTTGCATACTTTGGATGTTCCCAGGATCCTGAGATGCTATACCAGTAGGACTAAGGATCTCAGGAAATCTGATCAGTGTTTTGTCTCTTTTGCTCACAAAAGAGAGGGCAATGCAGTTTCCAAGCAATGCCTATCAAAATGGTTGGCTCATTGTATCACTTTCTGTTACGACAAGTACAACGAGACCCCTGCCGAGTCAAGTCCGAGGTCACTCCACCAGAGGAGTAGCTGCCTCTGTGGCTTGTTTCAAGAATGTGTCAGCGGCAGACATCTGCGCAGCCGCAACTTGGACTTCTGTCCATACCTTTACGAAACACTACGGTTTGGATATTGCCTCTCGCCGTAGAGCAGGCTTTGGGTTGGCTGTACTTCAAGGTCTTCTTTCATAAGACCCGTTCAGTTGAGGTTCCATTGGTTGGATCGTTTTCCTCCTCCCAAGTGCTTTTCCTTTTTCCAGACTGCTTGGAATTCAGTCTTATATGTAATTACCTACTGCAAGAGCCCTCTCGATGTAAGATAGTCCAGTTACGTAAGAACTTACCATAATAGTACATCTTTGAGAGAGGCTCTTGCGGTAGGTAATGCCTTCCCGCCCTCCATCCCCCTTATCTTTTTCAGCTTCTTTACCAGGAAGGGAAATATCCGCTTCTCTCTCGTCTTGCCTTTCTGGCCCTTAGTGGGAAAGAACTGGAAGGTTGGCATGGGGGACCGCCCCTTTATACTGACGTTGCATGACTTCGTTCACCTGACGTGGGGGCGGTCCCCCACCAGAGTCTGCTAGCTGGAAATTTTTCGTTGGGGTCCTGATGCCTGCCGGGTCAGTCCTATATGTAATTACCTGCTGCAAGAGCCTCAGTCAAAGACCTACTGTTACGGTAAGTTCTTACGTAACTGTACTAACATGTGAGATCCCCAAGCACTTCAGTTCAGATCTCACCATGTCGAAGGATTTCCTCCATTACCTGTTTGCGAAGGAAAGGTCCAGAAAACAGTATATACGTATCCCATCAGAAAGGTATAGCTGTCTGTTATACTTTGCCGCATGTAAGATGTGTTCCTCAATGATAGGTCCCATGGTATTAACAAGAATCGCCTGAGGCATCACCTTCTGTACTAGTCATCTCTGTGGATTTATTCGATAAGCCTGGATGAGTTCTCTGTCCTGGTGAAATTCAGTCACAGCTGATGGGGTAGAAATCACTAAAGCAAACAGATGCTGCCCTTCTCACTCCTCTGGAACCCCCAATATATGAATATTAGCCTGACTGATACTATTTTCAAGGTGCTTGAGACGGAGCCACAGTAAGCGATTTTCTTGAACTAAGCCTGCCGTAGCAGTGACTGCCTACTCCGCCAACAGTTTTGCCTGCTGTGAATCTTTAGTCGCCAAATCCAGCTTTGTTTCCATGGTAGTTACCCTAGTGCTAAAATCTGCTTTTTTTATCAATTTCAATCACACAGGCTTCCACAACTCCTTCACTGCCTGTAGGGCTTGGCTATTCATGGGTTCTCTGATGGCGCCATGTGGCTGGGCCTGCCGCTGTGCACCTTTTGGTTTCCACATATTAAAAGTCCCAAAATGGCTCCAAAAATTGTGACGGGTGACTTCACTCAATAGGTGAAGGGCAAGGAAAACGATCTTTCTTATTTTTTGATCAAAAGCTGTCTGTAAGTTGGCTCCGTGGCGCTGAACAGAGGTGTTCGCTCGGCATGCTGGTGACCTAGCTTTGCACCCCGAACCTGGGTACCAGGAGCAGAGTCTGGTAGGGAGGGGATTCAGAGCGTCCATTGGACGCTTCCCTCTCGGGGGAGGGGTGGGTAGGGCCTTGGCAGCTGGAGGCGGATTGGGAGTCATGCTAGGGGACATGTAGCCTCAACATGCCCCAACACATCCAGGCCTCAGGTCGCCGTCCCTATGCAGGCCCAGTCCGGGTACAGTGGGCAGGCCAGAAAAGTGGAAAAGGCCCCTGACCAACCAGGTGATAGCCACCAGCCCCCAGCACGCTATAGTAACCTGGGATAGCCTGTGCTGACCCCCCGCCAGCCCCCGGGGTAACTGATTGTGCCTAAGGGCACTTCTGCCCCGGAAGGGTTACGTCGGATCACCCAGGACTGGCAGTAGCAGGGATAGCAGATGGTGACCGGGGGATGGTGTCCGTGGGTCCCTGGTGGCCCAAAGGAGGGCTGGTCGGGGTGGGGGAGGGAGGAGTGAAAAAAAAAAAGCCATCTGTGAAAACGAAAATAAAGATTAATAACAGACAGGCAGGAGCTCCTGTGAAAGACGCCTGACTTAGCTGCTGGCCACGCCACAAACTTTTATTTCTACAGTCGGTCTGAACAGTTGGCAGTGTGCTTATTGAGGTTGGTTAAAATTTTTTCTACTACCATTCTGACCCAGTGTTTGAGCTGCAGATTCCCCTTTTATGGAATTTTTGTCAAATACCATGATTTTCACAGAATTCTGAGACTTAACACTTTGCAAGGAATTCACTGTATTCTTCAGAATATAGCCTTCTGCAGGAAAAATTCTTAAGCATAGTACTGCAATACATATGCTGGACAGAAGGTAAACAAATTCTGGAACAACATGAAAGAACTCACAGGCAAGGATCCTAAAGCACCACCCACTATGCTCAACCTTCATGGCATTCCTACACTCGACCCAGGTATCATCACCAGCACTTTTAATAATACATTTACAAACCTGGACAGTGTCCTTCCACCAAATTTTTTCGACGATCTCCCCTCCAGCTCCTCCTAAGTTACCCCCCAACTAGAACGTACAACCCCAAAGTTTTTTTTTTAAGGAGGTCCCACCACAATTAGCTAGAAAATACATTCAAAAGGCCATCGGCAAACAAGGGTACAGTGGTGACTCTCTTGACCTGAAAATGCTGGCACAAGTCCTCAATGAAATCTTATAACCACTTACAAAGATATTTAATCTCTCGCTTAGATTGGGCCATTTCCCCTCTTTCTGGAAGAAAGCCACTGTCACACCGGTTCACAAAAGCGGAGATAGGACACTGCACACCAATTACAGACCTATCTCACTCCTCCCCCCACTATCCAAAGCGCTGGAACGAATAGTGTCGGACCAACTAGTTGAATTCCTGGATAAGTACAATGTACAGTGCCCAGAGCAGCATGGCTTCAGAAAAGGGCACAGCACCACCACTGCACTACTGGAATTTACAACCTTCATCCATGCCATGCTTGACAAAGGGAATTATGGAGGGGCAGTATTTATAGACCTTACCAAGGCATTCAACACAGTTAGCCATCCCCTACTGCTCAAGCAACTGTCCTCCATTGGGATTTCCAGCGATGCCCTTCCATGGTTCACCAGCTACCTTGATAATCGGATCCAACGTGTAAGGATTGCAGGGATCTCTTCGGATGAGAAACCGGTGCACTCCGGAGTCCCCAAGGGGTCTATTCTGGGCCCTCTACTCTTCTCCCTTTTCATCAACAATCTCCCCAGTGCCTGCCACCAAAAAATATTACTATACGCAGACGATGCAGTCCTGTTTTCCAGCCACCATGACACTACAGTCCTTGAATCCCAGCTGCAGCTCGACTTCAGCCGCATCGAAGACTGGTTCAGTTCTCATAAACTTGTCCTGAACCACAGCAAGACTAAAGCTATGTCCTTCTGTAACCGACAGAGCAGGCACAACTCTCTGTCCCTCACCATCAAGAACCATGCTGGGAACCCACTCTAACATGTCAGGGAGTTCAAGTACCTTGGTATTACCCTGGATAGTACCCTCTCCTACACTCGGCATATTGACACTGTTGCCAAGACCGCCAATATACAGATTGGACTACTACACAAACACAAGCACTGTATGCTTGCAGATGCCCTTAAACTAGCCATCTACAGCTCTGTCACCTCTATCATTGACTACGGCCTTGCCATCTATGGCTCTGCCTCAACAAATGCCCTCTGCAGGATCTCGGTTGCTCTCAACAAAGCCTGTAGACTCACTGGCCAGGTGCAGCCCGACAAACTCACACCCTGGACCTCTATGCACAGGTCAGCTGGCTACCCCTACGCAACAGAATACAATATCAGACCTGCTTACTTACCAAAAAGATTCTCCTTGGTCACATGCCACCTGGTGTTAGCTCACTCCTTACTACCTACAGTAGCACTCAACAAGCACGTGGTGCCCAATCTCTAACCTTCCAGGTTCCCAGATGTCGTACCTCCATGGGTCAGCGGTCCTTTATCTATAGAGCTGCTCAATGGTTCAATTCCCTCAATAAAGAAGCACTTTCCTCTACTACTCTTGGACCCTTCAAAAGGAATCTCAAACTTTACCTCACCTCTACCACTCAATGTGACTGCTTCTCTGAACAGAGCTCTCTCTAAACACCTCCCAGCTCACTCATGTCTCACAGCCCGCTCTTTCCCAATCTCATTCCCTCTGGCACTGGGCCTTCCTTGTGACTCCTTTCCTGCTTCACATTTCCACTGGTACAAGACATTTTCCACCACCATTGGACAGTGGCCCATTAGCCTGCCAACTTCCTCTCCTGGTCGCATGCCTGCAATACTAACTGCCTATGGTGCCCTCTATCTCTTATTCTTACCACAGCCAGCTGCCTGCTCAAGCTGCTCGTTTTATGAATATTATCTCAAAGTATGTTATAACTGAGTATCTTTATTTTTTCCTTTTAGTTGTCTTGGTTGTTTATTGTGCATTATTTTACTACCTCTGTATGTATGTTCACCCTCATCCTTTGATGTGGAACCTTTGTAAACGAGCAGTTTCTGCTCAAAGGTATTTGTAATCCGAGAATTTAATAAATAAATAAATAAATAAAAGGTCTGTGGTTTACATAAACATACTCCGAAAACCCGAGGAACCCCCCCCCCCCAATTGTCAAGCTACTCAAATCCATGGAAAATAATTCCAGTTTACACAGGAAAACACCAATTTCACAGTTTACAAAGACTTTTCATTTAAAACATTGTGCAGTTTACTTATTGGCGATACTTAATGGTTGCAGAATCTATAATTCTGCTGAAATAATGCCAGTGAATTTAACTGACATAAAGCCCTACTCAGTGTATTTTTTGTGCAGTGTATCTTATATCAAACCATACAGGTGCCTATTATTTTATTTCTTATTAACTATTATTCTGATGTATTCATTTTGTAAGGGGTGATGCATGACTGGGTGTGCGGTTATAATGGAATAATGCATGCCTAGGGAGGTTATTACAGTAGGTGCAAGGCGTAGCCAAGTGCTGAAACCACCTGAGGGACATTATTCTCAGATGACAACACATCCTGGAGTATGTTATCCCACTTACAAAATGGACTTTTCTTTGTTTAAAAAATTATGTAGTCCAAGTGGGCGTGCAGTTGTTAGAAAATAATCAACAGACATGTGACGTGTTTCAGCCAACTAGGTTACAGGATGTTGGTGGCCCATCTTATAAACATTGAAGTGATTCCTTTTAGTCTGCCAATTTTAAAACATTTTGTGATAAGTTGTATGAAAATCACTATACAAAGTAAAATGTAATCGCATGGTAATTTTGAAACTTAAGAGAAGGGTAAGGGTTATGTATACAGTATGCCTGGCTGAATAAATGCACTGCTTTGTTTTTACCGTGCCATTTTGCATCCAGCTTTTTTTTTTTATCAGGACCAAGATAC
Source organism: Neoceratodus forsteri (assembly GCA_016271365.2). Taxonomy (NCBI): domain Eukaryota; kingdom Metazoa; phylum Chordata; order Ceratodontiformes; family Ceratodontidae; genus Neoceratodus; species Neoceratodus forsteri. Next base: position 1,747,727,468 of record CM057450.1, on the reverse strand, counting down.
CTTGCCCTCTCAGTTCCTTTAGATCACTCACAAGAGTTGGAACCACTTTACAATAAGTGGCGCAAAACACTCAACCGTACAATAAATGCCATTTGTACTTAGCTCCGAACAGGAAGAAAACAATGCTTTTCTTTGAGGTTATTTAAACACAGGTTTGTTTTCATTTGATAAATGTGTTGACTATATAGGGATTTTTGTTTGCTTTTGCATCAGGCATTAAAGACAGTAATCAGGACTTTAGGCCTGACATCATCTATGTGCAGTTGTTATCTGTCTTTCCAGGGGAGCATGGCCGATTGATTATGCAGTGGCCTTCTGTTCTGTTTTTACTAGATCAGGTTGTAAGCATGCTGCAGCAGTCTAACACTGGAGGCAACCTGAACTCTCTTTCTCTTGTTACAGTGAGAGTGCCATATTTTATAGACTTGAAAAATCCACAGTCCTTAAGTCTAAACCACACCTGGAACTTCTACTTGCAGCCAGATGAAGATGTGAAGATTGGAGTCTGGTAAGTGACTTGGGAATATGCAGTTAAAAATGTCTTGGAATCTGACGAGTGTACTAGACATGACCTTTTAGTTAAATACTGTTCACGTGTTATTCCCAATCTATCTGTCATAGTTTACAAACTAGTGAATTAGATGCTGGTAGTATGGGGACTGCAAGTAGTCATTGTAAGCATTTGGGATTTAATGACAGACACCAGACAGCCAGATAAAGTGCATAAAAAACACGTTTATTATTTTATTTAGAAAACATAAAAATAAAAAAAATTAATTCACTTGATATTTACAGAAAGAAACAAATGGTAGTTTACTCACCTGGTAAAGGTGATTGCATGAGCATCTCCATACAGCATCCCCGTATCCATTACTTCTGGGTTACGTCCACCTCATAGGTTGCAGATGCATGTGACCAGATTCGAAATCTAACCTGCCTAGGTCCTATTCCTTTTTTTATTTATTGTATAATCGGATTTACAACCTTTGAACCAGAGGCTCATTTACAAAGGTACCTCGTCAGAGAGAGGACATACAGAGTCAACATACTAGCAGAATTCAATTATACAGAATAACATAGTTTTAAGTAATTGCTTGAACACAAAGAGTAATTAAAAAACATTTCAGAATTGACCGGTTTAGTACCAGCAGGTACTGGCAGTGGAAAGAGAGGCCATGGGGAGTGGGGTGGGTGGGGTGAGGGAGTTCGGCCCAGAGGGCTACGTCAGTAGTGTTTTGAGAGCAGCAGAGCATCTGTTAGCGACAGGTGCAGCAGCGGATGTTGAACAGTACCTTCCCACAAGTCTCCAGTTCGATCTTTTTCCAAAGCTGTGTTGTGTGCTGGTATGCTGTGGGAATGAAGGTTATGGTACAACAACATCTACAAGTAATATGTATGTAACCGTGTATACATTGCTTGAATTTGGTCCTTGGGCTCCAATAATGGGCTGAGTTTGCTGTGCTAATGCTCATATTTTGATGTTTAGTTCCTGTTATTTACACTCTATCATGTCCAACCCATACGGCATGCTGGAAGCTGAAAAAGCTCTGTGTCTTGGAATCGTGTTAGCTGTACTGTCATCCGAGATAGCCCGGGTGGGACTGGGGATGCTGTAAGGTGATGCTCCTGCAATCACCTTTACCAGGTGAGTAAGCTATCACTGCATATTGCATCACCTTACAGCATCCCCATATCCATTACTTCTGGGTTGTAAGAAGCAGTGTGACAGGAATGATAAGTATCATGGGTGAGTCAGATGACTGTGCAGCTAAGGGTTGGTGACACTGAGGAGGACTTTATGTGCAAAAATTGCTTTGTCTACATTCTGTATGTCTAGTCTGTAATGTCTGGTGAATGTATGCACCGATGACCAAGTGGCGGCCATGCAGATGTCCAGTATAGACGCCTCTTTTTTTTTCTGCCCAGGAGGTAGCTACTGCCCTGTTGGAGTGGGCCTTGACCCCTTGTGGTTGAGTGACACCTTGCAATTTGTATGCTTCCGTAATGGCCTGTTTTATCCAACTGGCCAGAGCAGAAGTGGCTGCTCCCTGTCCCTTTCTGGGCCCCTTGTAAGTGACGAACAGTCTGTCTGTTTGCCTGAAGTCGTTTGTTCTGTCCAAGTAGATGGTGATCACTCTCTTCGTGTCCCAGTGTTTGGTTTCCTCCCGATTAGGCCAAGCTGGCAATTCTATGGGTTGGCTAGTGGGGAAAGAGGAATGGATCGTTGGTATGAACGTGGGGGTGGTTCTTAATGTAACTCCGTCGTTGTGTGAGATCAGGAAGGGAGGTTTGCAAGAGAGAGCTCTCATTTCCCCCACTCTTTTGGTGGAGCAGATGGTCAGTGGGAATATCGTCTTGACAGAGAGAGCCATTTAAGATCTGTGGTGGCCATAGGTTCGAAAGAGAGTGAGGCTAGCTCTTAGAGTACTAAGTTGAGGTCCCAGGGTGCTGCTGTGTTTTTTGCCTTAGGGTGTATATTCACAAACGCCTTGAGGAATCTGAGGACATTGGGATGTGACCCGGGGGTGTAGCCTTCTAGGAGTCCTGTACCTGCTCCTGTGGCTGCTGCCTGGACTCTGAGGGAGGAAGTCGATAGGCCTTTGTCTACTCCTTGTTGTAGGAATAGAGGTATATGTGTGATGTTGATGTCTTGTATTCAGATGCTGTGTGTCTTGCACCACGTCTCAAATATGTTCCAGTGTCTCTTGTAGGAGTTGGTGGTCGACGTGCGTCTGGAGCGCAGCATCATTTTGACCACAGTCTGGCTGTACCCCTTATCTAGCAGTCTCTGCCTTTCACTAGCCAGGCCATCAGCTGGAGTGGTGTTAGGTTCGGGTGATGGATGGGTCCTTGTGTTAGAAGGTCTGGCCATGGGGTAGGGTCCATGGGGTTTTGATTGACATGGATACTAGCGTGGTGAACCAGTGTCTTCTGGGCCATAGTGGGGTGATCATGACCACTGTGGCTTCTGATTGTTGGATCTTGTTTAGTACCTATTATATGAGTGGTATTGGTGGGAATACATATACCCTGTGAAAGGACCAATTTTGGGTCAGGGCATCTATTCCGATGGCTCCCGAGTCTTTGTATCTAGAGTAGTATCTTGGTACCTGCTTGTTCTTTGCTGTTGCCATGAGGTCCATCTCTAGTGGGCTCCAGCTGCTATTTATCTGTTGGAAGACGTGTGGATGCAGTGTCCATTCCCCCGGGGCTATCTGCTGGTGGCTTAACCAGTCTGCCTTGATGTTGAGTTTGCCTGCTAGGTGAATAGCCGAGATTGATACCAGGTGCTCTTGTGCCCAGTCCAATACTCGTTTGGATTCACGTAGTAATCGGGGGCTCCTTGTGCCACCCTGGTTGGAAATGTATGCCACGGTCGCTCTGTTGTCCGATCTGATGAGAGCCCTCTTGAGCTTCATGAGCATCTTGAAGTGTTGCAGGGCGTGGTATACTGCTCTCATCTCCAGGACGTTTATTTGCATCCGGGATTCTACTCTTGACCATTTTCCTTGTGCTGGTATGTGGTTGAGTGTAGCTCCCCAGCCAGAGAGGCTGGCATCTGTTTCAATTACTGCATCGTGCTGGCTCGTCAAGTTGGCTCCCTTGTTTTAGTTGTGGCTGTTGGACCACCACTTCAGGGAGAGTTTTGCATTGTGGTCCCATTGTATCATTTGTGTGAGGTCGTGCTGTAGGTGATGGCCCTCTCGTATGGCCAGATTCTGCAGCGGACGCATGTTCCATAGCGCCCATGGGACTAGACCGATGCATGATGCCATGGACCCCAGTGTTTCCAGTGTCTGTCTTAGGGTTGGGTTGCTGTTGGATCTTAGTGCTTGTACCTGTGCAAGCACTTTGTTCATTCTTTTTTGAGATGGGTTCGCCTTCCCCGTCACTGTATCTATAGTTGCCCCTAAGTGGTCTATGATCTGGCTGGGACTTAGGCTGTTTTTGTCCCAGTTGATTACCCATCCGTGCAACTGTATTGTGTTCACTACTATTTGGGTCTGCTGTCGGCAGACGGAGGGTCTCCTGGCTCAGATCAGCCAGTCGTCCAGGTATGGAATGATGTGGATTCCTTGTTGCCTTAGCTGTGCTGTGAGTGTGACCGAAACCTCGATGAAGACCCGTGGAGCTGATGCTAGGCCGAATGGCAGTGTCTGGTATTGATAGTGGTGGCCGAGTATCTTGAATTGGAGGTACTTGTAGTGGGCTGGATGAATGGGTATGTGGAGGTAGGCATCCTTCATGTCTATAGATGTTGGGTAGTCTCCGGGCCGTACAGCTCGTAGGGTGGACTGGAGTGTTTCCATCTTGAACTGCTTGTATTGCACAAATTGGTTGATGAACTTGAGATCTAAAACTGGCCTCATGTCCCCCGGTTTTTTGGGGTACCAGGAAGAATAGAGAGTATATGCTCTGGTTTGTTTGGTTGGGTGGGACCTCTGCAATGGCCTTGTTGGTTAGTAGTGAGCTGAGCATGGATTGTACCGCCCGTATTTTCTCAGGGTGTCGGGACACTGGGGATATAACCTTCCTGTGTGTGAGAGATTTCTGGAGGAATTCGATGGAATATCCCTGGGAGACCACTTCCAGGATCCATTTGTCTGAGGTTGATTGACACCATTTGTGAGAGAATTGCAGGAGTCTGGCACCTCTAGGGGGTGGTGGTTGGGCACTGGTCATTGTGTGGTGTAGTGGTCAATTGGAGTTGTGTTTTCCTCATCTGAATGTAGATTGATCTCTCTCTTTCTCTCTGATATTGTCCTCTTGTTCTGCTTCTTGTAGCGTTGTTGAAGTATGAGGGTTTGAATGAGTAGGCTTTGGCCTGGGAATACTGGGAGGTTTGCCTTCTATCTTGCCTCACTCGGAATGGGCGAAATTTGCCCCAGAATGCGAATAGGTAAGTACTCGTGGAGGGTTTGTCTTTATCCAGGGTGTTTCAGTCGCCTTTTTGTTTTACATATTTCTCTAGTCCTTCGCCGAACAGCAAGTTACCCTTGTAGGGCAATTTCTTAGCATAGTCTTGGACTCTGAGTCAGCGTTCCATATCTTGAGCCACATGTGTCGTCTTGTTTTGTTGGTTAGGGCTGCCAGTCTAGCTAACATCTTTAGTGCATCAATGGATGCATCAGCAGTGTACTTAGCTGCCTGGATAACATATTCTGCTAGGTCAGCTAGTTTAGAGTTAGGTTCTAGGGTGGAGGCTAGCTCCTCTAACCAGGTGACCAGTGCTCTTGAAGTGTATGTCGCAGCGGTGTTGGCCCTGCAGGACATATCCGTCATCTCATAGGATTTCTTTAGGAGTTCCTCCATCTTCTTGTCCCTGGGATCGCGTAGTGGGGTAGTTGTTTCTGAAGGAAGGACTGTTTTCTTGCATAGTCCCGTAATCTGGTGATTGACTGTGGGGGGAGTGCACCACGGCTTGTTCGCCTCCTCCTGCACTGGGTAAAGCCTGTCAAAGGTACGCTTTTCTGAGATTCTGGATGGGCCTGTTTGATTGCCATTCCTTCTCTATGACCTCTGTTAGAGCCTCACATACTGGGAAGGCCTCGTCTTTCTTTTGTTTTGCTCTGATGAGCAGGTTTAGTTTGGATTGTTGAGGGGCGTCTGGCACTTCAAACCCCATGGTTTCTTTTATTGCTCTCAGTAGTTCTGGCAAGACTTTGACTGGGGTGAGTTTTTTTGTAAGTACGAGGTCATCCTTGTCTTCCCCGTGGTGTTCCTCATCTCCGGAATCACCATTATCTGGCTTTTCTGGTTCTGGACCCCCCGGGATGGTTGGTTCCATGGACGTTTGTCTGTCTTTGTCTTCATTGTGGCGCTTGTCTGAATTGTTCCCCTTACTATTCTTTGATAGTTCCTCCATCCTTTCCAGGATCTTCAGCATGACTGCCTGCTGAGTCCTGAAGAAATCCTCTGCCGTGGAGGGTAATTTGCTGGGTGAGTCCTCATGGGGCTCAGACCTGTGCTCCATGTCCATGTCGCTGACAGTTCCGGGGTCGGACTGTTGAAGCGAGCATGTGGGGCACAGTGGTCCTGCCTGGCTGCCCAGTAGGGTGATGTGGCAGGTGTTGCATTTCTTTGTTTTGCCCATCCCATATTAATCTGTGGAGACAGTGGGGGAGGGGGATGTGAGGAGAAACAGTTTAGACAGAGTAAGGCAGGAGACAGATCAGCAGTCTGTCTTGTATTCAGTTATTTAATTTGGTATTGCATCTGGAGAGAGTAAGGTGACTTGCACGCTTGCAGCTTAGTCTAGGGCACTGCATCTTACTGTGCCATATTGCCACTGGTGGCATTATGATGTCCAGAAATATAAGGGAAGACTGGGGAATTAAATCCTTTTCTGCATGTTTGTAGCTGATAGCCCTTACATCATGCTGGTCAGAAATGTAAGGGAGGACTGAGGCACTGAAGGGAATTAAATACTTTTCTGCATGTTTGTAGTCGATAGCCCTTACATCAGGCTGGTCAGAAATGTAAGGGAGGACTGAGGGATTTAACCGTTTCCTGCATATATGCAGCTAATAGCCCATGCCTTGTAGTGCCTAAATATCGAGAACCCCATTGTCTCACTCATTATGCATAGGGCAGTAATTGTATGCATTGTAGCCTGTGGGAGTCACTGCTCGGTGTGGTACCTTATGTGCAAGCACGGTGGGGCAATTCCACACATGCGCAACATGCTAGTGAGCCGTGGACCCTGGCCGCCATTAGAAGATGGTGGTGGGTCCGTACAGCTACAGGTTGGCATTGTGTACCGGGAGCGCTAGAGGGTCTGGCTGATCGGGAGATGGGATCTCTGTCCCTGGTGTCTGATGATGCAGCACAGACGGCGGAAAGGCGTACTGTGGTGCGTTGAGTGCACGAAAGGGAGTGGGAAGTATGTGTTGCTGATTATGGGCATAGCGGTGGTGGGCCCACTCGTAAGGGGGCTCTCCCTGAGAGGAACCGGGCACATAGTGGTGAGCCCGCTCACAAGGGGGCTCGATGTGCATGTGGGACACTGGAGCCGCTTGCAAGGGCTCCCGGGCCTGGGGAGGGTTACAATCAACATTCGTGATTTGCAGAGAAGTCACATGATGGGAGGCTGCATGGCTGGTTAAGGAGACGCGGTAAGAGTTTTCAGGTACTCGGTGTACCAACAGCAAATAAAGGTGTCTATGAGCTTACCAAAGAAGCAGTGAGCAAAATGATGTTTTTTTTTTTTTTAAAACAGTACAGCTGAAGCCAAGAGTGCATTTCTCCAACAACAGTGCAGCAGTACAAACTGTTTGCTGTCTAGGGGTGTTTCACAAACAACAGTCCTGTGAACTTGGCTGCCTACATTGTCTGAGATTTAGAGCTGATAGTGGCTAGATCTATATATCGTGCTTATGGCATTAAAGCAGTATGTTATCCAGTAATGATTTGAAAATGACAAGCATATCTGAGTAACTTATATGAGTACATTTAGGCTTTCTGACTATCATTTCTGTGAGCAAGGCCTAATTTCTGCATCGCAGAGTAGTTGCAGTAGGGTACCCTGCTAATGGGTATTGCAGTCAGCAGTATTTAGTGAATATAGTGGAATTTCAGGATCTTACTTTACTGCCAACATCTGGAGCTAGGCAATATGCTTGCAGTCTCTGCGATGCACATGTAAGAACTGGAGACTTGTAGGAAGGAATAGAACCTAGGCAGGTCGGATTTCGAATCTGGTCACATGTGCATCTGCAACCTATGAGGTGGACGTAACCCAGAAGTAATGGATATGGGGATGCTGTAAGGTGATACACTATGCAATATGCAATAAGGTAGTTAGACTTCACACCAAAATAATATAATCAGGCAATTCTTCTCCCAGAACCCCTGCGCTTTTCTGTAAATCAATATCTTTCGTGTGTAAACACTCACATGTCCTTCCTTCTCTCTGGTCAGAAGAGACTGACCTCCCTATCTAACTTCTAGCCCCCTGGTGGAGAGGTTATATAGGAGATAAGGATGACATCATAAGCATGTGACCCCTCAATTAATAAACCTTTTAATTTTTCTGGCTCTTATGTTTCCATACTCTGCCTAGGATGTCCCGTAGTGTCACCCTATGTTCATATGAAACCATATTCCTATACAGTTTTGAAGGAGATGCATCAATAAAATAAAACCTTAGTTATGGGAGAGGGTACCATTATGACATCAGCCCTTCCCTCTAGCAGTGACATCACCTTATTCTGATACTATAAGAGCTGCCATTTTGTGGGGTGCCTTCCCTATAGGAGGACCCTCCAGAACATCAGGGTTTAATTCAGGTGAAGACCTTTTATTTCTTTAAACAGAAGTAAACAAATTTAATTTAAACCAAAGGAATCTCTAACCTTGACAGGTAAGAACAGGTGAGGGGCACGCTCCCTATCTGTCTTATCCTGCTGGGTTAGGAAACTAGTGGAATAATACATTCTCGTCTTAAAAAAAAACAAAAAAAACATTCATTAACATACTGCAAACATTGCTATAGTTCATACATTAGTTATGTAGCATACAAATATAACAGCCTAGAGAATTTTTTATACTGCTAGGATTGTTTATTTATTGTATCGGGCAAGTTTATTTCCGGCTATCATACACCTGACTGCTGCAATTTCAGCTGTCGACTAAACCTTTCATTATGGCGTGTAACCAGTTCCTGCAGTCACTCTTTAACCTGACAGAACCCCTGGTTTACTTGGTTTGAGAACACTGCAGGGCTTCACCTTTTCCTGCCCATAGTGTTCTACAGTTTAATACTGTTTCCAGTGCTCCCTATGCTATTTTATACTGCAGTCAGAGGAGTGCTACAGCTCCATGGTAACAGTGCACATTCGGCCACTCCCCGCTGTCTTGTTTAGTCAAACGGCCGATTCATTTACTACCACAGCAAGCAGTCACACAGCGGCTCTTCCAAACGGGATTCCTGCATGAACGTGTGTAGGAACTGTGCGAATGTGCGCACATTTCGCACGGCCCTCTCGTTGGGGACAGAACACTTTTTCTTTAACAAACAATGGCTGCAATTTATGTTAGAAGGCAGCTCATAGCTATCAAAGCTCGCAGAAAGGAGCTTTCTTTATACGACTGCAACATGCGGTTGTTGAAATGACCTAGCCCAACTTTGGGCTTTCAGGCAGTTGCGCCTTGCGACATGCCCCAGAATTCCTTGAAAGAGAAACAGATTGTACACGAGGGACACTTTCTTTGTATATATGTGTATGTATCGGGAATAGTGTACACGAGGGACACTTTCTTTGTATATATGTGCATGTATCGGGAATAGTGTACACAAGGGACACTTTCTTTGTATATATGTGCATGTATCGGGAATAGTGTACATGAGGGACACTTCCTTTCTATATATGTGCATGTATCGGGAATAGATTTAAAAGGGACAGTAAAGATGTTTAGAAATGCCAGGTTGGCCACCCTGACATGAAAGGACAGAAAAGGGAAGAAAGAAAAAGAAAGGAAATAGAAACAAGGAAAAGAAAAAGGGAGGGGACACATATAATTATCAAATCTTTATTCTTAACAGGGGCATCGTTACAGTCATTTGCAGTTTTAAGTGCTTGGTGTCCATGCAAGTCATGGACAGGTGAAACACTGCCTCTTGTATGGGTGTGGGAAATATTCCCCCACTCGTATGTATAAAAAGTGCAGGAATCTTGTGCCTCAGTCTGAGAGCCAACAGACGAGGGGAGCTTGGTTTAATGTCTCATCCAGTGGATGGATATCAGTTACCTTTTCCACATTTTACGTCTCTAATGTGTGTGTTTGTGCTGTTGTACAAAGCAAATATAATTTAAATAGTTCTCTGTCCTCAGAAAGCTTAGTTGAATCAGCCCAGTGGCTTGGGTGGGATAACACTTAAATGGAGTGAGTGTGTGTGTGTGTGTGTATGTGTTTATTTCTTTCTCTGATCAAATGACTGTCCAGTGGATTGGGGTGGGCTACTACCATCCAAGTAACAAAAAAAACAAACCTCTTTCTAGGTAACGTATCTCTAGCTGCATGGTGATGTTGTAAAACTTTGATAATAAGAGATTCTTCCCTCCTCCTATCAAGGTTGGTGCATTGCCACCAAACAGAAGAGATATCCAGGTGATTAACATGCACCCTGCCCCCTCCAGAAAAAAGTCAGCTCAGAGCCTGGGGATCCTGGATTAGTGGACTCAGAGAATGTGAATCAGCATAGTTATGTAAAGCAGAATAACATTTGGTTGACCCAGCGCCTTTCATACATATCAGTTCAGAGCTCTACACAGCCTAATTAGACAAGCAGGAATTGTATACAAACTAAAGGTGCATTTACACGTACCTGGCTGATGTACTTCCATCTGCGCCGCTTGCCCTCCGCTCCACCCACCACCGCCGTTTGCAGACGTGGTAGATGTATACCACTGCAGGGTCAGTGACCGATCTTCCTTCATTTGCACTGTATTTTTGCTCTGGCCCGCTGTCCAATTAGATGCTGTGTGGCATTTGTGCATGTGTTACTAAACCATTTGCATGTGTGTAAACCAGGATTGGTAGGTGGGCGCTAGTTATTTTCTAACAATTTTCTGAGCCTGCTGATTAAATGGGACATGCAGTATTTCAAGCAGGCAATATGAATTGAAATGTCTAAAAATCACTAGTAATAAGTAAGTAATAAATTGTATTCATAAAATTATTAAGAGCAGGGATAGATGTTACAAGCTTCATTAAGCCAAGCTCATTTCCAGTGAGGTCCCTAGCAAGTGTAACAAGTTTCTACACTAAAAATATATCAGTTATGAATATAAGTGTACGTTACTAAAATTAGAAACAAGACCATCACTATAAGTATAAATAAATACATGATAGGCATACAACAGATATAAACTGCAACAACATATCACAGTACCAATACAAAAAATACACATCAAGGTATATATTTGGCATTCTGTCAGTATAAAGATCAAGTTCTAGGGCTGTGGATATGATGTTCTAGCCACACTGTCTGGCAGTTGCTTTTCCCTTTAAGGATCACCGAAAACATCCTCAAGCTGGCTCCTCCCACCCACCCGGGTGGTAACTCCCATGGCTCCGCCCCATGACACCAGATCTTCCTTTCTGCTGGAAGAAGCAGGTTCACTCCTTACCACTCCCGTGTTGAGTAGGCCCTGGTGCTTAAATCTTCGGATTTATTTCCTAAATTTACACTAAAAGTCATTTGAGTTTCGTCTTCACATTGATCTTTGATTGCGACTGTGGTGGAGGATAAAACCTCACCCAGGTTTCACCGGTGCCCTTGCGGGCAGAAGATGTCCTGTACAGACCCTCACACCTCGTGCATCTACTGTCTGGGCCACAATCACAATCCTCAGGCCTGCGACATTTGTCAGTTGTTACACCCGAATGTCCTTGACGACCATGCTGCCCACCTGAAGTTGGACCAACTGGAGAAACGTTACCCGCTGGTCAAATGAAAGGATGCCAGTTAGGTGGTCTCCACGGCTGCGGGGTCCACTGAGCAGTTAGAACAACTTAAGGCCATCGAGGAGGAGGCGGCCCAGGCCGCAGCTCAATGGTGGTCTGCCTCAGCCTTTGTTCTGCTCCAGTTGGGCTCCACCTGTTCGGCCTCCTCAAGGAGCTGTGCCAGTCCCTCTCGACCAAAGGAGAGGGCCCTACTGAGTTGCACAGTTCCTGCTCATGCAAGGAGGAGTCCAAGAAGGATAAAGACAAGACTCATCATCGATGCTCCTGGGACTGGGAACATTCCCGCTCTCACAAAACTTCGGTTTTGACTATGATCAAAACAGCGGAATTGGCCACTAGCTTCATGGTAACCCAGTCGGACCAGTTGGCTGAGATGCCGGCCAATATGCGGACGAGATTTTTCTTGATCCTGTCAACTGGTTGTCATCTGAAGAGGCAGATAACTCTCTTTTTAGGACTCCGGTCCAGCCAGTGACCACTGAGGGGTCTGCCCAGCCTGCTGAGTCAGACCCGCTGGTCATCAACACAGACCAGTAGGAGCCGTGGACCTCCCTGGTCTCGGTCTTCCTCAACTTTGGGGTTGAGCAGGTCCTGCCGACATCGGCAGTCTCGCTCTTGGCACCATGGTAAGCAGCTCGCCGCTTCTCATCTTCATCCTCCTCAGGTGAGGGAAGGCTTTGGCGCAAATTGTGTTGATGCTACGAAGACCTCATTTGGCAACAGTTAGTTCTTTCTGGGTCGAAGCTGATGCCGGCAACCACCCCGACCATTATCTGGCTGTCGCCTGAAAGGCCGATGACGATTTCTTCAGTGGGGCTGGTCGACACCGTTCCTCCCCCAGTGGACCCATTTCAGACTATGTCGGCTCGGCCAAAGCAGGCATGTCCACCGATTGTGGTGGAGCTGCTGTCTGAATATCCGACAACTGGGGCTTCGACCAAGGAGTGTCGACTGGCCAAGGGGTTTCCCCATCGACTGTCGGTCACCTTTATGCCTGACTGTCTGCGGCGTGTCGAGGGTAACACAGGTGGCCGCCTGCTTTATGTGGACTCTTCGGAGTCCAAGGATTCTTCCTTGCACTCCTGTCCACTGGACACGGAGTTGATCGGGGATCTCTCCACAGACGAAGGCCCTACTTTGTTCATGGGCATTCTTTGCCGAGTCTACGGGGATGAAGCTGAAGCCCATCCAAAAACGGGCTCAATATCCCCTCACAGAAATTCTGGACAAAGGGGACTCTCCAATGGAGGCCTTCCGAGTGGCTGAGGCCATTGTTGGCCCTACCTTGGAGCTTTGACAGCGCCCTGCTTCTTGTCCTGTGCCCTCGGTCTGGATGGCCTGCAAGTATGCGGTGCCCACTGGTACCCTTTCAGGGCTCACGGAGCATCTGTCGGCTGAGGGGTTGGTGGCTGACTCTGGTTTTCAGTGCTCGGGCAATACTGGGGATGTCGATAGACCGCCGGACAAAGAGTCCAAGAAATTGGACCATTCGGCTAAAAAGGTCCATGCTGCCTCCTCACTAGGCCTTCGCTAGGTGAGCGTGGCCATCTGGATGGTGCACTTCTCTCATGCCCTATTAGGCTTCCTGGATGAAGTGATCTCTAACCTTCCTGCGGACCTTCAGACCATAGTCAAAAAGGTTCGAGACCAGGGCAGGGTAGTGGCAAAACAGCAACTCCAGACAGCTCTGGATATTGGATATTATTGCGCCCACTCTGTGGTGCTTGTGGTTGCCATGTGCCACAGGGCTTGGCTACAGATCTCGACCTTCACAGCAGATACCCAGCACAAGCTGGCAGATGTCCCCTTTTTGGGCACCAACCTATTTGGGCCTGGTGTGGAAGGTCACGTCCAGCTCATTGAAAAGTCCAGTGCCATCCTGGACTCTGTGACACCCATGCAGAAGGACAACAAGGGCTCCAAGCATCAGAAGCACAAGTCCTTTTGGTCTTCTACCCCTGCGGCAAAACCAGACCACATCAGTCTGGCCAGCAGGCTCAGTCCTGGTGACCTTGGGCCAAGTCCATGGCTTCGGTGGTCCGAAGGCCCGGAGGGAAGGGACCCGGTGGCTCCTCAGCTGGATCCTCCTCCTGCAGGCCTGCTCAGTGACGGAATGGGGGTTGCCACCCTCATGTCCATCATGCCTCCCCTGGGTCCTCCAGTGGGGGGCAAGCTCCGTCACTTCCTTTCCGCCTGGTCCACTGTTACTATGGGCAGGTGGGTTCTGAAAGTGGTCAGTCAGGGTCTGCCTCTGAAATTCAAGCAGTACTCTCCAAGCTGAGCCCATACCCCATGAGAGAACTTGGTATCCACAGACACTCGATTGGCTCGTCAGGATGACATAGCACAGCTCCTCCGCAAGGTGGTCGTAGTCAGAGTTGTGGATCCTCCCGTACACCCAGGGATTGTCTCCAGGTACTTTCTGGTGCCAAGGCGGATGGGGGGCTTGTGCCCCAATCTATATCTGCATGACCTGAACAAATTCCTCAGATCCCACACCTTCAAAATGGTAATTCTGTCTCAGATCATACCATTTCAGGAGCATAACATGTGGTTTTGCTCTCTGGATCTTCAGGACGCATTGTTTCACACTCCAATCCGTCCATCCCACCGAAGGTTCCTTCTCTTCCGAGCAGAGGGAGCTCTTTACAAGTTCCAAGCTTTTGGTTTCTCCTCGTCCCCCAGATTATTCACCAAATACATAGCAGTGATGGCAGTTTGCCTGAGGTGTCAAGGGGTCCAGGTGTACCCCTACCTGGATGACTGACTGATAGCAGGTCCCTTCAGGCAGGAGGCGGATCGGTTGAGGGACCTGGCCCTCCAGACCTGCATCGACCTTGGCCTCCTGGTCAGTGAAGCCAAGTCGGAACTCGTGCCCTTGCGGGTGATCAGCTTCATCGGGGCAGAGTTCGACTCGTGCCTGGCCAGAGCTCGGCTCCCCGTGGACAGGGCAGAGGTTCTCTCTTCCTTTGCCCAGTCATTTCTGGTTGGGCACTTGCACCCTGCCTGGGACTTCCTGCGCCTTCTGGGTTACGTGGCAGCCTGCACCAGCATGATCCTATGGGCCTGTTGGCATATGTGCTCCCTGCAGTGGGAGCTGGCCAGCCAGTGGTCTCAGCGCAAAGGTCACTTTGACCAGCTGATCACTGTGACCCAGAGGATGGGGGACACCTGACAGTCATCCTCACGACCGACGCCTCTCATGGGCTGTGGGTGCCCACCTGGGGGAACACAGAGTCCACGGGCTCTGGACCCCCCCAGGAGTCCCGATGCCACATCAACCTGCTGGAGCTTCGAGTAGTTCGGCTAGCCCTTACTGCATTCGCTCCATTTGTCTGGGGTCGGTGTACAGACAATTTGTCACAACGTATTTTGCTGTGGACAACATGTTGCGGGCAAATCGGCGATATTGTTTTTGGCGCCGTACTGTGTGGTCATGGTCATAAGGTTGCCAATGCTGCCTGCATTACTGGTGACATTTCATAGCAGGGACAGAGTGAGCATAGAAAGACTGGCTACCTCTGTGTAAAATGTGTAGAATATCAGATCATGTAAAATAATTCTCTCTCTCTCTCTCTCTCTCTCTCTCTAGGGAATGGGGATGATCATGAAGATCACTTAAGGTTGTGAACCCTGGAGCAGTCTGTGCAGAGTACAGCATGACACCTGTATTGAAAGGTCCTGCAATCGGAACATCAAAATGTTGCATAGTTCGGGGCAAAAGAGCAGTACCACATTCCAGCACAAACTGTGATAAGCTCATAATAAATTCCTTAGGTGGGGAGTCACTGTTGCGTTTATCCAGAAAGTATGTTAAAGCACTCCCTCCCTAATGCCATATGTTTGTATAAAGTGACTCCACATCGAGTGTAACCAAAAGGTCAGATTCCTTGACATGGAGGGCTCCTAAAATCTCAAATGCATGCTTTTTCGAATCTTCCGTTACGTGAAATTGATTGCCCGCAAATTGCTTTTAACAGCAACTTGAGCGAGGTCCAGCGTATACATATATGACAATTTGTCTGCAACATATTTTCTGTCCATCAATGCTCTATGTGACATTTAGACTGGTAATCTTTTGTCCAGTTGACCTTTTGCCCACAACTAAATGACCATGACGTTTAGTCCGGGGACGTTTAGTCCGTACACGCTGGGGTCAAGTGATCCAGGTCCAGACGGACAACACCATGACCATGTACTACCTCAACAAGCTGGACAGTATTTATCCCTTGCCTCTATGCAAGGAAACTCTCCGCATCTGGATCCTCGTGTGCAGCCTGGAGGCATATCTCCTAGCCATCCATGTGGCAGGAGCCTCCAGTCAGCTGGTGGATGCCCTCAGCCGGGTGAGCGAGGCATCTCATGAGTGGTCCCTCCACCCGGAGGCAGTTCACAGTCTGTTCTCCCAGTGGGGCACCCCCAGATGGACCTGTTCACATCCAGGGAGGCATAGAAGCTGAGGCTGTTTTGTGCCGCCCCCAGCAGTGCTCCCTGCAGGAGTGCCTTCTTGAGGCCATGGACCCCAGGCCTCTTCTGTGCCTTCCATTGATCCACAAAGTGCTCATCAAGGTCAGGAGGGACAAGGTACAGGTGATCCTGGTTACTCCAGACTGGCCCTGCCAGTTGTGGGACCCTGATCTCCTCAGCCTCAGAAACAGGCTCCTGAGGCATTTTCTAGCATGCCTGGACCTGCTTTCCATCAGTCAGGGGAAGGTACTCCACCCGGACCTTCAATCCCTTCACCTGACAGCCTGGTTCCTGAGCGGCTAGAGTTCCAGGCTTTGGGTGTCTCCAAAGATGTCCTCACCATGATGGTGACATCTAGAAAGGAATCAACCAGAAAATGCCATGCCTTCAAATGGAAGAGATTCTCAATTTGGTGTCAGGACAAGGGGTTAGACCCCTTGACCTGCCCTCTCACCCAAGGGGGACTTCGGTCAACGACCCTTAAGATGCACCTGGCAGCCATCTCTGCTTTCCGGACGCAGGCTGGTCAGCAGTCGGTGGCACAAGAGAAGGTGGTCTGGCACTTTTTTAAAGGCCTTGACCACATTTCCCCTCCGGTGCATGAACCACTACCACAGTGGGACTTGTTGCCGGTTTTGGCAAAGCTCATGGGCAAGCCATTTGAACTGATGCACAGGTGTGACATGTCTCACCTGTCGTGGAAGACCTCCTTCCTAGTGGCTATCACGTTAGCCAGAAGGATCAGTGAGATCCAGGCACTGTTGGTGGAGTCTCCTTACCTGCTCTTCCACAGGGACAAGGTTGACCTGTGCCCCAACCTGAAGCTCCTCCCGAAGGTTACATCGGAATTTCACCTGAACCAGGTGATGACTGTACCGGTGTTCTTCACCAGTTACACCACGGAGGCTGAACACAGGCTCCATATTCTGGACCTGAGGCAAGCGCTCGCTTATTGCAAAGAGTGCATGGCTTGAGTTCGGGGAGAGGTTTTCGAGCTGTTTGTCATGTACACTGAAGCCGCATCTGGTGGACCTGCAGCCAAGGGGGTGATTGGCAGGTGGATCACATGCTGCATTGATCTCTGCTATAGGTTGGCGAGTAGG
Source organism: Neoceratodus forsteri (assembly GCA_016271365.2). NCBI lineage: Eukaryota > Metazoa > Chordata > Ceratodontiformes > Ceratodontidae > Neoceratodus > Neoceratodus forsteri. Next base: position 1,747,710,429 of record CM057450.1, on the reverse strand, counting down.
GAGCCTTCCGAAGGGCTAAGGGCTCATTACACTTGCCATACCGCTGTGTCTAGGGACGGCTGCTTCTAGGGATGTCCCTATCCAGGAAATCTGCAGGGCTGCTACCGGAAAGTCAGCACACACCTTCATTTCTCATTACCAAATTGACCTTGAGTCATGCTGGGATGCTGGTTTTGGGGCCTCAATTCTCCAATCTCTGTTCCCAAAGTAGGGTGTGTGTGCCTTGCCTCCCTCCTAACGGAGAACTGCTAGGAGTCTGCCAGACAGTGTGGATAGAACATCATATCCACATCCCTAGAAACACCTGTAACAGTAGTTATAAGAGTGATATATGATGTTCATCCACACAGACCCACTCAACCTCCCCAGCTTTGGCGCACAAACTCTGTTACCAGAGGGCAAGATCTGGCATCATGGGGCGGAGCCATGGGAGTTACCACCCGGGTGGGTGGGAAGAGCCAGCTTCAAGATATTTCTGGCGATCCTTAAAGGGAAAGGCAACTGCCAGACACTGTGGATGAACATCATATACCACTCCTAGAACTACTGTTACAGGTGAGTAACCTCTGTTTATACCCTCAAGATAGCATTGCAAAGGGGCTATTGCCAGATCAAGTTACCATTTTTTTTTTTTTATGGGACCCAGTCGAATAGATGAATTTACCCCTCTTATACTAATGGACAACGAGTTCCACAACACCGGCCCTCTATGTCGTACTGATGACCTCCCAATTCCCAAGTTACATTTAGAAATTTCTAACTCCAAACCGTAAGCAGATCTTAACGATTCCTTGGTACCTGTGATTGTAAAGGCATCCAAGGAGTACCTAGATAGAGCTGCCTTGTATACCTTGTACGTAAAAGTCAAAACGTGCTGATTTCTTCTTGCTTCAGGTCTCATCCATCTTAAGCCTCTATATAGAAGGCAATGGTGCATTCTCCTAGGAGCATCGAGGGGAATGTGGGCCAGCCTGTTGTGTAGAAATATAGATTTTGACAGCAGATAAGGAGCGCCTGGCCCACCTGCTCTGCCCATTTTCCTACCTACTTAAACTCCAGAATCTAAATGATAAGCAGCTTATACACTCTTTCCTGTCACTAGGGTTGCCTTCTGTCTATCCCATGCATTCTAGAACTCACCAGTCGTTTTAGCCTCTATGACCTACAATGGGAGGCTGCTCCATGCATCCACCACCCTTTCTGTGAAAAAATACTTCCTTACATTACCCCTAAGTCTTCCCCCCCTCTAGCCTCATATTGTGACCCCTTGTTCTTCCACATCTCTGTTTTTGAAGGATGCTGCCCTCCTGGACTTTGTTGCTTGCCCTGAGGTAATTGAATGTCTCTTATCATATCCCCCCTCCCTCCTTCCTCCTTTCCTCCAGGGTATACATACTGAGGTCTTTCAGTCTTTCTTTATATGTTTTCTGGTGCACTGCTTTCACCATTTTTGTTGCCCTTCTCTGGACCACCTCCATTCTGTCAGTGTCCTTCTGGAGATGCGGTCTCCAGAACTGAACACGTTATTCCAGATGTGGCCTGACCAGTTGACTGTACAGTGGCATCACCACCTCCTGGTTTCTACTGGTGATGTCCCTCCCTGTGCACCCCAGCATCCCCCCTGGCCCTCCCCACTGCCTTTTCACATTGCTTGGCCACCTTCAGGTCATCTGTTATGTTTACCCCCAGGTCTCTTTCCAGTTTTGTTGTTGTTAGTATCCCCCCACCCCCCATTTTTGTATTCCTCTCCAGGATTCCTGTGGCCCAAGTGCATAACTTTACACTTTTTTGTATTGAATTTAAGCTGCCACTCTCTTGACCAGTCCTCCAATTAGCCTAGGTCTCTTCTTATTTTTTCCACCCCATCTAAAGTGTCTACTCTATTGCAGATTTTGGTGTCACCCACATAGAGGCACACCTTCCCTTCCAGCCCCTCCACAGTGGCACTAATGAAGACATTGAAGAGGACCGGCCCCAGAACTGAGCCCTGTGGCACCCCACTTGTCACCCCCCTCTCCTGAGATTGAACTCAATTTACCACCACCCTCAGTGTCCTGTTGCTCTGCCAGTTTTGGACCCAGTGTACCACCTTGGGACCTACTTCCAGACTGTGCAACCTGTTTACTAACCTGTGTGGGACTGTGTCAAATGCCTTGCTAAAATCTAGGTAGGCCATGTCCATCGCCCTTCCCTGATCCACCCCCCTGGTTACCTAGTCAAAGAAATCTATCAGATTTGTTTGACAAGATCTCCCTGTTGTGAATCCATGTTGCCTCAAATCTTGTGCCCCACTAGCCTCCAGGCATGCCACAATTCTTTCCCTTAACATGAATTCTGTGATTTTCCCTACCACTGAGGTCAAGTTGACCGGCCTGTAATTTCCACCCTCCACCTTTCTCCCACTTTTGTGTAGTGATACCACATTTGTCCTCCTCCAGTCCTTTGGTACCACGTCCTCCTCTAGTGATTTTTAAATAGTGCTGTCAGTGGTGCCTCAGTAACTCCCTGAGTTATTTCAGTATTGTGGGATACATCCCATCTGGTCCCATTGTCTTGTCCACTTTTAGTTTCAAGGGTTCTTTTAGGACTCTCTTCTCTGTGAATGGGACTGGTGTCCACCCCCTCCCACCCCGTGTGTGTTTCTACTTCCCAATTTTGGTCCCTCCCAAGTATTCATTTAGAATTTCTGCTTTTTCTATGTCCCTCTCTACATAGCCCTCTCCCTTTATTCAATCTCACAATCCCTCCATTGGTCTTCTTCCTTTTCCTGATACACCTGAAGAAGGTTTTGTCACCTTCTTTTACTGACTTTACTATTCTTTCTTCAATTTGCACCTATGCACACCTGACTGCCTTCCCCACCTCCTTCTACTTTGCCTGGTACATTTCCCTGTCTCCCTCCCTCCCTCTGTGTTTCCTTGTACTTTCTGAACACCTGCTTTTTCCCTAACCTTCCCTGCCACTGCTTTTGAAAACCATAGTTTTTTCTTTCTTTTTGCTTTGTTTACTAGTTCTACACAGAGACCTCTTGCCTCTGCTGTGGCTCCTTTAAGTTTCTCTCATGGTTCCTCCACCCCCGCCAACCAGAATTCTCCGGAAGTGTTCCCCAATTTTTGCAAAGTCTGCCCTCTTGAAGTCCAGGACCTTTACTTTTGAGTGGCTTGGCTCTACTTCTGTCTTCACCTTAAACCACACTGTATGGCGATCACTGGACCCTAGATGGCTGCCCACTGATAGATCCATTATTCTGTCACCTTTTGTGAGAACCACTTGTATAACACATCAAGCTTAGCCAGCCCCGTCCCCGATGCTCCAGCATACACAGTGTCCCCATAATCTAGGACTGGGAGCACCAAAGTATTAATGACTCTTAAATGAACTTAAGTAGTCATATAATGTTTTAAAGAGGTGTATATGCTTGATTCTCTCCCTCCCCTGCCGACCTCCAACAACATTCCCGAACCCAGATTACCGGCATGGCGTTAGGTGTGGCGGGCCAACGTTAATCATTCTTAAGTGCTGGTTCCAAAAGGTCACTGCAAATCTTGGCTGCCTACGTTTCTTTCTGTTTCGTGCAAGCCTTCCAATATAAGTGTCCTCAAAATAATCCAGCAAGCATTCCAACTCTTCAAAGTTTGAATTATCCTGTAGTACCTCAAAGTACCGCTCAACAAGTTCTATTGTCACGTAAGTCAAGCCCAGTAAACATCGTACTTTGTGTGCGAAATCTGTATCCTGTATATACCTCTGCTGCATGCCCTCTTGCTACACACAGCACCACAGTGCCTGACCCTGGTGGAAGTTACAGCCTGATAACTCTGCAGATGGAAACATCTGTTTCAATACATTATTCGCTGCAATTTCAAAATCTGTCATGATACTGACAGAATGTATTTGGCCTCCAAGTAATGTTTGAAGGTGTACAAAGAATTTTCTGTACACCTCTTGACTGCGACCAGGCAATAGAGCATACACGCAAGGTCTGTTGACCCCCTGGACAAGTGCGTGCACAGTATACAGCTGGTCATCTTGATGAGGTGCAACGTTAAAATTTCCATCACAGACCGGCCCGGTGGTGCTGAGGGTTGAGGTGCTGGACGCCACACCTCACTCCACGCTGGCGACCCGGGTGCGGGAACGAGCCTGGGCCATCGGGGGTCGGCAGGGGAAGAGAGGGATTGAGCGCCCAGTGGTGGCTCTCCCTCTCTGGGGAGGGCTACCAATCTGTCCTTCTGCTATATCGCCACCTCCTGGGTGAACCTGGGGATGGCGGTGTGGGTCAGGACACACGGGGGGGGGGCAGTGCTAGCCGAGAGCCTGGGGAGGAGCAGCATATGTACGTGCCTCCTCATTGGCTCTCCCAGTATGCCAGCAACTGCAAGGGATAGGGCAGAACAAGAGAAAATGGAGCCCGTCACTCCTAGGTGATGACTCCTCCGATCCCGGTCCACGTCATCAGGCGCTCACCAGGGCAGACTCCAATGTGAATCGCCAGCTCGGCCGTTATTAGGGGGAGGATCAGGCGGTTCCTTCCCGGCCCTACCCAAGGGGTGTACTGGGATGCCTAAAGAATCAATGAGATGGCGACCACTCTAGGAGCAGACTCCTGGGGGTACCATAGGGACGCACGGAAGGCGAATTGAGGGTGTCTGAAGGAGTGGAGGGACGGTGCAGTAAGGAGGAATAAAGATAAGGTTTAAAAAAAAAAATTTCCATTGTAGAACCAATGATGATGATCCCTGAGCACCTTTAGGTCAGATTCACCGGCTCACCTTATCTAGAGCTATTAATTCACACCAGCTGCACTGCATGACTGAAAAGTCTTCGGTTGCCATGGTCGGGCAGCTATAAAAAAACTGGAAGGCAAGTTACTCTGATGTTATCTGATGTGTGACAAGGCTGCCAAGGACAGGCACAATATGCCATTCGGTCAACAAAAGAACAACAACAGAAGGGTAAATCGGTATTTTTCCTTGTAAACTATCTATGTGCAATCTATGTGCTGGAGCAGCGATTAAGAACAGACAAGACATAGTATAGTGGCAGGTTTTGGTTGTGTTTAGCATACGGTAAATATTTCTGTATGGAGCTAGAAGTAGGGCTTTTGTACTGAGAGTTTTGGCTGGAGTTTGGTCATGATTACTACGTGCCCGTGACTATGGTAACCACGACCAGTTAACTAGCCACTTTTTGTCCGCTGTCATTTGACTGTGCTGACATTACATACAACATTTTGTCCGTAAACCAGAGACTACAGTTACATACAAAGGCAATTTTGACAGAAAAAGACCATCAATCCATTCAGTCAGCCCTGTTACACTTTATGCTACCCCAGGACATAATGCCTAGATGGGGTATATTCCCTCACTTCCCCACTTAACCTCTGCCTGGCTGCTACCCCTGTGAGTAATTATTAATCCCTTAACTCTGTTACAGCTGTTCTTCTTCAAGGATATCTCCTCCATTAGGCCACACTTTTGGAACTATAAGCTATCAATGTTAGGACCACTTGGAAACTTTTTGCTACGTGGGAGATGCCCACAGTGACATGCAGCATCTACATACGAAATTTGCCAGCAGATAAAGGCCTAGAGGTCTATGAAGTCTGCTCGAATGTGCAGCTAGCACCCCTTATTCTGCAGCTGCCCCTCCCTTCCACCCTTACATGTATGTAATGTGGGTGGCTCCATCACTCCTTGATACTTTCTTCCGACGTCGATCATCCTCATAGGACCTGCTGAAGAAAATGCTATGAACTTAGCCATTGCTGTTTGTTATTTTACTTTCTTAGCGTTCTGTTGTAAGCAAAGTCAAAAGAGCCTTTATTTCAGTATTGTAAGTGCAGAGATAAAATACATAAAGAGGGCACACATGCGTTTTGTGTGTGCTGTTTGGGCCTGTCTCACAGTGTGGGGACTTGTGAGATTTGCCAGAGCTTCCACCAGGTTATGAGGCAATGCTGTAAGAAAGCTCTAGAAAATGTTATTTTAATTTTTTTGTGTATTCTTTTGTAGTCCCTGTCCTGTTCGGCCCTCGTTCATGCTGGTCCTCCCAGCCCCATCACCCCGACTTCTCCCAGGGCGTGCCTCTTGCCTGGAGTCACCCCTATTTGCCCTTCAGTGGCAGGGGTGTCGGGAATCCCTTTACCCACCAGGACTGAGTCCATGTTCCAGAAGATGCTTGAATTGTTGGGCACGGGGCTTGCAGAGGCTGGCAGTCATCTACTGCAACCGGGACCATTTTGTAGTCTCTCCCCTTGGGAACATGGCACATCAAGGCCTGCATGCCGACGTCTGCCACATCCTCCACCACTTAGAGCTTGAGCTTTCTTTCCCCCAGCTTCCACCCGGGGCCAGTCCAGTGCCGCGGTCGTCCCCACCCACCCCCCTGGAGAAGGAGGAGGAGAGCAGTCCGTGGGATGCTCAATCCTCCCCCCCTGCTGACCCTCCAACTCCTGTGGTCACTCCCGACCCCGGGTCTTTGGCACCGAGAGCAGTAGCACTGTTGCTGCACCAGGGGGACAGACAGCTGTAGAAAATGTTCTTTTGTTAAAGGCATTGAAAGCCACGGATAAGGAAAAGGGTTCAAAATCTGTTTCTCCTTCACTGTCGACCGAGAAGCGGCAGGCAAAATCTGAGAATAGGGACAAGGAACGGTGATCATTACAGGCCTCCTCATCATCTGTCCATAAGTACAGGCACATAGAAAAGGACAAGTCTGTTTGCCAGTGAAGTCCCAGTCACTGTTGAGAAAAGGTGCATCCTCGTCAGCGTCCACTCCGGCGGCGTCAACTAAAGCCACCCTGACCATTGTTGAGACACCAAGGTCAGGGCTTGGCTTAGGTGCTGCTGTACCTACTATGGCGGGCATGACGCCCTCGTTTTCTCGGCCCAACGCCTGTTGATGCAGATAGTCCTGGCCCCTTTGCAAGTTGTTGACTCCCAGATTGTGCTGCTGTCATTTTCTGAAATGATTTGATGCATTCTCCCAGGGTTGATGGTACAGGCAGTTATTCTGACGATGGGGCCTTTTGGTACTCAGCCCCCATTGATGGGTTCCAGTAGGACGCCACAGCTTCCTGCCTTTCAGCTGCTGCTGGGATCACCAGTCAAATCTGTGCTCCCATTGTCGATCATGCTGATGACAATGAGATGGAATATAATCCTGGCCTCATGGACTTAGAGGAGGAATATGAGGGAGAACAATTTCTGGAGGGTCCCTCTTGCTCTTGTTCTGCCCTCTCATCCTGTAGTGAGGACTTGATGGTTTATAACCCGAGATCTCCTTCTGAGGAACCATCTTTCCAAGCCATGATGCAGCAAATGCAGTCTGCCATGGGCTTTGCTTTGGAAGAGGAAGCCTCCACTAAAAGGAGTCTCAAGGAATTTTTGGAGACGCCCTGCTTCCCTCTCATTTATCATTACACCAGTATATCTTGCATTAGAGGATGCTACTTTTGATGCGTGGTACAGACCAGACTCAATGCCCGCTGTTCCTAGAAAGGCTGATAAGCAGTATCCTGCATCATCTGCTAAGCCTTATTATGCTAACCAATTAGAAACATACTCTGTGGTCATCATGGCTGTTCATGATAGGTCTAGAGCTCCTAGACATATGATTGCTTTGCCTCCTGATAAGGAATCTAGGAGGCTGGATGTAATGGGCAAATGTAATTATGCCTCTGCATCACCGGACCTTAGGATTGCAAACTGCCAGGTCCAAGTGATCAGAAGAACAGCCTATGGAAAGCTGCTCGCACTGCTGCTGAGGCTTTGCCTGATGGTTCTGCCAAAACTGATCTGCTGGTGCTCAGGTTTGCAAATATTTGCTGCACTCAGGTTATGAAGTGTCTGATGCTTCTGCCAGGGCTGCAGTTTCTGGCATTTGTATGAGGAAATATTCTTGGATTAGAGTTGCTGGCTTTGACAATGATGGTTCAACAGGTAGTTTGAATGCCTCATTTAAAGGGTCAGAACTGTTTGGCTGTGATGTTGAAGAGACCCTACATGGACTTCAACCTTCAGAATGACTCTAAGGTCTGTAAATTCTCTGTATCTGACTTCTGCTAGAGGTTGTGATTGGGGCACCCTTCGTCTGCCTGCTGCCTGAGGTAGTCATGTCTACTGTCAGCAAGGACAGGGTAGAGGAGGTGGCCCCTGTCTGGGTCCCTTCCCCCTTTGTGCCCATGCAAAAGCACCCAAGGAATCGGTTCCAGTGGCCCTGCCACCCCCCCATTTCCGCCTGACTCTCTTCGTCTCTCCCCTCACCTCAGCTGTTACCTCCAGGGGGAGTGTGGGGGCAAGATCTCCCTGCATCTAAAAATTGGTAGAAGATCAGTATGGATGAGTGGGTTCTGGAGATAATTGCAAGGGGGCATGCTCTGGAGCTGTTACAGATCAATCCGGAGGCAGTATAGCGCAGTGGTTTAAGGCTCTGAGCTGCAAATGTGGTGACATCCAGCAGACCAGACCTGGGTTTGAATCCCACAGATTCCACTTGCATACTGTATTACCCTGAGTAAGTCACTTAACTTCCCTGTGCTCCTAGGTTGCACCTGTAAAAAAAGCTTTCAGCTTAGTGTGTCTCACCTGGTTAAATAACTAAATAAAAAAAAAAATCCAGATCATCCTCTGCCTCCTTTTTATCCACCAGGCCATTTGTCCTTTCTGAAGGAAGAAATTCAGTCTTTGTACCAAAAACGTGCCATAGAACCGGTTCCTCCTCAGAACAGAAACAAAGGGTTCTATTCTAGATACTTCCAAGTCCCAAAATGGAGAGGGGATCTGTGTCTTGTGTTCGATGTCAGGTATCTTAACCTGTACATTGAATACAAAAAGTTTTGCATGCCATCTCTGTAAGCCTCGATTCTCCTTCTGCAAATGGGGCCTCTCTCTGTTCTCTGGACATGAAGGATGCATACCTTCATGTAAAGATGAGGAAATGTCACAGACAATGCCTCCACTTTATATTGGAGGGAGAACACTATCAGTTCAAAGTATTGCCCTTTGGCTTGAATTCTGCACCAGGAGTCTTTACCAAATGCTTGGCAGTAGTTGTAGCTGCCCTTTGCAGGGGAAGGCCTCTATGTTTCCTCTATCTGGATGACTGGTTGTCAAAGGCCAGCTCCAGGAAAACTCTGATACACACCCTCTCTCAGACGCATCAGTTGTTCAGTGACTTGGCGGTCACAGTGAATGTATGAAAATCTGTGCCTACTCCATGCCAGAGACTGCAGTACTTAGCGGCAGTCTTGGACACAAAGGAGGGATGTGTTCTGCTGCCACAGGACAGGGCAGGGCAGACACTTTGGTTGCTTAGGCACACTTGGTATACAGGAAGCACTACATCTCGGCAAGAACAGCGTTACATCTCTTGGGCCTCATGCCTGCAGCCATGGTGACTGTGCACTGACATGTCTTCATATGAGGATCCCTCAGTGGACTCTCAGGGTCCAGTGGGATCAGTTGACGAATGAGCTGAACCAAATGGTTCTCATCATGTCTCCTCTTTGCAAAGAGTTGTTTTGGTAGATGAATAGCGGCAACCTGCTGAAGGGCATTCCATTCCTATACCAACTGTTGTACAGATCCTCATCACGGATGCCTTGGGCACTGGCTGGGGTGTTCATCTGAGCCCTTACCAGACACAGTGGTCATGGGCCAAGGTGGAGGCCGAGCTGCATATAAATGTCCTGGAAATGCGGGCTGTTCTGTACAGCCTCCAGGCCTTTCAGAATCATTTTTGCCCCAGTCCTCTGCTAATCCAGACAGATGTCAGTGTAATGCATTACATCAACAAACAAGGGGGCACTCGCTCCTATCTCCTAGGCAGGGAAGAAATGAGGGTTTGGTACTGGGCTCTCTCATGCCTTCAGCTGTCAGCTGTGTTTCTACCCGGGCTCCAAAAAATCTTGGAAAACAGGTTAAACAGGTTCCAACTGATGGTTCATGAATGGGAACTGCTGTCCTCCATGATAATTGACCTCCTCACAAGATGTGGTTGTTCCTGTCTGGAGCTTTGTGCATCCCCATACAACGCAAAACTGCTGTGTTTCTGCTCGTTCACTCCAGGCCTGGAGTTCTTAGGTGAGATGCATTGTCCCTCTCCTGGAAAGGGAAATTCCTGTATACATTCTGCCTATTCCTCTAATACAGAGGGTTCTGCTCAAGCTAAACATAGAGAGTGACACTGTCCTCTTCATTGCTCCAGTCTGGCCTTGCCAGATATAGTTTGTACTCCTTCAGCATCTGGTGGTGGAGCCTCCTATCCGCTTACTTCTCTGTGGGATCTGTTGTCACAGGGCAAGGGATCTCTGGTCCATGCGGACCTGAAGTCCCTACATCTGCATGCATGGCTTCTGGAGAAATAGCCATTGCTGTTTTGTGGTATTCCCTAAGGTTGCTAATGTCCATACCTCTCAACTGTACCACATTACGAGGAACGTTCCTCATTTTACTTCACAAAAGCTCTCTGTTCCACATTGTGAGGACTTGTCCCACATTCAGTGTTAACATTTTAAAGCAAAAATCTATAGTAAATGATGCAGAAATATATTATTCAATTAATAACAGACTTTCTGAATATAAATGCAAACATTTTAACAGTGTTCTGAGCTTCTTAGGTAAAGATCTGATTAAGTGTTCCACATTTTGCTCATTTGTTCCACATTCTGAGAGGCAGTGTTCCACATTTGGGGGACAAAAGGTTAAGAGGTATGCTAATGTCCTGCTTGTGGCTAGGAAGCCTTTTGCTGAGACAGAGAGAGAAAGAAAGCAGCAAAAGCTTCCTTAAATCAAGGAGGTTATTTACTAGACTACACTGAATTGAATTATTACTTTTTGGATCTGTGTAAGTAACTAGTATTGATTCTCTGTTTTTGGGGTTGACTTTTCTTAGTTTAACATTAATTTGCCAGGGAGGAACTGTAGTTGGGAGATATTTGCAGTAATTTATGACTAGACCTGTTACTTAACCTCTCTGAAATAGGTGTCTGAAAGGAAGGCATTCCCCAGGGTGGAGGGTCAGAGTTGTAGTTGTTTTTGAAGGGCACAGGTGCCTCAGAAAGGCACTAGCACATGGGCAAGAAGGTGGGGTGGAGCAGCAATGGAGAAACATCAAAACTGCCATCACAGAAGCAACAAGCCTTTGTGTGAAGCAAATAAACAAATCAAAATGAAAGAAAAAAACACTATGGATCTCAAAAGAAGTGGCGGGGAAGGTTAGGGAGAAAACTATAGCATTCAGGAAGTATAAGGAAACACAGAAAGAGCAGGACAGAGAACTGTACCAGTTAAAGCAAAAGGAAGCGGAGAAGGCAATCAGAATAGCAAAGGCCTAAACCGAGGAAAAGATAGCCAACTTGGTTAAGAAGGGGGATAAAACCTTTTATAGGTACATTAGGGAGCAAAGAAAGACTAAGGCAGGGATACTGAGGCTGAATAAAGAGGAAGGTGGTTGGGCAGAGAGTGACAGTGAAAAAGCAGGGATACTGAACGAATACTGCTCAATATTCACAATGGAAAAGCAGGGGTAGATACCTAATCCAGTCAATAGAAGCACTCTGGATTGGGGTTAATTTTAGTCCTTTCACAGAAGAAAGGGTTCTGAAAGAACTCTTAGAACTGAAGGTAGATAAAGCAATAGGGCCTGATGGGATTCACCCCAGAATTCTAAAAGAACTAAGGGAAGAACTAGTAACACCACTGACTACCTTTTTAATAAATCGTGGAAGATGGTGTGGTACCTGAGGACTGGAGGAGGGTGGATGTAATTCCCCTTCACAAAAGTGGGAGCAAGACAGAGGCAGGAAACTATAGACCTGTCAGTTTGACCTCAGTGGTAGGGAAAATGATGGAATCATTTCTGAAGGAAAGAATTGTTGAGTACCTAGAGGCCAGTGGGGCACAGGACCCAAGGCAGCATGGATTCACAGCAGGAAGGTCATGTCAGACAAATCTAATTGATTTATTTGACTGGGTGACCAAAGTAGTAGACCAGGGAGGGGCTGTGGACATGGCCTACCTAGACTTTAGCAAGGCATTTGACACAGTCCCACACAAAAGATTAATAAACAAATTAGCCAGCCTGGGAGTGGGTCCCAGGGTGGTAGCCTGGGTAAAATACTGGCTGGACAACAGGACACAGAGGGTAATAGTAAATGGAGTCCACAGTGAAGAAAGGGGGTTGGTTACTAGCAGGGTACCGCAGGGTTCAGTACTGGGGCTGGTCCTTTTTAATGTCTTTATAAGTGAGACTGCAGAGGGACTGGAAGGAAAAGTATGTCTCTTTGCAGATGACACCAAGATCTGTAATGGTTGATACGCAAGGTGGGGTGGAAAGGATGAAAAGGGACTTGGCAAGGTTGGAGGAATGATCAAATGTATGGCAGCTTAGAGTCAATGCAAAGAAGTGCAAAGTAATGCACCTGGGAAACAAAAACCAGGGCAAGAGTACACAATGGGGTGAGTACTGACAACAACAAAATGGAAAGGGATCTGGGGGTAGTCGTGTCAGATGATCTAAAGGTGGGCCAGCAATGTGAGAAGGCAGTAAGACGGGCTGGGCGATACTGGGATGCATAGGGACCGGCATCGCCACTAAAAAACAGGAAGTTGTTGGCCCTCTATACAGACAGTTGGTAAGGCCACATCTGGAGTACTGTGTACAGTTCTGGAGACCCCATCTCCACAAAGACATAGACATGGTGGAGGCTGTCCAGAGGAGGGCAACCAAAATGGTGCAGGGTCTGCACCAGAAGACATATGAAGAAAGACTAAAGAGCTTAAGATGTATAGCCTCGAGGAAAGGAAGGAGAGGGGGACACGATAGAAACTTTCAAATACCTCAAGGGAATCAACAAAGTCCAAGAGGGCAGCATCTTTCAGAAAAAGAGATGTGCAAGAACAAGGGGGCACAATTTGAAGATAGAGGGGATGGCTCAGAGGTAATGTGAGGAAGTATTTCTTCACAGAGAGGGTTGTAGATGCATGGAACAGCCTTCCTGAGGAGGTCGCAGAGTCAAAAACAGTGGGGAATACAAGAATGCATGGGACAGACATAAGGCAATTGTAGTGGGGGGAGGAGGAAGTAGGCTGTTGGTTAACTAGGATCTGCAGCTTATTCGTTAGGTAGGGAAATGGGCAGACTAGGTGGGCCATGCGGTCCTTATCTGCCATCAAATTCTGTGTTTCTACGTACTGTACATATTCCCTGAAATGGAAATATTTCACTTTGTGGGCTGCTTCTTGGAATACTGACCCTTTTACATGTCCTGTGAATACAGTGTTGAAATACTTGTTTTCCTTGTCTGACTCGGACCTACAGTATTCCTTGCTTGAGGTGCAGTTGGCCACTATATCAGCTTTCCATACTCCTGTTGATGGTCCTATGGTTAGCCAGTCAGAGGTGTCCTGTACATTTCTGAGAGGTAGTCTTCATCTGAAACCTCCTGTCCGCAATCCAGTTCTGCCTTGGGACTTGAATTTCATTCTTGAGAAATTGACCTTGGCTCCTTTTGAGCCTGCTGTGAGTTGTGGCTTACACTTCCTGTCATGGGAAACATTGTTTTAGTTGCAGTGGCCTCTGCTCTAAAGATGTCCGAGCTTCAGACCCTAATGTGTGAGCCTCCTTATTTGATTTTTCACAGAGTGCTTTACATACAAATCTAGAATTTCTACAGAAGAGGGTATCTGAATGTACTCTGAATCAAACAATACACCTTCCTGTATGTTATCTTGAGCATGACTACCAGGGTGCGGCACTGCTCCATACTTTGGATGTACATAGAATACTAAGATACTGTATTGCTGGCACCAAGTACTGCAGAAAGTCCTGTCAGCTTTTTGTATTGTTCACCCCTGGGAAAGGGTGCTCCTGTATCTAAACAGTGTCTGTCCAAATGGCAGGCACAGAGTATTACATTCTGTTATAGGAAGTACGGCAAGGAACCTCTTGGTGCAGTTCATAGTCACTCCACAAGGGGTGTGGCCACATCTCTTGCTTATTTCAAAGATGTCCCTGCTGCTGACATATATGCTGCAGCCACATGGAACAGTATTCATACATTCACTAAACATTACAGTCTGGACATTGTCTCTCGTAGACGTGCTGGCTGTGGGCTTGCTGTACTGCAAGGCCTTCTGTCTTGATTACATCAGACTGTGCTATCCTCCTAGCCTACTTTGTGCTGCTTGGGAATCATTCCAAAGGTGTGGCCTGGAAATATCCTTGAGGAAGGTAGAACAGTTACGTAAGAACTTACTATAAGAGCAGGTTTTCGAGAGAATCTGCTCCATTAGGCCATGCCGTACTCTCTTTCCTTTCCCCCTTTGCTGTCAGTGAGGGTAATATCAGATGCTTTGCCTGAAACCTTACTTCATGCATCCTGCCTCCATCCTAATGCCTCTCCTTGTGTGCCAAGTAGAGGAGATTCTCTTGAAGTGCTTGTCTCATCTCCTGGTTCCCCACAGCTGGCGGTCTTCTGAGGCTAATCTCAAGCGGAGAACTGAAGAGTGATGGGACTGCCCATGTTATATACATATAGATGCTGCACATCATTGTGGGCAGACCCTGGCTAGCAAAACATTTCGGAGTGGTGCTGCCGCTGACAGCTTATAGTTTCAAATGTGTGGCCAAATGGAGGAGTTCCCGCCAAGATCTACTGTTATGGTAAGTTCTTACATAACTGTTCTTTCTTAAAACCATTGAGCCTGTTCCACAGCTCAAGCACCCTCTCCATAAAGTAAAATGTTCTCATGTCCCTCGTGAATTCCACTCCTCCCGGTCAGCTTCCTCATATCCTTGTGCTGTTGACTCGCCACTCCTGCTGAATAGTTCCTCACAGTTGGAAACATAGAAGCTGATGGCAGAAAAGGCCCACCTGGCCCATCCAGTCTGCCCTTTTATTCCGTGCCTACATTGCCACCCCATGTGAGGCCCTACTCGGCCTCAGATTACCGCTTTGCTTGCCTTTTTTTTCTAAAATCCCCCTATGTCCATCCCATGTGCTCTTAAAACCCACAACTGTCTCCGCCCCCACCATCTCCTCTGGGAGGCTCTTCCAAGCATCCACCACACTCTTAGTGAAGAAGAACTTCCTCACATTTCTTCTACACTTCCCCCTCCAGCTTCATAGAATGACCCCTTCTCCTTGAGCATCTTTTACGGTGGATGATGCTCTCCTCCTGTACCTTGTTTATACCTGTGAGATATTTGAAAGTCCCGATCATGTCTCCCCTCTCCCTTTTCTGTTCCAGTGAGTATATGTTTAGTTCCCTGAGCCTTTCCTGATAGGATCTCTGATTCAGACCCTGCACCATTTTGGTTGCCCTCCTTTGAACCATCTCCACCCTGTCTATGTCCTTTCTAAGGTGGAGCCTCAAGAACTGGACACAGTACTCCAGGTGAGGCTTCAACAGTGATCTAAACAGTGATGTTATAGCTTCCCTTCTTCTACTGGTGATACTGGGTCCACTGCTCTTCAGCATGTTCCTGAATGGCCTACCCAATGCCTGCACTAGCAAAGTCATTCTGTACACCGATGATGCTGTCCTACTTAGCTGTCACTCTAGCATAGAGCACCTTTAGGCCGAGCTATAATCATCCTTCCAACAACTGGAGACCTGGTTCTACTCCCAAAGGTTGCTACTAAACTACAAAAAAAACAAGATGATGCTCCTCTCTAGCCCCCCAACTAAAGAGGAGATGCCCAGAACCAACAATCACAAAGCACCTGACTGCCCCACTGGAACAGGTTCACTCCTTCAAGTACCTGGGTGTCATTGTGGATGATACCCTCTCATATACGAACATACGAAATTTGCCAGCAGGTAAAGGCCTAGAGGTCTATCAAGTCTGCTCGAATGTGCAGTTAGCACCCCTTATTCTGCAGCTGCCCCTCCCTTCCACCCTTCCCCTTCATTAACCCTCCCCCTTGTCCTGTCCCATCCTCGTTTGAAGCAGTCCACTGTTCTACTGCATACCACTTCAGCAGGTAACGCATTCCACCCAGCCACCACCCTCTCTGTAAAAAAGTGTCTCCTCATCTCCCTCCTGAACCTTCCTCGCTCCAGTCTCATATCATGGCCCCTGGTGGCCCTCCCCTCCCTTACTTTGAACAGCCCCTCTGTACCCGTCTTGTTTATTCCTTTCATGTATTTAAAGGTTTCAATCATGTCACCCTGCTCTCCTCTCCTCCAGTGAGTACATGTTCAACTCCTTCAACCTCCTCTCGTATGATAAGTCCCCCAGCCCCTTGATCATCTTTGTCGCTCTGCGCTGCATCCCCTCCAGTAACTTAATGTTCCTCTTCAGATACGGACGCAGTACTCCAGGTGTGGTCTAACTAATGACCTGTACAGTGGCAGAATCACCTCCTCCCTCCTCGAGGATATACCCCTTGCAATACAACCCAGCATTTTGTTGGCCTTTGCAGCTGCCCTCCTACATTGTGCCGAGTTGTTCATTGACCCTGTAATAAGCACACCCAGATCCTTCTCCTCCTCTGTCTGGGCTAGCTGCACTCCCCCTAGCTGGTAACTCCTCCTTGGGTTCTTCATCCCAAAATGCAGCACCTTGCACTTTTTGGCATTAAAGCCCAGTTGCCAGGTGTCTGACCAGGTTTCAAGCTTTTCCAGATCATCCTGCAACCCCTACCATCCCCCTAGGTCGTCTACCACCGTGCCTACCTTGGTATCATCAGCAAACAGACTGATCTTGCTCTTGATGTCCCATGATATGTCTGCAATGAATATCCCAAACAACACTGGTCCCAACACCGAGCCCTGTGGGACACCGCTCGTCACTGCCCTTGGGTGTGAGAGCTCCCCACCCACCACCATCCTCTGTTGCCTTCCCTGCAGCCAGTTTCCTACCCATCTCACCAGCTTTGCACCTGCCCCTGTGCCTACTAACTTCCTTCCCAGCCTTCCATGTGGCACTGAGTCGAATGCCTTACTGAAATCCAGATACAGGACATCCACTGCATGGCCCCTGTCCAGTTGCCTAGTTACCCAGTCATAGAACTCAACCAGGTTGGTTTGGCAGGATCTGCCATGATGAAGCCATGCTGTCTGCTGTCCTGTAGTCCTTGGCCTCTAGGGAGGCCACCAGCCTCCTTCAGGATAGTCTCCATTAGCTTACCCACGATGGATGTGAGGCTCACTGGTCTGTAGTTTCCCGGTTCATCCTTGGGGTCACTCTTGTGGAGGGGCACCACATGAGCCATCCTCCAGTCCTGAGGTACACACCCCGAATGTAGTGAGGCATTAAATAGGTCTGCCAAAGGTCCTGCAAGGACCTCTGCCAGCTCCTTCAGTACCCTGGGGTGGATGCCATCTGGGCCTGGTGCCTTGTCCACCCTCAGTGCCTTCAAACCCTCTCGAACTCTGCTCTCCATGATTTCCCCATCTGTCACCACTTCCCACCCTGCTTCTGCCATTTCTCCCACCTTGGGTGTCACCCCCTCTTCTCTTTAGTAAATACTGAGCAGAAGTACTCATTTAGTGCTTCACCTTATCGCACCCTGCTTCCACCCAACCCCCCTCCTTCCTAATCCTTACTATGTGGTCCTTACAGCTCCTTTTCTCCCTGATGTACTTAAAGAAGTCCTTCTCCCCCTTCTTAATGCCTTGTGCCAGCCTGAGTTCCATAGATGCTTTGGCTCCCCTTACTGCCCTTGTCACCTCCTTCGATTCTGTCAAGTACTCCTCCCTGTCCTCCCCTCCCTGTTTTCTTGTACTTCCTAAAGGCAGCTCTTTTCCTCCTTACCTTTTCCATGACCTCCTTGCTTAACCAGATCGGTTTCTTAGCCCTAGCCTTCTTGCTCTGGGCTTTGCAGCAGGTTTTGGTTGCCTCCACTATCCCCAGCTTTATGAGCTCCCACCTCTGGTTAGTGTCCATACTAGATTGAATTCTGGCCAGGTACCCTTTTACCACTTCCCATCCTCTCAAAGTCGGCCCTCCTGAAGTCCAGCACCTATTGCCAGATTCCACCTTCCTTGCCCATATCCAGTGTGAGCCATACTGAGTGGTGGTCACTCTCTGACAGCGGTTCCTCCACTGTAAGTTCTCTCACAAGTCCCCATTTGCCAGCACAAGGTCAAGGGTATTCCCTAACCTGGTTGGTTCACTGACCATTTGCAGCAGGAAGCTGTCCTGGAAGGCATCCAGCAGTACCTGCTCCCTTCTGTTCCTGGTTGTTGGGGTGCTCCAGTCCACTCCTGGCATGTTGAAGTCCCCCACAATCACCACACTACCCTTCTCGCAGGTCCTCCTGATCTGTCCCGCTAGTTCCCTGTCTAACTCCTCCATCTGAGATGGTGGCCTGTACACCACTCCCATTCTAAGAATCCTATTCTTGGAATCCTGGATTTGCATCCAAAGTGACCTGACTACCCTCCTCCCTTCCTCCCTTACACACTTCAGTCCTTCCTTCACATATAGTGCCACCCCTCCTTTCCCAATCACCCTGTCCCTACGAAATAACCTGTACCCTGGTACAGACAGGTCCCAGTCATTATATTGGGTGGCCCATGTTTCGTGATGGCTGCAGTGTCCACCTCTCCTCTGCCATGAGAACCTGTAACTCTGCAGTTTTCCTCCCAAGGCTCCTAGCATTAAGGGTAACCACCTTCCACCCTCCCCCATCCTGCCCTCCTTTCCTAGCATCACCAACAGTACTTGCCATTTGTCCTTTGTCACTGTTATGGGGGTAAGCTCATATGGTTTCCCAACCTGTGGTCTCTGCATATCTCTTCCCAACTGCCACCCCCACTCCTAGTTTAAATTCCCAACTTCCTCTATGTACTCCTCCATCCTTTGTTTCAACACTTTTCCTTCCTCACTCAAGTGTAGTCTGTCCTTGGCATAGAGACTACTGTCCTCCCAGGTCCCTCCCCACCCCCAACAGCCCATACCCTTTAGCACAACACCAGGTTCTTAGCCATCCATTAAATTCCTCTATTCTCAGCTTTCTTGTTGTGCTTGCCTTTGGCATCGGAAGTATCTCTGAAAAAGTTATTGATCTTCCTGCCCCCTCACATAATTGTGCTAGTTCCTCAAACCTCCTCTGGACTGTATCTACTGTCTTGTCAGCCAGGTCGTTTGTCCCAAGATGTATAATTAAATGAGGCTTGTCCCTCCTTTCTAGCATATTTCAGAACAGACTGTCCCGCCCTTTCCGCTGTCATTCCTGGCATGGCCTCCACCCAAATGCGACTATGCCTCTCCCCCTTGCTACCCCACCTAACTCCTCTTAGTATTGAGTCCCCCAGCACTAAGATTCCACCCCTCTTACTCCCTGCTTGCTTCCATTCATCTCCCTCTCTCATTTCCAGCTCCTCTTCTTCCTCCTGCACATTATTTCCCCCTTTTACCCCTGTTGCAATTCTCCCAGCAGAACTTCCCCACTCCAGTTTGGTCCAGGCATTTATCAATTACTCCTCTAATTTTCATCATTTCCCTCCACCTTCTTCCTCTCTAGCAGTGCACACTATTTTCTGAAGGCCCTTCACAAATGCCCTCCCTCTCTCTTCATAGTAACCTGTTCTCTCCTTTCCACTCCATGACTTTTGCCACTTCTTTGCCTCCCCTCACAAGTCCCTATCTCCTCCTTCCATTTGACTTTTGTCTCCTGACCTGGTTTTCCCGGCAATTGTTCTTCCTGGCCTGGGCTCCTTTGTCTCTGCTTCCCTTCTTCTGACCCTCTCCTCACCACTGTTGACTTAAATCGCCTTCCCTCATCTCCCCTTCTTCCTCCTCCCTCCAGTATTGGGCTAAACCCACCCCCAATCTGCCTTGCCTGTCTTAGTTCCTCCTGCAGACCCTCAATCTCCTTTCTAAGTTTTTCTGTGTGGTTGCACACTATACATCCTCCCACACTCCAGGCAATTTTTAGAAAGATTGGTGCACCGCAGTTGTTGCAGAGTTGTTTAACACATTGACATGGTGGTGATAGCTGTGAACACTAAATTAGGGATCGTGTTTAGGCATAAGAAAAGCCTAACTGCTGAAGTCCTCCGGCTCTCAGTCTCCAGCTCTGTCCTCTCCCTGGTCGACTACGGGCTGGTGGTTTATGGCGCTGCCACCGATCACGACCCTCTAAAGGGTTGCCATTCTCCTTAACAAGGCTTGCAGACTATTGCTAAATCCTGACCGCTTCACGCACACTTGTACCCTGTATGGTGTGGCCCACATACTACCGCTTCAATCCAGAATCAGATACCAGACTTGCCTGCTAGGGAGAAAAGCCATGCTCTCCCTAACCCCTACCTGCATTGCAGACCTGGTAAAGGAAGCACGCTCCAAATACAACACACGAAGAACAGTGACAACACAGTTTGATGTCCCATTTCGTAGAACTTCCCTAGGACAAAGATCCTTCATGTACCGAGCTCCACTATGGCTAAATGAGATCCCTGCTGCAGTTCTTAATACAACAAATGTTCAGTCCTTTAAAAGAGAACTGAAGTAATACCTGCTGAACTCAAACGCATGCGACTGCCTTACCTGAATCGATATCTTCAGCCTGGATACCCACTCTTAAACACCTCTGACTCCCTTACCTGAGTCCATATCCTCAACCCAGATACCCCCCTCGTCTGTCTGAGCTTTCCTCCTGTTTTACTTACCCTGGACCCCCACCTGCCATCCAGTGCCACCCCCCAGCTCCCTCCATACTCCCCCAGCACCTCCCTTTCCACCCTCCTCCCCTAAATGTTCTCCTTCTCGCAGTCTCTCTCTCTCTAATCTACACCCCTCGTCCGCCTCTGCCCTTTTCTTTCTCTCCCTTGTCTCTACCTTGACCAGGCCCCTCTGGGGCAGCTGTGCCACATGCTACTAATTGGGAAACCTCGCTGCACTCTTTTCCCCTTTCTTTCTGCTACCCTTTCTGATACTCTACCTTGATAGGCCCCCCCGGCGCAGCTATGCTGTATGTTGCTAATTGGGAATCTCCTCCTGCTGTTTAATTTCAGTTGTCTAGGTTACTCAAATGTATTATCTATTTTCTGTATTACTGTACATAGCAATCTATGTTTTTTGTGTTAACTGTCAAGTTTTTGTTATATCTCTGCTGTTTTCCGTCCTGACATGGAACCTTTGTAAAAGAGTGTATACGCAAAGGTTATTTCGGAATATACAAATAAATAAAATAAATAGATACCCCTGCCCATGCATCCAAGCATCCTGTTTGCTGTTCCCACTGCTGTGTTACACTGCCCAGCCACCTTCAAGTCATCCGATACGATTACAGGTCCCTTTCTTGTTTTGTTACTGCTAGCTCTTCCCTACCTGTTTGGTAACTTTCCATCGGGTTCCTGTACCCCAGGTGCATGATTTTAAACTTTTTTTGCATTCAAACTCCATTGCCAAACTCGTGACTAATCCTCCAGGTTTTGTAGATTTTCTCTTATACTTTCCAGCCCTCCCGGCATGTCCACTCTGTTGCAGATATTTGTATCATCTGGAAACAGGCACACCTTTCCTTCCAGACCCTCTGCAATGTCACTGATAAAGATATTGAAGAGTGCTGGGCCTAGTCCCATCCCCTATGGCACCCCACTGGTCACTTTTCTTTCCTCTGAATGAATGCCATTTACCACTGCTGTCTGATACCTGTTCCCTAGCCAGCTTCCTACCCACCTAACCAATTTAGGACCCACCCCAAGACCACTCAGTTTATTTGCCAACCTTCTGTAGGGAACAGTGTTGAAGGCCTTACTCCCCTTGATCCACTATCTTAGTAACCCAGTGGAAGAATCGAATCAGGCTAGTCTGCCAGGAAGTGCCCCCCATGAAGCCATGCTGCTTTGGATCCTGCAGTCTGTTGGCTATAAGGAATTCTACTAACCATGCCTTCAGTAGTGATTCCATAACTTTTCCCACCACTGAGTTTAGAATGACTGGCCTGTCATTTCCTAGCTCCTCCCTGCTCTCACTTTTGTGGGGTAGGCTACATCTGCCTTCCTTCAGTCCCCAGGACCACCCCAGGGTTTACCTTATCTATTCCATTGGAAATTGAAGATCTCTGTCATGTCTCTCCTCTTCCTTCTGACAGCCAGCGAGCACACGTTCAGTGCCATGAGTGTTCTTCATAGAATCTACCCTCTTGGCCCTGAATAATTTTGGTTACCCTATGCTGCACCATCTCTAGCCTGTCTCTGTCTTTCCGTAGGTGGAGATTTCAGACCTGTCCATAGTATTCCACGTGCAGTCACACCAGTGTTCTATAGAGAGGAAGTACTACCTCATTCCACCTGCTATTGAAGCCCCTCACAGTATATCCCAACATTCTGGTTGCCTTGTTGTAAGCCTTGATGCAGTTGTTAAATTGTTTTAGGGAGTCGCTTATGATAATTCCCATGTCTCTTCCCTCAAAAGTGGTGTCTAGCTTAACCCCTCCCACCCAATATTCCATCTTGGGGTTCTTTTTCCCTAGTGCATCACCTTGCACTTTTTTGCACTGAAATTCAACTGCCAGATTTTGGACCACCTTTCTAGCCTTTGCGGATCCCTCTTCATCTCCCTTACCCCTCCCTTTACTGTCTGCTCTGCAACAAAGCTTAGTGTCCCCTGTGAAAAGATACATCCTGCCCTTGCATTCCTTCTTCTATGCCACCGACAAACATATAGAAAAGACTGGACCTCAGACTGACCCTTGCAGCACCCCACTTTGACCTCTCTCTCCCCTGACTTGACCCAGTTTACCACCACCGTCTGCTGTCTTCCCCATAACCAACTTTCCACCCATCTAACTAGAGCCTTTGCTGTACCTAGATATTATAATTTCTTCAACAGCCTTCTGTGTGACACCTAGCCTAATGATTGTCTGAAGTCAAAGTATAGGAGATCCAGTGACCATCTCTTATTGACAGCCCTAGTTATCCAGTCAGAAAGTACTATCAGACTGCCATCTCCCGGGTGAACCTGGGCTTGGCAGTGCAGTCTGGGACAAGCAACGAGTGGGGCAGACATCAGCCGAGAGCTCTGGGAGGAGTTGCTTCTCGACACACGCTCCCTAATTGGCTCTCCTTGAGTGCCGGCGACTGAAGGGGCACCAGAACATGGGAAAAATGAACTCCGTCACTCCTAGGTGACGACCTATCCAAAAGTTGAGAAGCGCGTCCTCCAGTTGTCTATGGGGGCAGACTCCGATGTGTGCCATCCGCTCCACCATAGTTCGAAGAAGGTAAGGGGGAGAAGCCTTCCCTTGCCCTACCTGGGGGGGTTATCCAGGGGTATTAAGGGTTGCACAAGCGATTGATTGCACTCTAGGGGCAGACTCCTGGGGCATTAAAGGAAGAGCTGCAGCGAGGCATGAGGGGCAGGGCCGGCTTTAGAGTTTTGGGGGCTCCCAGCAAGACAAGTAATTGCGCCCTTCCTCAATCCAAACATACTATTTTACTTTGTCCAAAATGTACAACATTTTATTTTCAATACAACCAGTTATATTTGTGTTTTTAGGGAGTGGTAGCAATGTTAGTTTTTGGGGCCCCACTGTCCATTCAATCAATGTCTGTTCATTAGCCTCTGAGTGGACAGGGCATACCTTAGTGAATCATGTCATGATGTTATAACACCACAAGAAAAGGCTCCACAGAGCCTAGTGATGTCTTTAGTGCTGTTTTATACTCAACATAGATAATAATAATTAAAAAGGAATTAAAGTGAGTACTCTGGATCTGGCTGGGGGCCCTAGATTGCTCGAGGGGGGGGGGCCCAGCAACTGCAGGGTTCGCTGGTGCCTAAAACTGGCTATGATGAGGGGATTTGAATGAGTGGAGTACAGAGTCAGTAACGTGGATAAACAGAGTGATAAAAAAAAGTACTATCAGGTTGGTCTGACAAGACCTCCCTGCCATGAACCTGTGCTACTTACTGTCCTGGAGTCCATTTCTTTACAGGTAGTCCACTAGGTCCTCCCTGACTAGTGTCTCCATCAGTTAAGCCACAATGGAGGTAAAATTGACTGGTGTATCATTACCCGGTTGCTTCTTGTCACCTCCCTTATGTAGCGGAACTACGTCCGCTACTCTCCAGTGTTTCAGAACTACCACTGACTGTAGTGAGTTACTGAATAGGCCTGTCGGGGCTTCAGCCAGTTATGATGCTAGTTCTTTGAGCACCCTCTGGTGCAATCCGTCCAGCCCTGGGGCCTTATCTACTTTCAGGGCTGTAAGCCCTTTTCTAACTCTCCCTTGTGATTACTGCCTCTCCCACTTTTGAGCTCTCCCTTGCAGCAGACTTCATGCCACTTTCTGGCAAAGTTCCACTGTCCTCCGCAGTAAATACAGAGCAGAAGTAACCGTTAAGCACAGCTGCCTTCTGATTCTGTTCCTCAGTGACCCTGCCCTATTCTTTCTGCTTTACAAGCCCCCATCTCATCTTCCTGTTTTTCCTAATGTATCTAAAAACAAGATTTTCCCTGCACTTGACCCTCTCTGCAATATGTAGGTATTACTTCGAGAGGGCTCTTGCAGTAGGTAATTACATATAGGACTGATGCCGGCAGGTGGCAGGACCCCACAGAAACATTTCTAGCTAGCAGTCCCTGGTGACGGACTGCCCCCACGTCAGGTGACCGGCATCAGGAGATGTTGGTATAAAGGGGCGGTCCCGGACGCCCACCTTCCAGTTCTTTCCCGCTGTTAGCTTGTGCACCGTCTCGCGGAAAAGTTTGTGCTTCATCAGCCCTACCTTTCTGCTCTGCATCCATCTCCTGCCTTATGCCCTCTAGTTTCCCTTTCAGTACTTCTTGCATCCTCCCAAAGTCTGCCCCCTTGAAGTTTACTACCTGAGTAACTGATTTCTCTGGCTTCCCACACGTCGTGATATTAAACCACACCATTTGGTGATCGCTGTTGGCTAGTGGGTCTTCCACCTTTATTTTCCTTACTGACTCCCCATTTGACAATACCAGATCTAAAGTGTTCTTTAGCCTAGTAGGTACACTGACCAACTGTGTTTGATATTTTACAAAATGAAGCAATAGCACTGATTCAGAATTACAGGTCTAAAACAAGATAACTGGAGAAAAAAGTAGAAAACAATGTTCACTGGAATGCTGGCTGGTGGTGGCTTGTCATCGAGGCACAGGTCAGAAAGCATAGGAAAACCAGAAGCAGTTGTAAAATTCACAAAAAATATTTACTTACAGTAGCAGTAACATAAAAAAATAAACTTGTTCAGTATAACTATGTAGAAGGGCAAAATTTAATTTTCCTTCAGTCTCTGTGTCCCTTTCTCTCCTTCAGCAGTTGCAGCTTAGCTCCTTTATAAGTCCTTTCAACCCCCATTCTTAGCAAACATCCTGTTTTTGTCAATATCAGGCAGGAGCTGCTAGAACACAGTGTGCTTCAGCTGAGAGGCCCCCATTTCCACAGCTTTTGCAAAAGGCCTAAAAATTGCACTAAGGTAACCTCTTGAGTTTCCAATAGCTTTTTGCAGTCATCTCAAACTATAATTATATACATTTCAAAAATTAATGCTATATATTTTCTAAACAGAAGAGATCCCAATATCAGTTACATTTCCACATAATGATTTGCACATATTTCTATATTAGCAGATCTAGATATGCAAGGGAGGAAAAACAGATAGCAACAGAAAACTGAGAAACAAAGAACTGCGAGCCTGTCGGGTTGATCAAGTCAGAAGTCTCACAAGAAAATTTGGTTGCGCAACCAGACAGAAGAGACAGAAAAGGAAAGATCCTTGCATTTAAACTCTCTCTCTAACAACTGGGACAGGGTCCTATTCTACCCTATCACATGGCTGTAACACTTTCCACTTTCTACTTTTTCAGTGGTAATAAACTGTCTGCCACTTTTTTTTTGTGAAAATTATGAGGGCTTTACCAATGATGGTGGCACTTCTTCGCACTTATGGTACACATCCATGTCATAAAAATCACGTAAAAGGGGTGTTTTTAAAAGTGAAAACACGGATGCTTGCCTCCATGTATTTCTTTGATAGGGTAGTGTTTTTTATGTTTCTCTGCATTGTGGCTCCTAGATTTCTTATCTTGGGGCATAGGCTGGGCCTGAAACGGTGCTCCCACCCTCCCATGCTGTAAAGGGAGCAATGCCTCCCCTACCCCGCGCCTATTGTTGGCTTTTTTTTTAAATGGAAAGAGCAGGTGGATCCGCAGCAAGGAGCCTGAGCGCGGCAATGTAAACTAGTTGCCCGGACTAGTTGGAGCCCAGAGTTCGGGCTGGAGTTGGAGGAATGACAGGAGGACTCAGAACCAGGGAGGAGGAGGACTCAACATTGCATTACTGCCTGGGATTCCACGCCAGGATTCCTGCACAGCGTTGCAAGCCTGACCAGTGTGTGATGAGACCCGGATGAGACGTGAGAGAGATGAGCACGGGGACAGAACAGCAAGACCCCCCAAGGAGAGCCCAGACAGATCAGCACCAGGGGTCAGCGCAGTGACGAGGAAGTGAGCCAGTCAGGAAGCCAGTGGATTTATAGTTTCAGCCGGGGTTTCAGCCCAAGTTTCAGCATGGCCAGGGAGCATGGTCTTTAGTCGCAGACCAGCAGGCAGACCAGTAGCAGTGTGCAATGCACTGGGGCAACGCAGTGGATGCCTCGGAGGTGCCTGTGCCTCGTGAGCAGTAAGCAGAGTGGCTGGCCCTGTGTGTGTGTGAGCGTCCATGTGAGGGTCGTTCCACAGAGGAAGAGGAGCTCGACAAGGAGTGCGGGGAGGAGAGCCTGGAGCCAGGGCCTAGAGGAGGAAGAGGACCAGTACAGCAGGTACAACCCAGGGGTACAACTCCGGGGTGCTCTGATCAATTCACCACAACAGCAGTCATTGTTGCAGGAACTCCTGTCTTGTTATTATAGTTCAGTCGCTTTAAGTGCCCCCGGGAAGTGCCCTTACCTGTCACAGTGTTAAGAAAAAAAATGCAATGAACCCTGCCCACAACCCGGGCAATCAACCCAGACTCCACCCCACCCCATACTATCTTCCACAGCTCTCCATGCACTTATAGCTTGTTTTTCAGCTTTTTGAGCAGAAGTAAGGGTACTGGAATTGGTAAGGGGAAAATACCCTGGCATGAGTTCATGCATTCAGTCCAGGCAGTTAGTAGATTTCTTAATTAAGCTCCAGGCCGGGGTACAACTCTGAATTTGCTGAATTTTAAAATGTGGGTTAAAATGTAAGGGGAGAGGGGGATAATGTGCTGGGGCTTGGAATTGCACATTCATGGAGCATACAGAGTGGCTCGTCAGATGCTGCGGTACTATAGTGGAGACCTGAATGGCAGTGGAGATTATAGTCGTCACTAGAAGTGAGTAGGTAGTGCATGGCCAGGGGTCCCTTTTTTAATTGTACATTATGATCACATCTGGGGTTGTCTTGTCTTGTCTCTAGCTTCGGGTCCTAACCTAGCTGCAACCTACAAGACAAGGGTACAGCAGGACAGATAGAGAGCTGAGGCTGGCAGAGTCGCCCTCCCTCCCCCTACCAGGCTGCATGACAACTGTGCCTGATACTCCTCCTCCTCCTCTGCCCCCCCCGCCGTATTCCTACTGTCAGAGCAGTGTAAAAAGGCAGTACAACTGAACAAATATTGGCTTGCTGTGAAGTTCACCATACACTAGATAGAAGAGTGGCCTTAATAGAATGAACAGAGCACTCTGCAGCACCCTAAATATCTAGTTAGCTGTTTATCTATTGCTTTAGTTCCATTATGAATGATCTACAGTACTGCTCACAGTGCAGATGCAGTGCAAGGTGGTGTTAATCATAGCTGGGCACAAGTAACTGAACTGATATGATTTTTATTTAGTTTTTGTTTACCAGGTAAGTGCACTAGCCAACATAATGACTGTTTTCAGGCACGACATGGGAGAGTACAGAACATAATGAGCAGGTACAAGTACATTTCAAGAAGGTGAGGAGCAAATAATACACTTTTCAAGGTAGAGAGTAATGTACGTAGATGCAAGACAGGGAGGGAGTAAAAACATAACAGAAAGGAGAGGGCAGCAATTACAATTCCTTAGTAGTGAAACAATGTTACAATGGTAAGAATAGAAGGAACTGGAGCATAACAGTAGACAACAGTAAACAAGCAAGCAAACAGGTAGCAAATGTTGTAGGGATAAAACATAAGATAATACATGCAAAATACAGTATTGGGAGAAACAGATGTAAAACTGACTGCAATAAAACTGCAAGATAAAGGAAGAGGAGGAGGTGGGCAGGTAGGAGAACAGTAAGGTAGCATAGGGAGAAGAAGGAAGGAAGGTGGAGTAGTAATATAGTGAAAAGGAGTAGGGGAGGATATATACATTAGGAAAGGTAAGAAAGATAGGAGGCCAGCCACTAGAAAGCAGGATAGAGGGAGAGTGGTTGAAGGGAGCTAGAGTGGACATACAGGAGGAGAGAGTTAGGGGGAGGAAGGATAGGTCGTACCAGGCAGGAAGCCTACAAGACCACAGAAAAGAGGATAGGAAATGTGCAGAGATAGGAAAAGGATAAAAGGGCATAGAGGCAGACAAGCATAACAAACTATCAGGAATGGTCAAAACAAGTGCAGGGGTCAGCACGCGATAGATAACGACGAAATTCATTTTTAAAGCGCTGATGGGAACCAGTCACTCTGAGTTCCAGGAGAAGTGTATTCCAAAACTGAGGAGCCACGTACTTGAAAGCACCAGTGCCTTTTGTGGTATGGCATCTGGGAACATTTAATAAAGATTTGTCAGCAGACTTCAGTCCGTGAGGGGCTGTATGAGGAATTAACAGCTCCGCCAGAGATTTTGGGGTTTTGAGCCTAACAAGGTTGAAATTTTGTTGTAATGTTAAATGCGAGTCCTCAAAGGTGAGGCTGCTCTTTATTATTAAGTAGTCATGACAGAGAGAGTAGTCCCTTGAGCTCTCCCCCCACCCCACAGTGTACATGTGTGACTGCCCTGGGGTATTCTACACATTTGTTACTTCCAGTGCAGTACTTTTATCTGAAGAGCCATCCTGAAACTAAGCTGCACAGCACAGCAGTTGCTCTAGCCTAAGGATTTAGGCAGTGCTCTGGGTTTGAATTCCAGAACATGCTAATATTTTGCAACTCTGAGGCAGTGTTAAGTTGCAGACAGCATAAAGTTTAACAAGCATTGCTAATGCCCCTGTGGTTGGAGGCAGAACAGGGAGCCAGGCCAAGGAGGCAGTGCTGTCGTCTGGGGCTACTGCATGAGTGAACATTATTGCTTAGGAGATGTAACTCCAACAAGCCTTGCCAACTGGACAGGCCAGTAAGGTTCTCTTTGAAGATGTGAGAGCCCCAGACCAGGGCCCCAGATCATCTTCTCTGATGGCGGCACAAAAACGACGTGTGTGTGTTCTGATTATTTTTAAATTATCAGAAAGCATTGTAATCATATTTAAGAAAGCATGCGTTCAAAACATGTACAGAAGCTTTGACATACTGTTTAACAACATTATGTGTACATGTGATGCAAACCCATAATCACGTTCCTCACTTCAAGCGAAAGGGGGGTGGGGTGGAGACCATAACTGACTCCTTGTTTTTGTATTAAAGGGTTCCATTTTTTGGCCAGCAAAAGCAAGGAAAGGGGTCATTTCAAAAATGTGCAGACGGGCATGGGTACAACTTTTTTCAGAGAGTGCCACCACCGGGGCTTTCCCAATACATTTGTTTAAGTGATGCATCTTAGTTTGCAGAACGCATTTTTATCCATTGGCTGTACTATGGTAAGTCGATGGCTAAGAGACTGTTTCAGTCAATTGAGAGGCTCCAAAGTTCATACCTGTCTTATAAATTGTTGTTTTCTTTGGTGTTATTTTCAGGCACACAGTCCCTGCAGCTCTGTGGAAAGATGCCCGTGGGAAAGATCAGACATGGTATGAAGAGAGCATGGCCTCCACCTACCCTGTAATTCTGTACTTACATGGTAATGCAGGGACTAGGTATGTTGATTATACAGTGCTTTTAGGCTAATGAAAACGTTGTGTTCTCCCAGGTTGTATATTGTAAAAATCAGTCTGCAAAAAGCAGCACCAGATAGATATAGGGGTGGGGTGTTCAAAGGTTTTAACAGTGACGCAAGTCCCGATTTTGGGCGTGCCTCTGACAAAATAAATGCACCAAAATGTGTAGTTGATATTTTCATACATTTTGACACATTTACGACAGTTTAACTGCTTTATGGAAAAAAAGACACATGATATTTTGATGCATGCATCGTTTTTCAAGCACAGTCTGCGGCAGTTGTGTCACAAAGTTAGATTGTGTTATATGTGGTCCAAGTGTTGGTATACAAGCAGTGCAACTGTGCTCCGATTGTGATGCATGGACAGACCTATGTCAGAAAGGGTTTTGAAAATCCAGCCCCAGAGCTACAAATTCAACTGAGTCCTGCACCGCTGAAGTAACAGCAGAGGGACCTCTGGTGGTGGTTCCCGAGATAGCAATGTATGAAGCCAAAGGCTTAGTTTGAACTCCTAGTTAGTGAGTACTGCACTTTCTGTATCACTCCACATTGTCAGTGGGAAAGGTAGTTAATGTATGTGAGTAAAGCATTCCCCCTGGGGTAATTGGTACAGCTCAAAAACTGTGATCTCAGCATAGACCCCCTCTCCCCGAATCATGGAAAATTTCATCTGCAATAGCTACCCCAGTCTCTGCTGTACCACTGAGGGATAGGCAGGATAGATTAAGTTCTCTGCAAGCTATGAACTTCTACCCCAGTTTGTTATTTTCCTGAAGGAATGTGTAGCCTTAAAGAGACCGTCAAGGTAATCCAAACAACCCCTGCACCCAATATATGGGTGCATTACCTCATAGGAAACCTCCTCGTGTGAATCTTGTCCCAAATAATTCAGCAGTAAAAAAGTTGTAACCCTGGTAAAATCCAGATAACCGGGTCCCAAGGATTTCCCGGTTTCTGGTGCCACCCACGCTCCCTGCTCTCTGCCAGAGTTATGGCGTGATGCTAGAAGGCAGCGAGGGCCCTTGCTTCATTATACTGTATGGGCGGCACCTTTCTGATCGTTTTTTTACATTATAATGGCAGTTTGATGAGGAAGCGTGAGCACTGGTCGAGCTAACAAGGGCTGTGTTAGTCAACTTGTGCCAGTTTTCCTCAATGTTCAATAGTTACAGTTCTGCACCAAATCGCCATTATAATGTAAAAAAAAAAAAAAAAAAATCGGAAAGGTGCCACCCAAGAATAATGCAGCATGCTCGCTCTCCTAGCATCACGTCCTATATCATCGCAAAGTATGGGAAGAGCATGGCTGGCACCAAAACCGGAAGTCCTTGGGACCCAGTTTTCTGGATTTTACGAGGGTTACAACTTCTTTACTACTAAATTATTTGGGGCAAGAGTCACATGAGGAGATGTCCTATGAGGTAATGCACCCGTATATCGGATGCAGGGGCTGAGGCTGGTAAGTCTCTTTAAGGCAGGTTGGGGCACTCTGGTAACAGGATGCCTGCTAAATTTAGACATCCATGCCTGTTAAGCTGAGGCTTTGAAACTGATTAATCTGCTTGCCAGATTGATTAACCTGCTTGCTAAATTGAAAAACTTGCTTGGTGAATTCATTACCCTGCTTGCTAACTACTATTTTAGGCCCTATATTTTAGGGTGACCACATGCCGTTAGTGGTTATTCTGGGCCTCTGGGGAAGGGCGCCATAAATAAAGACTGCTACTACTACTAGAGTGTCTCTTGTTATGGGTCTGCTTTCATATCCAGCCTGCGGCCTCAGGTGAGCGAGGGAATTTCTATATTTTGGCAAGGGTTTAGTCAGACATGTCATTCAGATAGGCTATATTTCTTTCCCTACTATGTTTTTTATCTTTTTCTTTCCCTTTCTAGTGCTTTTTAGAGTGGCACCCCCCCCCCATTAGTGTGAGACTGTGATGTTCTGTGCCGACAGAATCAGAAAGTGCCTTCTGTAACAGTGGTGGTGGGGGTGGGGGTTGTTAGATTTACAGACAGGCTCATTTTGGCCAAGAAGCCTTGGTATGTAGTGCACTCATATTGTTTTTTTTTCTCTTCTGCTGGGTGTTTTGTAATTTTGCGAACTGATTTTCTGTAATGGGGAGCTGCCATTTTTTCAATTTAAGTTGATTTATCGAGCACAGCTTCCCGTACCATTGTGCTTTGCCACTTTTTGTCCAGCCTGTTTTCTTCCCTCAGCCATGTACTGTAAATACCACTTGTAACTTTCAAATAAGTGCCAGATGGCGGAGACGCCAACGTCATTACTTTGGCACACCATGATGTCAGCACGGACCCATTATCATAATACTAACAGCAAAGAATCAGCAGGTTCTACCTGCAAAGACGCCCAAATCTATATGGCCCCCTCAGGTGTGCCACAGCAGAGCAACCCTGCTCACCCAGTTTTGCAGGAGGCTTCCAAACGTGATGATGTTGCAGGTCAAGAGGTGGATGGGGATTGTTAAGAGGTTCCTGACCAGAGAGAGAGAGAGCCAGATCTGTCAAATGAAGACTTTTGTCCCCCTACAGAGAGGGGTGAGTGGACGGAACACAGATGATGATTTTGGTCTCCCTTTTTTCATTTGAACACAGAACGGTGATTCCCATTTTCCTCTATTCCCTTGGATCAATGTGGTGTTAGGAGGTTGCACCTAGAAGAGGGTCAGACCCTACTGACTCTAGCTGTGAGACTCAATGTAGTCTAATCTACAGTGTTGGACAAACCACCCCTTAGCAATCAGGTTAGGTCAGGGATGAGCAAGGGTGAACAAGTAAAACCAGCTACTTAGGACTAGGACTGGATGTCCGCTTCCATTTTTTTCAGGGGACAATCCTTATGTCGGAGGTTGGTGACATTTCAGTCACACATGAGGCTGAGTATACCAAGTGACAGCGCTGGGGAGTTTAAAACGTGGGTCATATTGGACCCACTGGTGTAAAAAATGTGGGTCAGAAGAGGAACCTACTGGTCAAAAAACAAACAAAAGCAGATTTTGTGAAGTTCACTTCACATTCCTTTAAATATTGTTATAGGGTAGCTACATGGACCCCTATCAAAGGGAAGAGGGGTCATTTTGGGGTAGGCTGCAACTTTTGCCCTTTTGATGCATATAAGCAATGTCCCTGAGTAATCCGCCATCTTTCTGAAAGATGTGGCAGCCCATTAAGGAGCCCTTTACTCTTTCACAAGTGCAGCATGCAGGCAAGTCTGCACCTTGAATGGAATTCGTTTGTGCACGATTTATGCCTATTTTCTATTCCCAGTGCCATACCCCTGGCAGGCTGGACTCAGAAGGAGACAGATGTTTTTGCAGCTCCTCGTTGTTCCCAGAGCCATACCTGGGATCCCTGCCTTTAGGTAGGTTCAGCTAGCTGGACTCAAAAGGGGACAGACATTCTCGTAGCTCGTTCAGAGATCCTCCCTGTAAAACAGCTTACATACGCAGGTTTGCTTAGGTGGTTCAATGGTGCTGATCATGCGCATTAGTTGACTTTATATGTAGCTGCAGGCCTAATATCTGCGACCACATATACAGTAGATCTGTTCCGGGGGTGGGGGGGTTCTTTTGTCGTGAGGCTAGTTGGAGCTGAATGGTGATGCAAGCAGAAGAGACAGTTCTTCTTGGTGATGACTAATAAACACAGCCAATATTTTACCTGGTATTTTACCTGGTATAGCGTTAACAAGATTGCACAATTTTCATTCACTGCTATACAGAATTGTTTATATGTGCAGGCACTTGCTGCACATGTAATTTCATCCAAACATGGTTGTACGTTGCCTTACACAAGGTTTCTTGCAGATACTGCAGAATGGTTTATCAGCTTAAGCCCAGTTGGCATAAAGGTCATGCGTGTGGGGTAGTCGAAATTGTGATACGTCTGCTTTCCTTGTGCATGCATGTGTTTTCTGTTTTACCTAGATCCTTTGTTCCAGGGAAAGGTGCAAATGATAGCCCTAACTTTGACTAGTAATATCCATCTAGAGGCGTTACCAGACTTTTCTCGAGGATCAGGTTGGGTCTGTTGCATTGTATTTCATTTTAGCACCCCAGGAGGTTATTTGAAGGATTTTTGGCTCATCTCCCAGTCTGCAAGCCGCTCCAGGCATACATAGGGTTTATCATCCAGGGGGTATTTTAATTTTTTTTTTTCAATTCTGAGCCAACACTTTGGTTTAGCCACTGCGGTGAGAATCTTAAGATTCTGCCAGAGCCTGACAAACGTATTGGAAGCAGGAAGGGTATCAGGTTTTCCTGTTTGAGTTATCTCATCATCAGGGCTTAAGAAGGTGTAGAGAGGTCTGTGATGAGGACTTGGAATCCCTGGAGCTGCTAGGCTGGCTACTCAAGAGGGAGGAGAGTTCCTTGACACTGTTGAAGGTGAGAATCCTTGGGAGTAGTATCTAGCCTGAGAAATTCAGTGGTCAGCATTTCAGGCGGATGGTTTTATTCATAAAACTTATACTTTTGTATCCAGGTACTCCACTTAGGATATAAATCCTATCTTCAGCTGTAGAACTGCATTTATGCAGTTTGTGTATTTAGGTTCATAGCTGCCCAGATTCTAAACAGCAATTGAAGTGTCCTGCAGAAAGGCAACATTGCCGCTATCCAGACATTGTTGCAATCACTTGCGCAGTTAGAGAGCCCCAAGAATATCTGAGTGAGTCTTCCCTTGACGCCTGTTAGAGCCTTTTTCTTCTTTATAGGCTGTTTTTGCCCCCTGGGGCCATGGCAAGAGAGTCTGCCTTCTGCTGGCTGCTACTCCTCCCCCCACCTTCCAATATCTCATGAACCCAGTGGCGAGGGCAACCCCACGGATTACCCCCATGGTGGGATCAAGAGAGGGAGGTCCTTCCTCTCCCCCCGCTGAGGCACATGACCCAGTTTCCTTGCTGAGGTGGCCCTGGTGACTTGGAGAGTGGAGGTGTGGCCAGCGGGCATCATACACCCTTGCTGTGCCTGACATTTTTCCTCCCTTAACTTCCCTGAGGCCTCAGCAACTCGGTCACACATGCACGTGTGTACTGAAACTGGTGGCCCTGCTCCAGCCACCCTGACCTAGTGCCTGGCCCTCCATCTATGTGACACTACCATGAGCCTCCAATTGGTGGCAGCCAGGCACTGGGAAGACCATCCGACCCAATCCAGGAGAGGAGAGCCGCCTATTGGCCACTCGATCATATTCCCAACCTTCCCCGCCCCCCGGCAGCCCAAGCTTATTCCTGAACTCGGGTTGACGATGTGGGAGAGGTAAGGCACTAAGCCCCCTCAGCCCTCTGCACCACCCAGCCAGCTGTTGTAGCCTTTGTTTATGGCAGCGAACCCAGCCTTGGGCTTGGGGGGAGGGGTCTGATTCAGGTGCCAGTGCTAGGAGACTAAAGCCTTCAGATACAGTGCTTCCAGTCTCCAAATGGTCTTGGGGATAAAGGGGCTAATCACGTTCCTGCCCATGATTTAGTTCAAATTTGACATAAGAGTTGAGTGCACTACAGTTGAATTATTTGTAGTCGCATCCAAGTTACTAATTGAACTTTTAGCAGGGGAACAGAATATCCAGACAGTTTGTATAGGTCATGAGTATGTACACTTTGGGGGGGTTCCCTATCCTGGGGGTATATTGACCTGCAGGGCAGAAAGTTTGGTGGCCACAGGTCAAGCTATACGACCATAGGAGATTTCTCAGGTGTTAAGGTTTTTCACTCTGTTCTGGTGACTGTGGGTGGAGGCAGTGGATGCCTACCCTGGTAGTAGAACTTCATCCGGTATACTGGTTTAGCAGTTTTCACTGTTGCCCTGAGTCTGCAGGATTTGGGGGTCAGGAGGAAGTCTCCGCTGATAATCTCAGAGTGGGCAAGAAGAATGTGGTGTCCAGTTTTGGTCAAACCAACAATGTTTGCAGTTAGCAGTCTGGTTCCTCAGAACAAGAGGAGACTCCAAAAGTAGGGGCCCCTGACAAGGGAGAAATCTCCATGATGGTCTATCAGAGATGTTCATCTTCGCGGTCTTGGCAGAGTGTGGAACTTTGCTTGTATTAATCAGAGGCTAGGGTGTTAGGACCTCCAAGGCCATGGTTTTTGAATGTTGTTTTATGTGTGGGAGTTGCCAATGGCTTCCTCATAGTTCCACGGTCCATAGTGGTTTGGTACGAAGTATGGAGAACTCTAGATTTCTCCATGCTGGGAATTTTACAGTATAAGACATAGAGACAGGAGAACACAGATTTCAGTTTTTTGTGTTTTCATCAGTCCTGTTGTGTTGGTTCTGGCCTGAAAAACATCAAGAGGAGCGAAGACCTTTTGTAGAGTCATATTAGCAGAGGGATAAAGCCTCTTCTGCAATTGCCCTTGAAAAGGAAAGGTTCGCTCAGGGCAGAGTTTTTCTCTTCCAGGGTGCTCTTAGTATCCTAGACTAAATGGGCTAAGTCTTACTAAAGAATTGAGCAATACATTTTGTAGTCCTCCACTCATGTTTTCAGGGCTCCACAGGGTTTATGCCTTGACCTCTATCACGACCATCCTGTGTTGCATTTGGGAAGCGGTAGTTGTCAGAAGTGTCCAGAAGCTACTTGTTAGGGAATTATATGGGACAATATTCTCTCCTGCCCTACTTATAGGGGTACTGCTTTTTAGAATTGGTGTGTATTAACTACCTTCCTAATTGACAATATGGAGTGATACAGAAAGGAGAAATTCCATCATACTTAACCGTAATTTCCTGTTCTGTTAACTCCATCATTGTCAGTGGAGCCTCGCCCTGGAGCTGTCTGCTGTTCTGGAGAATATTGTGCAAGATATATAGATCTCTGTAGGTGTACATTGTCTTTGTATTGAAGGATACCTACTGTGCTCTTTCAGGGTTTTGGATTGATGAACTATATGTGTACACTTTTGTACAACAATGTATGATCAGTGAGACAAGCTAGTGGATTACAAGATGAGACATATAAGATTGTGTTTGTTTGGGGAGCCCGCATGGGTATTCACCAGTCATAAAAAATCCAGCTGTGTCTTTCTTGAATTAAAAATATTTTTGTGTTTAAGACAAGCTTTCAGGAATGGAAGACCATGAGATCCAGTAGTGAACCTGGTGTCCGATGCTGGAGGACATGAGTGGCAAATATGGGATGGAAGTCAAAATCGTATGCCCTGAATGTGGGTCCTATTCTTTCAAGACAAGGTAGCCCTGCATTTTTCTATTCACCTCCATTTTCTTTCTGGTATATATTTATGCGAGAGTTCGACTAGGAATGTGGGCATTAGTAATGGTTTGTATTTTGTGCACTGCGTTGACAGAAGTGAATTGAGGTAGCTATTACAGATAAAATGTCCCATGTTACTGGGGACCTGTGCTGAAGTCCTTGCTTTTGGGCTGTACCACTACCCCAGTGGTGGAGTACAAGACCCATATGTATTAACTGCTTTCCCCATTGACAACACTGGAGCTAACTGTAAAGGAAATTATGGTAAGTATGATGGAATTTCTCCTTCAACTGAATGATTGAGCTATTGCCTTTGAGATTCAGTGTTGAAAGTTTAATTTCCAGCAAGGACTGGAGGTACGTTTACACATGAGATGGGGTAGAAAGATGAGCCCCTTAAGGACTCCTCTACAATGAAATTCCTGAACATTTGTGACAAAGCAGTTTTGTTCCTATGAGCGTTACTTTCCCTTTTGGTATTTGAAAAAGTTAGAACCCGGCTGTGCCTTGGTACAACATGCATTTTTAGAGCACTGTTTTGTATACAGCCACTTCTTTTTTGTTTCCGATATTTGAAGTTGCTACTTCTGACGCATCTGATGGGGCATATAAATTTGGAGCTCTCATCTCCCTCATCCTCCATCCAGCTACCGGACCCACTAGCTGCCCTCAAAATAATGGGATCATATTTAATGCTGCCCCCTCCTTAAGTCTCTTGTAGTCCCCACCACCCAACTGTTGGAACCCCCTTGACTTCTTACCTGAAAAAACAAAATGTCCCCTCTGGGCCTTCTGGTTCCCAGTGAAGCAGGTTGTCCACCCTCTCCATCCAGCTGACAGAACCCTCAGATCACAATGTACTTTGGTTCTAGAGCACTTGTTCTTGTCCTCAACTCCTGTTCCAATTTCTTTGCAATCAAGCAGCTCTAATCTTGTGTTATAAGCTGCAACCACAACTGGGGCTGTGCGTCATGTAACTCAAAAGTAAGACTGGTCTCTTGAGGCCCCAGTGGTTCAGTAAATTGCAACATCAAGGGGTCCTAGCAGGTGGGAAGCGTGAAAGTATTCAACATGGGGTTCCAGCACCAGACCTGTGGTGAGTAAGGGGATTGGGGATTCATAGATGCCATTTATTTTTCATGCAAGGGATCAGGACCTGGGCTGATGGGTGGTGTAGGAGAAACTCAGTAAGGGGGATCCACTTTAAATATGCCTTAACAGAGACCTAGTGGGCACAGAATTGCTAGTAGGGCATTCTGTTTGTGTGCCCTAGTTACATGGCTGAAGAGTTTGCATATCGGTGAATTATCTTTTGTTAAAGGATTTTATATACAGTACAGTATGTTTAATTTTTCAATCTTCTAGGAGCTGCTGGAATTTCTATTGTTTTGAATATGTGATTGTTGGAAGAGTGTAATAATTAAATCTATTTAACCTTACAGGGAAGGGGATCATCGAGTGCAGTTATATAAGGTAAAGAAGCATTTTGTCTATCACTTCTAAGTCCGATTATTTATTTGTTTGTTTGCTTCTTGTTGATACCAGGTGATATACACTTGGCATACATATGCCTAGTTTCAGGCACAGCCTGGGAGAATTATAGACTGAAAGCAGGAAAAAATATACAGCAGACAGTATGCATAAATTGAGAGCAGCGTCATCAGCGGGTTATAGTTACTAGATATCATGAATACGCAACAGTACAAATAGAAAAATACAGTAATCAGTGCAGTCGAAAAATGTGCTGTCAAAAAAGTAAAGGAAACATGGTACATGACCTCAGGAAAATCAGTGATATCAACTTTGTGGTTGCAGGTACAACATACAGAGAGCAATGAACATTTACTATATAGGATAATACATATCGGAGAAATTGAGTGTAAAGTGCAACAGTGCTGGGGCAGCCGGTCTTCTGTTTTTTAGCAGAAGCAAGAGCTGGGAAGACACAGTGAGTCCTCTAGAGTCTTGCAGAGGATTGGGCGGCTTGGAAAGAGATGTAATTCTGGGGAAAGGGAATTCTGGTAGATGGGGCATAGACTGCAAAAGCTAGTTTTCCTAGGCCATTGGAACACTGACTCTGAAATGAGAGGCTGGGAGTCCACAGACCTTAGCCAGTATGTAAGGGATGGGTACTGCAGATGGCTTCCTAGGAAAGATGGGGAGCCTGTTCAGAGGAGTTTGTCTGCAAAACAGCCCAGAGCAAGAGCTTGTTGACCAGGAGGGGAAGGCCAGCCCGGACCATTGTAGAGGAGGCAGTGATATGTGAGATTCAGGACGCTTTTTTTCCCCCACTGATTTCAGTGAAGTTAGAGACATTACTCATGGTTTGTACTGTTAAACAGCTCATACTCTTGTTCCCAGACATCACACCACACCCACACCCATAGATAACAATTTGTGAATAGTGGATAACAGTAGATGTACTGTGAATGAACTGTGAACATTATCAACTAACACCAGCACTCAGAACTCCCAAGTGTCTCAAACCGCCACACACCACGTGATATAAGTAAGCAATAATACCCAACAGGATGGGCGGTATTGTGCTATACCGGACCGCCCAGGGGGCATAATGAAGCCTGACACCGCAGGCGGAGGGCCTTATAGCCCCTGGAAGG
Organism: Neoceratodus forsteri; assembly: GCA_016271365.2. Lineage (NCBI taxonomy): Eukaryota > Metazoa > Chordata > Ceratodontiformes > Ceratodontidae > Neoceratodus > Neoceratodus forsteri. Next base: position 1,747,670,629 of record CM057450.1, on the reverse strand, counting down.
TCCAGTATAGCACAATACCGCCCACGCTGGAGGGTATTATTACACTTAGAAAATGGGTTATGTGTGTATTTTTAAAAAAGAAATCACAAAAATTAATAGAAAATTAGTTCAAATGTATTGAAAATGTTTTTGATTGTAAAGTAGTCCCTCTAATGCAGTAGTGGTTTACTTGCCAGCAGAGGGCAGTGCAGTTTACACACTTTTTTTTTTAAATAACTTAGTGTTGTATTACACTGATGCTTGTTTGTGAACCGACTTGCACGTTAGCCAGTGGTCCATTTTATTTGTTTAGAGGAGGAGCTATCACGTTCGTCCACCTTCAGCAAGTAGGACGCCTGTTTTATACTGATAAAAGCCACGGTTTTATTTTTCATCTAGTAAGTCCAACTCCAAATGAAAGCTGGTGCAGTACCGTTACCCATGCAGACAATTACCCATACCACACAGCCAGACTTCTCATCGTGAAGTGGCTGGACCTCGTAACCACTGATTATAGCAATGCTGTTGCTGGAGCAGTTCCCACAGAATGTGCTGCTGCTGTTTGATGGAATGTTTCACTAATCAGAGTGTGAGTGAAAGTTAAATGTACTAACTCACTTCTCTCTCACAGGGGAGCATTCAGACTGCATTTTAGGAAGTGTCAGTCTGTTTTTATTTGGGAAGGGGGTTAGCAACCAGTTGCAAGTAATGCTTTGAAAACTAGGGTTGTGCTGTGTACGAGGCTGATTTCTGGTATTTGTATTTGGGTCTCTCTCACAGTTAAAAATGGGAACATGAAAGTCAGAGTGGTAAAGTGAGCTAAGAGGAAAAAAAGGCAAGCAACTTTGTGTAAGGAGTTTCATTTTTATTTTTTGTACTGGCTTTGCTGTGCACGTTTTAGCAGGGGTAGTCATTAAGTTCAACATTTTATCAGGAGAACGTCTTGGGGACAGGCATCAGGACTTAGCTCTCGCTAAGTGAGACAAGAAAATGGCGGGTATTTCAAAATTAAATGAAGGTGTTTCAGCCAATTGGAGACCAGGCTGGACAACATGATTTTAGTGATGGGGTTGGCTGGGATGATACTTTTAATAGCTGGGCATCTGTTGTCTGATAGATGCCCAGCTAGAGAAGTCCCTCAGCCAGTCAGAGGCTTGGAATACTTTTACCCATTTTCTAATCAGGAAAACATGGGTCCCTAAGAACCATCTCATGAATTATCTTTTATTCTACAGTATGCCCCTGCCTTAAAGTCTGTGGATCTGTATAGAAGAGGATAAGAAATGCTGTCACACAGTAGTGCACATCTCAACATATTGGTTAAAGTGAGGAGACGGAGGGGGGTACTGTGGAGTCTGAGCTATGAGGTGGTTGGTGTTTAATGCTCCTACCATGAAGTTTTAGCATTATTTCTTTTATTTCAATGTTTCCTATAAATATTTCAATAAATCAATCAAATCTTTATTTAACCAGACAATCATTATTGAGCAAAACTCATTTTCAAGATGGACCTGGATAGCTTCGAGATCAGTGTACAATACAAATAAGACATCAAAGTTCACAATGGTTACAGTATTCAGAAAGAGTGTCAACTAGAGAGCGGTAGTATTAACGAGTACAATGCATTTGGTAAATGATGACAGTATATACACAAGAGCCAGCACAAGAAACATAAACATATTTACAGGCATATTACAGCAAATGTCCACAACATATCTCCAGCAATCAAAAAATAATTAGTAGGACTAGGGGAGCACAGCAGGTGAAGAGGGGGCAAAGTACCTTGAGGCCAGTAAGGAAGGTGAGAAGGGGGAGGGCGAAAAAAGGTATAAGGGCAGTAAGGGTGGGAAATATTGAGGGGGGAGAGGCCAAGGTGCTGAAACCGGGAGTATAAGTTTCAGCAACCATAGATTACTGTTCCTGCCTAATTAGTGGTAGGTAGGGCAATGACACATGGTTATGGGAATCAAAAGTATTTAGGTATCAGCACAATGACCAAAAATAAGGTATTTAGGAGCTAAAGGTGAGAAGATGGATGAGAAAAAGTGGGCAGGGTTGGAAGCAAAGAAGCCAGATGGGATATAGAAGTGCACTACCTATAGCAAAATGGGAAGATTAGGGGCGAGGAAGGCATTCGCAGGATTCCTTAAATGAATGAGCATATAGAATCTTGAAGATAGGCTGGTAGGAATGATGAGTTTTTAATGTTTTTTGCAACTTGTTCCACAGAACGGGCAGCATATAACTTATGGCGGCCCTACCAAAGCGTAATTTTGCCTTTGGTACTTTCAGCAAGATATAGGCAGTACTTCTTAGTGCATAGGTACCTACCAAACTTAGCGGAAGGCAGTTAAAAATGTACTGGGGCAGTATTTTGGTAATAGCGTTGTAAGTCCAAAGTACAGCATTTCTTTGGCATCTATAGGGTAGGGAAGTCTACCTCACAGCTGCATATAGGGAACAGTGGTGTGTTGAGAAGGGGAGGCCAGTGATGAACCTTAATGCTCTATGGTAGAGTGTATCAAGCTTGGTAAGCATTGCGGCAGGACACTGGCTATAGATGAAGTCAGCGTAATCTACCAGTGAAAGGAAGGTAGTTTGGACCAACCTCATCTTGGCTTCTTTAGTAAGATGGTGTTTGATCCTAAAAATAGTCCAAGTCTCTGTCTTTGTCAGTTCCTCGATATGGTAGGTGAAGGATAGTAGATTGTCACTCCAGACTCCCAGGTATTTGAAGTTTGTTGCATATTCTAATGGTTCGCCAAGTAATGTAGTAATCGGTGGAAAAGATCCAGAGTTGGTTGGGTTTGGAGCCTGAATATAGGGCGAGAATAGCATTGCTTTATTTTTTTTTAGCATTTAAAAGCAGCTTTTGTTTTATGAGCTGGATCTGCAGCTGGTTGAAGTCAGATTGGAGGTCATAGTATGCAGCTTCAGGTGTTGGTCTGCTTATGTACATCACTATATCATCAGCAAATAGATGTATATTGGCCTCTTTTATGCTCGTATTAATATTATTGATGTAGATTGCAAAAAAAAAAAAGGTCCCAGGATGGACCCCTGTGGCACTCCTCGCAGAAGAGGTTTGAGAGGTGAGAAATCACCTTCGGCCTTTACTTGCTGTAGCCGGCCTGTAAGGTAATTGGCAAACCAGCTCAAGGGAAGTTGGTCCAGGCCAGTGTTCAGAAGGGAAGAGAGAAGAAAGCTATGGTCCACAGTAACAAGGCCTTACTTAGGTCCAGAAATACTACACAGACAAAGTTCCTATCATCTAGGTCCCGTTGCCAGTCATTAGTTACCTTGGCAAGGGTTGTAATTGTACTGTGTTGAGCTCTGAAGCCTGATTGCAGTGGGTTTAGCAGGCTATTGGATTCTAAGTGGTTCTTTAGCTGGGTACTCACAATTTTCTCCACTAACTTGGACAGTATTGGAAGAAGAGAAATTGGCCTGTAGTTGTTTAGGTCACATGGGTCACCAGATTTGAAGATAGGGATGATGTGGGCTGTTTTTCAAATGGGATGTAGGGTGCCCAAGGATAGAGTTAAGTTAAAGAGATGTGTGATTGGCACAGCTAAAACTTGGTAACCAATCATTATGAAATACAGGTCTATAAAATCTGCTGCAGAGCTTTATTTTGGAATCCAGTTGTAGTATGCGGTCTTCAACCTGTTTCAGAGTAGCAGGCTGGAACATGAAAGATGGTTTGGGGTCGATGGATTCATGGTCTTGCGCACTAAGTTGTGAGCTGGGTTTTGGTGCAAAACTGCTTATTCTTCAAGATGGTCAAACCCGGGGGTCGCTCAATGGACAAGTGTACTGCTGTGTGGCCAAATCGGCTTCAGGAGCAGACTTGGGACGTGGCAGTCAGGCAGGCTGGCTGGAATAGATGCTGCCACTGTCAGCACTCCCTAGCCCAAGAGGAGACAGCATCATGGTCTGATGCAACAGTGATCCTAGGTGAATGCAAGGGAGCTTGCCTCCCCACTGTGGAGTACTCCTCATATGCTCGAGGCAGCCACAAGGCAGTGTTCCAGGTCCAGGGGAGGGTCAGGGGTTATAACGGAAAACTCCCCAGTACAGTCTCAATGACTGTTTCCAGAATATTCAGGGTCCCATTCTGTCGGTGGGAGCAGCAGATGGGGCTCAGAGGCAGCCAGTATTATTGGAAGGCCCTGGACTTGAAGATTGGATGGATGACTTTATGGAACAGAAAGTAGGATGAGAAAAAGAAGATGGGAAACCTTTGAGGGGATAGTATTCGGGGAAAAATAGGTCTTCCTCAGGACCTGTTGTTGTGCACTTGGGGTGAGGGGGGAACAGAGAAACATTGCAACCAAGAAGAACAAAGCTCTGAGAAAACTCTACAGACCTTATGGTCTAAAACGCAGCAACTCGTTGCATTTTTTAGTTGGATTAATTCTAATTGAGATGGCCTTGCGATATGGGTGCTTACTTTGAGAAGGACTGAGGTGGAAAAAACAGAAATGTTTGAAGCACAGCGGCAGGCAGAATGCAGCTTGGTCATGCAGATATTGCTGAAGGAGAATCAGTATTTGAAAGCACTTCTAGAGGCACTTGAAAACAACATTTGTGCAGCTGATATGCAAGTCCTAGGGCTCCTAGAAGGATCATAAGGGGACCACCTTGTGATTTGTCTACTGAAGTTGATTTAAGAGCTGTTTCCCTCTAAAGCAAGGAATGAAAAACAGTTAAAAAAGTTTAGAGGATCTTGCTTCGTCCGTGGCCAGTTTATAGACGTGGTACACTTTTCTGCTTTAATGGTAGTCACGGACGGGGGATGGTACATTGGATCTTTTTGTTGTTTACGTAGAAACATAAAAAGGGACCTTCTGGGCTCAGTGGGCCTACCCCGTCACCAAAATTGAATAAATAAATAAATAAAATCTGATGACAGAAAATGACTTGAAGATCCATTTAGCCTGCCCATTTCCCTGTCTGAATCCATGCCATCCAGTCAGGACGTTCCAGCAGCTATGAGTACCAGAAGTTAGGACCTGCTAGATACAGTATGTTGCAAGACTGCCTGCTGGTGCCGTTGGTCAGGAAACCCAAAAAAACAGGCTGCTGTGCTTGACGTACTCACCAATTCAGAAATGTTAGCTAGAATGCAGAATGGGGATCCACTAGGGTTCAGTGATCAAAACACTATATAATTTGAACTGGTCCTGGGTACTAGTATACCTTGTCAGAGCTGTGGTTCTGGATGTCAGGCGAGCAGACTTTCATCAGATGAGGGAATTGGTCAAGGGTAAGTTTGCTAAAGTGGATCAAATTGGATGGGTGTGGGAGAGGTGGGGAAAAATTAAAGGGGCCACTCTCGAAGTAACCAAATCATGCATGACAGTGGTTACCGAGGCTAATAGGCACATCTCTTCTAAGGTAAGGGAGGCCATGTGGGTCAAAAGGTTGGCATGGTAGTAGAGGAGGATGAGTGGAAAGCAGCCGTTTTAAATGACTACTTCTGCTCAGTACTCACAGTGGAGGATTGTGGGCCTCTTACGGAAAGTGACATAAAGGCTGCTGCTAGGGGGATCCCAGAAATGGGATAATGGCAGTTATAGGAGAAAGGGTTAGAAAAGGGCTTGCAGCCCTGAAAATAGATATGGCACCAGGGCTGGATGAGATGCACCTAACTGTGGTGCTGGCTGAACTTCTGGCAGGGCTATTCAGTAGCTCACTACAGTCAGCGGTGGTTCAGAGAGATTAGAGGATAGCAGATATTGTGCCACTCCACAAGGGAGGGAACTGGGAGTCGACTGGGAGATTCCATGCCATCAGTCTTACCTCCATTGTAGGTAAACTGAGGGAGGCACTAGATCTTACTTTGAGGGGGCTCCTGCAGCAGGCAGCATTGGTAGGACTAAGATGCCAGGCACTAGGACCACACAGAAAATTTATATCTAGCAGTCTACAGTGGGGGACTGCCCCCAGTGTCTGCATGTGGACATCCGCCTATGGTATAAAAAGGGCGGTCCTCCAGTTCCACCTCAGTTCTTTTCCTGCCATCGACCCGTGCACTTCGGGCCTTCACAGATGCTTGCTTCAGTCGAAAGCCATTTTACTTCGCACTTTTCTTTATTTTCACTTTAAATATTAAAGTGTTTATTTTATTGTGCATGTCATCTTCTCCAGCATCGTCTTCTGACAGGTGTATGAAGTGTGCTTGCAGCAAGCAGCTTCCCTCCAAGCACAGCCATTCTTCTTGCCTGCGCTGCTTAGGCCCTGACAATGACACTGAGGCCTGCCACCACTGACAGGACTTCAACCAGGCTACACGGAGATGCCATTTGAAGACCCTTCAAGGCTTCTTGCTGCAGCAGAAGTTAGCCATGACGGAGAAGGAGCTCCAGGGCAAAGGCTCTTCCTCTTCCCCGGCCTATAGGGCTTTGACTTCTTCTCCCACCCAGAAGGAGAAGAAACTGGCTGGGAAGCACAAGCACAGGGACTATCCATGGTCAGCTTCCTGCTCTTAGTCCCTGCACAAGTCAGCGACTGACTTGGGGTCTTCTTCCTGCAGGAGGTCCCCCCCCCTTCAGCAGCCCTCACATCTGCAGGGTTGCCTGTCTCTTCACCACTTGCCCTCATTTCTGTCTCGGGCGGTGGCTCTTCAGGGCCCTGGACTCTATCTGCTGCCCCCCAGCCCCTGATGCTCAGGCCCTTACACCCAGCGGGTCCTCAGCCAGGTGGTTCAGCTGGGCTCTCTTCTGTGAGCAGTGGGTCCTCGCCCATTGCTCCCCCGGTCCTGGCATTGCCCACTTCATTTTCCGACTCTGGGACTGGTGCCTCTTTACAATGCCTGGAGCAAGCGTTCACCTCCTCTCTACAGGTGTCGCCATTGCTTCCATCTGGAGCTAGCTTCCCTACACAGGTTCCCACCTCCCCTTTGGGGCTGGTGGCACCTGTCTCATTGGACTAGCAACAGCCTTCGCCCGCCCGACACCTGCTCTGCCTTTGTCTACACCGAGGATGCCTCTACTATCGTCAGCTCAGTCAGCCCCAGCTGCCCTGTCGGGCAGTCCCCAGCCGGCGCCTCAGGGACCAACGCCGCGGCTCCCGACACCTCGGAGACCAACGCCAGGGAACCCAACACCTCAGGGGTCTATGCCTGATTACCCGGCATCTTTCGGTCCTGCGCCAGGGTACCCCACACCCCAGTGACTGACGCCAGGATACCAGGCGCCGCCTCCTCAGTATCCATATCCACCTTATCATACACACATCCACCAGTGGATTATAGTGTGCTTTGTTTGGCCTGGTGGGCTTTCATGAAGGATAAAGAGATGTCCAAGAGGCCCCCTCCTCCACCTCCTAGGGACCCTGTTTCTAAGGACCTGGGTCAGGCAGGACCTAGCCAACCCCGGTCCCCAGGACCCTCTCCAGTTCAAACAGACCGATGCAAGGAGGATCGTCAACCACTGATGCTGGTCTCAGAAAGTGAACCATCTGGCAGGGATTTCTTCTCCTCTTTGGAGGACTCTGATGATTCCATGGGGCCTTCTGACAATCCTGACCTCCCCCCCCAGGAAACCCCTAAGTCCCTTCCAGACGATCCTATGTTTATGGACATCATGAGGCATATTCAGTCCTTGATGGGCTGGGAGACAGAAGAACTAGACCCCAAGTGTTACTGGCTGGCGGTCTTGTCTCTGTAGAAAGGAGACTCTTCCCTTGGTGGCACCACCCCTCATTGAGTCATATGAAGATGTCAGCAAGGCCACCTGGAACCATCCCTCCTCCACTCCGGCCTTGGCCAAGAAAGCTGATCACCTTTATCATGCCCCCATTGGCAAAGCTTGGCTGGGGGAGCAGCCAGAGGCGGACTCGGTGGTCGTGAGCTGACTGTACCAAGAAACCCAGGCACCTTAGCACCCACCCTCCTTATAAGGAATCTCACCAGGTCAACCAATTTGGCAAGCGGGTCTACGCTTCGGCCACGCTGGCCATCAGGACTCACAACTAGCTGGCCCACATGGTGCAGTATCAGAATGCTCTGTGGGACAAGGCTTTGGATCTCGTGCAGGCCCTCCGTGGGGATCCTATGAAAACCCAATTGGTCCAGCTCCTTAAGTCAGTCTCGGACGTTGACAACCACATCCTCCGGGCCGCTTATGACACTGTCGACACAGCAGGTCGAGCAGTAACCACTGGTGTTTGCATTTGCTGCCACTTCTGGCTCTGGGTGTCAGATTTTGTGCCAGGCAAAAATCCTGGATGCCCCATTCCGGCGAGATATGCAGCTAACAGAAAGATAATAAGACTCAACAATGAGCTTAGAAAATGGTGTCTCCAGGAACATGTTATGTTGATTAAAACGTGGGAACTGTTCAAAGGGAATAAAAGTGGAATGTTTTGTAAGGATGGCTTACACCTTAACAGAAATGGTAGTATGGTCTTAGGTAGTATGTTTCGTAGTACTATTAACAGATGTTTAAACTGAATAGCTGTGGGGAGGGAAGTATGGAACACACTGGGAGTCAGAATGAAAGTAGTATGTCCCGCATGGCTGGTAAGCCAAAAAGACAATTAATAAAGACAATAATAAATTGATTAAACTGTTAGTGTTAAACATAAGGAGTTTAAACAACAAAATGGATAAATTGCAGTATGTGCTTCAGAAGGAAGAAATATCTTTATGCGTAGTGACAGAAACTTGGTTCCAGGAACATGATTGGGAAACAAATATCAATGTTTACCAAACATTCCGAAGAGACAGAGATGGTGAATGTGGTGGTAGAGCTGCGTTATATGTACAGGAGAATATTTATGCAAAGGAAGGACCTAGTAATACAGAGTGTGTAGTGTTAAATGAAAATATTTCGGTAGACATTAGTGTAAATAAATTTAAAGTGACAATATGTGTTATATACAGACCACTAAATCAGAATGTAGAGGAGCATGCCAACTTTCTGGAACTCATGGATAGACAGGAAGTGGAAGGTAATTGCATCCTTGTAGGGGATTTTAACTACCCTAATATTGACTGGGAAAGACAGAATAGTGCTTCAAACCAGGAAAGAAAATTCTTAGAACTAATATGGCAAAGCAATTTGGAGCAGATAGTCAGGGAACTGACTAGGAATGATAAAACACTGGACCTGATATTGACCAACATACAAGAGTCTGTGGAAAATGTTGAGATTCTGGAAGCACTTGCTGACAGTGATCACAACATGATAATGGCTACCTTACACTTGGAGTGTAAGGAATGTGGAGGAACCACAGTGCTAAAATGTTATAATAAGGCTAATTATAAATGAATGAAGGAATATTTAGCTGCTTGGGACTGGAGCCAGGAATTGCTGGGAGAGAGCCTAGAAACAATTTGGATTAAAATGAGGGATACAGTTGACTACTGTATCAGTGAATATGTTCCTGAAATAAATAAATATACTGCAAATAAAAGAATACCAAAATGGTTTTCAAGAAATATCAAGAGAAATATAAAAAGAAAAAGAAGGCCTATAAAAAATATAAAATGCCTACTACTAGCAAAAATTGGTATACTAATAAGAAACTAGCTAGGGACTGCAAAATAGAAATTAGGAAAGCAAAGGCAGCTAATGAAATCAGGATGGTATTGACTACTATGGATAACAAAAAGTCCTTTTTTAATTATATAGGGAGTCTTAAGGGTGGCCAAAACACTGTGGGATCAGTTACGGTGAATGACAACATAATAACTGAAGGAAAAGGTATGACAGACACCTTTAATAAATTTTTTGCTTGCAATTTCAAAGCAAAAAGTCAGGATACCGCTGTATAAAAAGCAGAGGCACAGGAGCAAATTAAAGAAATTATCCTAGAGGAAGTATAATTGAAATTAAATGGGCTGCGAATTAATGAATCACCAGGACCTGATGTCATACATCCCCGACTTCTGAAGGAGCTGGCCAAACAGCTAGCAGGGCTATTATGTATGTTCTTTAATAAATAACTCAAAGAAGGCAAGACAGTACCTGAATGGAAGTGTGATAATGTGACACCGATACACAAAAAGGGTGACTGTTACCGACCAATCAGTCTGACATCTGTCGTAGGAGAAATAATGGAAGGATTCATAAAAGATGTTATGCAAGATCATGCACTGGATAGGGGACTGCTGGATGTAACACAGCATAGGTTCTGTCAGGGCAGGTCATGCCTGACAAATCTGCTGTACTTCTTTGAGGGTGTGAGTAGTGTAATGGATAAGGGACTGCCAGTCAATGCAGTGTTTTTAGACTACTTGAAGGCTTTCGACTCATTACCACACCGTAAGCTTATCGAAGAACTGGCTAAACTGGAATTCCACCCATGTGTTATTTCCTGGGTTAATTTGTGGTTGTGTGGACGTTGTCAGAGAATATCAATCAGAGGACACACCTCGGATTGGATAGAGGTGATGAGTGGGGTACCCCAGTGGGTCAGTGTTGGGGCCTGTGCTTTTTAGTATTATTTTATCATCTGGGCAGTATAGCGCAGTGGGTTAAGGCTCTGAGCTGCAGATCTGGAGACCTGGGTTTGAATCCCACAGTCGCCTAGGTACTTACTGTATGATCCTGAGCAAGTCGCTTAGTTTCCTTGTGCTCCCAGGTCGCATCTGGAAACAAGCTTCTGCTTAGTGTACTACTCCTGGTTAAAACAGTGTTCCCCTATGCAGACCTTTGACAGCGTTTGGCTATATGTAAGTATGCAGATCAATCAATCAAACAAGTTTATTTTTAAAAAGGCGTGTTTCCGTAGTTCAAGGGGCCTGTACGTACAATAAATATCAAATCAATCAATAACTTCCATACAATTGGGGGCACCAGAGAGCCATCTTCCAGGATGGCAGCACTCCTGAAAACTCTCTCCACAGGGCTGCAAAGTCTTCAAAACGCTTGTTTTTTAAGTTGATTTATAATTAGATAAAGTATAAATCTCAACGCAGCATATTATCCTGACTGGACTGATACCAGTTTCGACATGGGTCGGACAAAGGGGCAGCAGCAAGGATCACAGAAAGACCAGCCTACTCAAGCTCACAAGGCCTTGAGTCCTCCAAGTGGTAGTGGAGCAACCAACAATGCGGTATTGACAGAGCCACCGTGGCAGGCCATGCTGGAATCCATGCAGGCCATGGATTCCAAAATTGAAAAAACCCTGCAGAAGCTAGAGCAACATGATGTGGTGATCCTGCAACTCACCACGACCATCGCAGAGGTGGACAAAAGATCGACTACCAGGCTTGCCATAGTCACTACCCTAACTAATAAATGGCCAACTCAAAGGGTGCATGGAGGCCCTAGAAAATGAAGTGAGATCCGGAAATATTTGAATTGTTGGACTCCCTGAAGGGGTTGAGAGGACATCCCTTCTCTCGTTCCTGCTGAGCTGGCTTAAAGATAATCTGCAACTGGAGGAGGACTTCCAATGGAATACCTAACTAAGGCATATAGAGTTAACCCTAGGGTCTGGCCAGCAGATTCCACACAGCCCTGCACCGTACTACTCAAATCCAGGGGTTCAGATGTTCAAGACATGGTGTTCGCTGCAGCTCAAGCGGCATACCCGCACAAACTTAATGGCGCAGATCTCAAATTCTACCCTGACCTATCCTACCATACTCGTGCCAGAAGAAAGTGTTTTGATGCTGTACACCATCATCTTTGCAGCCTTGGGATTATCCATTCATTCTTATTACCAGCCCAGCTTCGGAAGTGTGTATGATGGAAAGACATGGCATTTCATGAGTCCACAAGATGCAGGGCAGTGGTTGGAGAAGGTGGAAAGGGAATTTGCAGCACACAGAGCACCCTCTGATTCTCAGTGTTACAGAGTGACCTGTGATGGAGAAGGGTTTTAGAAAATAATTTAGCCCCCCCCCCCCTGCAAAGGATTCAAGGTTCCTTTGGGGATTCGTTTTCCTAATAGGAAGCATAGGTGTCCTGGATGCTATGAAGTAGTGAATGCCCGAGTTAATATTCCCTGCTGCTTTTGGAATGTATCCGAATAATAGCAGATGCTAGTAAGCAGTAGTGCACAAAACGGTGGTTTGAATTGTGCAGTGCTCTGCTATTTGTCACTGTATTTATAGTGGGAAGCAGGAGTGCTGGAACAGTAAAAGTAAATAGTGAAGATAATTAGTGGAAACCGCCACTCGAGGACTTGCAGGTGGTAAATAAAGGCTGTTCCTCGTAGTGGCGGGGCTTCTTCTCTAATTTCATGTTTATGCAGGCTGCATTTTGGGAGATAAGAGGGTTTAAACACAGTGCTGTGAGTCTGGTAGTTCTTTATTAATTATGCAGTGCTGGGAGATTGAAAATAATAGGCTTGAAAGAATGTCTGTAAATGAAACACACAGTTTAGCGCTGTTTTTTGCACTACGTGGGATAAATATTTGAATGGGGAAAGGTAGACTGTTATGAGTTGTAGGATGTTCTCTCCAGCGAAGAAAGTGGCAGATAGCCTTCGGGAAAGTTGGTGCAAGGGTTTGAGCCCCCTATCTTTTTGGGAGAGGTTGTGTTTCTTTAGCTTCTTGAACGTTTGCCTGTGTTGCTGTGACTTTGGTGAGGGAGCCCAGGGTCGGGAGTAGTAAAGCCGCCACCCGGATAACTGCAAGGACATGGTGCAGTTACTCCGTGGCGGTGTGGCATGGTGTATTGTGTGTTCTGATTCCTGACTAGTTCTCTTTGCTTTAGTGCTGGGTGTGGCAGACTGCCATGACCTTAGGTACATTTGTGCTGCTGGGGATACTGCTACTGGGGGGTTAGTTTGCACTTCCTAGGTGATTATTTCTTGTAGGGTGCTGCTAGAAAATGTGGTTTCTCAGGTCGGGAGCTGCCCTTCCTCGCCCTTTGTAGACACTACTATTTAACTACGCTGTAAAAAGGGTCACAAGCCGTAGTAGTGTTAAGGTTAGACTGAAAAATAATTTAAGGATGTATCTTTTACATTTCCTCTTTTCTCAGCACAGAAAATGAAAGGTATTGGGAATAAATTTGCTGTATTTGCACTTACTGTTGTTTTTTTTGGCTGGGGCTTGGTTAGAATGCTGTGGGGAGGATTGTTTCCCGTTTCTACTTCACCTTTGTGTAATTTACTTAAAAGGGCTTTAAAAAGCTGACATAAAAACTGCCAAAAGAAATTGAAGCAAGTGGGTTTTGTTACTACTCGTTCAAACGTTTACAGTTAGGTAAAACAATGGCCCTAATGGAAGGAGCTCCACTTACCCCTCTCTCTGGTCTGCTCTTCCCTGTGTAAATTCAGGACTCCTTTAGGAGACTGCTGGCCTGTAGCTACTATATTTATACAGCCTAGGCAGGACCGTTTGAAGGAAGGTGGAGACCATTAATTATTCATCAAGTCTTTTGGGTTTTCTTGTAAAATACAAATTAGAAAGTATTTGTTTCTAGTGTTATGTTATATAAATGTTATAACACCACTGTTAAATGAAGATTGAAGTAAAAACAATTTGTATTGTGTAAATAAAGTTTGAAACTTTAGATGGAGTGGGCTCAGAGTCACATGGGTTTGTAAGCAACTCTGTAAGGGCTGTTATTGCAGTCTATTGCAGATAGGTGTTGGGTATGGAGACAGATTCCAGCAGGGAGCTCTGAGCATTGCTCCCAGGTATTAAAGCAGAACACCTGGGATTACTAGCCCTTTCTGGCCATGTATGCCAAGTGATCTTTATGATTTGTGGTTGCCATTTATGTTTTTTTATTTATGTCGTACCAGTTCATAGTTTAAATATGTCTTGCTAAAAAGAAGAAAGATGCTGAAGTAAAATAAAGTTACTGAATGTTTTTACCTGCCATTGTGTCACACTGCTGTGCAGTTTGATCAGTCCACGAAGTCACCCGCACCCTACGACACTCAGGGTTCAGACTTAGAGGACTCTTGAACTCGGGACTGTGAGGGTAACTAATAAAGCATAACAGCTTTGAAATGGCAGTAAACACCTTCCTTTGTTTATCTGTTTAAAGCTGCAAGGAGAGATCTTATCTCCCTGACGATCTGTTCAAATGTTGATTGTGGGTATTTTCGGTGGGGATTTCCACTTTGACTGTATAAATGGAATGTGTGCTATTTGGAGACAGCAGGATATCTGTTAACTATGTCTTTCTGTTTGTTTCTCAAACCATTAGTGCTCACTACAAAGCTGTACTGCACTAAAGCAACAACAGAATGTATGTTGCGTAATTCAGGGCTGTGGGGCTCACTAGTAAAATATTACTAATGGTATTTAAGACCGTTCATAGAAAAAAAGTTTTTTTAATATGCTTTTACAATGTTACATTTTGTGGTGCTATCTCAATAGAACTATGACTGGGATATTTGTAGTCTGGGTTTGGAGGAAGCCTTTTTCAAGGAGTCTTGATTTAATTTCTGTCTTCTACCTAGTCATGCAGCAGGTTTATCTAGCAGTTTTTTGATAATTGCTTTTTCTCCCTGTATGTTTTCTCTCTAAAGGACACACCTTATACCGCTGAAGAGGCTGGCAAATGTCAATGGACTTTTTGGATTATACATTTAAAGGGGTTATGCCTCAGGATTCCCCCCCTCTCCTACTGTACAAGAATACATGGACATTTATATACTGTGCTTATCAAAATTATGGAACATATGTAATATTTTCTGTTTCTATATATGAGGAAAAGTGGATGTTAATATGTCTAAAATTAATAAACACAAAGTATAACAAAAATACCTTCCATACAATTATAACAGTATTTAAAACCATAAATATACAACAATATAACCAGAGGTTACTAAAAAGAATAACAGCCAACATTATTCTTCATCAGAAAAAGCCAGGCCAAGAGGTATGTCTTTAGTTCAGTTTTAAAACTTTGGACAGTCGGGCATTCTCTTATCTGACGAGGTAGAGAATTCCACTGGGTAGGGGCCACAAATGCAAATGAACGGGCCCCAGATGTTTGTAAGCGTACCTTGGGAATCTCTATGAATACCTCGTCGGTGGATCGGAGTGGCTGGGAGGGGTGGTGTGGAGAAAGGAGATCTTTCAAGTAGCAGGGTCCCTGGTTGTGTAGGGCTTTGTAGGTCAGCAAACCAACATTGAAGGTGCTACGCCACCGTACTGGCAGCCAGTGCAGTCTGCGGAGCACAGGCATAATGTGCCTGATCCTAGATGTACCAGTCAAAAGCCTGGCAACTACATTCTGCACCAGCTGGAGGCGGCGGATATCAACCCCCTGGTAACCCTAGGTGCAGAGCATTGCAGTAGTCAAGGTGAGTGGTCATGAAGGCTTGGACCAGTGTCGAAAGATCCTTGGGAGGGACCAGATGTTTCACCCGGGCGATACCCACCTACCTAGTCTATCATTCCCCTGACTTTCCCTGCCCTACATCCTCCCCCCCTCCATTCCAAGTCATCGCCTTGTTCTGCTCCTGGCAGGGTTCTTTGCATCCTGTAGCGGCCTGCTCTAGGCAAGACTCATCCTTCCCTACCCAGTCCCTCACCCCTCCCTCTCCCTCCTCTCTACCCCTCTGCACTTAAATAGGAATTCGTTCACTTGAACTACTTACTTGCACTTTTTGTTCGGTCTGGGCTGCTTCCAGCTTGCACTAGCCCTGTGCTAACTTGTCTCTTGCAACTGGATTTTGCTTCCGTTATTCTGGCAATGCTCCCCCCATCTTATTAGCCTCTCCTTCCTTCAGCTGGTATCCCATGACCATTTCTGTCCCTCTTGGTTGTCCTTCCACTACACCTCATTTGTTAATTGCACTGAATCATCTGTCTTTTAATTGTAACGCAATCCTGCAAGGAGTTGGCTATAGTGATGTACTAAATTTCTGTAAGATAATCCTCAGATATGTCAAATGTAATTGTATAGTAAATGTTAACTGTGTATCAGTTTACAAATGCAATTAATTGTATGTTTATTAATCAGGTATGTTATATGTTAACGGTATGTTTAATTTTACATCCCATTGTCCCCCACCAGGTCTCACCGGAAGACGAGCAATGTTCAGTGTGCCTTCCTGGTGAAACATTTCAATAAATAAATAAATTCCTCAGATGGAAAAAAGAGGTCTTAACAATGACTGACACCTGAGATTTCCAGGTCAGACCACTGTCAAAAATAACACCCAGGTTCTGCACCCGATCTGAGGTGGTAAGCTGGACACCCTGAGCCAAAGACTCAAGGGTTGTCCCACTGACACACCCTGCTCCCGATCATCCGGGTCCACCACTAACACCTCGGTTTTATCTGGGTTCAACCTCAGCCAACTAGCACTCATCCAGTCCTGGATCTCGGATAGGCAGTTGTTAAACACAGAGAGACTAGCTCCCTGTTCGGGTACAAATGACATGTACAGTTGAGTATCATCTGCATAGCAGTGAAAACTCAAACCGTACCACCTAATAATGTCTCCTAATGGCAGCACATACATAGCGACCAACATGGACGCCAAAATGGAGCCCTGCGGTACCCTGCAGGATAGGGGGAGAGGGTCAGAGGAATAAATTCCTGAGACCACTCTCTGCATCCAACCCTTGAGTAACAATCAAAGGCATCTGAAGACAGTACCAGACAGTCCACAGATAACCCGCAGTCACTCCAGTAGCATACCATGGTCCACAGTGTCAAATGCTGCTGAGAGATCAAGAAGGACCAAGGTGGAACGAGTCCTCAAATCTCTTCCTATTTGGAGATCATTAAGCATCTGAACAAGAGCCATCTCTGTGCTGTGCCTCTTCCTAAATCCGGACTGGAGAGAGTCATAGACATCATGGGTGGATAAATGATCATCCAGCTTCAGCGCAACAACCGTCTCAATAACCTTACTAACAAAGGACAGGTTAGAGACAGGTCTGTAGTTGGTGAGACAGTCTGGATCAAGGGAGGTTTTTTTCAGGAGCGGTCATACAGCCGCTTCCTTCATGGGGTCTGGAAAGACTCCCCCTCTTCGGTGACCTCCAGACTATCTCAGACAGGACCGGGCCGATTTCCTCAATGTACCCCACAAGAAGACGCGTTGGGCTTGGGTCTAAACTACAGCTGGTTGTCCGCAAGGTCTGGATGATCCTCATGATGTCCGGCCGGCCAAAGTCGGACCAGACAAATCAGGTGCTTGCAACCTTCCGCCGACCTCCGCAATCCCTCATAGAGAGGGCTGGGTGGATACCAGATCTCATGGTGACAACCTTATGCGCAAAGAATTGAGCAAACTCGTCACATCTTTCTTGTGATAAGGCTCCACCAGACTGCAGACAAACTGGATTGCACAATCTGTTGACAGTCGAAAAGAGCTTAGCTGGTCGATTCTGTGTGGGGCGGCAATCTTCCTGGACAGGAATTCTGCCTTCTTATGGGTGATTGTCGATTGATAGACAGTATAATGGTCCATCAATCTGAGCCTGTCAACCTCCAGGCCAGACTTCCGCCAAGCCCTCTCTAACCTTTGACCCACTGTCTTCAGCTCCTTCAAGGTCCCATCGAACCATGTGGATCTTGGGCGAAGAGTAAGTGGTCGAACACAAACAGGAGCAGTGGAATCCAGGGCATCCGCCACTGCCTTATTATAGGCAAATACAAGCTCCCCTGGACCCATGCTTTCACTAGACAAGCCTCGTAGGTCTAGCACTGCTGTTAGGCCCTCTGGGATCACTCCCCTCAAAGGGCGGTACCGGACCATCTCTGTAGGGGCAGGCCCATTAGGGGGAGCCGTGAAACTGAACCCTATGGTGTAATGGTCAGACCAACCGACAGGTTCCACCACCAAATCAGTGATCTGATCTCCATCTCCAGGAGGAACACCAGATCCAATTAGTGACTGCCAATGTGAATCACAGAGGAAATAACCTGGGTGAGACCCAGCAAAGACATAAGCTGGAGGAAATCTTGACCAAAATGCGAGAGTTCGTCATTGACTCAGGCATTGAAATCCCCCAGAACTAACAATCTGTGGGATCCCAATACCACATCAACAATGAAGTTCTTGATCTCCTGCAGGAATTCTTTCCCATCAGTGGGTGGACAGTAGATGAGCAGAATCCTGCACCCTACACCCGTGCCCACAATACACTCAAAGGACCTGTTGGACCCCACTGGCACATCCACAAGGCCCAGTTCCACTTTAAAACAAATGACTACGCCCCCGCCCCTACGATCCGTCCTTGGGCGGTGTATCACGAGTACCCAGCTGGAACTGCAGATGCCAATATTGGGCCCGCATTCTCATTCAGCCAGATCTTGGTGATGCACGCTAGATCAGATGAACCAACACAATCTGCAATTATAGCAGTCTTGTTTTTAATAGACCTGGTGTTGCACAACATCACCCGAGTTGGATGAACTGATGAGGAAGACCGTGCCATGTGCTTGCATGAAACGGAGCCCTTGGGTATGGGAACCAGGCTGGGAAAACCACTGTCCCGGTCCCATTTTGCCCCAGGGTGTCTCCTTGTCCCCACCACCTCTATCCAGCCACCCCTTTCCATTTCCCTGCCAGGTTCAGGCCCCCCCCCCATGCCTCCTGGCTGTCCCCAAAACGTGGCATCTAAAATATGTCGCAGATGGCAAAAGGGGACAGTCAAAAGGATGGCGGTCCTAAAGCCTGGAGGGAGAATATCGTCTGACCGTCTTTTTACCCTCCCAACACATCACAACACACAGCAACAGTCAGTCTACCAGCAAACCAAACACAGTAACCACTTACACAGATAACCACACTCAACTCGAACACTCACACCCAACAATCCAGTCTCACAACAAACAACTTAATCCCAAAACACACTTCCCTAACCCCAACTAATAAAATAAATTAATAAATAAAATTCCTATGCCGGAATATGAAGGTAATTACTTTAAAATAGAGAAGTCGCATATATTACTCTCAGAGATGGGTATTTGATAACTCCAAAGAGCTCCCACCTCTCCGGGAAAGAATAGCTGTCTCTTGGCACTATCTCCCACATAGGCCAAGGCACAGTCAGCACAGTTTAAACAGGGCACTTTCACTGCCCACCAAATCCATGTGGTAAAAAAAGGAAAGAGTCTGACTGTCCACCAAAAAGGAATCGGGATCCAGAAATGACACCTCCACCTATATAATGAGGACTTCCCACCAGGGAGTGACCGCACCTCAGTCAACACAGGGAAAATTCCCAAAACGGGTAAACTTGGGGCGATTCAGCCATTTACCAAGAAGGCCACAGTCTTAAGGCCTCAAGCCATTGCTTCAGATCTCGGCAAAGAACAAGCCCTCCAGCCCACCCCACCCCCCAAGGATCCAAAGAGCTCCTGACACTACAGCGCCCGCTCGCCAGCGGCGCTGGGTCAGGGCTCCTGCACAGCCATTAACTGTTAGCAGTGTCAATGGCTCCGCAAGTAGCACACTCGCCTCTGAGGCCAGGAGATCAGTAGGCTGTGGGTTCTATCCCCACACCAGGCACTTGGGTTAATATCCCAATACTGACACTGTAGTGCAGCATGAGGGGGGTGCTGCACTCCTGAGGTGCTGTCTTTCAGATGAGACGTTAAACCAAGGTCTCATCAGCCTGTTCTGGTGGTAGTTCAGGTGGATGTTAAAGATCCCATGGCACTTCTCGAAAAGAGCAGGGGAATTTCCCTGGTGCAATGGCCAAACTTCCTCCATTCACAAAAATTCCCACTAACAGCTTCATCTGGTTCAGGGTCAGTTTGCATTCATCTGTATCCCCTTCCCCTGGGTTGTGCCTGAAAATAGGCAGGATTTGTCTAGTGCACTTACCCGGTCAACAAAAACTAAATAAATAAGTAATAAATAACCCCGGTGATTCCTCCTCCGGTTTCAGGCCGAGACACAGCCCATCAGAGAATTTAAGAAGGAGAACAGTGGGCTCCAAATCCAGGAAGCCCACGGACTCCTGTGTCCTTCAGATGAATTAGACCAATGAGGCAAATCTGGTCTTGGTCCCCCAAACTTAGTGTTGCTGCCACAGACAGAACCTCCACTCTGCAGTTCCAGCAGGGATCCTCAGTGTCTCCGGGCTGGACTCCTCCGACATCTAGGATTAGCACCTCACTCCTCGTAGACTTTCCAATGGTCAAATCAACTCCCAAAGTAGGGACTATTATTAATAATATTGAGGCAGCTGTAAGTTTCCAAAGGGGCCTAGAGAATCTAGGATTATGGGCATGTGAGCATGGATTAGACTTCAACCTAGACAAATATAAGGTTATACATTTGGGATATGGCAACATCAGGACCCAATACACTTTGATGAACTCTATATTGAAAACAACGGAGCTGGAGAGAGATTTAGGTGTTTACATCTCCAATAGCCTGACATTTGATCACCACACTAGGAAGATGGTGAAGAGAGGTAACAAAATATTGGGCTTTATACTGAGACATGTTAAAAGTACAGTAGATCCTCAAAGTTACGAACACCACGGGAATGAGGGGTGTTCATAACTCTGAAAATTCTGTAACTCTGAAAGGCAAAAAATATAATTAATAAATGCACTCGGTCATGTCCTGGTCAGACAAAATCTCGTCAGCAGTTCCCTCTTGGTCAGTTCTGAGCCAGTCCTTCTGTTCCTCCTCACTTATTGCCAGCAGTGCTCGCTCTCTTCGGTGAAATTCACATAACTCGCTTCAGGACGTCGCAGTTCTCCAGACGCTTCTGGTCACTTGCATCTTCAAATGGCCTTAACTTGTTCCTCGACCGTTTTAAACATTCAGCGCTTATCTCAACCCAGGATTTAGCACTAACATAAACAGCATCCTTTACTGAAAGCTGTTTACGGACATATGTGTAGCAAATCCAATCCTGTATTCTTGCGCAACATTGCTCAGGCTGACACCGCATTCTATTTTTGTTAATTATTTCAAGCTTGGTTTCTATGGACAGAGTGACTCGCTTTCTCTTAACGCTGACCGCCATGGTTAACACAATGTTAACGCCAACATTTAATAAATGCTTGCTATTAGTGCCTTTTGTAAGGTGAGCCACAGGTGTTACAATTGACTGCTGCGGGGGGGGGGGGGTTCGATTAACTGGTCAGTCCGTAATACTGAGGTTCTACTGTAGGCAGAAAGAGGTGATGGTTCCTCTTCATACAGCACTAATTAGACCTCACTTGGCGCACTCTGCCTCAGCTATTGCATTAGGCAGCACTGGCAACACGAAACGTATGGAGGGCATCCAGTGCAGGCTAACAAAGAAAATTCATGGACTGAGGAGTGTGGGGCATGAGGAGAGATTACAAACACTTGACCTCTTTTCGATGAAATACAGAAAATTAAGGGGGATCTGTGTTTTGTCTTTAGGACATTTAAAGATAAACAGCCGTGGGAAACATCTGAGCTGTGTATCAGTTACAACTATAAGGACACAAAATCCCACAAGAAGCAACTCAGGGGAGAGATAAGTAAAACCACTAAGAGGGAGCAATGGTTCAGTCAGAGAGTTGTGGGAATTTGGAATTCCTTGCCAGAGGCAGTAGTATCCTGTGATACAATGAATGCATTTAAAACAGGACTTTACAGTTATGGATACCGCAGGAGTACTGTATTACCACTGATAGGTGGCAAGTCAATAAAGGGCTTCTGCCTGAAGTCTTGATTCCATACTATGAAACTATGGATCTTTCCTTTTGGCAGAGACACCCAGAAGATTATTTCTCACCTATAGGAATCGGAGGCTTGCATTGATGTGCAGTATATGTACCATTCTCGGCCAGGTCCAGCCAGCATCAGTCCTTTCTTCAGACTCCTAGACAGCAGTCCAAGGGTCAGCAGCCCAGACCGATTTTGAATCTCAGCCGCCTGAATCACATAGAGTACAAGTGGTTCAGGATGGTCACCCTTCACAAGTTGCTGCCCCTTCTTCATCAAAGGGACTGGCTTTGTTCACTGGATATGTAGGATGCCTACCTCTATATCCTGGTTTTTCCACCCCATCATCGGTTTCTCCATTTTTGCTTTCAGGGGAACCATTTCCAGTTTCAGGCCCTCCCCTTTGGTCTCTCCTCAGCCCCCCAGGTCTTTACCAAGTGCTTGGCAGTGGTGGCTGCAGCCCTAAGGAGACAGGGGCATTATGTCTTTCCCTACTTGGACGACTGGCTATTGACAGCCCCTTCCAGGACTCAGTTGAACGGGACCCTGGAACCCACCTTTCAGTCGTTCCAGACTCTGGGGATTACTCTCAACCTCCCCAAGTCTTGCCTCCTGCCAAGCCAACACCTCCAGTACATAGGGGCTGTACTGGATTCGTCCCTGGGCAAAGCCTTCCTACCTCAGGACAGAGTGGAACATTTGGTAGTGCAGGCCTGACTTGCTGCCTCTTCCCGGCACATCCCAGCCAGGTCCTTCTTGCACCTCCTCAGGCACATGGCGCCAGCCGTAACCACAGTTCCCCAAGCCTGCTTGCATATTAAAGTACCTCAATGGATGCTTCAAGCCCAATGGGACCAGCGCACTGATGACCTAGATCAGCAGGTCCTGGGCTCTAATCCAGTGAGGAAGACCCTAGACTGGTGGCTAACCCCTCCACTCTCCTCAAGGGGGTTCCTTTCAGAGCTGTCTCCCCACAACAGATTTTGACAACAGAGGCTTCGGGCCTGGGCTGGGGTACCCACTTGGCCCATCACCAAACTCAGGGGATCTGGTCACAAGACGAAACACATCTCCACATCAGTGTCCTGCAGATGAGGGCCATCCTTTATGTGATGGAGGCCTTCCAGGCTCACCTTGTTCCAGGCCCTCTTTTGGTTCAGACAGACAACATGTCAGTAGTCTATTGCGTCAACAAGTAAGGGAGGACTCATTCCTACCCCCTTTGCAGGGAGGCCATAGGAGTCTGGTACTGGGTCATTCAGCACAGCCTGGAACTAGCCACCATACATGTTCCAGGTGTCCAAAACATCCTGGCCTACAGTCTAAGCAGGTCCAGGATGAGGGCTCACAGATGGGAGCTTCTCACCTCCATGGTTGAAGACTTCTTCGACAGTTGGGGCCATCCCGAGCTGGATCTTTTTGAGTCCCCACTCAGTGCAAAACTGCCCAAACTCTGCTTTCTCGATCCAGGGCCTGTTGTTTTCTGGCAAGATGCATTGTCCCTGTCTTGGACAGGGAGGTTCCTGTAGGCCTTCCCTCCCTTTCCCTTACTGCAGAGTGTGCTTCTCAAGCTTCAGTCAGAAGGGACGGAGATGATTCTCATAGCGCCCTACTGACTTTGTCAGATATGGTTTCCACTGTTGCAACAACTAGTGGTGGAGCCTTCAGTGTCCTTGCCTCTGTGCTCCGACTTGCTGTCCCAGGAGCAGGCACTCTGGTCCATCCAGACCTCGAATCGCTGCATATTCATGCATGGCTCTTGCAGACTTAGCTATTGTCTGCTTTGAGGTCTCATCCCGGGTGGCAGATGTCTTGGTGGCAGCTAGGAAACCCTCCACCAGGGCCACCTGTGCCATGAAGTGAAAGTGCTTCTCCCTTTGGGCTACTGCTCGGCACTTGGATCCCTTCACCTGTCTGGTGAATCTCATCCTGGAGTACCTAATATCCCTGTCAAACTCAGGTTTAGGTTACTCCTTGCTTAAAGTGCACCTTTCCACCATCTCTGCATACCATGCACTTGTTGAGGGCAAAACTGTTGCCCAGTTGGGCCTTTCCTGCACCTTTTTGCAGGGCATATTGCATTTGAAACCTCCCATTAAGGACCCTGTCCCGCCATGGAACTTTTTGTTCATTTTGGAAAAGCTTACGTTGCCTCCTTTGGAGCCTGCTGCAAGCTACGAGCTACGCTTCCTTTCTTGGAAAATGTTATTTTTAGTTGCCATTACTTCTGCTAGGAGGATTTCCGAGCTACAGGCTCTGATGTGTAAAGAGTCTTATTTGGTTTTTCACAAAGACGGGGTATCTTTGTGAACTAATCCTAAGTTTCTTCCTAAGGTGGTGTCTGAGTTCACATTAAATCCATCCACCTTCTATTTATTTTCCTAAGTATTCTAATCAGGGGAGGCCTTACTTCATACTCTGGCTGTTCACCGGGTGCTCAGGTATTATTTGGATCGCACCCGTGCCGTCAGAAAGTCTGATCAGTTGCTTGTTTCATTTGCTCCTCAGAGAGAAGGAGCCCCTGTTTCCAAACAGAGTTTGTCTAAGTGGTTAGCCAATTGTATTGCTTACTGCTATCGCAAGTACGACAAGCCTTTAACGGGCCCTTTCAAAGGCCATTCTACCAGAGGCAAGGCTGCCTCAGTTGTTTTTTCAAGAACGTGTCCACTGCAGACATTTGTGCGGCTGCCACGTGGAGTTCCATCCATACCTTCATCAGGCATTACAGTTTGGACATTACTTCTAGGCGTTGGGCCAGCTTTGGCCTTGCAGTCCTTCGGGGCCTTCTTTCTTAATGGCCTGTACCTATTATTTCCTCCTCCCTGCTGACTGGTTCAGTTCCGTTACTGCTTGGGACTCAGTCCTACCAGTGTTGCCTGCTGCAAGAGTCCCCTTAAAGTAAGATAGTACAGGTTAAGTAAGAACTTACTGTAACAGTAGATCTTTGAGAGGTGCTCTTGCAGCAGGCACTACATTCCCTCCCTCCTACCCCCTGTGGGCTGCTTCTCCTTCTTGGCTTCTCTGCTTTCCTGTTATGAGGAACTGCCTCGGTTCTCTCTTTTCTGAGTCTGCCGGGGTCTCCGACGGGAGAACTAAGGTGGAGCTGGGGGACCGCCCCTTTTATACCATGGGCGAACGTCAGTGTGCTGATGTTGGGGGCAGTCCCCCGCTGTAGACTGCTAGCTAGAAGTTTTCCGTATGGTCCTAGTGTCTGGCGGCTTAGTCCTGCCGGTTTTGCCTGCTGCAAGAGCTCCTCTCGACTGTTATGGTAAGTTTTTATGTGACTGTACTTTTAAGTTGACCTAGTGGACTACCTGGAGAGAAATGGGCTCCAGAATAGTAAACAGTACAGGTCTGTGGCAGGGAGGCACATCTGTGGGCCAGCCCCTTCCTACCCTGAAAATTTCAGACCAAAATTCCAAAGTGTCTGAACGCTGTGGCTTTTGACAAAAACAGAAAAAAATCCACAACAGGAAGATCTCCTGTGCAAATTTTCGTATGGAGTCCATACAAAAAAAGCAGAAACAAGTCACGAAAAAAGATTTATAATCTTAAAAAAAAAAAAACACATTCAAGGGCATTTTTCCAACAGTTAAGTGTAGAATCTAGCTAACGGGGGTCCCGATTCGCAAGATACATATGTAGGTCGCTCTCCATTTTTATGGCTTTTGAAATTTTTTTGTTTGTTTTTCATTTTTACCTGGCAGGTCCTTCTGTCGGTCTCCGCCTTGGTCATGGCCCCTGGAGCTCCCACCTACCATCTATGGCCAGCATCTCTCAGTTACCCCCGGCTTACCCCCCGTAGGGCGGGGCTGCGGCACTGGTCCCCATCCAGAGCCACGGGACCAGTATCTAGTTGGGAGAGCTAGGCAATGGTGGCTAATTGAAGCTCCAGAGAGGGCTTCATGGTGACAGAGGACCCACCCGCCTTCCTTTTTCCACCATTTTTCTGGGAGGCGGGGACATACAATGACACCAGTGTCTGCCCTGTCTCCCATACATGTGAGCGCCGGTGGCTTGAGTGACTTCCGGCCTCCGCCATGCGTCCCCCATGCTCCGAACACTTCCCCGCCTCCACCCCACCCCCCTGAGAAGGAGAGTAGTCCATAGGACGCTCCATCCTTCTCCCCCATCTGGCCCTCCAGTGACCCGGGCCCATTCCTGAACCCGGGTTGCCAGTGTCGCAAGCGGAAATCCAACCACTGGCCCAAAAGGCCGGCTAGGTGGCTTTTAAAATTTTTATTTATAGGGAAAAACAAGATGGTGGCAAACGAAAAAAGGATTTTCTCCCTAATGAAAAAGGATTGGACCCATATGAAGGACTTTTTTTTTTTTTCCATTTCATACAGCTGTTTTGAAGTGCTTACTGAGCATGCTCAGACCCCAAGGATTAATATTTTTTTACCAAACCAGCAAGAGACACAACTGTAGCCTATCCACTTTCTACCCTGAAAATTTCAGACTAGAATTCCACACCGTCTGGGCACTATGCCTCTTGACCAAAAACAGCAACCCCCCCTGAAAAATGTTCTTTTTGCACTATCTGGATCTCGGAATCCAAGCATTCGACCAGAATGGAACTAGGCAGATCCGGAGATCTACCCCCACAAGACCACACGTGCAAAATGTTGTGCAAATCCGTTGAACTTTTGCAAAATTATTGAAGTGCAAAAATTGACGTTTAACATTAAAGTGCCTACTCACTATAGTGGCACTACTGCGCCACTATAATACATGTATATATATATAGGATTTCTTTAAAAAAGGGCCATTTTCAAACACTTATAACTCAGCCTACTTAGACCTTGGGACTGTAAGATTTGGCATGCATCATCTCAGTTGTAGTATCCACTTTCATAGACATCATATAATAGGTAGGGAAATGGGCAGACTAGGTGGGCCAAGCGGTCCTTATCTGCCATCAAAGTCTATCTCTTTGTGCATTTTGGATTTATAAAGTGTTGAATTTATGGGGTTTTTCTGCCTATTTTTGAACCAAAATTTGGTTCAAGGATGGAGAAAAAACTGCAAGGTTTGTTATACATTATGGAGGAATAGTTCCTATCTTACTTCGAGAGTATCTCTTGCAACAGGCCATCACTAGTAGGACTCAGTCATCAGGCGCTAGGGCCACATGGAAACCTTTCTAGCTAGCAGTCTACAAGAGGGGGCTGCCCACCTCCGATGTCAGCATCTGATGCCAGCCTATCCTATATAAGGTGGGCGGCCCCCATGTCTTCCTCAGTTCTTCCCGCCAATGACCATCGCATGTCTGACCACAGACTCTGCCACAGCTACAGTTGATCACCAGTTTTCGGCATATTAAAACTGCACTTTCTTTTTCTTGTTTAGTCAGGTAAACATTGAATTTTTTCGGTATGCACTCTTTCTTTTATGGCCTCTCAGTCTTCTTCAACTTCTGAACACTCCACTAAGTGCACCTGTGGCAAACAGATCCCGGATAAGGACAGCCATTCTGCATGCCTCTTCTGTCTTGGCCACGACCACAACATTCAGCCTGCGAGGCCTGCCAGAAATTCAGTCCGGCCACCAGAAGGTGACACCAGAGAACCGTCAAAAGCCATGTCCTCAAGCAAAAGGTTGCCCAGATGGAACAGAAGCTGTAGGCCTGGAGCTCCTCTTCTTCCCTGGCCCAGTCATTTGGCTCCTCCTCTTCTACATTGAAGGAAAAATCTTCAGGGAAACACAAACACTGGGACAAACTCAGGGACCATCCCTAGCACTCACGCTTGCAGCTGCCGCATAAGTCTCAACTGTTGACCACTTCAGGGTCTTCCTCCTCCTTCAGTGGGTCAACCTCCTCGGCCCTGCATGCCCTTTCCCCTTCAGGGCTGCCGGTGGCCTCACCGCCCACCCGGATCTCTCTGACTGGTGGGAGCTCCTCGGGACAGATCGCAGGGGCAGATGTTGCTGAGTACCGGCATCTTTGCAAGTCCTGTCTCCCCCAGCCATCTCCTGCAGGGTCTTCTTCCCCAGCACCAGTTTCTTTCCACCCGAAGCCTGTGCATTCTGCCCTGGTGTCACCTAGACCGTCGCCAGTTGGGTCAGCTCCTACACTGCCACAACCCATGGGTCTGGCACCGGCTCTGCCCCCATGTCAGCTGGGCCTTTGCTGACCTTCCCTCTACCTACGCCCGGGGGACCCACGCCTGGCCTACCACTGCCGCAGCCAGGGGGACAGATGCCTGTGCCACTACCCAGCCCTGTAGGGCTGCAGCCAGGGTACCCAATACTGATGCGTAGGGGTCCAGCACCGGCCTACCCTTAAATGGCTCCCAGAGGGCTGATGTTACCTACCCGTATCCTGTGCTGGCCAAGTCACAGCCACTTTATAACTACCCAGTGCCTGGGGGTCCAGCTCTGGCACCTATGGATTACCACGGTCTGATCTCAGTGCTCTGGGTGTTCATTCAGTGGCAGACCCCTAATCTGGGTGTGCCCCCGCCATCGCGCACCTAGGGGCCTCCTCAAGGCACTGTTCCTCCTGCTGCTGCTCATCTGGGACCCAGTGTACCTCCTACCCGCAGGAGCCCCACAGATGCTGGTACCACCGGTTGCCCGGTCGACCCTCAACCTGGCCACAGTGGGGCTGAGGACCCTGCCACCAATGATGACGTCAGTTCCAAGCCATCCTCCCTGGAAGGGGTCTCCTCTGGGGATGAAAGGGAGCCCAGTAATGTCCCTAAATCTCCGCCTGATGACCCCGTCATTGGCTATAATGAGACATGCCCAGTCCACGATGGGGAGGGAGACTGAGGAGCAAGTCCCAGAGAGTCGCCACCTAGCAATATACCTTTGCCTGCGTGACAGTCCTTCTCTGGTGGTCCTCCCAATGATTGAGTTGTACGACAACATTACTAGGGCTGCATGGCTTCATCCACATACTATTCCTGAGGTCCCCAAAAAGGCACACAGACTATACCATCCCCCAGCTGGTAGGTACTTTTTCTGTGATCACCCCAAGACCAATTCTGTGGTAATTAACACGGCACATAACAGCATCAAGTGTCCAAAGAACCTTAATGCCCTCTCTCCAGACAGAGAATTGAGACAACTGGACCAGGTGGGCAAGCATGCCTTTGCTTTGGCCACCCTTGCGATAAGGGCCCTTAAGTATCTGGCTCACTTGGTACAATATCAGAATATGTTGTGGGACCAGGCTAGAGAGACTTCACAGTAATGCCGAATGACTCCTCCAAACAGCAGACTCTCCAGGCCCTGAAGATGGGGTCTGATGTTGGCACTCACATCCTGCAGGTGGCATATGATGCAGTGGACACTTCTAGCCGAGCAGCGGCAGCAGGTATTAGTCTGCAGTGCACACCTGGCTTGGGGTCTCAGGTTTTGCCCCTGATGTTCAGTCCAGTATTCTGGACGCT
Organism: Neoceratodus forsteri; assembly: GCA_016271365.2. Classification (NCBI taxonomy): domain Eukaryota; kingdom Metazoa; phylum Chordata; order Ceratodontiformes; family Ceratodontidae; genus Neoceratodus; species Neoceratodus forsteri. The sequence goes on along the minus strand of CM057450.1, from coordinate 1,747,641,695 downwards.
CCCTTCCGTTGTTGCAAGCTGTTCGGGGGCGACATCAAGGACATTATTTCTGGGCTCCAAAATTCTGGGAGAGCCTTAAAGTCAGTGCACTCTGTGTACCATATGCATATAATATCGAGTCACAGACCCCCTTTTCGTCTCCCCTCCCAGAGGCAGTCCAGGGCCCCTTCCAAGGCCCAGGACAAGTGTAAGACCGGAGCTGCCCTCCCCATGCCTTCCCCCGCCCATCCCTGGGCCACCTTGGGTGCTTCCACAGCCCAGTGAAGGGCTGCCCCCACCTTTATCCTCTTTGCCGCCCCCCCCCCACTGGGCTTCAGGAGGTGGTAGTCGGGTCATTTCTCCCTCCACCTGGACAGGTGGCGGTCCATCACCACCGACAACTGGGCACGGGCACACTTTAGAGTTTCTGGAGTGGCCCACTGCAAATCTGCCAATGGCATCTGTATATACACCAGGCCACGTTCCCTTCCTGTGGGCCAGAATTCAAGTCCTGCTGCAGAAGAAAGCCATAGAGCCTGTCCCCCTCTCCCAACAGGGATGGGGATACTACTCCCATTTTTTCTTGGTACCCAAAAAGAAGGAATCTTCGTCCCATCCTGGACCTGAGCAATCTCAACTTGTACACTGAGTACAAACGTTTCTGGATGGTAACTCTGCAGGATCTACTGCCTTTGCTCCACCAGGGGAACTGGCTATGTTCTTTGGATATGCAAGATGCTTATCTGCACATCAGTGTATTTGCATCCCACAGACGTTTCCTCCATTTTCATTTCATGGGGGAGCACTACCGGTTTCGGGCCCTGCCCTTTGGTCTCTCCTCAGCCCCCAGAGTTTTTACGAAGAGCCTGGCAGTGGTGGCCCGGCCTTGAGGAGATAGGGATTTTACATTTTTCCCTATCTGGACAACTGGCTCCTGGTGGCCCCATCCAGAGACCGTCTCTTGCAAACCCTGGAGGGTACTTGCAACCTCTTCCAGTCCCTATCAACCTGCCCAAATCCTTCCTTAACCCCCTGCCAGTACCTCCTTTACAAAGGGGCTGTCCCAGACACGGCTGAGGGCAAGGCTTTTTTGCCTCCGGATAGGACGGAGCGACTCATGGCTCAGGCCTGTCTCCTGTTCTACATCTGTCATGCTCAGGCGAGGGCATTCCTAAGGCTTCTGGAACTTATGGCCGCAGCCATTGTGATGGTTCCCTTAGCCAGGCTACAGATGAGAATCCCTCAGTGGACCCTGCGAGTCCAGTAGGACCAACATGTAGACTCCCTGGATCAACTAATGTTGGTGTCGGACTCAGTCAAGAAAGTACTTCTGTGATGGCTGGAGCCCAGCAACCTGTCTCAGTGCGTGCCCTTCACTGTCCCTCCCCCTCAAAAAATTTCTCATAATCGTTGCCTCGAGCCTCGATTGGGGTGCCCATATTGGGTCTCACCAAACCCAAGGGACTTGATCCGAGATCGAGTAGTATCTCTACATCAATATCCTGGAGATGCGGGCAGTCCTATACGCCCTTCAGGCCTTCCAGACTCTGCTCTCCCTGGGTCTGCACTTTGTTCAGATGGACAATACGTGCATTGTTTATTATATAAACAAGCGGGGGGGGGGACTCATTCCTATCCCCTGTGCAGGGAAGCAATGAGGGTCTGTTATTGGGCCATTGAGCACGGTCTTCAACTCTCAACCATCCATGTTCCCAGTGCCTAAAATGTCCTGCTGGACCCTATAAGCTGCTCATGGTCCAGGACTCATGAGTGGGAGCTTCTGACCTCTGTGGCAGAAGACCTCTTCGACAGATGGGGTCAGCCCAAGTTTGACCTTTTTACATCACCGCTCAGCGCAAAAGTGCTGCATTTCTGCTCGCTGGATCCAGGGCCAGGAGTTTTCTGGCAAGATGCATTGTCCCTCTTTTGGACAGGGAGGTTTCTGTATGCCTTCCCTGCCTTTCTGCTCCTTCAGCGAGTTATAATCAAACTCCAGATGGAAGGGGCAACGATGATCCTTGTTGCCCCCTTCTGGCCTCACCAGATCTGGGTCCCCTTGCTGCAACAACTGGCGGTGGAACCTCCACTGTCCCTGCCCCTGTGCACAGGTTTGCTCTCCCAGGACCAGGGCACTCTAGTCCATCCAGACCTCAAGTCACTTCATCTCCACGCATGGCTCCTGAAGACGTAGCTATAGCCAGATTTGGGATTTCGCCCAGAGTGGCCAATATGTTGCTGGTGGCCAGAAAGCCCACCACCAGGGCAACCTATTCCATGAAATGGAAACGCTTTACTCTATGGGTTGCCTCGCACCAGTTGGATCCCTTCACTGGCCCAGTGAATCAAGTCCTGGAATACTTCTTGTCCCTCTCGGACTTGGGTTTATGTTACTCTTCTATCAAGGTACATCTTTTTGCCATTTCTGCGTATCATGTACCTGTGGACGGGCACACAGTAGCCCAACTTGATGTGTTTTGCACCTTTTTTGCGGGCATTCTGCACTTGAAACCCCTCTTTCCAGACCCTGTACCACCTTGAGACCTTAATTTTGTGTTAGAAAAGCTTACGTTGCCTCCCTTTGATTCGTCCACGTCTTTTCGAGCTGCGCTTTCTGTTTTAGAAAGCGCTGTTTTTGGTTGACATTACTTCTACATGAAGTATTTTGTAGCTTCAGGCCCTCATGTTTAAGGAGCCTTATTTAGTTTTCCACAAAGACAGGATGTCTTTACGTACCAATCCTAAGTTTCTTCCAAAGGTGGTGTCAGATTTTACTTTGAATCAGTCCATCCACCTGCCTGTTTATTTTCTGGAGCATTCCAGTCTTGGGGAGGCATTGCTCATACCTTGCATGTACATAGAATTCTGAGATACTGTGCACACAAGACTAAGGACTCTTGTAAGTCCAGCCAGTTGTTTGTTTCATTTGCCCCTGGGAGAGAGGGTCCCCAGTTTCCAAACTGTGTTTGTCTAAGTCAGGGGTGTCCAACCTTTTTGGGGTCATGAGCCACATTTAAATTTCTGAGTAAGACCTGAGCCACAACAACGTGCGGCCCGTACCATACCCAATGTGCGGCCCTTACCATACCCATATTTAGCCATATTTAGGAGTTAAAATAATAACATAGTCATAGTCAGTAGTCAATAATATTTTATTAAATTTTATTAAGTTACAGGATTTTTGGACTTCCGGTTCCGGTATGTCTGGGTAAGCAAGCAGATTGAGAGGCTCCCACCTAAACCTACAAAAAAGAGCATAAAAACAGTTCTAAATCTCTCAATTCAGATGCTTTCTGAAGCCTAATTGATGTCAACAAGTGCTCCTCAAACGAAAATGGCTAAGCAAAATCGCAACCGGTTCCAACCCTTCACTGAAATGATTGAAACAGAAGACTGTCTGTCGGATGATGGTGATCAACAAATGAGGCCTACTCCGGGTTCAGATCTAAAAAAACCTACTGTTGCAAAAGGCTCAAAAAAAACTCCCGAACCAAATTCTGAAACTATACTGCAAGCGATCACGGACTTCAGAGGCGAGGTCCGTGAATCGCTAAAGGACATCAGAACTGAATTGGGTACCTTACAGAGCCGTGTGGCGGACGCAGACCATCAGATCTCTCTAAATGTATCTCGTCTTGATGCGCTCTAGCAAACAGTTAGGGCTCTTGCGGCTGAACAACTGGCCATGTCCATGAGGCAGGAGGATGCCGAAAACCGGGAAGGAGAAGAAACATTCGAATTTTTGGCCTTCCAGAAGATGAAGAGGGAAATAATCCTAGGGTCTTTGCCGACTATCTATTGCACCTGGCGTTAGCATTGGATCCAGATTTCCAGTTGGATGTCGAGAGGGCCCACAGAGCTCTCGGCCCTAAACCCCCCCAAACCTGAAGCAAGGCCACGTTCCTTTGTTATTCGTTTAAGTTACTAAACTAAGGAGGCTTTCCTGAGAAGAGCCTGGCAAAGGGGCAGAGTGATGTGGGGACAACAACGTTTACTGCTTGATAACGATTATGCACTATGTACTCAAAAACAACTCCGGGACTACAGCCCATTGTTCTCTACACTACGATCTCAGAAAATACGTTCAAACAACATGAAGTCTTGCTATATTATAGACATTAGCAGTTTGATCCAGCTCTAGAACTACCCCGGAGTGAAATGGTTAAAACCATTCCAAAATAGAATTTTGGCACGAGAGCAGCTCTATCTGTGTCATTTCAAACTTGAACTGTCAGATTTTTACTCCGCCTCAGTGAACAGTCGCCCGGAGATTTCTCCTTCTGCTCGGTTCATTTCTCGGTTTAGAGTGTTTTCTCGGTTGGATTTAACCGAGAATAGTTTTATTTTAACCAAAACCGTTCGGTTCAAGCTCTATCTGTGGTAACCGTAAGTAAATGAAGGTTTTGTCTGTGTGGAACTTGTAAGTTATCGGTTCGGTTTTGAACCGATCAGTGGGTTTAAAACTCATTTAAAACTAAAAGTTACTATTTAGAGTGTAGTTCCCTGTTCTTATCGGTTCTAAAAAACGGATTTATTACGCTTTTTTCCAATACCTGTGACACGGTTAGGAACCGGGATATGGGTGTTCTTGCCTGGCACCGCTGCTAAAGGGCAAGTTTTTAGTGCTGGCATTATGTCTGAGAAATCCAAAAGAAAAACTGGGCCCACTGGGTTTCAACACTGTGATGTTTGTGGGGAAGCCTTTGCCAAGGCTGACCCACACACCACATGTGTTTATTGTCTGGGGTTTGACCACCTCCAGTCAGACTGCCAGGTATGTAAGAATTTCCCTGCAGCCACCCTAGAAAAAAGATTGGGCAGGCTCAGGGAACGAGAGGCCAAAAAGTCCGCTGACCCGATGGCCAGCCCTCGGCGTGCCAACCATCCAGAGAGGAGGCCCTCTGACCAGGCCAGACTTCTCGGCAAAGAAAAGCTGGTTCTGAGGAACCAATTCCAGTAGAAAACAAGAAAATCAGCAGGTCTGGAGTCCAAAATTCCTTCTCCAACTGCTGCAGAGATAGCAAAGCCATACAAATTGTCCAGTCACTGTCTCAGGATCCGTCCGAACCACCACTATCTGGTAAAAGGTCGGTTCGTCCGTCCCAGTGGTTCAGGATTATGATATTGAGGAATTTTATGAACCAGAGGAGGGGAGGAGGATTATGAACAGTATGAATGTGGCTGGAAGGTCTGGTGTGCCTATTGAACCGGACATCTCCCCAGACAGACCTTTAGAATCTCCCTATGCTGTCTGAGTCCCCATCTCATTTTATGTTTTACAAAAAGTTGCTGAAACCTCCAGCTTCCTTTAAAAGAGGCTGTGGATGAGCAAGAGGAGCCTGATTTTGTAGAAATGATGGATATTCCAGAGTCTAGAGATTGTCTATTCCTTTACATAAGTCTTTAGGAAACAAACAATTAAAATTTTAAAAGCTCCTAATTCTGTGCTTCCTGTAGATAAAAAGATGGACAGAAGGTATACATTGTCAGGCCCTGATACAGAATTCCTTTCTCAGCAATGCAGTCATGTTAGTAGTTCAGGCTGCTGCCTGTGATAAAGCTAATATTCCTTGGCTTCACATCCTCCTGACAAGGATTCCAGGAAGATAGATGCCATGGCAAAAACAGTATATGGCAGCCTCTCTGGGACTCAGGCAAGCAAATTATATGGCTTATGTAGCTAGGTATCAGAAATCTAGATGAGATACTGTTATGCATTGGCCAAGCAGGCCCATGGCCAGCTGGCTAGTGAACTAGAACAGGTGGCTGCTGATGGCATTGAAGCCTCTAAGGTTCAGTTTCATGCTGCTGTGGATGTTAATGATGTTTCCTCTAGGGTCATGGCCACATCTGTAGCTTTTCGTAGGTTGGCCTGGCTCAGGTGTACTAATTTGTCACAGGATACCCAGACTAAGGCTATGGATTTTCCTGTGGTGGGAAATTCTCTGTTTGGAGAGCAGACAGAGAATTACATGAAGAAGATGGATGAATATAGGACTACTTACAAGAGTGCCCAGGCTAAGGAGCGGCAAGCCACTCCTCAAAGGCATGCCCCCAGGGGTAGGGGTAGGCCTTTTCACAGGCCTTTCTACCAGACTCAGGCCTCCTCTGCCTATGCTCAGAGGGGCTTCTTCAGAGGCAGGGGCAGACGAGGGGTGGGCAGACCTGCTCCCACCCCCCAGCCTAAAGCTCCTGCGAAACAGGCACCCTGATGGGGTGCCCAGGGCCGATTCTCCTGTACCAGTGGGGGGCAGGCTGGCTTACTTCAGTCAGAATTGGGCTTCTTTAACCTCAGACAAGTGGGTTCTGGAAGTAGTAGCCAGGGTCTGGTTCTCGGCTCAAAAGTTTCCAAGTTGAGAAGCAGACTTTTTCACCTGCAAGTGCTTCAGAGACCTCGCTCTGGAAACAGAGGTCTCATCCCTGTTAGCTCTCAGAGCAGTAGAAAGGGTTCCTCCTGCATCAGGGCGGGGTCTGTATTCCAGATACTTCTTACCCCAAAAAGACGGGAGAATGGCGGCCCATTTTAGATCTCAGATATCTGAACAAGCATCTTTTAAAACCAAAGTTCAAAATGGTAACTCTGGCAATGATTTTACCTTCCCTAAGGCCAGGGACTGGCTAGCCTCCCTGGACCTCAAGGATGCCTATTTCCATGTCCTAATCAGAAGATCCCATCGAAGTACCTCAGATCTCGAACTGCCCTCAGGTCATTACCAGTTCAGAGCAATGCCCTTCAGCCTTACCTCTGCTCCAAGGGTATTCACAAAGTGTCTAGCAGTGGCAGTGGCCCACTTAAGGAGGCAGAGGATTGCTGTTTTCCCTATCTAGATGACTGGCTCATTGTAGGCCAGTCCCCAGAACAGGTAAAATCTCACCTGCAGGTCACCCAGCAGCTTCTCACCTCCCTAGGTTTTCTGCTAAACCTACCAAAGTCGGTTCTGGAACCAGTCCAGGTACTCACCTTTATAGGGGCAGAATTGACACAAAGCTAGCCAGAGCCTTCTTCCCCAGAAAGGGTAAGGAATTTAGTGGCTCTGGCCTCTTCCTTCACTCTGGAGGTCTCGACCACAAGACACTCTCTGCAGCTCCTGGGGCACATGGCTGCATCCACAGCTGTTGTGCAGGGAGCCAGATTTCAGATGAGGACATTCAGTTTCACTTGAGAACCTTTTGGTCTCAGAGAAGAGACCCCTTTCCAAGTTGGTCCCAGTGACTCAACCTTGATCCTAGCTCTCCAGTGGTGGCAGGATCAGAGCAATTAAGAGCGGGGTCCCTTCATTTCCTCTTCTCACGACTTGACTCTCACTACAGATGCTTCCTTCTGGGTTGGGAGCCCACATGGGTGACCTTTCCACTCAGAGAGTTTGGTCCCCCAGGAATCTCTGCTCCACATCAATTTGCTGGAACTCAGAGCTGTCTTTTTAGCTCTTCAAGCTTTTCTGCATCTGTCCACAAAGGTGATACAAGTCAGAACAGACAACACCACAACAATGTGGTACATCAACAAACAGGGGGCACTCGGTCTTGTGCTTGTACACGAGGCAATGAAGTTGTGGTCTCTGGCCTATTCCTGAACACTTCCCTCATAGCAGTTCATCTTGAGGAAGGACAATGTCCTAGCGGATGCCCTCAGCAGGATTTCCCAGGGCCATCACGAATGGTCCCTGGATCCTCAAGTGCTGGGGATAGTTTTTGCCAGGTGGGGCATCCTCAGATAGATCTTTTGCAGCCCCAGACAATCACAAACTTCCTCTGTTCTGTTGCAGGCCTCCAGTGCTGGGCTCAGTTCCCTGGATGCCCTTCTTCTGGATTGGGAGGGAAGTTCCTCTATGCTTTCCCCTTCCTCTCCTAGTTCAAAGTACTAGTCAAAATCAGATCTCAGTCTTGCAGGGTGATTCTGATTGCCCCGGATTGGGCCAGGCAGCCCTGGTACCCACTCCTTCTGTCTCTGACAGTCCATCTTCCCGGTGCCTCCCAGGAATCACAATCTGTTGACTTGTACCCAGGGAAGGGTTTGGTATCCGACCTCAATCCCTCAACCTCAAGGCCTGGCTCTTGAGGAGTTAGAGTTTGCTGATTTACACCTCTCTCAGGGTGTTCTTGAGATCTCAAAGGCTTCAGGAAAGCCTTCCACTAGGGCTACTTTTATAGTTCTTAAATGGAAAAGGTTTATTTGGTTGCTGGGAAAAATATTTCCTCAGAATTCGCTGAATTGCCCATTTTGTGGAGATTACATGGTACATCTTAATTCCTTGGGTCTCAGACCAGCTACCCTGAGAGTTCATTTGGCAGCTGTGTCTGCTTTTGTGTCAGCAGGAAAGTCATCCCCTCTTTCCTCTCATCCTGTGTTTTCCAAGTTTTTTTTAAGGTATTACTCCATACTAATCCTCCCTTTCGGGAACCGGCCCCTGCTTGGGACCTTAATGTTTGCATTGCCCAGTTAATGCAACCCCCTTTTGAACCTCTGTCTTCTGCAGAGCTTAAGTACCTAACTTGGAAAACTGTTTTCTAGTGGCTATCACTTCTGCCAGATGCATAAGTGAATTGCTAAGCCTTGTCAGTGGAGACTGACTTTATTTCTTTCCACAGGGATAAGGTAGTCCTTAGGACTAATAGGAAGTTTTTGCCTAAGGTGGTTTCAGATTTCCATCTTATTCAATCTATCTCCTTCCAGTATTTTTCACTGATCACTCCTCTCTGGTGAGAGGAGGTTGCACAGCCTGGATGTTAAGAGAGCTCTAGTTATTATATAGAGCGCATCAAAGGTCACAGGTTCGAATCCCTCCAACTTTTCCTTACTCATGGTGAAGTTGGGAAAGGCAAACCTGCCACTAAGAGATCAATAGCCAGGTGGATTGTCTCTTGTATCCAATTTGTTACAGAAAGTGGGCAGAGCCCCCGGTTCGAGGGCTCATTCTACCAGGGTACAGCTACGCCTCTAGCTGCTGCCAGAGATATCCCTTTATTAGAGATTTGCCAGGCTGCTACTTGGAAAACGGTACACACTTTTACCAAGCATTACTCCTGGATGTCCAGGCCAGGAGAGATGCTCGGTTTGGCACAGCTGTTCTTCAGAGCCTATTCCTAAGTAGGTTCTGCCCCTCCTCCATGGAGGTACTGCTGTGTATTCTGCTAATGTCTATAATATAGCAAGACTTCTATGTTGTTTGAAGAAAAATTACTCACCTTAGTAATGTTGTTTCTTCTAATGGAGTCTTGCTATATATAGACCTCCCCAACCTGCCCCTCTCAGAACCTCTACTTGGTGGGGTGCGGCAACTTAGTGTGTGACTACTTATGTCCTGTTAGCATTTTGTCCCTTTGGGACTTTGGGGGTGTGTATTTTGCAATGTGTGTGTTTTTATTATACTTATGTTCCATTTTCATATTATTAGAATGGTGTTAGTATCTTGGTCCCCTGACTTGAGTCTTGGGTGTTGGGACCATCAATGGTTGTTATTATTTAGGTAGCCATTTGGCTAGTGTAGGTTACATACCACACAGACCTTAGTGAGTTTGGCTCGTAAAGATCTGACAGTTCAAGTTTGAAATGACACAGATAGAGCTGCTCTCGTGCCAAAATTCTGTTTTGGAATGATTTTAACCATTTCACTCCAGGGTAGTTCTAGAGCTGGATCAAACTGCTAATGTCTATAATATAGCAAGACTCCATTAGAAGAAACAACATTACTAAGGTGAGTAATTTTTTCTTTTCACACTCCCTGTCCTGCTAAATTAGTGTTTTTTCTTCCAACTGGTCAGCAAACGTACAATTCGGCATCTGAAGCCACAGCAGATCTCTTAAATAGGGGAATCATTACTGAGAAGATGGCAGAGACAGTGAAATCTCATCAGGGACTAACAAACCAGACAGAACACCCTAAGCAGTTCCACACATCAACAACTCCACTGGATTTAAACTTGAGGAGCTTACAACAATACAGAAATCCTACAATGCCTACCTGAGCTTTCTCCTAAGACTGGCAGCTAAGTTTATTTATTTTTTTATTTGGGGTCTGTTTTTCTCCCATGAGGGTTGGGGTTGGGGGTGGCGATGGATGAGCTGGACTGCCACGGGGGATGGGAGGGGGACGTCTCTTCATGGTCCAGGCAACAAAAAAAATCCAGACTAGTAAAACCTATATGCAATTCAGCAATATGTTGCCATTTGGATCTTTCTGCAGTTCTCTGATGGCGGGGAGATTCCCTGGCTAGAGGGCTACTTTCTGGAGACTGTTGCCCACCATTCCTTTCATTGCCTTTGCATGTGCTTCGGCTGTCTTGGAGCCCCTCCACCTACCCTTATAGCCCACTGTCTCGGTGGCTGGGCTATCCTCTGGGGTGAGGGGTGTCCCTATCTGGAGGTCACATTACGAATACGGATTGTGAATACAGGCCAATGGATCAAGTGTCTCTGGATGGCTTCAGGACTGGAGTGACTTTCCAGTTTTGTTTGCTTTTACTGCATTCTTCGCTTCTTTAACTGACTATGGTGGATCCGAGGAGGCTTTGAGTCCCCAGCTTCCATCTGCTCCTATAGGGACAGGACATTCAGTCGGGAATTTTCTCACTGAATTAATTGGATATTTTGAAGGGTTTGGTTTCCATATATTTGATCTGGGGACAGTAACATTTTATGAAGGACTAAAGAGCATCTCTTTGTTACCTAATGTTAAAGGGGTTTTATTTTACTTGCTCACACCAAGCTATAAGTCGTTATGGTATCTAAAGTTAGATAATCTTTTCCGGCCTTTGAGTTCTATTTTAGTCCAGCTTAACATACCCTTCCAATACTCTACATGATATTGTGGCCAATTGAGTATCAGAATTTTGGGTTGACAGCCTCATTTTGGAAATGATTGGTAAATGACCCAAGATATATCGGTTCCACCAGGGAGTGGTAATTTTTCCACTCCACTAGGGGCCCTACTGTTAATCTTGGGGTTTTTAATCCCTAGGTTTGCCTGTGGAGCCCCACATTCCTCTCCTACGTCCCCAGGAAATCAGGACAGGATGTCTGAGGGGGAGCTCAGAAAGAGCACCTCCCACTTGGGAGTCATATTGTATATAGTTTTGGTTAAGGTTATTAGGGTTACTTGTAGTTCTAGTTTTTGTGTTTTAGTCATGGACTATTTGACCCATGATATTCAGAGTTTTACTGGGGGCTGGGGAAACTTTCTCCTAGCTCTATACAGATATCTGGAATTAAGACAGATTGCTTTAAGTGCCAAATGCCTTGGCCTACATTTTATTTTTACGGTTTCCAGACTACAGGTTATTTTACCAAATAGATCTTTGTTACGAATGGGGGGGGGTGGGGGGGGTGGCACATGCGACAAGAATATTTGTTAATCAGGTATGTTTTATTGATTTACATATTTTAAAAAGCAGTCAGTAGATAGCTTTTCTTTGACAGCTGGACCGTGGTCCCTGGAGGAGTGTGGTCTGGACTGATATCTGTTCATTCACCCTGGGGGCAAAACAAATTTTAACTAAAATACTAAGCAAACAATATGACGTCAATTAATCCAGTTAAAATTATATCACAAAATATTAATGATCTCTATGATCCCATCAAAAAAGCCCACCTTATGCAGTATCTTGACAAACAAGTATCAGATCTTATTTTTCTTCAGCAGACTCACCTCTCAGACACTGAGCACCTTAAATTAAAATGGGGAAATAAGTACCAGGTTGTGGCATCATTGCACCCGAGGGGTTAAAAAAAGAGGGGCAGCTATTCTAATTCCCCAAAATACTCCTCTGGAAATATTACAAACACATATTGATGCCCAAAGTAGATAGGTAATCGTCAAGGGTCTTTCATATGGCCAGAAGATCACCTTAGCCAGTGTATACTCCCTCCCCCAGACAAAATTTCCAACATTGCGGGGATTTATATCAACAATGTTGGACCTCTTTCATGGCCAGTTAATTTTAGGGGGTGATCTTAATTTGACCCTATCACCACATATTGACTGTTCTAACCAGCAGCAACACAGGAACTCTACAACCACGAAACAGTTCAAAAATACCATGGATCACCTAGGTTTTGTAGATGTGTGGAGACACCTATTCCCCTCTGCACCTGGTTACACCTATCATTCCCCCAGGTTTAAGACGTATTCTAGATTAGACTATTTTATGGTATCATGTGAACATTTATCAACAGTCCAGGATATCTCTATAGGCCCGAAAATATTATCTGACCAGCACCCCCTGATCTTGAAACTAGACATGGGTAGAGAGAAGAAAAAGACTCTATGGAGACCGAGCCCATTAACTTTAGTTGACAAATTTCAGGAGGAAATTAAAACCAGAATCCCCCATTTTTTTTCTGAAAATGCTTCCCCAGACATTTCTGAAGCGATCCAATGGGATGCGATGAAGGCAGCAATTTGGGGGAAAATAATAGCCTATACCACAAAAAGGAATAAAGAAAGAGAGGCTAAATACCTCATGTTGTCGAAGCAATTACTAAATTACCAAATGCTATACAGAGTGGGCGATACTGACCTGCACAACCTAAGTCGGGACACTAAGGCGGCTTTACAGAAAATTATAGATAATAGAATACAACAATCCAGCTGTCAAAGAAAAGCTATCTACTGACTGCTTTTTAAAATATGTAAATCAATAAAACATACCTGATTAACAAATATACGTGGGCCAACAAAAACCATGACTGGGACCTAAATGTACGGGGGTACACTATGCTTAGGAAGGATAGAAAGGAGGGCAGAGGGGGTGGAGTGGCTATGTTCATTAGAGATGACATAGAAATTGCTATGGTAGAAGAGGCAGAGGGAAACGTGGAGGCCTTATGGGTCACCTTACGATCCCCAGCAGGAGATAAGGTCAAGCTGGGAGTAGCATATAGGCCCCCCGGGATGAGTGATGTTCTAGAGGATGGTTTGCTGGACAACATCATTGCCCAGTGTGGTCCAAAAGGGGAAGGAGTGGTGTTGATGGGGGACCTTAATATGCCAGGTACTAACTGGGGAACCATGTCCTCTAAGGTGGCCAAGGAGCAGAGGCTGCTGGATGGCTTCCAGGATGTGTTCTTAACACAGCATGTGATGGAGCCCACAAGGGAGGGCATGTCCTGGATGTGGTTCTGGCAGATGGGGATCTAGTGAGGACATGGTTGTACAGGACCCCTGACTGGGAGTGACCACAATACTGTCTGGTTTCAAATAAGCATTGGGGAGTGGGGGTGAGATCTAGGACACTGGCAGTGGACTTCAGGGGCAGACTTTATGGGCATGGGAAATATTCTCAAGGATCACTTGAAGGGATTACCTCAACAACAAGTGTGGAAAGGAGATGGGAGGTCATAAAGCAGGGGACTTCATGAGGCAGTCAGGATCTGCGCTAAGTTGAAGCGTAAGGGAGCAAGGTCACATAAACCATGCTGGTGGTCCAGTGAGGTCCAGGTAGCAGTCAGAGAAAGAAGGCGGCTTACAAAAATATAAAACAACAAGAGGATAGGGATAAGGAAATGTACCAGCTTGCATCTAGAAAAGTCACCCGTATGGTGAGGGAGCAAAGTCAGTAAAACAGCAGCTGGCACAGGGGATACATGGAGGAAAAGGGTTCTTCCGGTACATTGGGAGGCGGAGAAAACTAAGGGCCATCTCAGCAGATTGAGATCAGAAGGAGGGTGGGTGGAAGAGGCGAGGGACCAGGCAGAGGTATTTAATGAGTACTTTGCCTCTGTGTTCACTAGGGAGGGGGATGGGATATCTACAAAGCAAGGCACAAAGGGGATAGAAGCGGCAGGGAGTGGGATCAGGGGAGCAGCAGAAATGGAGCAAAAGGGAGGGAAAGGTACCCCAGGGGTGTCACATCTGGATAAGGATAAAAAGACCAGTAAGGTGGAGGACGGATGATGCCATCCCCACCAAAAGGGTGTGGTTGCCCTCAAGGCCCTAAAGAAGACAAATCTCCTGGGCGGATGGCATTCATCCGAGAGTACTATGGGAATTGGCGGACATACTGGCTGCACCTGGCGGAGCTTTTCAACAGGTCACTTGAGACAGGGAGGGTACCTAGGGATTGGCGAGAGGCACATGTGGTACCAATCCATAAGGGGTGGAAGGAAGTACCAGGAAACTATAGACCCATCAGTTTAACCTCGGTGGTGGGAAAATTAATGGAGAGTATACTAAAGGACGATTGGGGTTTACTTGGAGGAGGTGGGAGGTCTGGATAGTCGGCAGCATGGGTTTGTGCCAGGTAGATCATGTCAAACCAACCTTGTGGAGTTCTATGAATGGGTAACATCAGAACTGGACAGGGTAAGCCTGTGGATGTATTATTCTTGGACTTCAGCAAGGCGTTTGACTCTGTCCCCACAATGGTCTGGTGGAGAAACTGATGGGGTTAGGAGTAGGCCCTTTGATGGTCAGATGGATTGAAAACTGGATAGCTGGGCACTCAGAAGTAGTGGTCTGTGGGAGCTCTGAACCCTACAGAGGTTGGTAGTGGGGTACCACAGGGCTCGGTCCTGGGTCCAATCCTGTTTAATGCATACATATCAGACATCAGGGATGGTATAGGGTGTGAAATGAGTCTCTTCGCGGATGACTCCAAGATGGGAGCAGTAGTTGAGGGAGAAGAGGGAGGTTGGCCCTGCAAGGACCTGGACACCCTGGAAAGCTGGGCTCACACATGGAAATTAAATTTCAATATCACCAAGTGCAAGGTGTTGCATCTTGGTGGAAGCTCCTAAACACAGGTACACTCTGGGAGGAGGTGCTGGAAGCCTCAACAGGGAAAAAGACCTAGGGGTCATGGTGGATACATGTATGAATAACACTGAGCAGTGCAGGAGAGCAGCTAGCAAGGCAAACAGGATGTTGGGATGCACCATAGAGGATCACCTCTAGGAGCAAGGAAGTGATTCTGCCACTGTACAATGGACTGGTTAGACCACACCTTGAGTACTGTGTACAGTACTGGAGACCACACTTGAAGAGGGACATACAGCTCTGGAGAGGGTACAGAGGAGGCAACAAAGATGATCACGAGGGCTGGGGGATTTGACTTACGAGGACAGACTTGAGGAGCTCTGCCTGTTTTCATTGGAGGAGGGAGAGACAGGGGGACATGATTGAGGTCTTCAAGTACCTCAAGGGAATAAATAGGGTAAACATGGAGGATCTTTAGACTAAAGCAGGAGGCATCACCAGAGGGCATGGTTTGAAGTTGGAAGGTGGAAGGGTGAGGGGGGAAAAGAGGAGGAGGTTTTTCACTGAGAGGGTGGTGGACCCTTGGAATGCTCTGCCTGGTGAGCTGGTTCAGAGATCCACAGTGGAGAGCTTTAAGAGAGGGTGGGACAGACACAGAAAGTGGATGTATCAGATGATGGCCTGTCCCGGGGGGGTGGGGATGGATGATAGGGGTTTCTGGAGCACAAGGGATGGGAGGGTCTCGGCACCCAACTAAGGATCTAGGTTCGAGCAGACTTGATAGACCATAAGGCCTAATCTGCTGGCAAATAGTATGTTAGTATGTAATCCCTAATTTATCTTAGACAAACTCCATGAGGGTGCTCCAAGGGGGGTTAAGAAACTAACGCAGAAGCTTCATTCCAGAAAACACTCCTCTACTATCCTTAAGCTCAAAAACCCTACTGCAGGGAAATCACTCCACACTGATAGCCATATTTTACAGGCTTTTTCAGACTATTATGCTAAGTTATATTCCCCAAATTTGTCTCCGACCTCATCTGATCCCTCTCACCTTCTAAACCAAGCCAACCTTCTAAAATTGTCTCCACTACAAATTCGCTCACTTGAATCTCCCATCTCCCAGTCAGAAATAACAGAGACAATAAAATCTCTTAACTCTGGGCGTTTCCCCAGTCCTGATGGTTATATATCGGGAGTGGCACAAAATGTTTATCAAGGAACTAACCCCCAAACTATTCTCCTTATTTAATGAGATATCTCGGGGTGGTATGCCTCCTCCATCATGGGATTATGCAACAATTGCCCCTATACCTAAACCACATAAGGATCCTACAGACCCCGGATCTCACCACCCTATCTCTATTTCAAATGTAGATTATAAAATCTTCATGGCTATTTGGGCTACCAGATTAAAATTTATCATCCCAAAGATTATCCACCCCGATCTATCTGGCTTCATTAAAAATAGGAGTGGCCGGCCCGGTGGCACTGAGGTTGAGGCGCTGAAGCATACACCTCGCCATGCCGGCGACCAAGATCGGAGCGGACTCGTCCGCGGGGGTCAGCAAGGAAGGAGGATTGAGCTCCCCCACGGATGCTCTCCTCCTTCGGGGAGGGATACCAGGGGTGTGTGTATTGCACCCGACGTCCGAGAGAGCCGGTGGTAGCACTGACTCTCGGGGCAACGGCAGTTTCCATTGGGGGAGCCGGGAAGGGGAGGATGCTATCAAGGCACTTGGCAGGCATGCGCACACACGTTCCGCCAGAGCCAGGCGTCCTCAGTGGGAGGGACAAGAAAAAGTGGAAAAAGACCCTCGGCGCTCCTGGGTGACGGCCGCTCCAGCCTTCCAGTCTGCATCACGGGCAGACCCCGCTGTACAGGTGCTATGTGGAGGAAGAAAGAAGGTAGGAGCTACTAAGAGGCACTCTAGGGGCAGACTCTGTGAGGGATGGGAGACATTGAGCGACCCGATTGAGTGGAATGGCGAGGGTGACAGGAGGGAAAAATGTAATTAAAAAAAAAAAAATAGGAGTACTGCAGATAATATTCGCAGGACCCTGGTTTTTACAGAAGTATGTCCATACTAGAAAAATCCCATCAGTATTTATTAGCCTCAATGCTGAAAAGGCTTTCAACTGTGTCTCATGGTCGTTTTTGTGGGACACCCTTGGGGCCTCTCTTTTTCCCTCCTTGTTCATAACTTGTTTAATTAATCTTTACTGGTCCCTGAAGACTTATGTCAGAGTCAGTGGTTCCACGTCAGCCCCGCTTCAGTTGGGCAGAGGAACGAGACAGGGGTGTTCCTTGTCTCCTTACCTCTTTGCTCTCTATCTCCAACCTTTGGCATCTGTGCTGAAGGCTACGACCACGGTGGAAGGTATATCAATAGGTCAACAGGAATATAAACTTGGTATGTTTGTGGACGATATTTTGTTAACCTTATTGTCGCTGACTATATCTATTCCTGTAACGTGGACTATATTGGATCAGTTTGAAAGAATAGCAGGATTCAGGTTAAACATGGCCAAAACGGAAATCTTGGCCTTTAATTATCACCCTCCTTCACAATTAAAAAAGGCTTGTCCCTTTAAATGGTTGTCCATCAAGATTAAATATTTGGGTCTTCAAATCCCTTTAGATCCGGAGGTCTTGGACACTATAAATTACGAGCCTCTTACATTACTAATTCAGTCGGACCTCGACAGGTGGTCCACTGTTTTTTTTTCCCTTTCACCAACGAATAGAGATCATACGGACTAATATCCTTCCCAGGTTACTGTATTTGATCCAGAATATTCCTTTTTTTCCCCCTCAACATATTATTTTAAGTCCTGGAATAGATTAATATCTGGTTTCATTTGAGCAGGAGTCGCCCAAGAATAAGGTTATCAATCCATAAACTATCCTTGGCCCAGGGGGGTTTCAACCACCAAGACTTTCATTTATACGCCAAGTCAGCGCTCCTCAGGATACTCATTTTGTGGTTGGCAGAGTCCTATGAGTCTCCTTGGAAAACCCTAGAGTTCCACTCGGACGACCTTTTTGATATTAAGAGGATTTTGTTCTCTTCAGATGAGAGATCGGTGCCATCCGGAGCCTTCACCACCATTACAGCCCAACCTTATAAACTTTGGAGACGCATGAGAAAGTCTGGTCCAACCTGTACCATTTATGAATACTGTAAGCTAATCTCTGAGGATGAGACATTTGTTCCTGTTTTTATGGAGCAGGTCTTTTCCACTTGGAGAAGATTGGGACTTTCTCATGTTTTCCAGTTTCTCTCCCCTCAAGGGATTCTCCCCTTTGAAAAGTTACAATCCCAATACAATCTCCGTAACTCAGACCTATTTTGTTACTTCCAGGTTCGTAACCGTATACTACGAAATAGGATTATCCAGGTTAATATGCCTTCCCCGACTCCTGATTTACTAAAATTATTTATAGCTGCTACTCAAGGGAACCTGGGAACACATATCATAGGAACTATTTATAAAGGGTTCAGAAACGAACAGCATGAATCTACTGCCTCTATCCTACAGGAGTGGAATAGAGACTTATCTCTGGAAATATCCATGGAGACATGGCTGGGGTCGGCCTTGAGGGTGGTGAAGACCTCCTCATCTCACTTATAGAGGGGAATTTGCAAGGAATGTCGTTTCTGCTACTTTCGAGCACCAGCGGTCCTCCTTAAATTCCTTCCAGTTAAATATGGAGTTTGTTAGAGAGGTTGCTGTTGCCCTAGGGCTTCCCTGGGTCATATTTTTTGGCTCTGCCCCAATTTGATGCCTTTTTGGCTTACCATTCAGATGGAACTTACTACGTTGTTTAGCCAGTCAGTTGAATTAACAGCCAAACAGACTTTACTGGGGATCAATCCAGACCACACTCCTCCGTGGGTTAATACCCTTTTACCAACATGTTTATTAGCTGCAAAGAAATCTATAACCCGACGATGGATGTCGGCACAGATACCAACAGTAGAGTAATGGAGATCTATAATGTCTGATTTATACCAATTAGAAAGTCTTAATGTAAAGATACAAAATAAAAATCCATCTCACATCTCTAAATGGCAGAAGTGGATACTCTACCATTCAGCGGTGGACCCTGCCTTTTGCCCTTAGTTTATCAAATTGGCAGGGGGGTAACAGATTATTTACTTGCATAAAGGGATGAGTGGGTTGGGGGGAGAGTCAGTAACTTGGAGTAACAATGTCTAAAGGGAGCTAAACTAGCATTTTATATTTAAGGGCCTATATGTTATGGTAAATATCGGCGTAACTACAAGGTTAAAAGATGGACTTCTTCCACACCAAAAGTAAGAATGATGTCATGGAGATGGCCTTTTTCTAGCAATAATTAAATTTAGCCAATGGTAATTGCTCAATTATATTTATATCCCTAGGAAGAATGATTTTACTGACCGCTCTATGCTGCTGTCTACTACCTTTTCTATCTCAACACATTGTACAGTGTCTTGACATGAGTGTAAAAACTGCTATAATAAAAGACATAAAAAAAGTGACAGTATTTTTTAAAAATAGTAATTTTAAAATAATTAGTCATAGCAACTCTGGAGATTTAGATATACTTGCAGGCTTAGTAGAAGTAGCTTGTTGAGCACTCAGGACACTTTTCAGCTCCTGTACTTTGACTTTTCTCAACACTGAAAAACAGTGACATGTACTTGACACATAACTGACAAACCCCTCGAGAGCCACACATGGCTCGTGAGCTACAGGTTGGCCACCCCTGGTCTAAGTGGTTAGCAAATTGTACTGTTTATTGCCATCAGAAGTATGTTAAGGAACTTCCTGGTGCTGTTAAGGGCCATACCCCACGGGGCATGCCCACATCAGTGGCTTATTTTCGCAGTGTGTCTGCGGCTGACATTTGTGCTGCAGCCACCCGCAGTACTGTTCACACGTTTACCAAGCACTATAGTCTAGACATTGCTTCTAGACGGCATGCCAATTTTAACCTAGCAGTTCTCCAAGGCCTTCTCGTTTAGGCTGTCATCTTTCACTGCAAACCTCCCATCCTACTTGCCCGTGCTACGAGAACTGCTTGGGACTCGGTCCTACCAGTGATGGCCTGCTGCAAGAGATACCCTCGAAGTAAAACAATACAGTTACATAAGAACTTACTGTAAAAGCAGATCTTCTAGAGGATCTCTTAAAGCAGGCCCTGCTTTTCCCTCCCTCCCTCCTGCACCCTTTCCTTTCCTGTGTTTCACTCCCCTTCCATCAGGGTGAGCCTTCTGCCTTTTTCTCTGCTATAGGGTTACCTCAGCTTCCTCCTCAGATCCCCCCTTCTGGAATACTGCTTCTGGTCTCCAGCTGGAGAACTTTGGAGGGCGTGGGGGCCGCCTGCCTTATGTAAGATAGGCTGATGACATCAGACGCTGACGTCAGAGGTGAATGGCCCCCTCTGGTAGACTGCTAGCTAGAAAGGTTTTCGTGTGGTCCTAGCACCTGACACCCGAGTCCTACTGGTGATGGCCTGCTGCAAGAGATCCTCTCAAAGATCTACTATTACGGTAAGTTCTTACATAACTGTACTTTTTGTGGCTTGGTGAAAAAATGTGAATTTATTTTGTAGTTAGTAACAGTATTTGTTCGCACATGCTGAGTTTGCTGAAAAAACAGCTAACAAAAATCTAGAAAGCGATACATTCTGAAACTTAGCGGTTTGTTAGATGTTATGGAGGCAGGGTGCGAAATTTCTATACCTTACATGCCCCAAGGCAGGCACTTTTGTCTCTGGACACCTACTGATGTTTCGTGCCTGTTCGCTGGGACACCTAAGGCATTTGTGAAACAATTCCTTTTTATTTCATTTTCATCCTTTTTTATATTATTTTTTTGGTCAGGACGTCATTTGTCAGTGGAGAGGGGTGCTGGAGGATCGCTGACACCCACGGTCGTGGGCATAACTTGATAGCGAGTGGAGCGATCAGCTGACAGGCCGTCAGGTAGATGAGATGAGCAGGCTGACAGACCCCTTTTCCGATGACAGCCTTACCAGCCTATTAAAGATGGGAGTAGTTGTTTGCAGTAGAGACACTACAATGATGGATGAGTGTTGTTACTTCTCCCACCCACAATACTCTGGTGCTGTCACGTGATCCCTGCAGAGCTTACCACTCCTGTCTGATTATTGATTGAGAGAGAGGTTGTGGTGGAGTTCCGCACTGAGTGAAATAGCTACACTTCCTGTAGCGATTGCCGATTGGACTGACTAAAGTCTTTGTCAAGAAGACTTTCGTTTCTACTAAAAATCAAAAGTTCTTTTAAGAGTTCTTAGTTGTGACTTCTGGTTCTGCCATGGCCAGCTAGACAGTGTAATCACAGAGCTCCCACCCTCACGAGCTATAAAAATCCCTTTCTAGACATCTAGAAAAACTTCAAAATTTAAAATATGCCTCCGAAAGGGAAAGGAGATCTAAAGACCAACAAGAGCCAGAGGGAGAGAGGGCAAATGCCGATAGATGGCTCTTGATACAGACTACTACCAGAGGAGTGGAGCTGTAGCCCCTTGCAGACATGCTAAGCCATGCAGGCCGCAGAATCAACAGGTGAAGATAGTCAGCAAAATAGATCTCAATTAGATGCAATCCTGTTGGAAATACAAGAAATGCATAGAGACAACAAATCAGAGTTCCAAAAGCTACACAGTAAATTAGCAGATATGGATACGGCTCTGAAAGAGGTAGACTCATGAGTCTCAGGACTGGAGACGGAAAAAAAACTTGCATGCTGACGCCTTAACGACTTTAATGGACTATACTGATATCTTGCAAGCAAAATATATTGACTTGGAAGCAAGATCCAGACAAGACAATTTAAGGCTGTTGGGACTTCCCGAAGGTATAAAAATGGTAATATGGCTCATTTTATGCAGGATTTACTACAGGACATCCTAGCCACTCTATCCACCCTGAATATACAAATCGAGCGAGCCCACAGGACATTAGGCCCGAAGCCAAACGATCCAACAGCCTGACCTAGACAAATATTGATGAAATTTGCCAGTTACACCATTAAAGAAGAGATATTAAAGCTGACATGGCAAATGGGAGAAATCAAGTACAACGGAGCCCGGCTTTACCTGGACCAGGATTATCCACCAGAAATTCAAAAGTTGCATCTGATGTATCGACCAGCAATGAAGGCCCTACAATCCAGAAAGAATAGGTTTCAAACTCCCTGCTCCGCCAAGATGAGGTTTGTTTGGGAAGATGGTATACAGATGTACACAACACCTGAAGGAGTGGAAGAAGCTTTGAGAAAACGGAATTAACCATAGAAAAGCGCTGCATGTCTACAACAACAACTGTGGATAGGAACCTTTGGTGAATAGAACAGTTGCAGAGGGGACCAGAGACGTTGATACACACAGTCCCCTCACAGAGGTCCGGTGATAGTATCTGCAGAAAACTACAGAAAAGTCAAGAAGACAACCAAAGACGAGCTTTGGATACTTGAAAAGCAGTGGCCTCCTGGCATCTGATCTTATTTGTACAGTTCGAGGGTTCCAAAGTGGTGGTGACTATTCGAAAGAGGGATGGTAAGCCACATAGTCAGAACTAACCCAAACTGTCCCCTAAGCTCCAGAAAATTGTTCTGGTATTTGCAGGGACGGGGAGGGGGGAGACTTGAAACAGCATAGTTTTTACCTCTATCTCTTCCAATGTCTCCCCATAAAAATTCATAAGAATCAATTTCAGATCTGGGAAAGGATGCTTACAAGGTACATTTGGAACAACAGAAGACCAAGACTTAAAATTTCGGTACTGCAGACAAATAAAAAGCTTGGAGGCCGAAATGTCCCTAATCTGGAAGATTACTTCTTGGCCACTCAGTTAAAATGGGCCTTACAATGGTCGGTTAAAACATGTGGGGCGAGATGGAAGACCATTGAGGTGGCCCTGACAGATGGTAGGCCGCTAGGAGCTAGGGTTATGAGACCAAGTTAGAGATCAGGACATCTTTTTGATGTCCGTTAAAAATGCACTGGGTTCTCTAAAACGTTTATGGAATAAACATGAAGTAGACGAAGAGACCTGGACACTGAAATGGTTTGCCTGGGACCCGGACTTTCCACCATCTAGGCAGGATCCTACCTTTAAGAATTGGGGTAGACTGGGTCTGTATTCCTTAAGTCAGTTCCTACAGGGAAATATAGTCCCAGAATTTACTCAAATTAAAGAAGAATTTTCATTGAGACAGGTGGACTACTTCAGATACCTTCAAATAAGATCTTACATACATACCTTGCAGAATCTTTATAAATGCTCCTCCTTTGTAACAGGGTTAAGGGATGTTGTGGTTGATATAATAAACTCAGCAAAAGTTAAGGGTTTGATCTTGGCTCTGTATGGAGCCCTGAGAGACAGAAGAGGGAACCAAACTGAACACATCAAGAGCAGTTGGGAAAGGGAAATGGGGGAACATTTTGAAGACGAAGTCTGGACCTCATCCTTGGCATCGGCCCTCCGGGCCACGTCCTCTTCGCAGTGGAGGGAGTACGAGTGGAAGGTACGAGCGAGATTCTTTATTGTCCCAGGGATCCAGAGTAAATGGGATAAGAAATGTTCAGGGGAATGCTGCCGGGGGTGCGGGGCAATTAAAGCAGATTATCTGCATGTTTTTTGGTCATGCCAGGCTCTCACACATTATTGGACAGAAATACAACAGAAAATAAGAATGGTATTTTCCATACAGTCTAACTTGGGTCCAGGGAATTTGATACTGGGAATGAAACCAGTAGAAATCAGGGGAGTAAACAAAATATACCTTTGGAACATTCTGCTCACTGCCTCTCACAAGGCCTTAACCAGAAAGTGGCTTTCACCAAGCCCGCCGACAAACCAAGACTGGTTGTCAATTATAAATGAAATCAAGGACATGGAAGAAGTCACGTATAGAATAAATTTGAGAACACAGACATGGGTGGAGAGGTGGACTCCTTGGTTGATGTTATCAAATACAAGTGAGACGGAATAGACTGGGTGGAGATAGGGGTAGGGAACGAGGATTGGAAAGCCATATAAAAAAGGTTGTAGAGAATCAAGTCTTCTAGGTCACTCTTCGCAAAATAAAAAGTAAAATAAAACACACTAACAGGGGTAGAGTTTTAACGGATGGAATGAAGATGGAGAAAATTATCCTTTGTAAATATGCATATGCTCCTTAATGTATATATGCCGGAAATTAGCTGTGCTGGTTGTTTATCTGAGCCAAAATATGCAATAAACTTGAATTTAAAAAAAAAAAAAACAGCATAGTTTTAAGAGACAGAAGTTTCCAATGAAGACTGTCCCCAGACTCTCTCCCTAAAACATCTTCATTGTCTTTACAGAGTTAAATGCTCATACTTTGGTGTAGCTTGTCACAAACCCACTCAGCAGGTCAGCCCTCTACTCCCAAAGTGCCAACCTCCAAGTACAGTCTTGTGAACAATTAACAGAAACAGGGTAATCCTCCTGTCTGTTTTGTGGGTTCGAATCAACCTTTTGTCTCATTTCTGGAGGGATTCAAACTATGAACCTCTTGCTAGCTTACCCAAAGCACAGGCTCAGATAATTCTGTCTTCAGGGGGCCAGATATCTTTGCCTACGGGCACCTAACCAGGTGTACAAAATGAACCCTTAGAAACTCTAATAAAGACCTCGGATTACTCTTACCTTTTTTCAGTTTGGTATCACCATTCAAGCTTATGCACAGTGTCTGCTTTAAGCATATATACTTCACTTGTTAAAGAAAAGAAATTCAAAGACAGACCAAGTAGGCTCTAAAAATAGAGTTTTACTAAAATAGATAAAAAATATGTAAAACATAAAATACAGAACCAATATCACAAGAGCCATACAATCTTTAACTTAGACTTTGTCTCTCTCTACCTGTATACTTGCTTAAAATGCTCAAAGATGTTTCTTTGTCAGAGTGTAGATAAAAGTGTCTCTGAAGAAAAACAGTATACTGTTTAAAAAACTGTCTTGGCCAACTCCTTTGTGTGAGGTCACCTAGTTCCTCCTCTGTTTATTAAAAATCATACGCCCAGGATATTTTATCATTTTAGAAGGAAAGTTAATTAAGGTTACATCAGCAGAAACTCCTTTCCCCATGTAACTTCCCCAATCAAGTCTGTAAATTTCCTTTCATCTATGAGCAGTATCCCCTCTCACACAGACATCAAAGCATTTGTGATTTCGCACCAGTGTGCTAAACCTGGTTTTCCCCCTCGAAACGTCATAAAATGGATACTGATTTCCCTCTTAGCAGTTAAAGCTATATTTAACTTAGAAAAACAGGAGATTCTTGATTAAGGCCTGTTCTAGTCTGTAATTAGCTTCTGGCCTTCCAGGTAACACCTCGTATCTAAAACCTGTGTGTGTGTGTGTGATCTCACATGTTGTCTCAGCATCTCTCATGAGAGACAGTCCATAACACATTTTTATATTACAAAAAATCATAGTGTACTCAGAACTGGCTGTCCACGTGTCACATAGCTCAGGAAGTAGTAATTTAATCTCTACGTGTTTGATAAACAAGGTTTCGATGCGGGGCGAACAAAGACAAATAGGTACAAGAGATGAGGGTTGTTATAACCAAGAAGGTGGGCTCCTCAACATACAAAAAGGATAGTTTCTAGGGACATGGATATGTTGTTCATCCACACTTATTGGCAGGTTCCTTGCCGCTTTAAATCTTGCCGGAAGGTCTTCAAGCTGGCTCCTCCCACCCACTCAGGTGGTAAAACTCTCGGCTCCGCCCCATGACGCCAGATCTTCCTTACCGCTTGGAAGCTCAGGTTCCTCCTTAACGCTCTGCGATTAAGACTGGTTCCTAATTCTTGGAAAGTTCAAAATCAAAAGTTTTTTGCTAAAAAGACTTCGGTCTTCTTCTCCTCGCGGCTGTGTTGGACAAATCGACTCCCGGTTTCCGGAGGTGCCCTTGCGGGCAGAAGATGTCTAGGACGGATCCGCACTCCACGTGCGTCTACTGCCTGGGCCTTGAGCAAGACCTGCAGGCCTGCGACTTGTGCTCTTCCTTTTCGGCCTACGTCCTTGAAGACCGTGCTGCCCGATTACAACTGGGGCGCCCCGAGAAGAGAATTCCACCGGTGAAATCTAAAGAGGCCCGATTGGCGGTGTCTGTGGCGGCGGGCTCGGCGGATCAGCTCGAGCAGATGATTGCCCTCGAAGAGGAGGCGGCGCGGGCCACTGCTACCTCGGCTGCGGCATTTGTTCCGCTCTCTCTCGGTGCCTCGTACTCTGCTTCTTTCAAGGAGCTTTGTCTGACCCTCTCGACGAAAGGTGAGGGTCCAACTTCTTCGGGACCTTTTTCCAGGTCCAAAAAGAGCAAAAGTAAGTCTCTCCGTCGACGCTTTGGGAGCGGAAAGATCCCTCCTTGTCGACAGCTCCACTGGTCGACCCCTCAGCTTTGGCCACTGGCTTCACGGTGTCCCGTCAGGTCAGTTGACCGAGACTCCCGACGACGCGGTCGAGATTTTTCTCGACCCGTTAGACGGGTTGTCGGCTGGAGAAGCTGAGAATCCCCTCTCCCCGGTTCCCCCGGTGAGAGTTGAGGATCCCGTCAGCTCGTCTGTGCCTCCGGTTCCGGAGCCTTCGTTGGAATCGTCCGAGCCGAGGGGAGTGCGGGTTTCCGACACTTCTCCTCGCCTTCCTCGGCCTAGTCGAGACTCTCAGTCTCGGTCTCGGACATCCTCGCGGTCCGACAGATCCCGCCGCCATAGGCGGTCTTGGTCTTGGCACCGCGGTAAGCGGCGCCGCCGCTCTTCCTCGGACGAGGGGAGGCTTCAGCGCAAGTTGCGTCGGAGGTACGAGGAACTCATGTGGCAACAGCTCCTTTTGACCGGGAATAAGCCGACCCAGTCGTCTTCCCCGGCCATTAAGTGGCTGTCACCGGAGCAGCCGAAACAACCCCTCGTTGTAGCCGAGGAGCCTGTTCCCAGGCCGGTTGTTCGGCCAATTCCAGCTGCCCCACCGATTCTGGTGGAACCTCCGCCTCCACAGCCATTAGTTGGGGCTCCGACCAAAAATTCTCGTTCGGCCTTGGGTTTGCCCCATAGGCTGTCTGTCACCCTCACTCCCGATAAACCTCGGCAGGTGGAGGGTGGCTCAGGCCCGAGGCAGCTCTTTGAGGACTCTTCTGAGTCCGATGATGGTTCCTCCCTCTTCTCCAAGCGCATGGACTTGGAGTCCTCGGGAGGGCAGTCAGTGGATGATAGCCGCCCGTCCTTCTTAGGGTTGCCCGACTCACCTCGAGTCCACGGGATGAAGCTCGAACCCGTTTCTAAGCAGGCCAGGTATCCTCACGGAGATTCTGGACGGGGGATTCTCCTCTAGGAGGCCTTTCCAGTGGCGAAGCCATAGTGGGCCCGGCCTTGGAACTTCGGCAGCGTCCTGCTTCCTGCCCTGCGCCTTCGGCCAGGATGGCCAGGAAGTATGCGGTCCCTACCGGTTCCCTGTCGGTTTTGGAACACCCCTCGGCCGAGGGGTTGGTTACCGACAGCGTTTTCCGGCGTGCGAGAATGCCAGGATGTGGACAAACCTCCCGACAAGGAATCCAAGAAATTGGATTATGCCGGGCGAAAAGTCTATGCTGCGTCCTCTCTCGGCCTTCGTCAGGCCAGTTCGGCCGTCCTCATGGCACATTTTTCTCACGCCCTGTTGGGCTCCCTGGATGAGGTTGTCCCTCATCTTCCCGCGGATCTGCAGACTACGGTCAGGCAGGTGCGGGACCAGGGCAGGGCAGTGGCCAAACAGCAGCTCCAGACTGCGTTAGACATCGGGGACTCATGTGCCAGGTCTGTGGCGGCCGCAGTGGCCATGCGTCGTCGGGCTTGGCTGAGGATATCCACCTTTACCTCTGATACCCAGCACAAGTTGGCGGATGTTCCCTTTTTGGGGACTGACCTCTTCGGCCCTGGGGTGGAAGGTCACCTGCAGAGGATCGAGAAGTCCAATGCTACCTTGGACTCGGTCTCTTCCGCTCAGAAGGACAAAGGCCGTAAGCCACAGCCTAAGCCCTTTCGTCCTTCTGCGCCCGCGGCGCGCCCGGCCCAGCATGTCAGGGCCAGCAGGCTCGAGCTTGGCATCCCAAACCCAAGCCGTCGACTTCCTCCAACAGGAAGCAGGGAGGAAAAGGCCCAGGTGGTCCCTCGGCTGGTTCTTCCTCCAAGCCTGCCCAGTGATGGGCTGAGGGGTGTCGCCCCCATCCCTGTCACCTCACCCCTGGTTCCCCCATGGGGGACGGCTCAGACACTTCCTTTCCGCCTGGTCCGCTGTTACCACGGACAGGTGGGTACTGAGGGTGGTGGGAAAAGGCCTGCCTCTGGAATTCGAGCAGGCCCCGCCCTTCAGAGCCGTCGCACCTCGGGGGGCCTCGGGGTCCGCAGCCTCACTGGCGGCTCGCTGAGCCGACATCGCTCTCCTCCTCCAGAAGGAGGTGATCACGGAGGTAGAGGACCCCCCTTCAGACCCGGGGTTCGTGTCCAGGTATTTCCTGGTTCCAAACGGACGGGGGGCTGGCGCCCCATTCTCGACCTACACGACCTGAACAAGTTCCTAAGGTCTCGAACCTTCAGGATGGTCACTCTGGCACAGATAATACCATCTCTGGAACACGGCATGTGGTTCTGCTCTTTGGACCTAGGGCAGCGTTCTTTCATGTCCTATCCGTCCGTCACATCGAGATTCCTCCGCTTTAGGTGGAGGGATCCCTTTCAGTTCGAGCCATGCCCCTGGCTTATCTCCAGCTCCCAGGGTCTTCACCAAATGCATGGCAGTGGTGACAGCATTCCTGCGGCGCCGAGGGGTCAGGGTGTACCCTTACCTGGACGATTGGCTGATAGCAGCCCCTTCCAGACGGGAGGTGGAGCGGTCCAGAGATCTGTCCCTCCAGGTTTGCTCTCAAGTTGGCCTTCTCATCAACAAGGCCAAGTCGGAACTCGAGCCGAAGCAGGTGATCCTGTTCATCGGGGCAGAGCTCGACTCTCTTCGAGCCAGAGCACGACTCACGGCGGACAGGGCCGAGGTTCTTACCTCCTTTGCCCAATCATTTCTGGTTGGGCAATTGCGCCCTGCCCGGGACTTCCTGCGCCTCCTGGGTCTCATGGCGGCCTGTACCAGTGTGGTCCGTTGGGCTCGCTGGCATGCGCCCCTTCAGTGGGGACTGGCCAGCCAGTGGTCTAGCGCTGCGATCCTTTGGACCAGCTAGTGATAGTGACCAGGAGATGGAGCAGCTGTCCAGTGGTGGACCGTTCCATTCCATTTGCAGGAGGCATCCGTTTGTCCGCCCGAGTCGACGGTCTCTCTATGGGACCGATGCCTCTCTGATGGGTTGGGGTGCCCATCTGGGGAACACTGAGTGCACGGCCTCTGGTCCCGTGGGAGTCCCGATGCCACATCAACCTGCTGGACCTCGAGTGGTCCGCCTAGCTCTCACCGCCTTTGCTCCGTTTCTCCGGGGTCAAGTGGTCCGAGTCAGGCGGACAATACCACGACCATGTACTACCTAAACCGCCAGGGGCGGGACAGCTCCCTGCTTCTATGCAAGGCTCTCCGCATTTGGTCATTCGTGCGCAGCCTGGAGGCGGATCTCCTAGCCATTCATGTGGCAGGAGCCTCCAACACCCTGGCCGATGCCCTGAGCCGGATAGGGGCTGCATCTCACTAGTGGTCTTTCCTGCCGGAGGTAGTACAAGATCTGTTCTCCTCTGGGGCACACCTCAGGTGGACCTGTTTGCCTCAGGAGAATCACGAAGCTGAGGCTGTTTCATGCCCGCCCCCTCAGCAGGGGCTCGCTGCAGGGGATGCCTTCTCGAGGCTGTGGACCCGGGCCTCTTCACGCCTTTCCCCATTTCCCTTGATTCACAAGGTGCTTCTCAAAGCAAGGAGGGACAAGGCGCAGGTGATTCTGATAGCCCCAGACTGGCCCGCCAGTTCTGGTACCCAGATCTCCTCAGCCTCAGCTCCAGGCTCCCGAGGCAGCTTCCAGCTCGCCTGGACCTGCTTTCAGTCAATCAGGGAAGGTGTTCCATCCGGACCTTCAATCCCTGCACCTGACGGCCTGGTTCCTGAGCGGCTAGAGTTCCAGGCCTTGGGTCTTTCCGACGAGGTCCTCAATGTTGTTGAGGCGTCCCGTAAGGAGTCGACCAGAAAATGCTACGCCTTCAAATGGAAGAGATTCTCCATTTGGTGTCAGGGCAAGGGCCTGGACCCTTCCTCCTGTTCTGTGGCAAGCATTTTGGACTATTTATGGTCCCTTTCTAGTCAAGGGCTTAGGTCGACGACCCTAAAGGTGCACCTGGCAGCCATCTCTGCTTACCGGTCGCGGGCCGGGAAGCAGTTGGTGGCGCAGGAAAAGGTGGTCGGGCGCTTTTTCAAAGGCCTTGATCACATTTCCCCTCCGGTGCGAGAACCTCCACCTCCGTGGGATCTACTGCTGGTACTGGCAAAGCTCATGGGCAAGCCATTCGAACCAATGCACAGGTGTGAACTCTCTCACCTGTCGTGGAAGACCGCCTTCTTGGTGGCTATCACGTCAGCCAGAAGGATGGGAGAACTCCAGGCGCTCTGCATCGAGTCTCCTTACCTGGTCTTCCACAGGGACAAGGTTGTCCCTGCCCCCACCCGAAATTCCTTCGAAGGTGGTGTCGGAGTTTCACCTTAACCAGGTGCTGACTCTGCCGGTGATCTACCCCAATCACACCTCGGAGGCCGAATATAGGCTCCATACTCTGGACCCTAGAAGGCTCACTTATTATAAGGAGCGCACGGCTGAAATTCGGGAGAGGTTTGCCAGCTGTTTGTCACCTACGCTGAAGCCGCACCTGGCAGACCTGCAGCCAAGCGGACGATAGGCAGATGGGTCACCTCCTGCATAGATCGCTGCTATAAGTTGGGCGGGCATGTAGCCTCCCAGAGGATAAGAGCTCATTCTACCCGCTCATACTGCTGCATCGGTGGCTGCTTCCAGGGGCGTCTATGCAGGAAATCTGCAGGGCTGCTACCTGGAAGTCAGCACACCGTTTATTACCCATTACCACATCGACCTTGAGTCATGCCGGGATGCTGGTTTTGGGGCCTCGGTTCTCAGTCTTTATTTCCCAAGTAAGTATGGGGTGTCGCCTTGCCTCCCTCCTCCCGGAGAACTGCTAGGAGTCTGCCAATAAGTGTGGATGAACAACATATCCATGTCCTAGAAATACAGGTTACTCACCTGTAACAGGAGTTCTAGGAATGGTATATGTTGTTCATCCTACATTCCCGACCTCCGGCTTGACGCACAACCTGAGCTTCCAGCGGGCCAGATCTGGCGTCATGGGGCGGAGCCGAGAGTTTTACCACCCGGGTGGGTGGGAGGAGCCAGCTTGAAGACCTTCCGGCAAGATTTAAAGTGGCAAGGAACCTGCCAATAAGTGTGGATGAACAACATATACCATTCCTAGAACTCCTGTTACAGGCGAGTAACCTGTATTTCCTCACCCCCAGTGGGATCGAGGTAAAGAGCCGTTAGTCCACTAAGGGAAGAGGAAGGCACACTTAATCCTACCCTCCTGGTTCAATGAAACATAACAGAGGGCCCGTGGGGAAGGGGGAGGTAGGAGTATATTCTACATAAGCATGATAATCAGACAATGGCAACTCTTGGGTTTTATTTTTCTTTTGGGACACATAACTGGGGGAGGTTCCCCAGTAAAAAAACTGTCCAGGTAGTGATCCTCTTAGGAGAGGATGGAGAACATGCTACCACTTTGCAAAGGTAACTCTTATCAGAGACATGGAACAGAAAGGAATGTTCCCCTACCTTGGAGGTACCTTAAGTTACGATTTAGTGTTGTGGTTATTTTTTAATGTTGTTATTTGAGTTTTAAGTATAGTACAAGTTATTGGGTTTCAAAGCTTTTATAAGGTGTGGTTAATATTTTTGCTTGTTTTGATGGTGCACTGGAGGAAAGGGGAGAGCGGGGACACATTTTCTGACCACTCTAAAAGGAACAGAATCTTCTTTTCCTATGGCTTCTAAAATATTGACATTTAACGTCAACGGTTTGACAAGTCCCATTAAAAGAAAAAAGTTATAAGTTATATAAAACAAACTAAGGCAGACTTTTTATTACGAGAGACACGCCTGTCAGATAAGGAGCATCAAAAGCTGGAGAATTTTGGTTTTGCAGAGGTGTGCTATTCATCTTATGGGGGGGGGGGTAGAAGAAGAGTGGCTGTCTTAATTTCCAACACGATCCCCTTCGAGGTTACAGAGACGATATGAGATACAAAAGGTAGATATGCCTTAATAAATAGCAATCTTAATGGTTGCATCATTACAGTGGCCTCGGTGTGTGTGCCCGTGTATGTGAGGTATACAGAAAACTGTTGTTACTGATCTCAGAAAAAGCTGAAGGAACTTTGATCATGGGGGGGATTGGAACATGATTTTAGAACCGAATAGGGACACTACCTCAAAAATTCCCCAAAAGACCTATGGATCTCAAAAACGAATTACGGCTTTACTACAAAAATTGGGCCTTCAGGGTGTTTGGAGCTTCTTGGAGGGCTCATTTAGGGGATATACACATTTCTCAGCTACATATCACCTTTACTCAAGATTAGATTTTTTTTTTTTAAACCGAGAATCCCTTGCTATGGCTCAAAGATGTGAAATTGGACCTATTGCTGTCTCTGACCACTCCCCTCTGATATTGACCCTGGATCTGTCACTCCCTAAGAGCAATACCTTTTGGAGATTAAATCTTTCCTTGCTCAGGGACCCAGGGATCTTAGAGCAAATACCGTAAACATAAAACGAACATTCCAAGACAACATTAACAGTGGGGTTAGCAGAGGTATGCTATAGGACACTATAAGGCAGTAGTTAATGGGAAATTAGTGGCTATAGCCTCTGCGAGGAAAAAACAAAGATACTTAAAGCAAAAGACCTAGAACAGGAAATACAGTACTAGAAAGACAACAACAGTAGAAATATGACAAACAGAGGGGGAAGATATGGACAGCTGTAAGAAAACAATTAAACAAGATTCTGGACATTAGAGTAGAGAGAACCCTCCAGTTTATTAAACAGGGCTATTATGAAGGGGGTCCCAGGGCCTTGGGGCTACTGGCCCTATGTCTGAGAGCCAGGAGAGCCGGGCCCAAATAACACACATAGTCCATCCGCAGTCTAAAATCAGACATGCCACCCTAAAACACATTTCCGAGGCTTTCACAACATATTATAGGCAGCTGTATGAGCAGCAGGAACAACCAGACCAAGGACAGGTCCAGGCTTTCTTGGGAAACATGCAACTGCCTAAACTAAAGGAGGAATTTAAAACTAAACTAATGGCCCCAGTTATGGACAGGGAAATTAAAGCGGTGATAGGAGAAGGGAAAATGGGAAAATCTCTAGGTAATGATGGACTCCCAGTAGAATTCTATAAAAAAATGTCAAGTGACAATGGTCAATATAATAAAACCGGCCTAGCAAGAGATATTAGAAAAAGATGCAAATACCCCCCTCTTGGAGTCAGGCAGTTATCTTGGTCATCCCCAAACCCGGCAAGGGACCCTACCCTATGTTCATCTTATAGACCTATCGATCAGTTCTAAATGTGGATTATAAATTCTTAACATCTATAATAGCTAAATGGCTCTAGCAATTAATCCCATCGTTGGTATACAGAGACCAGACGGGCTTTGTCTTAGACAGACAAGCCACAGATAGTGTCCGCAGGACTGTACATATTGTAGACCACCTTAATAAACACACAATCCCAACCATGATCATGAGTCTTATTGCTGAAAACCCCTTTGATCAGGTAGACTGGGAATTTCTATATCGGGTCCTTGCTGGGTTTGATTTTCCAGACAGATTTATGGATACAGTCAGAAGTCTGTACATGTCTCCTCAGGCATACTGTATATTCATACAAACGGAACTATCTCACAGAGGATCAACCTACAGAGGGGTACCCACCAGGGATGTCCCTTATCCCCCTTGTTATTTGCCTTATATATTGAACCATTGGCTCAATGGATTAGAACTGACCGAATGGTGAGGGGAGTGGAGATTGGCAGGGGGTACATAAGGTAGCATTATATGCAGATAATGTGTTGTTATACTTAACTACCCCAGAAACCTCAATGCCACGGGTCATGGATGTGATTAAAAAATTCTCAGCCCTCTCGGGCTACTCCCTTAACTCAACTAAAACAGAGATTTTTAAAGTAAACTATGACCCTCCCTCAGATCTAAGGGCAAAATATAAAATGAGATAGGATCTATCCACTTTAAAATATCTAGGGGTTAGCTGGCCCGCTGGCGCAGCGGTTGGATTGCCGGGGGGAGAAGGATCGAGCGTCCTACAGACTGCTCTGCTTTTCTGGGGGTGGGGGTTTTCTGCGCTTGGTGCAAGAGTGACACCTAGCGGAAGCTGGGTATATTGCCCTGAGCACTGACGCATGGTCGAGGGGGCACTGGGATGGGACAGACGCAGGCGCCATTGCACGTCTCCGCCTCAGCTTACAGGGATGAAAAATCCCCTCCTCACTGGACATCTCTATGACACCCTGCTCCCAGGCTTCGATTAGCCACTTGGCTGATGGCTCTCCCAACCAGTTAAGATTACACGGCGCCGATTCCTGCTGCAGTGCTGTGCCCCGCCTCCCAGGGGGGCAAGCCGGGGCTAACCAGGGGAGTGAGTGGCTCATCAAGTGGTGGAAGCCTCGGGGGCACCGTGACCAGGGCAGATACTTGACGGAAGGCAGGGGGGACAAAAAGAGGGTGAGAAAAAAAAAAATATCTAGGGGTTACTCTGAGAGCCACTAATACCCGTTTGTTTCTCGACAGCTATAAACCCCTGCTAAACCAGATTGGGGAAGATATGAAGAGTTGGTCCCTGATTCCGATACCAGTGCATGCAAGAACTCAGATAGTTAAGATGAACCTCCTCCCAAGATTATTATATTTATTCCAATGCGTCCCTATACAATTATTACAAAAATGATTTCAAGAGACCCAGTCTAAAATATTCAGATTCATATGGGCTAAACAAAGACCACAAAATTGTAGATCTTTACTTATGGCATATAAGGAATTAGGGAGACACGCAGTGCCAGACATTAAAGAGTATTGGATAGCAGCCAAGATAATATGGGCCTTATTTTGGGCACATAGTCCAACCTGGGCACATTGGCAAGATATAGAGAGATCCCTTTTCCAAGACGCCCATATTTCTTCCAACCGGTTTACACGTATAAGACCACCTGAAGTGATGGAATACCAAGCTATTCGGGTCACTCTTATGGTATGGGATATTTTTAGAACATGTGATAAAGTTAAACGGCAGGCCTAGAGATTATATGGGTTCACTAAAGCAACAGATTTTATACTAGGCCAGACAGATCCATGGTATGGCAGACAGGCAGCACGGGGATTTTTTAACCCAGCACAGATGATGGAGGGAGACCTAGTCTTGTCTTTCTGAGTGTTCAGGGAAATGGGGGTGGACCTCTCGAGACAAACTGTATTATCTACAAATGCTAACCTATATACAGAAGAAACTACAAATGACCCATACAGATACACATCCTGCTACTTTAGGCCCAACCATGATGGAACTGTTCTCTCTCACAAAACCTTAGCAGTCCATATCTAAAATATATAGGTTTCTAAATTTACATAAAGGAGAAGGGAATCTACCCATCATGACAAAGTGGGAAAGAGAAGCACATTTTCACTTATTACAAAAGGATTTGAATAAGATATGGAGTCATTCTCCTAAAGTGACTGCCTCCCCAATGTGGCAGGAATATTTTTGGAAACTTAAAGTAAGATTTTTTTTTAACCCTAGTCAAAGTTTTTAAGTGGGACCTAAACACATCATCAGGTTGCTGGCGACAATGTGGAGAGGAGAAGGCAACCCCCACACATATATTTTTTACATGTCCAATTTTAGAATTGTGTAGAACAGAGATACAAGAGATAGTATCTAACCTATTTCAATTAACCATACCTCTAGCCTTACAAAAAATGTTATCGGGACTCCTCCCAGCTGAGATAAAAGGGGGGATTCTTATTATATGTGGTACATATGCATAGTAGCCTTTAATAAAGCCATAACAAGACAGTGGTTGTGACTACTACCACCAAAGTCTGAAGACTGGCTACAAATTATAATGGATTTTAAGCATTTGGAAGAATTGACTTATCAGGTACAAGATAAACAAGAGAAGTTTGTGAGGAGGTGGACAAGATGGACCTTAGCGTCAGAGAGGAAGAAGAATTTGAGTTAGGGAAATTTTTTTCTTAGAAATGTGAGACTATTGTAGAAGTGTGAGCTTGTCTGACCACTTACAAGGATAGGATTGTAAAGATAGATATGCTAACAGGAAATTATATACAACGGAGAAGGTAGCCTTCCAGAGGTGCACCATCGAACAAAGCCAAATGCAAAATATGTTTAGCATTTTTGATCAAACGTATAAACCCACCTAATAGTTTCATAGTTTTATAATAAATAGTAGTTGGTAGACTTATTAAAACAGAAATGTATGGAATGCTAGAGTATTGATGTTGAATGAATAAGTGCTATGCTCTGTTAGACTAGAAAAGTAAACAGTTTTAAAATGTTATATCTGTAATACTAACATACTAATTGCCAGCAGATTAGGCCTTCCGGTCTATCGAGTCTGCTCGAACCTCAGATCTCTAGTTGGGTGCCAAGGCCCTCCCACCCCCTTGTGTTCCAGAAACCCCTATCATCCATCCCCACCCCCCGGGCCAGGCCATCATCTGATACATCCACTTTCTGTGTCTGTCCCATCCTCTCTTGAAGCCCTCCACTGTGGATCTCTGGACCAGCTCGCCAGGCAGTGCATTCCAAAGGTCCACCACCCTCTCAGTGAAAAACCTCCTCCTCTTTTCCCCTCTCACCCTTCCACTTTCCAACTTCAAACCATGCCCTCTGGTGATACCTCCCTGCTTTAGTCTAAAGATCCCCTCCATGTTTACCCTATTTATTCCCTTGAGGTACTTGAAGACCTCAAGCATGTCCCTCCTGTCTCTCCTGTCCTCTCCTCCAATGAAAACAGGCAGAGCTTCTCACATCTGTCCTCATAAGTCAAATCCCCTAGTCCTTGTATCATCTTAGTTGCCCTCCTCTGTACCCTCTCCAGGAGCTGTGTGTCCCTCAAGTGTGGTCTCCAGTACTGTACACAGTACTCAAGGTGTGGTCTAACCAGTCCATTGTACAGCGGCAGAATCACTTCCCTGCTCCTAGAGGTGATCCCCTTATGCTGCATCTCAACATCCTGTTTGCCTTGCTAGCTGCTCTCCTGCGCTGCTCAGAGTTATTCATACATGCATCCACCATAACCCCTAGGTCTTTTTCCCCGATTGAGGCCTCCAGCTCCTCCCCTCCCAGGGTGTACCTGTGTTTAGGATTTCCCCACCCAAGATGAAACACCTTGCACTTGGTGATATTGAAATTTAATTTCCATGTGTGAGCCCAGCTTTCCAGGGTGTCCAGGTCCCCTTGCAGGGCCAACCTCCCCTCTTCCCCCTCAGCTACTGCTCCCATCTGGAGTCATCAGTGAAGAGACTCATTTCACACACTATACCCTCCCTGATGTCCGATATGTATGCATTAAACAGGATCGGACCCAGGACAGAGCCCTGCGGTACCCCACTACCGACCTCTCTAGGGTTCAAGAGCTCCCCACCGACCACTACTCTCTGGGTGCATTCAGCTAGCCAGTTTTTAATCCATCTGACCATCAAAGGGCCTACTCTCAACCCCATCAGTTTCTCCACCAGACCATTGTGGGGGACAGAGTCAAACGCCTTGCTGAAGTCCAAGAATAATACATCCACAGGCTTTCCCCTGTCCAGTTCTGATGCTACCCATTCGTAGAACTCCACAAGATTGGTTTGACATGATCTACCTGGCACAAACCCATGTTGCCGACTATCCAGACCTCCCACCTCCTCCAAGTACACCCCCAATCGTTCCTTTAGTATACTCTCCATTAATTTTCCCACCACCGAGGTCAAACTGATGGGTCTATAGTTACCTGGTACTTCCCTCGACCCCCCTTTATGGATTGGCACCACATGTGCCTCTCGCCAATCCCTAGGTACCCTTCCTGTCTCAAGCGACCTGTTGAAGAGCTCCGCCAGAGGTGCAGCCAGTATGTCCGCCAATTCCCATAGTACTCTCAGATGAATGCCATCCGGCCCAGGAGATTTGTCTTTCTTTAGGGCCTTGAGGGCTATCCATACCCATTCGGTGGAGATAGCATCATCCGTCCCCTTCACCTTACTGGCCTTTTTATCCTTATCCTGATGTGGCATCCCTGGGGTACCTCTCCCTCCCTCTTGCTCCATTTCTGTTGCTCCCATGATCCCACCTCACTGCCGCTTATCCCATCATGCCTTGCTTTGTAGATATCCCATCCTCTCTAGTGAACACATAGGCTACACTCGCCATCACCTCTGCCTGGTCCTCACCTCTTCCACCCACTTCTCCTTCTGATCTGAATCTGCTGAGTGGCCCTAGTTTTTCTCCACCCCCAATGTACCGGAAGAACCCCTTTCCCCTCCATGTATCCTCTGTGCCAGCCGCTGCTCTTTACTGGACTTTGCCCCCCTCACCATCCGGGTGACTTTTCTAGATGCAAGATGGTACACTTCCTTATCCCTATCCCCTCTTGTTGTTTTATATTTTTTGTAGGCCGCCTTCTTTTCTCTGACTGCTACCTGAACCTCACTGGACCACCAGCATGGTTTATGTGACCTTGCTCCCTTACGTTTCACCTTAGCACAATCACCTGCAAAAACAAATGGATTGCAGAAGAAGGAGAGGAGGGAGGGACTACAGAGGGGGGAGGAAATAAAAATAACCTTTTCAGGGCTCAGGGGGCTGGTGATTGTCCATATAATGGACCCCATATATCTCTGGAAAATTAAGTATAATAAAGAGTTGTTAGTTGTGTTGTGTTGTGTATAGTTGTAGTGGGTTGAGTGAGTGACAGAGCGGCAGCACTAAAAGATAGGTGCTGATAGGAGGTGAGTGTGAGGGACTTAATGGAGGGAGTAACTGCAGTAAAAGCTCTTTTAAAGCTAAATTCTGTAAAAAAAAAATACAGTGGGATGGGGGAAGGAGAGGGTCTGTAGGAGCATAGTCAAAGCTCTTTTAAAAATGATAATTTCAGAGGCCGCCTGATCCAGTAAGCTCTGAAACAACAACGTACTGTAAGTGGTGGTTGAGCAGAGGGACTCAAGGGAGCAGTACAAATACAAGTAAAGCTGGTTTAAGAGCTAATTTCAGAAGCAGTTGATAAAAACTGTGCAGCTGGCAGAGATACTGGTACACGGACAGTAGTACTGTCTGCAAAAACAAGGGATTGCAGAAGGAGGAGAGGAGGGAGGAGGGAGGGACTACAGAGGGAGGAAATAAAAATAACCTTTTCAGGGCTCAGGGGGCTGGTGATTGTCCTTTTAAGGGCCAAGGGTACTAGGGCTGTGGCTAGTCAGGGTTTGAAGGCAGGCAGGAGGAAATAAAATAAGTAAAAGACCTTTTCAGGGCTCAGAGGGCAACTGACTATCCTTTTAAGGACTAAGGACGCTAGAGCGGTTATTAGTGAGGGCTTGAAAGTAGGCAGGATGAAAGAAAAATACTAAATAAATAAAGCCCTTTTCAGTGCTGGGGGGGAGGGGAGCAACTGATTGTCCTTGTAAGGACTGAGGGCACTAGGGCAGTGACTAGTGAGGGCTTGAAGGCAGGCAGGAGGAAAAAAAAATAATAAAAGCCCTTTTCATTTTCCGGGGAGCTGCTGTTGGTCCTTTTAAGGATTGAGAGAACTAGGGTAGTGACTAGTGAGGACTTGAAGGCAGACAAGAAGAAATAAAAAAATGAAATAAATCCTTTTTTAGGCTCAGAAGAAGCCCTTTTTAGGGCGTGGAGGGTTACCGATTGCCCTTTCAAGGACTGACAGCAGTAGGGCAGTAGCTTATGAGGGCTTGAAGGCAGGCAGGAGGGAATTAAAAAAACAACAAAAAAAAAAAGTCCTTTTCGGGGATAGGTTCTGATTGTCCTTTTAAGGACTGTGGGCAGCCAGAGTAAATTACACACACACACACACATTTCAGTAGCCCTTTTCAGGATTTTGAGACTAAAGCCTTAGTCACGCTAAGCTAGGCAGGCATTAAAAGCCCTTTTCTGGGCTCGTGAGTGACTCTAGTCCTTTGAAGGACTGAGGGCAGCCAAAGTAAAAAACAGTCAATAAATAAATAGAAATAATTAAAAAATCTCTTTTCAGGGCTTGGGGTACCAAACCTTGTCATCATGGTACTGAAATAAATCATAGAGACAGTCACTTTTCTTTATATTTCTGTCTATTACTGACAACAAAAACATTCGCTTTACGACTAGCCTATTAGGAAGCTTTATTTAACTGTATGTTCAAGCCAGCTAGTTTCACCAGTTGGTAACTGTGCTGCCACCCATATCATCACCACCACGAGTCTTTTTAAATTTAGCCTTAAAGTACCTTGATGATGAGGCAGCAGGAGCTGATGCTTCGTCAGCAGCTGGTGCTAGTAGCAGAAGCAGCAGCATTTCAGTGACCGTGTCACCTCTGCCAGATAATGAAATTAATCTGTCCACATCAGCGTCAGGTTCCAGCACTAGCACCAAAAAAAAAAACAGTTATTCCTCCCAAAATTTGAAAGTTTCAAGATACATGGAAAAAAGGCAGGCAATGACTGACATACGATGCGGAAAAATGTGCAATATTCTGTACGTGGTGTTAGCAGTACGATAAAAGCTAAAGCAAAAATCATTTTAGAACAAGACGAAGTACTTCAGAGTACACATTATCTCAGCATGTGATATGTCCCTAGCACACTAAAATGAGGGCTTTCATAGCTAAGAAAACAAAGGTTGGAGAGAGACCTGTAGAGAAATCCATAGTCAGTGGAGCAAAAACACCACATTAGTACATTGTTCTGTACTGCATATTCTGTTACTAGGACAGAAATGCCTTTCAGGGATTTTCCTGGGCAAATAAATTTGTAAAAAAAGACAACATGGAGATGATGTCGTGGGACAGGGTTACAACAGCGACAAGCCATGCCATCTCTTTATTCGCTGTATTGCTCAAGTTACTTGAAAAACTGCTGTTAGTCTGTTAAAAGACAGTGATTTCTTTTCTTCTCGATTCCTGCACAGATA
This sequence comes from Neoceratodus forsteri, assembly GCA_016271365.2. NCBI lineage: Eukaryota > Metazoa > Chordata > Ceratodontiformes > Ceratodontidae > Neoceratodus > Neoceratodus forsteri. The sequence continues at coordinate 1,747,600,757 of CM057450.1, read as the reverse complement.
AAAGTGTGACAGAGGTTAAGGGCATTTATGTGCATGTTTTTGACAGTGGCCTACCAGTTACAAGGTTTCTTGCACTGAAATCAGTCAGTGTTCCTGATGCTGAAAGCATTTTAAATGTCATCACTGATGCATTAGAGAGCGAAGGTGGTTGAAAGGATGGTGGCTGGAAAAAAAATGCTGATCAGTTCAGCATCTGATGGCGCTGCCATAATGTTTGGAAGCACTTCGGGTGTCCTTGCTTGAGTAAAGCAAGACTGCCCACACCTCATTGACATACACTGCTGTGCAAATCGCTTAGAGCTTGCTGTTAAGGACCCTTTCAAAGATTGTCCTTTCCGTAAATCGACAGAACAGCTCCTGCTGAACTTTTACCCATTTTACCACAGGTCAGCAAAGAGCTGGAAAGGCCTATAGGATCAGCTTTAAATATTACTGTGGTCAGACCAGTTAGAGGGATACTGTCAGCGGAGGGATAATGTCAGCTTTTGATGAATTTTGTAGCCCGATATGTAAAGATACCTTCAGCCATCAATATGCCTTGTGTTGGCAATGTTGCGCATGCTCAGTGACAGCTTAGTTTCAAGGAGTGACTTAACTGTTATACTGCTTGTTTTTAAAAACGAGTCATTTTCTTAAGTCCAGCTCACAGCCTGCTGTAAGTAAATACCATACTGCTTATAAATGACTAAATTCATCAATGCTCAACTTTTAGTAATGTGATCATGCTTTTCATTGGGCAGCCGGAACTATGGATGGGATGACCATAATACTTAAATATAAAAAAGAAAAAAAAACCTTAGTAAATCAGTAGTTTCTGTGTTCTATAACTTTGTATGCCAGTACAATGCATACTGGCCCCTATGCACGAAATGTTGTGGAGTGGCTACGTGCACGGATCTGGATCAAGTAGCCACCTGCGCCAGCTAAGCCTCCCGTGGGCGGCACTATTCGCCATGCACTAAGGCGTGTAGTGCTGGCCGCTGGGTGCATAGGGGGAGCAGGGTACGCCAGGGAGACCGAGCCGTAAACCCCCTATGTGCCCAGTGCACACCCCAGGACACACCGAAGGACAGGGCGACCAGCCCCACTACATGCTGGTGCCACAGCACACGGCCGCCTGATGCCACTCGCCGAACCCAGCACACAGAGGTGAATGTGGCAAAGCATGCCCCCCCTCCATGAGCCCATACCCCTTGCAGGGGCATGGGCTGAGGCCCCCCCCACCAGCTGCATTGCAGGTGTATCCCCCTTCCTGCTACCGGTGGTACAGTCACCCCCGCCACGTAGCATAGGCCTCCGCCCACCATACCGTTGCAGTGCCATCGGAGGGCGGCGGCATTATCCCCCTACCACCCGCCACAGCCCCTCAGACATCCGTGGGGAGCACTGCCAACGTGCGCCCCACTGTGCAAGTAATCCACTGGTGGACCCATGCCAGGCATCTGATTGGATGCCCGGCACGGACCGTGACTCTGCCTGCCCTGCGTGGACCTGCACGCGAAGGGCCACGGACAGGTGGACGGCATTTGTGAATGCCGGACCTGGCGCACCTGTCCATGGGGTGCAGGGGTATGTGCATTTCCCGGGTATCTATGACCCAGTCGTGCATAGGGCCCTATGATGGTTGAAGGTATCATTAGATATTGGGCAACAAAATGCACCCAAAAGCTAACAGGGTGCTTTTATCATTGGTGGCACTAGATGGCTTACACACAGAGAACGGGCCATTTCTGCACTTGAAAGTAATTGGATTGCTTTAGTGGCTCATCTGGAACAAGTCTCACTGACAAACAAGCAAAATCATGGCCAGAAAGCATGGGGAATGGTTAAAATTATTAACACTTTAAAATGTACTTGAATTTTCTAAAGGCGTTCTTTGGTTATTTATCTGATCTTAGCCTATGCTTTCAGCAAGAGAAGGCCACTGCTGAAAAAGTTCATAGCAGAGTAGAAAGCACAATTCAGAAACTAATTGATCTCTTAAGTGATGAAACTCTTCATCGCATAACACTTGCTGGTGTACAAGAGAACCCCACTCAGTACAACAGTGTTGATTTAAGTAAGGAGACAGGTCAGCAGAAATTAAAAAAAATTCTTTTTTTTTTTTCATGTACATTTTGTGCTCCGCCCCAGCAGAGCTGACAGGCAGCTACGGCCCCTCCCTCAGTGGGGCTTGTCCTCCAGTCCCCGACTCTTCCGCATCCATCCCTTCACAGGTTACCCCCCCCCCGTGTCAGGGCCGAGGGTGAAGGGCATCAACTTCCCCCATCCCCCGGAGACCAACATCCAGACCTCTGGAGGGCTGGTGCGGTCGCTGCGGGGCCATCATGGAGCCTGCCAGCTCCATTTTCCATGATTTCTCCCCCTCCCTTTTGCTGCAGTTGCTCGGGCACATGTGGGGGCACATGCATGCAGCGATCATCGGCACCCTCCCTAGTCTAGCCATTCCCATCTGCACTACCCTGAGGCCTCCACCTGGGGGCAGCCCTGCAGCGGGCGCGACTTGAGTCCCTGCCTAGGAGAGGAGAGTTGCCCTACGGCCACTTAATCCACCTCCTGACCCCCCATCAACCTGCAGTGACCCAGGCTCGTTCCCGAACCCTGGTCCAAGGTGTGGCGTCCAACACCTCAACCCTCAGCGCCACCAGGCCAGCTGAACTTAAAAAAATTCTTGAGGAAATATCACAGCGCACTCCGCTTCACTTTTAGTCTTTTACTATGAATAAAGTCCTGGTAGCCACAAAAGCTTTAACTTTTTAGTGCTGGCCAACATCCACAGAGGCACTTGAAACATATGGAAATCAGCAAATTCAAACAATTGTCGATTATCATATAAAATGGTACTAGAGTCACATGGAACTGACATAAGTTTGGTGCTGCTGGAGTGGATAGGCTTAAACAAACTCTGGCCAGAGTCGATATGGCTGCAGCTGAGGTCGTGGAAGAGGGGCTGGAGGAGCAGAGTTGCGGAACCACCTGCAGCTGCACTAAGAATATGTGAGCTGGGAGTCTGCGCATGCGCGTTTGTACGCATCCATTTTCTCACCACAATAGCTTTGCATCAGGAGCTCCCCTGATGCTTTCAGACTCCGTGGTCACTTAGTTGGGGGTTGAGAGACACAAGGGCTGCGGTGCAAAAGCCGCAAAACTATTTGTTTAAACAGCGCAAGGAGTGACCACTCTGGGACTGAATATATAAATAATAATGAGCTGCTCATGAATAGGGTTCAGTAATATGCGTGAGCAGTTCATCATTATGTATATATTCAGTCCCAGAGTGAAGGGAAGGGGAAATTGTTTAACCAGGAAAGGCACACTATAGTTGAAGCTTGTTTCCGGGTGCAACCTGGGAACACAAGGAAGTTAAGTGACTTGCTCAGAGTCGCACAGTATGCAGGTGTGGGCTGTGGGATTCAAGCCCAGATCTCCAGGCTTGCAGCTCAGAGCCCTAAACCACTGCACTATACTGCCTTCTGTACTCAACATATATAAATGACAATGCCTCCCCTGGCTGCTTTACTGCCCTGTTAAATTAGTTTCTTAAACCCACAGCACTCACCATGTACCTTGAGCTGTACTAACTCCAATATGCTGTACCTCTATATGAGATAGCTTACAATTGTAAATAGTCAGACCAATTATTGTTATTTCTTGTATTTTTTGTCTCTGTACTTGTGCATTCATACTCTGTAACTACCTTTCTGTGTCATCCTCCTGTCAAGACGTGGAACCTTTGAAAAAGAGCATTTTGCTTAAAGGTTATGTCCAAATGACGAAATAAATAAATAAAAATACTCTTGACAGAGTGGTCATTGACCCTCCTTAAACAAATAGTTTTACAGCTTCTGCACAGCAACCCTTGTGTCTGCGGACCCCAACTAAGTGATCTCGGGGTCCAGGAGCACCGGGGAAGCTCCTGATGCACCGCTGTCGTGGCGAGAAAGCGGATGCACACCAACCACATGCTTGAACCACTAGCTCACACATTCTCGGTACAGCTGCAAGAATTTCCACGTCTCTGCTCCTCCAGCCCCTGAAATAGTGCCTATGAGACTGCATTGACACAGTGGAGTGCTTCACAAACCGTGGAGACGACTGTGATGCAACTCCGAAATTGTTGTTCGGTCAGAGTGAGTCCATTTTTGCTCGCAAGAGGTCTACAGGACTCTGGCCACTGCATCCCTAAAAAGCTTGTACTCCATTTTTTTTCTTTTGAGAATTGTAGATCTCTGAAATTGTGGCAGAAAAGAATTCTTGCAGACATAAATGAGCAACACTTCTGAAATGTGCTGGCTATTGCCAGGATAGTTCTTCTGATTTCCATACTCACTGCTGCTAGACTGGTGACAACACAGGTTCACCATCAGCTGATGCATGTAGGCAACAAAGGCAGATTGGATGGGCCTAGCAGTCCTTATCTGCTGGCAATCTTCTATGTTTCTGCAGAAAGAGGCTTCTCTCTAATGTGAAGAATAAAAAATGATTGGAGAGTTGGCCTACGCCCAGATACCCTTCATGACTTAGTCTGTATCTCTTAATGGACTCTAGCCAAGAAATTGAAATTATGTAAAAAAAACAAACAAGGAGCAGCATGTAGATAATTTCTTGGGTATGTAGTTTTTCTGCATACCTGCCCAAGTGGACGTGTACTTTTTTCATGAATTTCATGCCCTGTATGGAGCTATAGGTCCCTTTGGTGGTTTAGTGAAAATATTTTTAATTCATTTTGGTTATTAATGTTTTGTTGTTCACACATGCTCAGTTCACTGAAAAGAAAAATGGCCTTGAATAAAAACCACCCTCAAAAGCAAGCTGTAGGTCAAAATGATTAGAATACTACTAATGAAAGCTGCCTTCAAATACAACCTGCAGCTTCAAGTCACGGTTGAAGTTATCACTGATTAAACACTCTGGGCGGGACTCTGATTTTTATCCCTGTAAATAGGATCACTATTGTGTTTTTTTTAAACTGAGTATCTTAGTTGATGTTTCTTTTACTTCTTTTAACATGAAGTAGACCAACAACAGTAAACTTGGTCAAATACAGGGTGTGCAGTATTTTATTTTTAGCACTTAAAAATTAGATTTTGGAAGACAAGCCACCTTAAATACAAACTGCCCTTGAATACAAACCACAAGTAAAAATACTAAATTTTAATAAAAGCTATGTCAAGTAGTATTTAGTTATCATTTTTTTTTTCCTGTAAAGGTGTTTATTTTCTTTGACCGAGGCAGGCTGGTTCCCTCTGGATCTGTTCCTGCCACCCCTCCCCCACCCCCATTGATAACCACCTCCCCAGTACTCCCCTCAGCCATGTTCCTCCATGGATTGTCTCCCATGGCAAGACCAGAAGGGGAAGGCCATCCTTCCCTTGAGAGTCTCATCCATTTCCTGCTGACAGGGGTCCTGGTGGTAGCTTATGTGTAAGGGGCAGTGTGCAGAGTGTCATGTATGCCTTTTCTGCTCCGCTGTCCATTTTCCTCCTCTCCTGTCCTCCGAGTTGCACAACTCCCTCTTGTAATGCCACTGCAGACCCACACTACCACCAGGCCTCCACCTGGTGGCAGTCTTGCAGCAGAGCCAACAAGCCCTCCCACCCTCCCCAAGTGCATCCTGTTTCCCAGGTCGACCTCCAGCAATTTGAGACAGCTTCTGATCTAGGGTCACCGGCGTGGCAGGTGTAACTCTACTGCTTGCCACTGGGATGGTCTGTATTTAGATATCTCAAATTAATAAACAAAATGTTTGCACTGAAATCCCTCACAAATGTTTTGAAAATCTACCGACTATGCAAATAGTTTGACATCTACACAATGGTTTTCAAAATATTCAGGCTACAGTGTGGTTTTCAAAATCTACATGCAACATGAGGGTTTTCAAATCTATGTGCTGCACAGCGGTTTCCAAAAATCTTTCTGCTACATTATGGTTTTTAAAATCTTCTTGCTGCACAGTGGTGTTCACAAAACAGAAATCCTGCATGAAGATTTTGAAAATATACCGGATATGTGACTTTAAAAAAAAAAATCTATGTGTTGCACAGTTGTTTTCAAAATCAGTCTACCGATTGAAGGTTTTTAGTTAGTGTTTAAGTTCAAGATGACTAAAAACTGTAAGATAATTGTGATACTTATTGGACATCGTGATCATGGCTGCCAGAAAAAAACATTACAAGAGCCTGGCTCACTCATAAACTGCCTACTATCTGGGAGTGGTGCACCACAGTCACTCACATCTATAGGATGGAGAAAATGACGCATTCCCTAAATGACAGAGAGAAACTGTGCTCTTCCCAGTAGAACAAGGAACTGTAGTCTTCGTGGTGGAATGGGTGGATATAGAATGTAATGGGTACCGATCGGCAGGTCAGGGAAGGGGGGGCATCACTGGCAGGTGGGGGAAGGCAGAGCAGGGGGACGAGGTAGCAGAGGTGGAAATCACGGCAGAGAGAGTGAGGGAAGCCATCAGGTTCCTTAAGACGGAGAAAGCACCATGGCCGGATAAATTACATCCCAGAGTGCTGAAGGGACTGGCGGATGTCCTGGCGAAACCCCTGGTGGAGCTGTTCAGCATCTCTCTGAGGACAGCGTGGGTGCCCCAGAACTGGAAGGTGGTGCATATAGTGCCTATCCACAAGGGGGGGATCAAGAGAGGTGGCAGGGAACTACAGGCCCATCAGCCTGACATCGGTGGTGGGCAAGGTGATGGAGGGCATTGTCAAGGAGAGACTTGGGGGACCTGGAAAAGTTGGAGTGCCTGGACGATAGACAGCATGGATTCGTGCCAGGGAAATCGTGTCAGGCAAACCTTGTGGAGTTCTATGACTGGGTGACGAGTGCCTTGGACCTGGGTAGACCAGTGGACGTCCTCTTTCTTGACTTCAGCAAGGCGTTTGACTCTGTTCCTCACGGGGGCCTGTTGGATAATATGGGAGAAATGGGGGTGGGGAACCAGATGATCAGATGGATAGGCAATTGGCTTCAGAACCAGACCCAGAGGGTCGTGGTTGGCGGGATAGTCTCATCCCCAAGGAGGGTCATTAGTGGAGTCCCTCAGGGATCAGTTCTTGGGCCTGTCCTGTTCAATGCCTACGTCTCTGACATAAGGAAGGGTATCAAGAGTGAGATGAGTCTCTTTGCGGATGACTCAAAACTGGGGTCGGTGGTGGATGTGGAGAGGGTAGGGTGGACCCACGGGGGAACTGGAGGCTCTGGAAAGGTGGTCTAGAAAGCGGAAGCTGAGGTTAAATGCAGGGAAATGCAAGGTACTGCACCTGGGAGCCAGAAACCGAGGCCAAGTGTACACCCGGGGAATGCTACAAGTCTCGATGGCAGAGAGGGACCTGGGGGTGGTGGTGGATGTCAAGATGAACAACTCAGAGACTTGTAGGAGGGCAGCGGCAAAGGCCAACAGGATGCTTGGATGCATCGCTAGGGGGCTCACCTCCAGAAGGAGGGAATACTCCCATTGTATAACTGCTTGGTGAGGCCGCACCTCACGTACTACGTGCAGTTTTGGAGGCCACATTTAAAGAGGGACATTGAACTCCTGGAGAGGTTCCTGAGGAGGGCAACCAAAATGATTTGGGGCTTGGGGGATAGGACCTATAGGGAGAGGCTTGAAGAGCTAAATATGTACACATTGGAAGAGAGAAGGGACTGGGAGGACATAATAGAGGTCTTCAGGTACATGAAGGGGATGAATAGGGGAGGAGCAGTCAGGGTGCTCTGAAGGAAGGGGGGTAACTAGAAGGCATGGGTGGAAGCTGGAGGGGGGAGATTCAGGGGAGAAAGGAGGAGGTGCTACTTCACTGAAAGGGTGGTGGGGCCATGGAATGCGCTGCCCAGGGGGCTGGTGGAGGCAGAAACGGTGGAGGGGTTCAAGAGGGGGTAAGACAGGTACAGGGGAAGGGTTCTGGAAGCAAAAACCAGTGCAGCAAGAATATCCGGGACTGGGAAGGGAGAAGCCAGAGAGGGAGAGGGGGGCAGCAAGGTCAGCTCCCAGGGTGGGGGCTGTCCAAACGAGCAGACATGAAAGACTATTAGGCCTATTCTGCTGGCATTTTAGTATGTTAGTATTGACAGGGAATTTGTGCCGTAGTGTCATGGCTTCCCACTAGTATTACCATCAGCACCCTCTTTTCATAAGACCACAAAGGTTTCCTAAATAATAGTAGCCTGGGTCTGCTTCTCTGTCCTGGCTCATCCTTGCTCCCCCCCATGGCACCATATGAGAAGACTATAGGAATTCTATATGACCTCTTGCTGTTTGGGATGTGGAATGACCTAAAACCTTCAAAGATGAACTCCTCTTTCTCCCCCATCCCACGTTGTACCATAGGGGATGGAGAGATCTTTAGATTAGTCAGTCCCATATCACAAATAAGCATGTATCAAATGAAGACTCAAGACTACTGTTGAATATGCATAATGTTTCATTACAGAGATGCAGATGTAGACATGAAAATGTTTAATAAAGATTATATTTACAAAAAAAAAAACTGGTAACACTTTAAGTGTCCTTAACTACAGTGTAATTACTGTATATCTACAATGTAACTGCTAGGTAAGTACTGTGTAGTTGCATGTAACAGTGTAGTTGGTAATTAGTTTCACATTTGCATATTATGTAGTTAGACACACATTTCTATGACGTAACTACACTGTTATTGCACTGTAAATACTCTATAGTTGTTAATTACTTTCACATTTGACTGGTGTGCAGTTATACAGTTTGCATGAAGTGGTAGTTACACATGCAACCACAACTGTTTTCTCTTTTGGCACAAATTGATTTATGCTGGAAGTGTAACTACATGTAACAACTGTTGCAAAATGCAACAGAAAAATGGATTTATGCTTGAAGTGTAACTACACATGTAACATCTGTTGCAAAGTGCGACATACAGTACATAGTTACATTTGCCAGAAAGAATTGATTTGCGGCAGAAGGGAGGCAACAGTAATTGCAGTAACTACCACTTCATGTGAATTGTGTAACTACAGCACAGTACTACCGATCTTCCCTCTGTCAGTCTTCACCATTCATCACTGTCTGGGTGACAGCCAGAGGCACAGCATCCACTGTGAGTTTTTTTTGGTAGAGGGAGGAGCCAGTGCTGGAGGCGATGCTGCCCTTGAGGCCGATCCATTACGTGGCGCTTGCGGGTCAGCCAGCAGCAGTCGCCAACTACTACTCCGCCCCAGTTCTGCTTCTTCCACTATCGAGAATGCAGCACCTCGCACATGCTGAAGAAATTTCATCTGCGACATTGCGGCCTTAGTTGTTTTGACATCGTTGTTGACACCATTTTTGTTACGTTCCAGTTCCGCCGTCCACTAGTAACTCGGTGTCGTTTTCTGCAGGAATCTGGTAAGACCTTTCCTTTTTCTTTCTTGAAGCAGGGACGAGTCTGTTTCTTATTATTATTTTAGTTACCGCCAAGTCATGATGGGTTTGTCTGGGGACAAAAAGTGCTCTTCCAAGGCAGGTTGACCTCCTATACACCAGTGTCCCTCTACTGGCAGATGTCCATCACGGACCAGCATGACCAATACCTCACCTGCCTGGGTCTGTCTCATGATATTGATAGTTGCGATGCTTGCTTCTCCATGGACCGCAGAGCACTGGAGCACTGTGTGTGGAAAGTCATCTGCGATCCACTGACTTTTGGAGGGCAGTGTTGTATGAGGGACTTCAAGCACAGATCTCTCCACCCTTCCTTCGGATCCCCTCCCGATCCTATACAGACCTGTGAGGAGGGGGCCTCCTCTTCTTCTAGCCTTGCCAGGGAGGAGATCTCTTCTGCAGTGCTGGAGAATTGGTCCGGGCATCTTGGGGACCGGGCTGGGAGTAACACACAGGCAGTCAACTCCTCAGAGGTGCAGACTCCCCCAGTGTCATGGCCCACACCTGCTGGGCCCGGCATGGGTGGCTCCTCAGTGTCGCCCACCAGTGCCGTTCTGTATCCCGGGGCCATTTGCGGCTCTGGTGATTGGCACCGCGAGCGATACTGGGCCCTCCTGCTGCACCGCAAGTGGCACCGTGGGTGGGACAACCTCTGGGGCTGCTCATCTGGAGGTCTTCAGGATCTCCTTCTCTCTAGAGCCAGATGCTTGGGAGACTGATCTGGACTGGTTACCCAACTCCTCAGAGTCAGAGGGTTCTCCAGTGCACAGTAACTCTGTGCCCTCCCAGGCATCCCTTCCCTTGGCACCAGCACTTATGATCGTTGCTGGCTCCTGCACCAGTGGTGACATCAGGAGTGTGCCTGCCCTTCATCTGAGGGGATGGTGGTTTGGGTCTCAGGGGCCTGGAGAGCTGTCAGTCTCGGTGCTGTTCCCCCCTTCCCAGGCCAGAACAGGGACTCACTCATCTGCAGCCTCCCTCAGGTGGCCTGTGGGGTTGGAGCAGTCCCCATGTTTGGGAGTGAGGAAGCGGCTGAACTTGGAATCAGTGGGGTTGAGGGGGCAGGACATGGGGCAGTGATCTTCCCTGGGGACCCTTGGGGGTTCAGGGATGTGCTGCAGTGCTGAGCCCTTGTTTTCTCCCTCATCCCCTTCATGGAAGGCCTGATTGGGTGGGGTTGGGGTCCACTCTTCTGGTTCTGTTAACCCCGGTCTCCTCACAGGGGAGTTTCCTGTTCAGGGCTCAGGCCTGATCACTTCAAGCTGGTTGAGCGGCCAGTAACTGCACAGACCAGTGGATCCCGAGGAGGTCCAAGATAACCAGCAAGGTCCCCTAGCCCTGGCAGAGGTCACTCAGATAAGGTGAAGTATGTCTCCCCATTGCCTCTGCAGCCCCCCCTCCAATTTCCCAGGGCACATGGGTCCTTCAGGGCCCTTGACCTGGGAGCAGTTCAAAGCCACTGCTACCACCTTCCTCAGGTATGTTAGGGCTATGAATGAGCAGGTCTTCTGCCTGTCTTCCCCCACAGCAGCCAGACTTGGACTCTTCAGATTCATCAGTCTCCTTATCTTTCTCCTTCAAGGAAGAGGATATCTCTGTCCATCTGTCCTCAGACGCTGATCAGATAGAGTATCAGCACTTCCTATCAAGGTTGGTCGGCGATCTGCGCCTATCCCACATCGCAAGATGCAATACTGAGTGAATGACGCGTGTCTTCCTTAGCGAATTCAGTGCAGACCCACCTGGTTATCCTTTCCTGGCCAATTCCCTTCCAGGAAGCATCGTCCCACACCTGGCAGTGCCCATCTGTCCCAACTCCAGCCCCTATGGACTGCCAGCACAGGTATTGCGCACACCAGGGGTCTCCAGGGACCTTGCCTCATCCCACTTCGGGAGTGAGGGTACTGGATACCCCTTCTGGGCATAGACACCTGGTGTGCAACCGGCCCCCAGATGTGCAGAGTTTGACTGCTGGAGACAGATAGTGTTCCCTTCGGCTCGTATCATGATCAGCTTTGCTGCTCATCAGGCACACCACGCTGCCTACAACAGGCATCTGTGGTCAATGCTAGGTCAGGTGCTGACATTGCTGCCTGATATCAAGGCAACCAGACAGGCCATTGCCCTCTCTGTGCAGGGCCTGGAACTCACAAGGCACCAGGCAAGGGTGTCTTATGATGCCAGTGAAGTAGCTTCAAGGCTAGCAGTGACAGTGATCTGCATTAGGCGGACAGCGTGGCTTTGTCTATCAAGGTTGTCACCCTTGGCATGGTGTAGGGTGCTGCCTCTGCTCTCCAGGGGACCCACCTTTTCTCCCACATGACAAGGTGGGAACTACAGGGGTGACTTCCGTTTCCCAGGCAATGGGAGACCCCACCTCACCCTGATGAGTCGCAGACCTAACTTGCCTGTAATGGGTCTCCTCCTTTCGTGGTCCTTTCCCACAAGAGACTGAGAGACTCATGTCCCTCAGGGAAGTGCAGGGCCCCCTTCAGGGGGCTTGGTACTCACCCAGACAGTGATGAATAGTGAAGATTGACACAGGGAAGATATGAAAATAATGTACCTATCATAATTCTTGATCTTCTTGTATATCTTCACCAGTCTTCACTGGCACCTGCCCTTGTGGGCCTCAGCCCCTGGGCGATGCCCCCTCCCTGCTTGTCCTCCCCTCCTTGAGGCCAGTTGTGGTCTGGGTCCTACTGGTACCTCCGGGTCCTCTTCTACCTTCCTAAGTGAGAGGAGGCCCACCCTAGGAGAGAGGGCAAGTAGGGCTTCTTGCCATGGTCTTACGGGCTCCCTGCAGGTCTTTCCCTTCTCTGCTAGGGGGGTTCCTCCTGGATGTGGTCTGGTCCTGTCGTGGGGATCTCACCTAGGTGGAGTAGAGAGGAAAGAGACCACGGGAACTCTCTTTCTCCCTCCTTATATAATTTTTTATTCCTGCCCCCCACTTGTTTTTTTGGGGGTAGGACTTGTCCTGGACAGGATTGCCTCCTGAACCCTGTGGGATCTCCGTCTCAGGACAACAGTAACAGAAGGGGCTCTTCTTTACCTATGAATAAACGTCCTGTTGTACAATGCTGAACAGTCATAAGACTGATTGTACATCATGTATATTGCATCCGCACTTTAGCTGCTACTCTGTTGTATTTCAACTGTATTCTTGCACTTAGTTGTACCTAGCTGTACTCAGTATATTCAGTGTATTCTATTTCCTGTACCTTTCTTTGTTATTGTAAGTGTATTGTCTGTATTACCTATGTACCATTTTTATGGCCCGGGTGTTGCCTGAAAACAGTCCATTGGATCAGTGCACCTAGGAATAGATGAGCATAGGACATTTGCCAGCAGAAACAAGCCACATGGTCTGTCAAGTCTGCTTGAATGTGCAACTAGCACACGTACCTTGCAGCTGCCCCTCCCCCTTCACCATAACCTCCCATCTCACCCTGTCCCATCCCCTTTTGAAACCCCCACTGTCTTGAGGATACCAGCTCCTCTGGCAGAGTTCCATTCCACCACAATCCTCTCTTTGAAAAAGTGTCTCATCAATTCCCTCCTATATCACCCCCCCCTCCAATCTAAGACCATGGCCTCTTGTGTCCCTCCCCCTGCCTAACTTAATTATCCCTTCTGTTCCTGTCTTGTTAATCCCCTTTAAATGCTTGAAGGTCTCAGTCATATCCCCCCGATCTCTCCTCTCCTACAGGGAGTACATAATCAAGTCACGCAGCCTCTCCTCATATGGCCTTTCCCCCAGTCCCTGTATCATCTTAGTTGCTCTGTGCTGTGCCCCTTCCAGTAGTCCGATATCCTTTTTTAGATATGGGCACCAGTACTGCATGCAGTACTCCAGGTGTGGTCTGACCAGTGACCTTGAGAGAGGCAGGATCTCCTCCCTGTTCCTGGAGGAGATTCTTCTCCCAGTACACCCCGACATCCTGTTGTCCTCTGCTGCCGCATTCCTGCACTGCCCTGAGTTGTTCATTTTTCCATTTACAACCACCCCAGATCCTTTTCCTCCTTGGTGGTACCTAGCTGTACTCAACTCATCTGATAGCTCCTCCCTGGGTTCTTCGCTCCAAAGTGCATCACCTTGCACTTTTTAGCATTGAACCCCAGCTGCCACTCTTCCGACCACTCCTCCAGTTTAATTAGGTCGTTCTGCAGTTCCTGCCACCCCTCTATGTCACTCATCACTGTCCCCAACTTGGTATCATCAGCGAAGAGGCCGATCTTATTCTTGATGCCATGTGAGATGTCTGCTATGTATATCCCAAACAGCAGCAGCCCCAGTACCGAACCTGTGGCACCTTGCTTGTAACTGCCCTTGGAGATGAGAGCGCCCCCCCAACCACTACCCTCTGCTGTCTTCTCTGAAGCCAATTTTCGATCCAGTTAATCATCTTAGTCCCAACCCCTACATATCTCAGTTTCTTCCCCAACCACCCATGCAGCACTGAATCAAAAGCCTTGCTGAAGTCCAAAAATATGACATCCACCACATGACCTTTGTCCAATTCCCTCAGTACTCTGTCATAGTACTCAACTAGGTTAGTCTGACAGGACCTTCCCGAAACAAACCCATGCAGATGGCTGTCTTGGAGTCCATTATCCTCCAGAAATGTCACCAGCCTCTCCTTCAGGATTGTCTCCATCAGCTTTCCCACAATGGATGTCAGGCTTACAGGTCTTAATTGCCTGGTTCATCCTTAGGGTAACTTTAATGGAGGGGCACCACATTGGCCATCCTCAAGTCCTGTGGCATGCACCTTGTGTCCAGAGACGTTTTGAATAGGTCCAACAGTGGCCCTGCCAGTACCTCCACCAGTTCCCTTAGCACCCTGGGATGTATGCTGTCTGGTCCTGGTGCCTTATCCACCCTCAGAGCCCTCAGACCCTCTAATACCTGCTTTCAGTGATTACCCCATCTGTCACCCCCCTCCCCCCTTCCCACTCTCCCCACCCCCTATGGAAGTTGCCTGCCCTTCTCCCTCGTGAATATGGAACAGAAGTACTCATTTAGTGCTTCGGCCTGTTCTGCTCCTTTCTCTGCCCACGCCCGTCCTTCTTGATCCACACTGTCTGATCCTTGCAGCTCCTTCTTTCCCTAATGTGTAAGAAGAAGTCCTTTTCCTCGTCTTTGATTCCCTAAGCTAGCCTCAGTTCCCTGGAGGCCTTGACTGCTCTAACACCACTGGAAACTTCTCTGGACTTCCTCACGTACTCATCCCTGTCTTCCCCCTCCTGGAATTCTTGTATGTATGGAATGCTGCTTTTTTTTTGCCCTCACCTTATTTAAAACTTCCCTACTCACCCAGCTTGACTTCTTAGATCTTCCCTTCTTGCTCTGTAGTTCGGTACAGGTGCCAACAGCCTCCACAAGCCCCAGTGTAGTTTTTTTCCCATTTCTGGTTTGCATCCCAGTGATACTGAATTCCTGCCAGGTACTCTTCTAAGATTTCACCCATCCTACTGAAGTCAGCCTTTCTGAAGTCAACTACCCTCATCCCTGTACCAACTGCCTCCCTGCCCATGTTGAGCGTGAACCACACAGATTAGTGGTCACTCCCTGCAAGTGAGTCCACCACCCCCACCTCCCTTACAGCCTCCCTGGTAAACAAATATCTGCTGTGTGGAGTAATGGTGGGTAGTACCAGATACACATGCAGGGACTCTTTCTTAGTCATTGCATGCACGGCTTCACCATCATGCCCCAACCCTCATGGTATAGTCAGGGGCTGCGGTAGCTTGGTGTGAATGATGATGCCATGGCTGCCACCTCATTCAGCTAGTGGGAAGGGATGTAATGGCTAAGGAGGCATCCCGGCATGTGTATCTGGCATCACCCACCATAACTCCACACAGCAGATCGGTGATATTTATTTATTTTTTGTTTGTTTGTTTGTCTTTTTGTTTGTTTACCAGGTAGGTGCACTGATTCAGTGGACCATTTTCAGGCATGGCCGAGCCATAAAGATGGTACATAGGTAATACAGACAATACACTTACATTAACAGAGAAAGGTACAGGAAATAGAATACATTGAATATATTTAGTACAGCTAGGTACGATTAAGTGCAAGAATACAGTTGAAACACAACAGAGTAGCAGCTAAAGTGTGTGTGCAATATACATGTACAATCTGACTTATGGTGACTGTTGAGCATTGTACAATGGGACAGTTTAGTCTTTGGTACAGAAGAATTAAGACTGTCATTGAAGGTTAGCCCATGCCCCACCCCCAGCCACCCACCTGGGCAGCAGCAGGACAGGGGTGTGGGTGCAGTAGAGGTGTGGGTCAGTATTACAGAAGCAGCATGTTTAAAGTTATGCAAGTGTACAATACGCATTGTGAAACTAGTTAACAACTACATAGTGCAGTTATAGTGTAGTTATACAGTAGTTACAGTGTAACTAGTGACACTTAAAATTATCCTTCAGAAATCACTCCGTCATGAAGCTACTGCAGTATAGTGTAATGGTTAAAAGCACTGCCCTCAAACCTGGAGAACTGGGTTTGAATCCCAGAGCCACCACTTGTATACTGTGCAACAAAAAAAAAAGAACTAAAAATAAACATGCAATCTAACATTGTAAATTGCTATACAATAAAAAAATCATTAATTTACAAAATTACTTATTGACTTCTAACAGTGATGTAGTTGCTAAGGAACGTGCTGCTTCTGTGGCATTGTTTCCACAGTTACTGCCTAACTAACATGTATTTACAAAGTAAGTACACAGAAACAGACACTTAAAGTATAAGAAGAAAATGTAACAATGCTGTAGTTACTATGGAACGTGCTACTTCTGTGGCATTGTTTCCACAGTTACTGCTTAACTAACATGTATTTACAAAGTAAGTACACAGAAACAGACTCTTAAAGTATAAGAAGAAAATGTAACAATGCTGTAGTTACTAAGGAACGTGTGCTGCTTCTGTGGCATTGTTTCCACAGTTAATGCCTAACTAACATGTACTTACAAAGTAAGTACACAGAAACAGACACTTAAAGTATAAGAAGGGTGTAACAGTGCTGTAGTTACTAAGGAATGTGCTGCTTTTGTGGCATTGTTTCCACAGTTCATGACTAACTAACATATATTTGCAAAGTAAGTGTGCAGAAATTAACACTTAAAATAAAGCATACAAAGAAGGGTGTAACCTGATGTATGCTTTCCTTCAGAAATCAGTCCCTCATGCACTTACTGCTTAATAAACATGCAGTCTAAAATTCTTAATTGCTATACAAATACACTGATTACTTATACAATAAAAATAATTTACATTATTACTTATTGGCTTGTAACAATGCTGTAGTTACTAAGAACGGTGCTGCTTCTGTGGCATTGACCCACACCTCTTCTGTACCCACTCTCCTGGCCTTCTACGGCCCAGGTGGGTGGCTGGGGGTGGGGCATTGCTACATACCATGCGCTTTACCACTGATCTGCTTTGTGGAGTCGTGGTGGGTGGTGAAGGATACACAGGTAGGGCCCCTTCCTGGTGTGTAGTTTTTGAATACAAATTGCATGATGTGGTAGTTACATATGCAACCACAACTGTCTCTCTTTTGGCACAGATTGATTTATACTGGAAGTGTAACTACACATGTAACAGCTGTTGCAAAGTACAAAAGAAAATTGATTTATGCTGGAAGTGTAACTACACATGTAACAGCTGTTGCAACAATAATTGCGGTAACTACCAGTTCATGCAAATTGTATCACTACACTAAACCGCAAATATGAAGCTAGTTAACTACTACATTGTAGTTACATGTAACTACACAGAAGTTGCATAGTAGATACATTGTAGTTATACAGTAGTGTTAATGTAGTTAAGGACACATAAAATAAAGTGTAACCAAAAAACTTTAAGATAACTTATGCTATGGGTGATACTTTAATGTTTGTGAGGAAGAGGTAGGATGGGACACACAGTGACCCCCCCCCCAATAATATGAAGGTTATCACAGCATTAACAAGAATACTGCCAAGCTAACTAGACTCAGTGCATCTGTGCGGGGATGGAGGGGTCCTTATCCAAAAGGTATCTGGCAGTGCATAGAATGTATGGTGCACAGACAACACTGTGAACTTGCAAATGAAGGTGCCCTTTTGCATACAGGATGCAGTGGTATATTCAGAAGCTTTTGTAAGTGTAACAGGCAGCTTGGGACAGTACTAATTAATGCTAATGAAACCCTGCTTTTTCAGTGCGCACAGTGATGTATGATCCAGTCCCCACCCCCCAACCCCCACCCTAGCAGCATTAATGCAGGTGACCCCTGCTTCCACTCTCCACACCCCTGCTAGTACAGAGCTATATTGCCACTCCCTACCCTGGCAGTCTTATAGTTCCCCTACCCCAGTTGCTGTCAGTACTGTGCAGTATTAAAGATCTGAACCCTGCCAGTCTACTGGACATCCCTCTCTCATCCAATCCCTGACAGTATTGTGGAACTGTACTTAAAGCCCTTGCTTGGCAATTTGGTGCCCCCCCAATTGACCCTGTCAGTATTATGGAACTGTATTAAAGCCATTCCCTTACAGCCTGGTGTACCCTCTTTCATCCCCTTATCACTGTCACTATTTTAGAACTGTACAATAGTCTTTCTACGGCAGTCTAGTGGACCCCCTCCCTCACCCAATCTGGTATTGTGAAATTGTACTGAAGCCTATCCCTGGCAGTATGGCTTTATCCCCTGATGTATCAGTGTCAAAGCCCCTGCTCAGCTCACTCACTGAGCACCCACGATCCACAACCCCTGTTGGCTCCTTACTTACCCATCTTTCCATAGGTCGACCACCTTCTGGTCCTCAGATGACAGCTGACACTGACCACCTTCTCACCACCTCGGAAGGCCACCTTCTGACTGATGAGGAGTGAATGCATGTATTCTGTGTAAAGAACCATTTCATCATTTCTACAGTATGTGCATGTTTACTACCTATCAGTCAAATGGCAGATGGCCGAAGTGGTGGTGGTGGGAGTCATAGCCAGTCAGTATTTGAGAACCTGATGGCAGGTCACCTATGAATGAATGGGTGAGTTAGGGACTGACAGGGAGTAGAGCTGGTGGTTGCCCAGTGGGTGAGCTGGGGAGGGAGGCTTTGACAGTGATTAGCTGGGGGGTAACACTGAAGTGCCAGGGGCAGGCATCAGTACATTTCCACAACGCCTGATCTGGTGAAGGAGCGGGTCTACTAGACTGCCAGGGAAGGGCTTTAGTACAGTTTCACAATGTGACAGGAATCAGGTGAGGGAGGGGGTTCTGCTAAACTGCCAGGGATGGCATAAGAGAGTAGGGCTGCTGTGTGTGTGTGTGTTTGGGGGGGGGGTTGAGGCTCTGTAAAGTGCCTCTCATATTTGTGCATAGACGCATTGTGCCAAGCTGCTAATGGCCGTGTAATGATCTGTAAATGGCCCCTTAGCACTGTGCATGTTATAAGTATGTGGTCTTTAGCAAGCCAGCCACAAAATGTGGCTTTCAGAAGTGGGGTGGCACTATTCCATTTCAGATGGGCTGTCTTCCTTTGCTCCTGGGAGGCTGTTGCCAGCAGGGACTGCGATACTGATGCACATAGGCATCATGGATGGCTCTTGTAGGAGTTGGGCTTGACCGCATTAAAAAAAAACTCCTGCTTCCATATACTCCCGTTTGGCTGCTCCACTTAGTGGTGAGAACCTGCTAGTGGTTTGCTGTGTCATTTGGAAATCATTGGTGAAAGAGCCTTTTCTGTGGCCACTCCCCTTTTGTGGAATGCCTTACCAAATCAGCTTTATCAGATTTCCTATGTTGATGTTTTTAAAACGGTTCTTAACATCCATATTTTTCCTTGCATTTGAGGATTAATTTTGACTATGTTATGTAAACAGAGTTCATTCTGAGGAAGGGAGGGTGACCAGCGAGGTGCTTGAGGGTTCATTGCTGGGACCAGTCCCCTTTACTGTTTTTATAAGTGACGTAGCAGAAGAACTGGAAGGGAAGGTCTGCCTCTTTGCAGATGACACCAAGATCTGCAACAGGGTGGACACTCGGGGATGGATGAGCAGAGACCTGACAAGACTGGAAGAGTGGTCAAGGGTATGGCAGTTGAGTTTTAATGCAAAAAAAAGTGCAAAATAATGCACTTGAGGCACAGAAATGTGGGGCAGAGTACAAAATGGGTGGAGTGTTATTGACAATGACCAACCTCGGAGAAATTGTATTAAATGATCTTAAGGTGCCAGTCAGTGCAACAAGGCAGTAGGGAGGGCTAGTGGGATGCTGGGGTGCATAGGGAGAGGTATTACCACTGGAAAGGGGGAGGTGGCATTGCCCCTGTATAGATCACTTATAAGACCCTATCTTGAGTACTGTGTCCATTTCTAGAGACCACATTGCAGGAAGGACATAAACCGAGTGGAGGTGATCCAGAAGAGGGCAACTAAACTGCTGCAGGGTCTGTATCAACAGTTCCTATTAGGAGAGGCTAAAGGAGCTCAATATGTACACCCTGGAAGAGAGTAGGGAGAGGGGGGATATGATGGAGACTTTGAAATACCTCATGAGGGTAAATAAGATAGAGGAGGGCAGTATGTTTCAGGAAAAAAGGTGTTCTAGAACAAGGGGAAATGTTGTGAAGCAGGAAGGGGGGTAGATGCAGGAGAAATGTGAGGAAGTAGTTCACAGAAAGAGAGGTGGATTCCTAGAACATACTGCCAGTGGAGGTGGGAGGAGCAGAAACAGTGGGGAGGTACAGAAATGCCTGGGATAGACACAGGAGAATCAGAGAGGTATGGGTGGAGAAAGAGCTGTAGATACAGTAGGATCTGCAGCAGAAATGAAGGCAGAAAAAAGGGGAGACTGGGTGGGCCAAGTGGCCCTCATCTGCTGTCATAGTCTTTGTTTCCATGTTTCAGTGAAATACACTCAGTCTCTAGCTATTTACAGTTCCTTTTCTTTCTATTCTCTCCTTGATGAACTTTGCTTGGTGCCTCTTTGGCCATCATGTCAGAAATAAATCACTCTGCTACATGATGGGTTGCTGTCAAGTTTACTAACATTTACAGTCACAGACACACAGGAACATGGCCCCAAAAATTGCTGTCCTTCCCAACACTGCAAGACAGGCTGTTTTCAGACCCTGGACATAAGTCAAACCTTAAGAGTACCTTAAAAAAAGGTTTTACCCTTTGCATATCTCTTACAGGAGTCCCATATCTTATCTTATTTCTAGCAATGTATTAGTGGGGCATTTGTTACCTCAGGACAGAGCCTTTCCTATGCTGCCTTCTGAATGTAGCAGGGCTCCCACATTGCCCTACACTTTGGTTCACTTATTTTTCACTTACTACCATATCACTGCAGTGTCAGTTTAGCTGGTGTGCAGGAGGCAGCATCACTATCAGGACATTTACTCTGGCACTCCTGGCTAATGTCCACTCTGGCTCTGGGCATGTCACATTAACCAGGTCTTTTAACGTCATCAGACAGTGCTGGGCACAAGTGCACCAGCATCTACCTCAGCCTGCCCTCAATCAGTGGCTGGCAATCTCTTCAGGCTCTCTGGCAGAGGTAACGTCTCCAATATCCATATAGTACCAGCTTGGGATTCCCCATACAGATAGGTGGCCTATCTCCTACATGTTTCAGCAGCTCAGTCTTTGGCAGCAGATATCTCCCCATCTTCAGCACAGCTGACTGCATCTCTCAGTCACTGACAGGACTGAAATTTCCCTCCAAAGTGAAAACACCTGCTTTGATGAAATCCTCTGTACATCACAAGGCCACCGCAGAGTTCTCTTGAGGGTCACTCCTTAAGATCATCACTGCCTCACAGTGATCCCTTACACTCCCGGCAGAATTAATGGTGATCCAAGGTCTCTCAGTCATCCCTGCTTTCCTGGTATCTATCCTTTTAGGCTGCCGGATGACTAGACAGTGAGGTCTGCTGTTCTCACACTCTGCAGGGCCCTGCACAAAGAAAGTTGGAACTCTGCAATTAGAATACTTGTGTACATGTAGAGTTTTGCATCCATTTATGATGTGACTTGCTTTGGCCACAATACTGTGGAACTTTGCAAAGCAGCAGACTTGTTACAGGTTTGTAATGACAGTACTACACCTATTGCACACTTTATTTCCTTAGAACTACTCAAAGCATGTTACATGTCTGGAACGTACAATATATTCTATTTTTCGCAGTGTCTTCTTTAAACTGTATGAAACAAAGTACAAGTGGATGGTACATATCCTTCTAGGCAATGTGTGAAGCAAAATGCTGCTGTTAAATGTATGCTATACTGTACACGGGGTTCACAAGGCCATACATAGTCAATATACAGTTTTGTAGTAACTCTACAACTTAGCACTGGACCAAAAGAGGCTCACATAAACCAGCACAGCATTGTAGCATGGAGCTGGATCTGTAGCTTGACTTGGGTGACAATATTTTCACCGTAGGTCCCCATGAGCAAAAATATTCTCACTGTGGGTGCTAATTGGTGGAGCTGGCAGCACGAGCAGCTCACTGTCACCTTCACTGCCCTTCCCCAGCTGACTCGGATGCTGGCTTAGAGTCCCAAGATATTACTTTGAGGGAAGCTTTTGCAGCAGGCCAACACCAGTAGGACTAAGCTGCCGGGCACCAGGACCACACGGAAAACTTTCTAGCTAGCAGTCTGCCATGGAGGACTGCCCACCGCCGACGTCACCGTCTGACTTTGGCCTATCCTATAAAGGCAGGCGGTCCCCCACACCCTCCTCAGTTCTTTTCCCACCATCGACCCGCACACATTGGACTTTAGCGGACGCCGCAGCTACAGTTGACTGCCATTTACTCTTGCTTGCCGTACTTTATTTTCCTTCTTTCTGCCAGTATTAACATTGATTTTTTTGGTGTTACAGCCATCGAGTTTGTCTTCTACACCTGCCATCCGACCGCTCCACGAAGTGTGCCTGTGGCAAACAGATTCCTGAAAAAATGGTCACTTTGCTTGTCTCCTGTGTCTAGGCCCCAGTTACGGAACCGAAGCCTGCCAGATTTGCCAGAAATTCAAACACGCCACTCGAATATAACATTTTAAAAATTCTTGAGAACCATCATATCAAGCAGAAGCTTGTCGCAATGGAAAAGGAGCTGCAGGCCAGGAGCTCTTCAACTTCACCAGACCGGTCTTCCGGGGCTTCCTCCTCCTCCTCCTCCCAGTCCTGAGAAAAATCTGGCGGGAAGCACAAACATAAACACCAAGACTAGGACTGGTCTGTTTCCCGCTTGCAGTCTCCACATAAGCCTTTGACCCCTATGGCCCCACCTGCTCATACTTCTGCAGGGCTGCTGGTGGCCCAGTCGCCTGTCCTCATCTCTTTCACGGGTGGTGGCTCTACGGGGCAGGGGACTCTGTCTGTTGCTCCTCAGTCCTTGAAGCTCAGGCCCATTACATCCATGGGTTCTCAGCGAGGAGGCTCGGCCAACGTGGGTATGACTGGCATCAGCTCCTCTGCTGTTGCCTCCCCGGCCAAGACACTTCCTGCGTCGGTCCCCTCTGCTAGGTCTGATGGCAGTCCCTCTGGGCAGCGCTTGCAGCAGGCTACCGCCATTTTATCTAGCCTGGCGTCGTCGCTGCCTTTTCCAGGGAGGTCTCCTTCTCCCCCAGGCACCCATTTCTCCTCTACCGGTGCCGGCGGATTCTCCTTCCATGTGCTTGGTGCCCACTGGGCTGCCACCTGCACTGCCTCTGCCACAGCCCGTGGGCCTGGTGCCAGTGCTTCCTCTTCCACAGCCTGCGGGCCTGATGTTGGTCCCACAGCTGGCGTCGGCTGGCCCCATGCCTTCATACCCGACACCAGCCCTGATGTCGCCTTCCCCTATCCAGCACTGGCCTACCCTTACCCACTGGTTTATAACTATCCTTCCCTGGTGGACTATAATGCCCTGTTTTCTGCGTGGGGGTCTTTCATGCAGAAGCAGACCCCCACTCCTCAGGGCCTTCCTCCGGCGTCCCCTAGACAGCCTCCGGGGGACTTTCTGCCCTTGGATTGGGGGTGTTCAGGCACAGGTACTCCTGTACGCTGGGGTCCACTGGCTTCAGACATGACGCCAGCTCTGGCATTCACCAGGATGACTGCCCGCCAGCTGACAGTGAGCCAAATGAGGATACTGACTATTCAGAGTCTTCCTCCAACCCAGGGGATTCTTCAGATGGCGAATAACCCACGAAGGTGGTTCTCAAGTCCCCTCCTGATGATCCATCTTTCATGGACATCATGAGGCATATCCAGGCCACTATGGGCTGGAAAACAGAAGAACAGGACCTGGAGGGGTGTCGTCTGGCTGTGTACTTGCAGAAGCCTGACACCCTCCCTGCGGTCCCCCCCCCTTATTGTTTTTTACAGAGATGTCACTAGGGCGGCTTGGACTCGTCCCTCTACCACTGCAGTGGTGCCCAAGAAGGTGGATCACCTCTACTGCGCTTTGGCAGGTAAGCCCTTTTTAGGAGGCTAATCCAAGGCTGACTCTGTGGTCATCAACGCAGTGCAGAACTGTACTAAGAAGCCCAATCATCTCAGTGCTCTTCCTCCTGACGGGGAATCCAGGTAGCTGGACTGCCTGAGCAAGAATATTTTTGCCTACACCACCCTGGCCATTAGGGCCATCAACTACCTGGCCCACATGGTTCAATACTAGAATGTCCTCTGGGACCAGGCCAGGGACCTAGTCCAAGCCTTGTCCGATGACTCCTCCAAAACTCAGCTAGCCCAGCTCCTTCAGGCAAGCTCCAACGTGGGCAACCATGTAATTTGGGCCACATATGAGGCTGTGGATGCCTTGGGCAGGGGAGCAGCTGCAGGTGTCTGCCTCCACCGCTATTCTTGGCTTCTGGTGTCCAGCTTTGCCTCCGATGTGCAGTCCAGCATTTTGGATGCTGTCTTCCGGGGAGCTGTCTTGCTTGGAGGGGATGTCTGGGATCTCATTTCCTTCCTCCAGGAGTCAGGCTGTGCCCTCTAGTCCGTTCACTCAATGTACCATACCCAGCCTAAGACTGCTCAGCGGCCTCCTTTTCACTGCTGCTCCTGCAAACAGACCTGCCCACCTGCCAAAGGTCAGGGCAAACACAAAGCAGCATCAGCCCGCTCCGCAGCTGCTGCCAGAGCCCCTCGGGCCCCAGCGGTTGCCCTCCTGGCACCAGCCCCTACCTCCTGACTCCTTGGCTGCCCCCGCAGAATGGATTCTGGGGGAGGCTGTCAGGGGTCGATTCTCCCTTCACCTCGATGGGTGGTGGGGCATTACCTCAGACAATTGTGTCCTGCAGATCATAGAACATGGCCACATGCTAGAGCTTCTTGACTGGCCCCCAGAAAAACCTCCAGCTCATGTGTCTTTCATCTGGAGGAGATTCAGGCACTTCTTCAAAAAAGAGCTATGGAGCCCGTCCCTCTGGCGCAGTGGAGTAGGGGAGTCTACTCCCACTTCTTCCTACTCCCCCCAAAAAACAGGGATCTCCAGCCCATCCTGGATCTTAGTTAGTTGAACTTCTGCATAGAATACAAACACTTCTGGATGGTGACTCTTCAGGGGTTATTGCCCCCCTACATGGGGAACTGGCTCTGTTCTCTGGACATGCAGGCTGTGTATCTTCATATCACAATTTTTCCACCTCATTGGCGCTTCCTCCACTTCCATTTCTAAAGAGCCCATTTCCAATTCAGGGCTCTCCCTTTTGGCCTCTCCTCAGCCCCCAGGGTCTTTCACCTTCCACCTCTTCCAGGCCTTGGGTATCACCATCAACCAGCTGAAGTCCTGTCTGTCTCCATGTCAGCTCCTCCAGTATATCAGGGTGGTTCTGGATACCGCCCAGGGCATGGCCTTCTTGCCCATGGACAGGGTGGAGCGTCTGATGGCCCAGACCCACCTGGTCTCCTCCAGTCGCCAGGTCCCAGCCAGGGTTTTACTGCCACTCTTGGGTCAAATGGTAGCAGCCATTGCCACAGTTCCCCTCACCCGCCTTCACATGCGGATACCACAGTGGACATTGAGAGTTCAATGGGATCAATGCATGGACGACCTGGACCAGATAGTCATGGACTCTGACCACATCAGGAGAGTCTTGTTGTGGTGGCTAGAGCCAGCCAACCTGCTTTGGGGGGGGGGATCTCCTTTCAAATCCTGGACCCTCGTCAGATTCTCATGATAGATGCCTCGGGTCTAGGCTGGGGAGCTCATTTACATGCTCACCAGACTGAAGGCACTTGGACAGAACAAGGTCTCCACATCAGTATCCTGGAGAAGTGAGCGGTGCTATATACTCTGCAGGCCTTCCAAACTCATCTCCTCTCCGGATCGCTGTTGGTGCAGACTGACAACGTGTGTGTGTGTGGTGTATTACATCAACAAAAGGGGGGCACTCACTCTTACCCCCTGTGACGGGAAGCATTGAGGGTTTGGTATTGGGCCATCGAGCACGGTCTGGAGCTCTCTGCCGTACATGTTCTAGGTGTCAAAAACATCCTAGCGGACAGTCTCAGTCACTCCCTGTCACGAATGGGAGCTTCTGACCCTTTTGGTCGAAGATCTACTTGACTGATTTGGTCGGCCAGAGTTGGACCTTTTTGCATCCCCACTCAACGGAAAACTGACGCTTTTTTGTTCGCTCGATCCTGGGCCTGGAGTTTTCTAGTGAAACGTTTTGTCCCTCTCCTGGAAGGGGAGGTTTCTGTAGGCCTTCCTCCTCCTCCCTCCTTCCTGCTCCCTCAGAAGCTATTACTCAAGCTCCAGTTGGAGAGGGTGGAGATGATTCTTATAGCCCCTTTCTAGTCCCATCAAATTTGGTTCCCCTTGCTGCAGTAGCTGGCGGTGGAACCTCCAGTGCCCTTGCACCTGTGCACCGGCTTGCTTTCCCAGGACCAGGGCACCCTGGTCCATCCGGATCTGAAGTCTCTGCATCTCCATGCGTGGCTCCTGTGGACTTAGCCATTGCCCACTTTGGAGTTTCCCATAGGGTTGCCAGTGTACTGGTGGCTGCTAGAAAGCCTCCCAGCAGGGCCACTTACATTGTGAAATAGAAGAGCTTCTCCCTTTGGGGTACTTCGTGCTGGCTGGATCCCTTCACCTGTCCGGTGAAACAGGTGCTGGAGTACCTTCTCTCCCTTTCAGATTCAGGTTTGGGTACTCCTCCCTAAAGGTGCATCTTTCAGCCATCTCTGCATACTATGAACCTATCAAGGGCAGGGCCGTGGCTCAACTTGAAGTGTCTTACACCTTTCTGTGGGGCATTTTGCATTTGAAACCTCCCATTTGGGACCCAGTACCTCCATGGGACCTTAATTTTATGTTGGAGAAACTCACGTTACTGCCCGCAAGTTGTGAGCTGCGCATTCTGTCGTGGAAAGCACTCTTTTTAGTTGCTGTTACTTCTGCTCGAAGGATTTCCGAGCTTCAAGCTCTTATGTGTAAGGAGCCTTATTTGTTTTTTCACAAAGACAAGGTGTCTTTGTGTACTAATCCTAAGTTTCTTCCTAAGGTGGTGTCAAAGTTTACTTTGAACCAGTCCATCCACCCACCTGTTTATTATCCTGAGTATTCCAACTGGGGGGAGAGACTTTGCTCCGAACTTTGGATGTACATAGAATCTTACGATACTATACACATCGGAACCTGCCTTTGAGGAAGTCTGACCGGTTATTTGTTTCGTTCACCCCCAAGAGAGAGGGTGCTTCAGTTTCCAAACAGTGTTAGTCTTAAGTGTTTAGCAAAGTGCATGGTTTATTGCTTCTGTAAGTACAACAAGGACCTTCTGGGAGTGGTTAAGGGCCATTCCACCAGGGGTATGGCCTCCTCCGCAGCTTGTTTCTGGAATGTTTCTGCTGTGGACATTTCTGCAGCCGCCAACTGGAGTTCCGTCCACATCTTCAGCAACCATTACAGTATAGGCGTTTCCTGTAGGTGAAGGGCAAGTTTCGGCCTCGCTGTCCTGCAGGACCTTCTGTCTTAGACCATTGGCTGCTGTCTAACCTCCTCCTTGTGCTGCTTCCTTTACTCTACCAGAACTGCTTGGGACTCGGTCCTGTCAATACTGGCCTGCTGCAAGAGCCTCCCTTGAAGTAAGATAGTACAGTTACATGAGAACTTACCGTAACAGTAGATCTTGGAGCGGAGCTCTTGCAGCAGACCCTAATTTTCTCCTCCCAGCTTCCCCCTTCTTTTTTTCTGCTGTATTCCTCTTCCATTCACATAGTGTTTTTGCTTCCCTTATCCTGCTTGGCTCTCGAGAACCTCCTCAGTTCTTCTTTCACTGCTCACTCTGGGTCTCCAGAGGGAGAACTGAGGAGGGTGTGGGGGACCATAGCCTTTATAGGATAGGCCGATGTCAGAGGGAGATGGCGGTGGGTGGTCTCCCATGGTAGACTGCTAGCTAGAAAGTTTTCCGTGTGGTCTTGGCACCTGGAGGCTTAGTCCTACTGGTGGTGTTGGCCTGCTGCAAGAGCTCCTTTCGAAGATTTACTGCTATGCTAAGTTCTTACGTAACCGTACTTTCTCATTGTGAAAACGGCATTCACACTGAAAGGTTGTCTCTTAAATTTTTTTTAAAACTCCAAAAAAAAAGCAAAACCTTCTTTTTTCCCCCAAAATGAACACCCTTCTAGTCCCTGACAACAAAATCTCACTTCCCATGACCACATCCAGTCTGTACCCCCTTACCTGCAACCTCATCTCCCTTCCTCTCTAGCTGCTGAACATGAACTGAAAAGCGTCCGAATGCTTTACAAACCACAACCAAAGCCACATCCTTGGCTGCTCACTCCCTTGCAGCTCCACCATCACTGACATACTGATACACAATGTCAGTGCTTCAAACAGAAAGTGAACAGTTTGTTTCAGCGCTTGTGAGCACACAGCATTAGGCCATCCAGAAAAAATAAAATATTTTAAATGGCAGAATACACAAATACAGCACAATAGTCAAAAGCCTTGTATAAAAGAAATATGTCTTGGCCTTACTTGGGATTCTCAGTCTTATTTTCCCCTTGTGGACCTTGACCTTTGACATCACTCATGGCTCTGTCACTCATGATGTCATAAGGTCAAGCTGCACTCTGGAAAAATATCACTGATCTTCCCAATGGGACTGCACTAGCGGCTATATATTAGAGTTGAGTAAGCACTTCTAAGTTAACCCCTGTTTTTGCAGTTTAATAACATTGCCCCATTCAACAGATTTGCCCAAAATGCTGTAGGCATGAAGTCTTGACTAGGACTTCTAGATCCTGAAATAATTGTTTCAACTAGTTCAAGAGTGGCAGAGTTACAGAGTTGCAAATATGCTAAAGTTCACTCAAGTGAAGACTTATTTTTCTTACTAGTAGCTAAAAAATTTTATTATTTCGCAGCCTAGAATCTGGCTCAAGGTACACACTTTCACAAGTTTCAAGTTCCTAACTTGTATAGGTTTTAAAATATAAGCCCAAAACAGTGCCGTTCTCTGAGCATGTTCAGTTTAAAAAATGTATGGATAACTGGATTTTTGTCATAGCAGTATTTTTCATGTTTTGCGATGTTATCACTTTAAAAACTACATTCATGAGAGTCACTTTTGTGAGAATCACTTTTGTTAGAATCATTTTCCTGAGAATCACTTTTGTGAAACTTTGTGAAACATGTGAAAGCAAAAAATTTGGTACTGAAAAACATGAAAGTGGAAATAATGTTACTGAGATGTACGTTAGTTGAAAAAAACAGATAGCAGAGGGCGAGAGAGGACACCTTTGCTGGGTGGGAGGAAGAGGCCCAGGATCTTGGTGGAAGCTGGTGTCTTTAAGTGCATGTAGGCTTGGTAAGAAGATGGATGACCAGCAGGCAGTGTTGGCAGAGATTCAAAACAAAACAAAACAAGGTAAAGACTGCGCAAACTGCACAAGCGGGTGCTCACTGCATGTGGTGCAAGCCTCAAAAGTTAAATCCACACAAATTAAATGAGCACTCGGATGCGGGATACAATATGCTCGTTTATTCCAAAAGGCAAATCCAAGACCCAAGGGGGTCTTGGATTTGCACGTATTGTATCCCGCGTCCCAGTGCTCATTTCATTTGAGTGGTGGCAGAGAGGAGGGAGGACACTGTAGCAGACACAAAAACTTGGGCTACACAATAAAAGGACTAGGACTTCTCGATTCCTGGGTATAAGTTGTACAGAAGGGACAAGGGAGTAGAGAAGTTGGGGGTAGCAATATATGTAAGGGAAGGAATAACCCAGATAAGGGCAGAGGTGGAAGGGAAGGCAGAGGTGCTGTGGGTGCAGGTGTAATCCACTAGGGGAAAGAAGGCAAGGGTGGGGATGGTTTACAGACTGCCTAACCAGAGGAGGAAAGGGACAGGAAGCTAGGGACCTTAATTGGCAGCTCTGGGCAAAGGTGAGGTGGTAACTTGTGGGGGACTTTAACCGGCCTGAGGTGGATTGGAGAATCTCTGTCACAACCTGTGCTAGAAGTTAGGAAGTCCTGGATGCGGTGCAGAGTGGATTCCTGACCCAAGGTGTCATGGTACCCACTAGGGATGGAGCAGTCCTTTATCTGGTACTGACAAATGGGGACCATGTTCAGGACATCCAGGTAGAGAAGCTTTTGAGAGGAGGGGACCACTGTTTGGTGTGGTTCAAGTTGGACATGGAGAAGGTAAACAAAAAGGCCAAGGTCCTGGACTTCAGGAAGATGTGCGAACTGCTAAGGGATTATCTGGCTAGCCTCAGTAAAGAGATGGGGATAGATCAGAAGTGATCCATCATAAAAGAGGGGATAATGGCAGCCACAAATGAGTGTCTCAGGCGAAAGATGAAAACCTTGAGGCCAGAGCACCCAGCTGGTTTAGCTGAGAGGCAGGCCAGGCAGTCAGGGACAAGACGACCACTTACAAGACATTCCAGAGGACCCAGAGGGATGATGACAGGAAGGAGTATCAAAGTAATGCCAAAGAGACGGGGAAAGCAGTCCGGTTGGCCAAAGCCTGAAAGGAACTGCAGCTAGCAGAAGGGGCTAATATCTGAGGAAAAGCCTTTTTTTTAAGTATATTAGTGAATAAAGGTATAATATGGCTAGAGAGAGGCGAGGGGTGGGTGAAAGATTATGGGGAAAAGGCAGAGGTATTGAATGGATACGTTTGCTCTGCTTTACAAAGGAAAGGGATGTCCCAGGGAGGAGGAGGAGGAGGGTGAACAGATGAAAAGATCAGTGAGGACAGGCTGAGGAAACATTTGTTGTCCCTTAGGGTAGATACAGTAAATCCCCAGGCCTGGATGGCATCTATCCCAGAGTACTGAGGCTACTAGCGACAGAATTGGCAGGTTCCCTGGTGGACTTGTTCAATAGTTTGCTGGAATCAGGGGCTGTACCACTGGACTGGAGAATGGCGCATGTGGTGCTGCATAACTCTGGCAACTACAGATCAGTCATCCCGACCTCAATCATGTGTGAGTTAATGGACTGCATCCTTAAGGAAAGACTGGTGGGTTACCTGGAGAAAAAATGGTCTACAGGAAAAGTGACAGCACGGGTTCATGGCTGAGAGAGCCTGCCAAACAAATCCAATCAATTTCTTTGACTAGGTCACTAAAACAGTAGACAGGGACTAAGCAGTTGATAGCCTGTATTTGGACCTCAGCAATGCCTTTGTATATGCCATAGGAAATTAATCAGAAAACTGAAGGATCTGGGGTAGGGGAAAGACTAACAAGGAAAGAACGCGATCACAACAGAAACCTCCAGTCTAAAAATGTATTCAGTGAACATCAGAAATTTTCCTGTACTTCGAGGGCTCACACTCTTCATCGGGGGAGACTCTTGGGATGAATGGCAAGCTGACTGAAAGACAGGACTCAGAGAGTGGTGGTGGGGGGGAGCTGTCAGGTTCTAGGGAAGAAGTCACCAGTGGTGGCCCACAAGGCTCAATGCTTGGACCAGGGTTGTTCAATGTTTTAATTAATGATATTGGGGAAGGCATAAAAGGCAAGATTTGCCTGTTCATGGACAACATCAAGCCTCATGGGAGGGTGGACAGCCGAAAGGATACAGGACCTAAAGAAAGATCTTGCCAAGCTCAAGAGGTGATTTGGAATATGGCAGCTCTGATTCAGTGCAAAGAAGTGCAAGGTCATGGACATTTGAGCCTAGAACCTGAGGGTAGAGGGCAGAGTGGGAGGGATTCTAGTAATCAGATCTGAGAAAGAGAAAGACCTGGGGGTTATGACCACAAGTGACCTAAAGCACTCCTTACACTGCAGGAAGGTGGCAGGAAAAGCCAACAGAATGCTGGACTGCTGGACTGCATTGCCAGGAGAATACCTAGTAGGTGGGAAGAAGTCATATTGCCACTATACAGGTGACTGGTGTGGCCACACTTGGAGTATTTTATTTATTTTTATTTATTTAAAATTGTAATGAAGAAAGGCACAGTGAGCCGAGGCTTGTTTCCTGGTGGAGTATAGTGGAGTACTGGTGTCCCTACCTGATGAAAGGCATTAACCAGATAGAGGTGGTCCAGAGGAGGGTGACTAAGATGGTTAAAGGTCTGCAGGGCAGGACATATGAGGAAAGGCTTGGGGACCTGAACATGCACTCTCTGGAGAAAAGGAGGGAGAAGGGGGGGCATGATTCAGACCTTTAAGTACATGAAGGGAATTAACTATTTGAGCAAGTACAGCCTCTTCAGTCTCAGTAGCAGTAAAACTATGAGGGAATAGTGCCTTATTCTGGAGGAGGAGGTCCAGGAGGCATTTCTTCACAGAGAGGGTGGTTGTAGGGTGGAATGAGCTCCCTGAGGAGGTGGTCTCCCTGGAGACAGTGGAGGGCTTCAAAAAGGGATAGGGTAAAGGGAAAGGTCAGGGCCAAAAGAGAGTGGTCAGTAAGCCTAGAAGTTAGAGTAATGAGCTGTGAATGAGCTTGGTACATCCAGCAGACCTGGGTTTGATTCCCACAACCTTCACTTGCATACTGTTTGACTCTGAGCAAGTCACTTAACCACCCCAGTGCTCCCAGGTCACCCCTGAGAACAGGCATTTGTGCCTAGTGGGCCTCATCTGGTTACCAAAAAAAAAAATTTGGGGTGCATAGGTAGAGATATTGCTAGCAGGAGGCAGGAGGTGGTGATGCCATTGTATAAAACACTGGTAAGGCCTCACCTGGAGTACTGTGTGCAGTACTGGGGACCACACATGCGTAAGGATGTAGACAAGGTGGAGGCAATCCAGAGAGGGGCGACAAAGTTGGTGCATGGCTTGCATCACAAAACATATGAGGAAGAGACTAAGAGACCTCAATATATACTCACTGGAGGAGAGGAGTGGAAGGGGGGACATGATAGAAACTTTCAAGTACCTCAAGGGCATAAATAAGGTTCAGGTGGGGGGTCTTTTCCAATGTGGAAAAGATACCAGAACAAGGGGATATGATGTGAAATTGGAGGGGGGGGTAGATTAAGAGGTAACGTGAGGAAGTTTTTCTACACACAGAGCAGATGGTGGACACTTGAAACAGTCTGCCACAAGAGGTGGTAGGGGCAAGCACAGTGGAGGGGGGTTTAAACATGCCTAGGACAGGCACAAGGGAACCTTAAGAGGGGAGGGAGTGATGACAAGCCATTGATCACTTAGGGTCAGTGGACACATACATGTATAGGGCATATGGGCAGACTGGATGGGCCTAGCAGTCCTTATCTGCCAACAATTTCTATGTATCTGTGTATCGATAAGGGGGGGGTAGTAGTTGGGGGCAGAGCCTTTAGTTACTGCTTAGGACTTCGTAACACGAGCAGACTTGATTGACCGCTAGGGCTTCTTCTGCTGGCACTTTCTGTATGTTCATAAATAAAATACAAGTAACCATAAAGTGTAGTTGATTCTCATGGTACAGGGCCCAGAGGACCCTGCGCATCTGTATTTGTAACTGCACAGGAGCGCAGGGCCCAGAGGACCCTGCACTTCCACAGCCAGATGGACTCTTCCCTTGGTGCAGGGCCCAGATGACCCTGCATGTTTGCATCTGTAGTTGCATGGAAGCAGAGGGCCTAACTTCTGCAGCCCATGGATTTTTGTCTTGGGGCCCTGTGGGTCTGCATACACAAACTTCTGCAGCCAGATAGACTCTTTCCTCGCCACATGGCCCTGCTCATCTACATCTGTAGGTACTCGCAAGCTCTGGGCCCACATACAGCTCATGGAGTCTTCTCTTTGGGCCCTGTGCGTCTGTAGCCGCATGCAGAGAGATGGACTCTTCTCCTGGCACAGGGCCAAGAAGGCCTTGTGGGTCTGCATCTGTAGCTGTTTTCCTTTTTGCCATATTCTTGTTGCAGAGTCCTGTGTGAACAGAGCAACATGAACTCTTCCTTTGGCACATGGCCCAGAGTGCCCTATGCATCTGTATCCGGAGAACTGTGTTAATGGGAATACGATTCTACTACCACAAAAAGAAGGGAAATTCATTGCAAACAACTGTGTTAATGCAGACATTAGGGTTTATGGTCACAAAATGAACAAAGTAAGGAAATGAAAAACTTTAGGGTTTGGAGTCTCAGAAATCTTGGCAAATCAGTAGTGTGGTGCTTCTAGGGTTGTTGCTGTCCCTTACTGTGAGCAAGCAAAGGACTGCTTGGCCCACTCAGTCTGCCCATTTCTTCCCTGCCTATACTGTCACCGCAGACCCTACCTGATCTCCGACTACCCCCCGTTCCTACTAAAATTCCTTTGTGCCTAGCCCATGCATTCTTGAAGCTTTCCACTGTTTTTGTCCCCACCACCTCTGCTGAAAGACTGTTGCAGACATCCATCACTCTTCAGTGAAGGAGTACTTTCTTACATCCCTCCTAAATCCCCACCTTCTCTTCTGAAAAATACTTCTCTCTTGCACCTTATTTACCTCTAGGAAGTATTTATAGGTCTCCATCATGTCACCCCTTCGCTTTCCTTTCCTTCCAGGTTGTACATATTGAGAGCCTCCAGTCTTTCCTCATAGGGCTTATGATGCAACTCATGCATCATTTTAGTTGCCCTCCTCTGAGCAGTCTCTACCCTGTCTGTGTCCTTCCTGAGATGTGGTCTTTAGAACTAGACACAGTACTCCAGATGGGTCTCACCAATAATTGACACAGTGGTAACGCCATCTCACTGCTTCTGCTGGTTACCCCTTCCTGTGCACCCTAGCATCCTGCTGGCCCTGCCCGACAGCCTTGTCACACTGCCTTGCCATCTTGAGGTAACTGGATATGATTACCCCAAAGTCTCTGTCATGTTTAGTGACCGTCAGTACCTCATCCCCCATTCTATGCACTGCCTCTGGGTTTCTGCGCCCTATAGTTACATTATTTTGCATTTTTGTGCTTGAAGCCAAGCTGCCTTACCCTTGATCACTCCTTGAATTTTCTTAGGTTTCTATTCGTTCTCTTCACCATCTCCTGAGGATCTATCCTATTGCAGATTTTGGTGTCATCTGCAAAGAGGCATCCCTTCCCTTCTAGCTGTTCTAGAATGTTACTTTTATAAATACATTGAATAGGGCTGGTCCAAGTATTGAGCTGTGCAGGCTCCATTTTTCACTCTCCCTTTATTAGAGTAAGTGTTGTTTATCACCACCCTCTGCTGCCTAGATCCTGGAGTCAGTTAAATAACTAATTATGGCTGACTTCCCACACGTCGTGACTGATTTTTTCAGCTAGTTTAAAATTTATGACTGTGACTGATTAAAGAAAACCCAACCAAATTTTTCAACTTCTGCCATTGTGAAATTGTTTTTATGTATTTGCTACTGACCACTTGACAGGGTTAGTGAGTCCATTTACACTTAATGAGTAATGTATACATGGAATTTTGTAATACCCATTAAGAATGAAGACCTGATAACACCTCAGTCTTGGCCTGTACCTCTCTCCCTCTTTTTCAAAGCTTATTGCTTCCTCACCTTGCTGCCACACCTTGCTCCTGCTTTAGATGAAACTCACTTCTTTACCTTTCACAAGAGTTTGTTCTGCTCATCTCTGCTTCCTCTTGTGCTTTTCCATAGCCAAAATGTGAATTTTGTAACTGTAAATTTGTTACTGGTGTAAGTTATTTTTACCTCTGTCATAATGTATACAAAAATGATGTTGTTAATAATGTAAGATGTTGTTTACCATTGTTTCTCCTACCCTTTGGTGTGATTGTATTAGTTGTTTAGTGTAGTCACTCACATACTTGATCTACAGTATGTTCTAATCTTGTAACTTGTGTTTTCACTGCCAATGTAATGCACTTCCCAGGTTGCCTTTGAAAAAAGGACTGTCTTGTCTCAGTGGACTCACCTGGTTATCAAAATTCAATAAATAAATAAGACTGTAATCTGATCCACCTGCCCCCACCCACCCACTACCACTGCTGCAACCTGCACTGATCTGACCCCAACTCTTGTAGATTAACATACAGGTCCACATAATACAAACTACACAACAATATTACAAGTACCCTGATTCTTCTCAGCACTGTTTTCTCAAAATTGTCCCAATGAAAAATAAGGGAGGTACATAACTAGGGAAATCCTCATAGGAAGAACTATTGTCAACCTTGTTACCTTTATAACTAATGTACTTTAGTTTGTACACTTACTTTTTACATTATTTTCCTCCTTTACCTAGAATTCATTATTTGTACTTTGCTTTCATGGTTTATGTACATATCAGTTGATATCACTTTATTTGTTACTGCTGTTTCACTCTCTGCTGTTTCCCCTCCCGTGGGTCACACCTGGAAACAGGCTTCATATAACTAATGCCTAGCAATAATCCCAGTAAGCAAATCTTAAATAATATACAATCCCAGTAGGTCACAATATTTCTCTCACTACAATTTGCGATTTAAATAAAATACAAGTAAGGTTGCAACACTAATGCTGCCTGGCATCATGTCATTAAAATCCCTACTTTTTAGTACCAGAAAAGCAACATATAGGAGAGGGAAATTGCAAAAAACAGAGACATCCTCAAATGCCAAGGTGCCATAACACACGTACATGAATGCAAGCAATTTAAGAGTCATAGACAACAAAACAAAACTGAATATTAGTCAGTGTATTGTTACAAAGCAGAACTTTTAAGACTGGGCACACATTTTTCCCCAGTAGCTCCAGGGCAGTTTTGCTGTGGATAACACTATCAATGTAAAACAGTACTCAGTTTTTCTATTTTGTGATAACCAGTCCAGTTTAGGTGTATGAGAGTCAGGAAAAATTTCAGCCTGTAAAGTAATTGCTCCATCACAGTAAAACACAGGAACCCCGTCCTGTCCCTTGCACGTCTGAATTTCTGAAAGCCAGTACACACCAGCAGTTGTCAGAATCAGAATTTCTATACAGGGAATCATTGTGCAACATCATAAATGCCCATAATAAACCTCTGCCACCACACAAAGTGATTTTATACTGGATGAAAAGCATCCCATGCTGGTCTGGAAAGAACTGCCACTGATCAGAAGGGAGGAAGCTGCCAGCCTGCCCAGGCAGAACCAAACCCAAAGTGAGATTGCAAGGCACAGATATAAAGAAGCATTTCACAAAAATTCTCCAACACAAAATATATAGATTACATTTTTACCACAGGCTGCTGCTCCCTGGAGAAATGCTGCACTAGTTAATTATGCACCAATGTGCTAGTTCAGGTGGTAAAAAAAATAGCCAGGTTAATGGTTACAGGGAGGACAATATTAATGTGCGTGATGGGAGCCTTTAACTGCTCTTCCTCTGAAGTCTGAATTCAAGCCTTCTCAATCAAGGCCTCTCCTCAGACATTAAAGCACAAAGTACAAAGCCACAAACCACAGTTGGAACTTACCTGTTAATTTTATATTTTGGCTCAGCCTCTGTCTTTTAGTTACTTCCTTCTGCCTGGGCTTTCTCGAGTCATCGGACTACTCAGACCAGCACTGGCTGGTAGTCACAACACAATCTCCTTCTTAGTGTCTGGCCTGGCCTTCACGCTATTCTTGGCTTGCCTCCTGGCCTACAGCCTGCCTGC
The DNA here is from genome assembly GCA_016271365.2 of Neoceratodus forsteri. Classification (NCBI taxonomy): domain Eukaryota; kingdom Metazoa; phylum Chordata; order Ceratodontiformes; family Ceratodontidae; genus Neoceratodus; species Neoceratodus forsteri. Next base: position 1,747,563,337 of record CM057450.1, on the reverse strand, counting down.
CCGCTGCAGTCCTCTTTCTCCACCCGCCACGGTGCCCACCCAGTCCATGTTGTTGGCTTGGGGCATTGTTCACCTCGCCGCCTGGCCTGTGGCCTGCCTCTCTCACTAGTGCTCATGTTTTGAGTCTCTTTCCCCAATCCCCACCCGGACTGGGCTGGCCCATGTTGTAGTTTTGTCACCTTGCCTACTGTGGGTATGGCCTGCTGCCTCAGTCCTGCCTACTAGGCTGGCTTCACTTGCTGTTACATTGCTGCAGGACCATTGGGCCCTAGTACCTGCCATGCTGATGGGCTGCCAATATACTGCTACACACAGTGCACACACACAATGAGCAGAGCTCATGACCCACGTCCTGGATCGCCTAGACTGAAGTCCATCCTTCTCCTCTTCTGACACGAGTATGACCCCCACCCAACTATCCCTGCATCCCAACAGACACTCAGGTGTTCCTTCCTAGCAGTCCCTCGCTCATCCACTTTCATTCACTTCTCTGCCAGCATGCATCGCTTAGCATGTGCAGTGCGCACAACTCCTGGCTCCTCCCTCTCTCTCATAAGACTGGCACCAAGGAGCCAGAGGCACAATTGGCTGTGGCTGCCAGCAACTACACACAAACATCTGAGGCACTTGTCATGGGATGGGTGGCGATTGGAAGGACTGTGACCAACGGGGCTCATTGTTTTTATGTCTCCTGAGCTCCTCCAGTGTGTGTGTGTGTATATGTGTGTGTGTGTCTCTGGAGGTGCGGGAGGGGGACTGAGTGTCAGGTAAGCCAGGTGCAATGGGGAATCAATCGTCAACTTCAGAAAAATATGACTCCAGTCAATTGCGGCTGCAACTCAGGGCAATTGCAGCTAACTGCAACTCTCTTGAATTGTGGCTCACAATTTCGACTGCTGATGGTGGCTCCGGGGTCTACTGCTGCCTATCCATCAACTAATTCCTTACTCAGTTAACCACCTTGGATCCCACCCCCAGACTACCCAGTTTCCTTATAAGCCTCCTGTGCTGCATGGCGTTGAAGGCCTTGTTGAAGTCTTAAGTAGACACTACCGCAGTGGGTTGGAAATGAGGCTCACTCACCACTTATCCAAATTTTCCAAACTAATTTTTATTATTCATGGTAAGTCAGTTCTCTGTTCCAACGTTTTGTGCTAGCACACTTCATCAGGGAGACTGTACACTGTAATCATTTTAAATATGGTTACATATTAATATCTAAAATTCATTTTTCTCTTAATCCATTATAACCCAAGTACTGTATTACTCATCATTTCTTAATTCTAAGTACTGTAATAAATTCTGTTGCCAGGGAAAACCAAATACCCCTAAAAGAGGAAACTGAATTCACATATAATGGTACCACTTATCACAATTTTTAAACGCAATTATATTTAGGAAATAAATAATCTAAATAACGGATTTAATTATAATTTTTATTCCTATTTCTTTTTATTAATTTTCCTTCCCTTGCCACACTGATTCACAAGGACCTTAAGGAACTGCAAAATAATTATATTTACTTGATAGCTTTGCCATATATAAGACATTTGTGTTCTTATATCTTTAATTAAACACTCACCAGTGTTATGGTAACAGCGAGTTCCACCCGTATTTCTGTCTCCTTAAATCTTATGGCGCTTTTAAGGGTACCAGTCGATTCAAAAACAAGCATTTTAGATTCCATATTATCGATTTCTAACCCTATTATTTGTAGTTCCATATTTTCAGTATTCTTAAACATTGTGTTCATTATAATATATTACATCATTGTATTTGTTTCTAAATATCTTCTGCTGTCTCATTACCAGAACTTATTAATCAGAAATATACAACTGTGTTCCACTTTTCTGTTGCTTTCTCCTTGCTTCTCCTGTTTAAAAATGAATTGTGTTGTTATTTTAGCAGTATACCACTTGGGAACCAAACAAGGATTTCTAATTCTTTTTTTTGTTTCTCAAAAATATATAAATATCCTTCTTACCCATTTTTTCTAACCTTAATACTGTGGATCCCACTCTGTGGGTACGTTTAATTTTCATGCTCTAAGGGTGGCGAAAAAAATGCTGGTTTTAGTGTCTGTTCTCAGTCTAAAGTTGTAGAGTCTACAGCCTGAAAACATGGCAGTTTACCTCAGTACTTCAGCAGTACAGGTCCAAACTCCTCATGTGGCAAAGGAGTGAGCCACAGATGCAGAGTCATACTCGGACTCTGTCAGACTGGAGTTCTTGTGCAAGCAAAATGACGTCAGATGCATGTCCACAACACGTAGCGTCATGATGTCATACGTACCGCAGTGTGCTCTGTCTGGCATTAAAGCCACACTGACAGAAACAGCAAAGCTGTTCAAAGGGCTAAAAGCCCTGTTAGTGCTGACTGGGGAATCATCCCTTAGGTAACAGGATTTTAGCATATATCACAATCTTTATATGCCTACTTTTATAATTAACATTTAAATTAAAAAAGTTCCACAATATCTCTTAATGGAAGAAAGCCACAATATAGTTGATGAAACTGGGATAATTCAGACTATGAGTTATAATACCCTAGAATAAAGTACTTATTATAAGATCAACTGCCGGTTAATTTTCTCATTTAAGCCGTAGCGTTTATTCAAAGTATTTAATTCTAGAATCCAATAGGACTCTCTAGTTAGGAGCAGTTTATTTCAGTCACCCTCTCTAGGTGGCAGTTTCACTTTTCAATTCCCAAAAATAGCAAGTTTGCTGTTGTATGTCTCATAAATTGAATGAACTCTCCTGTGGCACAACATTTCAATATAATAATAACTACCTTGGATATTTAACTCTATACCAGGAACTTCTTATCATCGGGGCAGCAGTACAGAGGAAATTATTATCTCCTGAGATTTGCCAGATTTGTTACTCAATGCTTGCTGTTGCTTGATTTTGATATATCAAATATTTCTACACACTTCTTAAACTGTTCACTTAGAAATAAAATATGTATTTATAATTTTCTAGGCGCTCTTCTAGCTTCTTCTTTCTTGGTTTTTAGTAATTTGTATTTATGCACGTAATAACGTTTTTGTACTTTGAGGTTTAAGATTGGGACATACTTGGTGCTGAAATAAAGCCCATAAATGAATTGTAACACAATTGTAACGGGCTCTTTAAGGGGGCCAGTATTGGTTATATTATAATCATTCTTGAATTTTAAGATTTTTTTGTTTGCTTATTTTCATAAGACTAATGGAATGCTTTGTGTTTGCTTTTGCAGGTTCTGAGCTCCTTTGGCTACCATGTGCTGGCATTAGACTACAGAGGTGAGCATCGTGTAGTGTCAGGGGCATTCATTTCTGAAGTGCTGCAGAGAGCTAGCGAGTCATCTCAGTGGTGCAGTAGCAGCGCATTGCACGGTCTCCTGAGGACTGGGGTTTGTGTGCATGCCCGGGAATCCCATGCTACAGCTGGCAGGGAGCCAGGCATGTTGCAGAGATGAGGGGCTCGACTTCTGGGTCAGGAGCTAGAGGGGAGACATGATTGAAACATTGTTACCTCATGGTAAAAACACAGTGGGCAGCAGTGAGTCATTCACTGTGCGTGGTAACACGGTCGCCAGGGGAAACTCTATGAAACTGGGGGGGGGGGACAAAACAGCTGTCAGGAAGTAAGCTTTTACAGAACAAGAGGTGACAGATGGGAGCAAACTTCTGGAATAGGTGATCTGCACTGGGAATGTAGGGAGTTCAAAAGGGGGTGGGGCAGGCACGTGGGAAAGTGCACATTGGAGCAGTTTGGGGAGGAAGGGGAACATCTGAGGATGGACAGGTGCACACTCCCGTAACAAGGGAGGTTTGGGCAGACTAGATTGGCGGATAGGCCTTTATCTGTCAACATTTTCTGTGTTTCCCAGTAGGGCGTGAGCATTTTGGCATTTGCACACCCCCTGCCAGTCAACCACGATTGGCACTGGTGTCAGTTGTGAAGGAAGCCACTTGTCCTCCTGGCCAAAGAAGGGTTGCAGCCACAGTGAACATGGTCATCAGAGTTGGGAATGGGAGGGGGGAGATGAGGGTAAAACTGAATCGTTGTACCTTTTTCTCATACTGAAATCCACAGCAATAAGATGTAGAGTGCTAGTGAACTGCAGGTGTCAGATTTGGTGAGAGAGTAGCTCCTTTATTTATTTATTTATTTATTTGAAATAACTCCAACTGGGATGACCCCATGAGATGCAACATGTCATTTTTCTGAGGGTCTAAGGGAGCATAGCAGCAGTCAACAGGTTAGCATAGTCCAGCCTGAATAGCTACATACAAGCTAGAAAATACAAGGCAAAGCTGGCTCGTCAGAGCAGTGGTGGCGCTACCCATCATTACTGGCTACCCAAATTCGGGAACTAGCTCAGGTCATCAGGAGGCTGGCCGTGGGGATGAGGACTGATTGTCCCAGACAACGCTCTTCTCCTCTGGGGAGGGAGGGCTCCATGCTCCGCTCCGATATTGCCACCTGGAGTCCACGGGTGGCAGTGCAGTTGGAGAAGGAGGCAGGGAGGGATGCCGTGGACACCAGCGTGAGGCCATACACACAGTGTGCACTGACACACCTTGACATCACAGCATGTGGTGCCTCTGGGGTGTTGGATAGCATAAAAAAAAATACAACGCTAAGAACAAACTGTAAAACTAAATACTTCCAGTCAGTAATCAAACAAGCTAACAAAACGGGGGTAAGGCAGATGAAGAGCATGAGCACTGCTGTGAAACGTGATCATGTTGAGGATGATTGGGATACTGGACCAAAGCAAATGTAGGGGATTCTAAGTACACTACCGTACCTGAGTCGTGAGGCAGCAAAGGCCTGCAGTAGTAGTGTTTTCAAGTCATCAGGTTCAAGAATCTGCTGCAGTGTGACAGTGGTAAAAACAGCCCCTAATTACAACGGACACCTGGGATTCCAGGGTCAGACATCTTCTCATTGTCAGTCTGCTCTATAGACACCACCAAAACAAGGATACCTCACACTCACAATGCCTAAGCAGAAAGATAAGACACACGAGCACAAATGCCAGTATAAAAGCTTTATTGTACTCACAGTCACAAATACTTAGGTGCTGGGCTTACAGCCAAGGTGCTTTCCCACAACATGCTACAAAAATACCAACGACACTTTGTCAAAGGTAATAGTTGTTACAGCACCTACTTCTTTTATATTTCTCTGAAGTGTAATATTGTCACTCTTTTTACCAATGCTTCAGTTAAAATGACCCTGTGCTACTTTAATCTCGTTATGTACAAACGAGTATTCCTACAGATAAATATTTATTACTATCCTAAAGCAGATCAAAAAGATACTTTAAAAGTCCATGGTTAGACTGTAATCTAATTATTTTAGAAAAGTCCAAAAGTGGCCACTTTTCAAAATCCTTCCCATGGTGGGACTTCAACAGGCACATCATGTATGTAGTGCAGATTGCTTCGGTCTTTGCATCTGGACTTGTCTTCTTGGACCATGTAACATCTGCACACTCCAGAGGGGTCCTAATGTTAAGAACAGATAACAAAATTCATGAGTTAAACAAATTTAAATATACTGCTCATTTTACTCAACTGAGATCAGGGCTTAGCTTCCAAAAAACCAAAGCAGAACCAGAGTCAAAGCCACTTATATACAGGTGAACTCATTCAGATGACAAAAATATTTTGTTAAATAATTTTAAAATTAGTACCTATTTTACTCTGTTAATGGTACCGATATAAATACCAAGATGGACTTCTGAAGAGAAAATCAGAGCCAGAAACATGGACTTTTTTTTCTGTAGACTCATTTATACTCCTGTCTCACTGGAGCCCCAGACTGTCTCCAGTGGGGCACCCGACAGACCTGATCCCACCCTCCTGAAATCCCCAGCCCATTTACCAGATGGCTAGCGGCTCCCCCCACTCATCCCGGTCCACCGACCCCCTGGATCTAAGCTCCCCAGGGCAGGACCGCCAACCCCTACCGGCGACCTTTGTGAAATCTAGTGGGTGGCCAGGACTCTTATGGAGATCCGGAGGCACGCCGGAGGATCCGGCGTTGGGTGTGGTGGTCTGTCCCTCGACCCACCTTCGCCTACTAAGGTTCCAGGGCTTTTTCCTTGCTCCCCGAGTTCCCTAGAGCACGGACATGCAATGACGCCCTGCAGGTTGTGCATAAGGCGTCCGCCGCTGCCCTACCCCTGTAGGCATGCCACAAGTTGTGGTGCCCCCCAGCCACTGCCAGGAGCCTCTCAAACTGTGGTAAGCAAATCAACCCTCCCCCAGGAAGGGAGAGCAGTGCTCTGGATGCTCAATCCTTTCCTGCCCCTGCCAACCCCCGACAACCCGAGTTAGTTCCCGAACCCAGGTAGTCGGCGTGACACGAGGAGTGGAGTCCAGCATCTCAACCCTCAGCTTCACTAGGCCAGCCCAGAAACATAGACTTTGATGGCAGATAAGGACTGCTCGGCCCACCCAGTCTGCCTATTTTCCTACCTATTGGATAAGCTGCAGATCGTAGTTAACCAACAGCCTACTTCTTCCTAACCCCCACCAGAACTGCCTTATGTCTGTCCCATGCATTCTTGAATTCCTCCACAGTTTTGACCCCACAATCTCCTCAGGAAGGCTGTTCCATGTGTCCAACACCCTCTTCATGAAAAAATACTTCCTAATGTTGCCCTTGAGCCATCTCCCTCTATCTTCAGATTGTGCCCCCTCGTTCTTTTTTTTGTTGTTGAAAACTTTATTTCTGACTTCCTACCCAAGGGAACTCTCTCCAACGACTGCCAGATTCCAAGGTCTCTACCTCCCGCTGTGAGACTCGCACAACTCCGCACCCCGACCCGGCATCACCCCCAGATCTAAATCCCCACAGGGAAGGGCCACTCTATCTGCCCAGGGTGCTCTGTCTGCAAGTGTAGCGTGCCGGGCTAGAGTGGGGGAACTCGAAGCAGCTACCCACCAGCGTTGGGAGTGTGGACCCTGGGCAGCAGCACCATTGTCTATCTCCTGGGAGGAGGATTTTTCCTCTTTTCCGCCCCAGGAGTTTGGACGTGCAGTGGCGGCTAGGCACGATGTGTTGCCACCTGCCGAACTCAGCCCCGCTATCATACACTGCCACCACGAACTGACGCTATCCCGCCCGCCGCCAGGTGCCGGTACAGCACGGTGAGACCCTAGAACCCTCCCCAGGAAAAAGAGAGCTGCCCTCTGGACGCTTGACCTCTTACCTCCCCTGCCGGCCCCCGGCTCCCCAGGCTGGTTCCTGAACCCGGGTCGCTGGCGTGGCGTGAGGTATGGCATCTAGCACCTCAACCCTCAGCGCCACCAGGCCAGCACTGCCCCCTTGTTCTTGCACATCTCTTTTTCAGAAAGACTAGGTTTGCTGGCCAAGGCACCTAGCTTCACCTAAGCTTTTACTTCAGGTTGCTTGAAAGGACAGAGCAAAGAACCTTACCAGAGTAAGGAAAGGGATTAAGGCTTCTTTTGGCTAGGCAGATTTACTGTGTGTTGTTATTTTTATTTTGTACTCACAGGGATTGTTACTGTTTGTTGCCAACATTTTATTGCTTTATTTTTCTCTGATTCAAATTGTTGTTGCTGGGTGTACATTCTGCTGCATGATTACAGGGTGTGCCTACAGGTGTGTGCTTACAGATTACTGCTGTAATCTTCTGATTCAAATTGTCTTTTGCAAGGTATATCTTCTGTTACTGTTTTATTTTTCTCTGTAGCAAAACGATTTTTTACAGGGTATATCTTCTGTGAAATTATTACAGGTGGTGCTTTACAGGTTTTACAGTTTTATCTATCATTAGGATAAGCTTTCAGGGCTACTGCATTTGTTGCTGGATGATTGTTTCTGCTCTTGCCTCGTTTCTTCTGTCCGTGGTTCTTCTTTTTCAGCCGGGGAAGGGCCCAGCCACTCACCCCCATCCCCAACCATCCCACACTACACTCCTTTTATAGGGTAGCACAGTCATGACGTTTTCTGTAGCAAAGCAGGAAGGGGCAGATCAGAGGGGTATCCACACAGTGACCTCATTTACAGGGGCACTAGTTATTTAACTTTTTTAAAACAAGTTATACAAAAACAAACAAACAAAACACAAAATCAAACTTTTGCTTTCATTTTCTTCCTTCTAATTACTCTGAGCAGGTTATAAACCCAGAAACTTATCTATAATGGATATCATTAACTGCAGGTACTGCAGAATACTTTTCAGAAGGGCAGTTTTACAGAATTTAGGACACTGTCCTATATGCTGGGCCATTGGAGATCTAAGGGCTCAGCTGCAGGCAGCATGGGCAGAGATTGTGCGCCTCAAATTGCATATTCAAGAGAAAATATATTATAAGAACCACCCACAGTTTCCCCAACATCCAGCAGAAGCACCTCGACCGCAGAAGGTAGTTGGCCCGGGAGGTTGGCAGGTGGTTAGGAGGGGCAAATCGGGTGCCCCATCACTTGGTGCTGTCCAACATATCACCTCCACAAACCATACAAAAACTACAAATAAGTATCTGCCTCTATCTCTGAAATCAAACAAAGGGGCAGAGGACACTGCAGAGCAGGACACTGCAGCGCAGGAGCTAGCACAACAAAACTCGCCCAAAACAGGAACCAAAACAAAAAAGCAAAAAAGGAAATCCAAAAAACTTATGATTCAGGGAGTTGATTGCTATCTCCAGCAAGGGGTAATGGTCAGATGTCTTCCAGGTACATCAGCATGGAGAGACACTGACCGCATTGCTAAAATTGTTCCGGAAACAGGAGAAAACACTGACGTCCTGGTACACATAGGGGCTAATGATCTCGCCAGCCGGTCAGTTGTGGAGACCAAGGAACACCTGACCAGGCTGGGTGACAAACTATCATCCATTTTGTCCGGCATCTTTTTCTCTGAGATCCTGCCAGTCTGGGAGAGGGGGGCAGATGGACGGAAGGTCAGAGAAGGGGAGATAGGGGAGCTAAACATGTGGCTGAAGGGCTGCTGCCAGGAAAAAGGACACAAATTTGTAGGAAACTGGTAAAAGTTTTGGGAGTAAATGTTCTTTAAGTTTGATGGACTGCATCTGACTAAGGAGGGAGTCAGTGCCTTGGGGCAGAAGTTTGACATCTTTGCAGAATATTTAAACTAGCAAATGGGGAGAGGGGTAAAGCACCCCATACATCGAATGGGAAGAACACCCCTCCCCCCCTTAGCTAGTGGTCAAACAGGAGTTCTGCATGTTTGTAGTTCATTTGCATCACCAGGTAAGGAAAAAGGTATGGCTTCCCATACGACACACAGGGGAAATGCCAGACATCGCCCAACAACTAACACACCGAAATCTGGGCAATGGAAAATCATGTACACAAATGTTCGCAGTCTGGGAAACAAGATCCCAGACCTGTAGACAAGAATGACAGAGGCTAAATTAGACATAGTAGCTGTCACAAACTCACTCAGCCGGTCAACCCTCTACTCCCAAAGTGCCAACCTCTAAGCATATGATTTGTGTACAGTGAACAAACAAGGTAACCCTCTTGTCTGTTTTGTGAGTGCAAGTCACATTAGTCTCAAGCTCTGAAGGGATTCACACTGATTACCTCTTGTTATCGTACCCAATTATCAGGCTCAGATAATTCTGTCTTTGGGGGGCCAGATATCTCTGCCTAAGTGCACCCAACCAGGTCTTTCAAATGAACCCTTAGAACTCTATGCAAGACTTTAGAGAACTCTATCCATTTCTCAGTTTGGTATACAATAAGCCCATACACAGTGTTACTTATAACCTTTAAAAGCTCCACTTAAAATAGAAAGAATTGTCAAGGCACTCCAGCAGTTTTGTTTGTAAAAAAATATATTTACTTTAAAATATCAAAACAGAACAATAAATACAGAACAAATATATATCCCAACACATACAGCCTTAAAACAAACAGGAAAAAAAAGTACATTTCCTACAATTTATGACTTCAGACTGGTATAATCTAATGCTTACTTTCTTTCAGTGCTTTTAGGGTCTGTCTCTCCTCTCAGTCAGAAATATTTTCTTGTGTCTCTGTCAGGTTCACTTCAGCCATTAAGCATACTTCTGAGCCTGCCTTCTCATGAGGTCACTAACTCCGCCTTGGTGTATCAGACTCTATATTTTACAATACAGGGTCTCCAAATAAAATATTTAAAAAAACATATGAGATGACCTCACTGACTTTCCTCTCCACAGGTTAACTGGTCAGAACTGGTTTGTGTTCTGTTATACATACATCTCAAAAGTTTCTTTGATCTAAGTCACTGTATTCAAAGCAAAAGTGTATTGGCCTCTTTAATCTCATCTGGATCCTCCCTGGCTCAGACATCAAACCTCTTCAATGTCCATTCTGGCCTCTCTCCGACGCCCCCCAAGTCCTTCCTGGTAACCATCCAAGTCAAAGGATCTCCCTTAGGGCATTATGAATGGCTAATCTTATTTCCTGGGATGAAAGCAAATTGACAAGGTAATTGCACCCCAGATCTCTGTAGTTTTAAATACCTCCTGTCCTTTGAACTTATCCCTGGGGGTCTTGATGTGTCAGTTCCAGTAAGACAGCCATTTCCTTGAACTGACCTTCCCTTCACATATTTTATATGTAATAACAAAAATGAATACAGCACTCGAACACTCAGAGCTAGCTGTCTACATCACAGCAGCCATTATTTTATTTTTTATGTATTTATTTATTTAGTTTTTGTTGACCGGGTAAGTGCACTAGACAAATCCTGCCTATTTTCAGGCACGACCTGGGGGAGGGGGATACAGATGAATGCCAACTGACCTTGAACCAGATTAAGCTGTTGGTGGTATTTTTAGTGAATGAGGGAAATTTGGCCAGGACACCGGGGAAATTCCCCTACTCTTTTCAATAAGTGCCATGAGATCTTTAACATCCACCTGAACTACCACCAATTCAGGCAGATGGGACCTCGGTTTAACGTCTCATCCAAAAGACGGCACCTCAGAAGTGCAGCACCCCTCTCATGCTGCACTACAGTGTCAGTACTAGGATATTAACCCAAGTGCCAGAAGTGGGAACTGAACCCACAGCCCTCTGATCTCCCGGCCTCAGAGGCGACTGTGCTACCTACTGAGCCACTGACACTGATAAGCGAGACATGGTTTACCAGTAACCACACTTGGGAGACTTCAGCACCTGGCTATGTACTGTTCAGAAGAGACAGAGGTGCAAAAAAAAGGGGGGGGGTGGAGTGGCCCTTTATGTCAATGAAAATATCAAAGCTACAGAAATTCAGAATACACATAAGGAGCCAGAAGAACTGTGGGTCACCCTGGAAACAGGAAATGGGACAGCCATCCAAACTGGGGTTGTGTACAGGCCTCCAGACCAGGGGGACGACATAGACACATTACTGTTAGAAGATATACAAAACATGACAGCTAAAGGGGAGGTTCTGATAATGGGAGACTTCAACATGCCAGATACAGATTGGTCAATACCAGCAGGGAATCTGCCAGAACTAGGCACATGGTGGATTCCCTGCAGGGGGAGGGCCTCAAACAACTGGTACAACAACCCACAAGAGACAGGGCTATCCTAGATCTAGTACTGACTTACAGGGAAAGGATCACGGATCTCCAGGCAGAAGGTCACCTGGTGGCCAGTGACCATCACGTGGTATGGTTCAATTTGGCCACTAGAACTAAATCATCCCATTCCAAGGCAAAAATATGGGACTTCAGAGGAGCTGACTTCGATAAGATGGCCAAAAGAGTTAAGCTAGCCCTGGCAAAAATAAATACAGGTGAGGGGGTACAGGCAAAGTGGGCAAGCATTAAGGATGCAATACTTGAAGCAACATCCCATTATGTTAGAGAGAAAAGGAAGTGCAAAACAGGAAGGAAACCACTTTGGTTCTCAAAAACAGTAGCAGAAAAGGTCAGAGCCAAAAGGCTGGCCTTCAGGAAATATAAGGGAACGCAGCAGGATGAAGATAGGGAGGCATACCAAACTTCCCTAAGGGAAGTACGGAAGGCAACAGGGCAGACAAAGGCCCAAACCGAGGAAACACTAGCACAAACAGTAAAAGAAGGTGACAAGACTTTCTGTAGATACATTAGTGAAAGGAGAAAGTCCAGAGGGGGTATTAAGCAGATCAAAGGGATAAGGGGGCATGTGGAGGAGGGAGTATTCATGAAAGCACTATCCTAAATAGATACTTGTGCTCAGTATTTACTGAAGAGAAGGTAGGGCAGGGCCCACAGCTCAGCACCATGGACATGGGGAGGGAGGTGTGCACTAGTCCCTTCACAAAAGAAAAGGTCCTACAAGAGCTCAATAAGCTCAGGGTGGAGAAGGCAATGGGACCTGATGGCATGCATCCCAGGATACTAAAGGAGCTAAGGGTGGAACTAGCAGAGCCATTATCAGAACTGTTTAGTGAGTCTCTGAGCACAGGAGAGGTCCCAGAAGACTGGAGAAGGGCTCATGTGATCCCGCTCCACAAGAGTGGTAGCAGGGAGGAGGCAGGGAACTACAGACCAGTCAGTCTTACCTCAGTAGTGGGCAAGATTATGGAGGCATTCCTTAAGGAAAGGATAGTGCAACACCTGGAATCCATAGGAGCACAGGATCCAAGACAGCATGGGTTTATAATAGGAAGGTCCTGTCAAACTAATCTCATAGATTTCTTTGACTAGGTAACCAGAGTGGTGGACCAAGGGGGAGCAGATTATGTCGCCTACCTTGACTTCAGCAAAGCTTTTGCTACTGTTCCACATAGAAGATTGATTAATAAGCTAGGTAGTCTCGGGTTGGGTCAGAAGTTGGTCAACTAGGTGGCAAAGTGGTTGACGGACATAAAATAAAGAGTGGTGGTAGACAGTATACAGTCAGAAGAGATGCAAGTCACAAGTGGGGTACTTCAGGAATCAGTCCTGGGGCCATTCCTCTTCAATATCTTCATCAGTGACATTGCAGATGGACTGGAGGGTAAGGTTTTTTTTTTGCAGATGACCCCAAGATCTGCAACAGAGTAGATGATCCAGATGGGGTGGGCAGAATGAGAAGAGATCTGGATAAACTAGAAAAACGGTTGGAAGAGTGGCAACTGGGGTTTAATGCAAAGAAGTGCAAGATCATGCACATAGGGAAGAGAAACCCTGAAGCCACCTATAGGCTGGGAGGGGAGTTGCTGGCAGTCACAAGAGAAGAAAGAGACTTGGGCATCGTCATCACCGATGACCTGAAATCATCTGAGCAGACCACTAAAGCAGTAGGTAAGGCTAGGGGGATGTTAAGGTGTATTAGTAGCGGTATCACAAGGCGTAAGAGGGAGGTAATAATCCCTCTTTACAAGACACTGGTTAGGCCCCATCTGGAGTACTGCGTGCAGTACTGGAGGCCACACCTTCACAAGGACGTTAACCAAATTGAGGCAGCCCAGAGAAGGGCAACCAAAATGGTGCAGGGACTGCATCAGAAAACATATGAGGACAGATTAACGGAGCTCAGTATGTATACCATAGAGCAAAGGAGGGAGAGAGGTGATATGATCAAAACATTTAAACACCTTAAGGACGTTAACAAGGTGAAAGAGTCTAACATTTTCCATATAAGAAAAATATCAGGACAAGAGGACACAGCATGAGATTAGAGGGAGGCCGATTAAGGGGTAATGTGAGGAAGTTCTTTTTCACAGAAAGGGTGGTGGATGCATGGAACGGCCTACCTCAGGAAGTGGTGGATATGAATACAGTGCAGGGCATCAAACAGGCATGGGATAGGCATAAAGGAGAAATACAGATGAGTATGAATAGATAGGCCATTGACAGAGCAAAGGCCAATGGCACATTCATAAGGTAGAAAAAGAAATGGGCAGACTGGATGGGCCTTGCGGTCCTTATTTGCTGTCAACTTCTATGTCTATGTTTCTGTGTTTCTACCTTCTTGGACTTTGTTGATTCCTTTGAGGTACTTGAAAGTTTCTATCATGTCCCCCCTCTTCCTTCTTTCCTCAAGGGTATACATATTAAGCTCCTTTAGTCTCTCTTCGTATGGCTTCTGGTGCAGACCCAGCACCATTTTAGTTGCGCTCCTCTGGACTGTCTCCATCCTGTCTATGTCCTTGCGGAGATGGGGTCTCCAGAACTGGACACAGTACTCCAGATGGGGTCTCACCAACTGTCTGTACTGAGTGATAACAACTACCTGTTTTCTACTGGTGATGCCTCTCCATATACATCCCATATCCCCGTCAGCACTCCTTACTATCGTCTCACATTGCTTGCTTATCTTTGTCATCTGTTATGAGTACTCCCAGGTTCCTTTCCATTTTTGTTGTTGTTGTTAGTACTCCCCCCAATTGTGTACTCTTCCCTTGGGTTTTTGTTTCCCAGGTGCATTACTTTGCACATCTTTGCATTGAATATAAGCTGCCATACTTTTGACCATTCCTCCAACCTTGCCAAGTCCCTTCTCATCTTTTCCACCCCACCTTGTGTATCAACTTTGTTGCAGATCTTTGTGTCATCTGCAAAGAGACATACTTTTCCTTCCAGTCCCTCTGCACTGTCACTTATAATGACATTAAAAAGGACCAGTCCCAGCACTGAACCCTTTCGCTACCCCGCTAGTAACCCGCTTTCTTCAGAGTGGACTCTCTTTACTATTGCCCTCTGTGTCCTGTTGTCCAGCCAGTGTTTTACCCAGGCTACCACCCTGGGACCCACTCCCAGGCTGGCTCTTGTTTATTAATCTTTTGTGTGGGACTGTGCCAAATGCCTTGCTAAAGTCTAGGTAGCCCATGTCCACGGCCCCTCCCTGGTCTACTACTTTGGTTAGCCAGTCAAAGAAGTCCATTAGATTCATCTGACATGACCTTCCATAGAAACAGAACTGATGG